>JAWWEQ010000055.1:11098871-11173128 GCA_035583055.1 Torymus tubicola | reverse complement strand
GCGCGGCCGCTCGCGCCGAGGGTGTGTCGCGCAGGTCGTGCTCGCGCGCGCCAGTCGGCCCGTCTCCGTGTAGCTGGCGCGCCGTCAGCTGAGGGCAGCGCGCGCGCGCGTAGAGCAGCGGTGCGGAGGTGCAGTGTGCCCAGTGCGAGAGGCGGCAGGATGGAGCGCCGCGGGCCCGCGGCCCGCCGGGGGCCGAGCCCGAGCGAGCAGTGAGCGAGCAGCAGCAGCAGCAGCAGCGCAGCGGCCATGGCCTGATCGCGGGAGGCGGCCGCCGCTGATGAGCCTCCGCTGGCCCGACTCCTCGAGTGAGTAACAAGTGCGCGCCCGGGGCCGCGGACGATTGATTTTCGCCGACGCGAGGCGCGCGCAGCCCAGCTCTGTGTTTACCCGGAGGCGCAGCGTGGCCCTCCTGCCCCCGACATATCCTTGACGACGACGGAGCCGTGTTTGCGCCCGCCCAAACAGAGGATCCAGCCTCGAGTACGGGCATCTCGTGATTTCTCGCCTCGCTCTTCTGCGCGCGAGTGTGTGTGTGTGTGCCTCGGGCAAAAGCGTCGTCGCGCGGGGGAGCGTGGATTTTTCGGAGCCCTCTCCGCTCCGAGCGGGACTTTGGTGCGTAGTTAGCGGGGGAGGCGGGGGAGAGGGGAGAGTGGGGGAGAAGGCAGGGCCGAGTCGTCCTTCCGTGACTTTGCGATTATGGGAGGACGGATTTTCGGGCACGCAAGGACGCACGATTCGGATGGGTTCTCGCAGTTTCTAGCCTCCCCTGCGTGTGAGACACAGCCAGCGTAGCTAGAACGTTCTCGCGGCCGTCCATTAAAAAAATTGGTCGTATCGAGCGCTGAGCCGAGTGAAAGTGAAGCAATTGAAGCGCTTCAATTATTCAAGCTGCCAATGGGATTTGGCAAGTTTGCCCAGCAGAGTGACAGTCGCGTGCGTGGTATCGCTCGGCTGGCTGATAAACAAAATTGCGCGTACGCGCGGGAGCCAGATGTCGAAATGAACTCGGCGTATAATGCGCAGGATCGCGGTCGAAACGGAAGTAGCAGCAGCGACAGCAGCAGTAACGGGCCGAACGAGAGAAGACGGGCGCTGCCGCCCCTCCCCTGCTGGGCTTTAATGAATTCGAGCCGAGTCTCTTTTGTCGGGCTAATTGAAAGCAACCAGCTGTCTGATTGCGCGCAAAAATCAGCCTCCTCGGGCCGCACGCGGGCGGCTGGTTTCGTCTTTCGGTTAATGAGCGACTCCGCGACGGCGCGCGCTTTGGCTGCTTATAAATGCTGATGGATCTCGAGGTAGGAGAGGCCCACCCCCCTCGGAGCTCGCGACCGAAAATATTTTCGAAAGCTTTTTTCCCAATGTTTAATCGAGCTGAATAACTTTATGAGTCGCGGGTTACTTTCACTGCTCTTGCTTTCTTCGAGGGCATTTTCTCATTCAAATGAGGCCATTAAAGTCGACGAGTCTGCTGCTCTTGAGTGTCTTTGGAGTAACGTCGTTTTAGTAGCTGACTCTTATTCGGCCGCGTTAAAGAGACGAAATTAAAAGTTCGTAAAAACTCGGACGAATGCGAGCTTTGGGAACGTAGGGAATTGATGCGTGCACGCCAGAACGAGTAAGGTGCTGAAATTTTCGAGTTTTAAATTATAAATGTCAGTACTCAGTTGGTCTTTTACTCGCAGAATTCTTGCTGTGCATGTGCAGTGACAAAATCATAACGTATTATCAGCTGGCGATAGTAAATTTATTGCTGGTTTTACTCAAACAAAGAAATTCCATTATTAATTTCAGTTTCCCATTAAGAGACAGTAGAGTGACTATAAACTTGTATATAGTTGTCAATATTGGCAAAGTTATCAACTAGAATGGCCCTGTTGTCGTTGTATGGCGGTTATCATATCGCGTGCAAGTACTATTAACGTCTGAAATTCTGAGCTCTTGATGAGAAACGCACGTACGAGATTGCTCGAAATTTCTTCTTGGGTTCTTACACTATTTTTTCAATTCGTTCAATAGCAACTTCAGTTTTAGTAAGAATAATAAGATAACCCATGCCAAATTTGGCATTGCTCAAAATAATGTCATATTTTCAAATTTGATTTAATTTTTATCTTTCTCCTTTTATATTATTGACAAAAAAAATTTCGAGAAATCGTAGACACATTTAGTAATCCTAAACATACTTTACATAATTACTAAATTTGACTCATTTTTTAGTTTGACTATAAATATTTTCAAATGTTTAAACATTGAAAACATAAAAGTTACTTTTTATTTTTGGGTTCCGCCAATCGTCGAACATTTGTATCGGAATAATATAAAAGTAAAAGAAAATAAATAAAATAACATTTAAAAATACGACACTATTTTTAATAAAACTACCCGATAATTAATTGTGACACATGGTTTTTAAAAATCAAGATAGATCTAAACTTTCAATATTTCTTTTAATTTTAAGAAATTAAACTGTCTATGTAGAGTATAAATGGAAAATAAGAAAACAAAGCTCTATAGTTAATTATAGATTATTACAGGATCTATTAATTTTTGTTATAGGCACTGTATAGTCAACAGAATTTGAACACAGAAAAAATGTAAAGAACGCGTCAAATATTTAATTACTAGTTATATTCTTACTGTGACAACGTTTAGCTACGTAATCACTTTCTCTCGGTATAAATGTTTTTGAAATAACAAAATTTGTGAGATTGTATTATAGATTAAAATCAACATAATTTTATGTGGTTTCAGATATTAAAGATAAATATAGCGTTTCCATCGTTGGAATGCAATGAAATAATTTTTTGCAATTAATAAAATATAATACTAAATTTTCATGTTCAATAAAGTGAAGTTATTTTTTATTCTTTCACTCCAACATTGCAAACTTTACCCATGATTAAAGATATTATAAGATGAAACATTCCAGCGACAAATTATTTTCAATAAAAACATGCATTTCATACTATAGCGATTAAATATATTACTCTTATTTCAATTAAGCTAACAGTTCGATCGCCACATTTTTTCCGAAGAAAACTAATTAATTATATCTTTACGAGATTGGTACGTGTATCTTACATGGCTTTGCTCTTAGTTCGTTCGATTTATGGTAATTAGAAGAGTGAATGAAGCAGCTATAAGATTCGCTGAGAAAGAAAACAATAAAAAGAAAGCTATCGAGTATAGATATAACACGATAGAGAAAAAGAAGGTTAGCTACGGAAGTAGACATTTTCCATGCTGGTCAACCAGTCTGGCGAGCTTATATGTCATAAGCGAGAAAAGAAAATGAATTTATGAGAAAGAAGGGGGAGGAGGTACGGGATCCGGAATGTTTGACCTTTGAAGAATTCATGCTATCATTTGTAGTAACAAAACTCATACATTTAAAGAAAAATAATGTTTAACTTTCTAAAATAACATACCTTTGATTAATTATCAATGGCGAATAATATATGTATACAACTTAAACCATAAAGTTACTGTTCAACGTTTTATTCTATCTATATAAGATAAAGTTTTTCTTGATTTAAAATAAATTTGATCATATTGCACGTAGTCTAGTACGTATAGTTGTAAGTTATTTATAATAATTATCCCAAGTTTTTCGCTATAGACATTGTAAAATTATATAAGTGTTAGGCTAGTCAAATCGATAACTATAACTGTACTCGGATGTCGCGGAATCTGATGTGTGGAAAACGTTAAATAAATTTATTGACAAGCTTCTAGGTCACGAATATATTTCTGAAAACTACATATCTCGGCGATCAGCATTTATTTATGAATTAAAATCATTTTAGACACATCCGATCATTCGTTACAACACCTGTAATGCTGACAGAAACGTAAAATGTGGAATTTCTTATAAGACGACGTGTTAAATTTTCTAAGAACGCCTGCGAAAGTTATTTCTTATGCTAAATAATTTTATAAAATTACTTCAAGGGCTATATAATGATATCACCTTACGAACTTTCATCAATTATTCACTCAATTATTCACTTAATATTGTTAAGTCGAAAATATATGAAATTACTTTATTTGAAAATATGTCACTCATATATTGCATATATCATTTAACAGATTTACATATATATAAAGGAACCGACGTCATAAATTTCGATTTAAAAGTAACGTTTTATATTCGTGTCTGATTGATTAATTTTCTAAAAAATGTAGTCTGTTTAATGATGGTATAAAGTTTAAAAAAAACTCTAAAAAACTTGGAATTTGAAAGAATAACGAATTGGAAAATAACGTCAAATCGAATAATGAAATAATAAAAAAGATTTAAAAATTAAAGAATTAACGTGATGATAAAAATGTTTTTACATGATATTTTTTCTAAGACCTTGTGTGTTCCAGTAACGTGTGCGTGTATAGATGAAACATGTATGCCCTGTTGCTATTGGATTTTTCTTTATTAAACAGAGGCAATAGTGTTTTTTTCTTTTTTTTACAATGAGTTTTCTTTTCTGTAAAAGTGTTTTTTGCAAAAAAATCTCATAATATATGTAGCTAATTTACATTTTTATAAATAGGGAAAGGTGGGGCACGACAAAGCAGGCGGATTAATTTGGCACCTCGATATGTACTTTGAATTTTGAAATCTCACTTTGTTTAATAATTATACATTAACCATTTGAAAAAAATAGGAACAATTGGGCAGACGTGGCGTACAAGTGTCGTACAAAATGTTTTGCGCAGTGCAACTTAACAATACCGCTGTAAAATCGATTTTCACTATTTGTATAAATAAATGCGTTAAAAAAAAGTATATTCAGTTCTACATTCCTATTCTAAATATAATTTCCTAACGTTTTTACTCCTATAAATGTTCCGAATATTCTCATACAGTTCTACATTAGAGTTAGGGTTCCACCACTGCCCCACCTTCCCTTACTTGATCATATTCTAAAAAATTGAACGAGGTTCATTAAATAACATGAGCAATGTTAGAAGCATGTAACTACAAAGAATAAGTAAATTTTGATAAGATAATGTGTTTGAAGTTATTTGAGTCTAAATCGTAATGTCTGAGTACTTGTAGTCTGAATGAAATTCCTTAAGTGGGCTTACCGCCTGTAGGCTCTACTTGTGTGTAGCGCAAGAGTTTGCCGCAATAGGGTTATGCACACTCAGCCCATGAATGGAATTCCTTAATAGGGCTTACCACATTAGGGTCTAGTTCGGGCATATAACGGTTCGACGTGAAATTCGGTTATCAGCTCTTGTCCACCAAATTCAGCTTGAAAATAGAATTTGTTATTAGGATCGGTTACAATGATGTGAAAGACGGAAAAAGATGGTGCATTCTCGCGATGAGCTAGCGAATACCAGCTGACGTATCTAATTGAAATTATTTCTAAGTTTTCTTATGCGATTTTTCTTCTTCTTCGCATTGATAAACAGATGGAATGCTTCGTTCTAATATGCGCCATTAGGATATTTGTAATCACTTCTATACCTAGTCTGATACAAGGTATTTTTTGTCAATTTCAATATATTTTAAATTGTCTTGAAAAAATACGTTATTACATAAAGCTTAATGAATTTTTGGAGATTTTTTCTATCCAGTTACTCAATACGTTTAAAAAAAAAATTTCTTAAAAACTGCCATTTTATTAGCGCTTTAAGAAAGTAATATAGTTTTGATGAATTAAATTTAAGACGTTAAAAATTTATAATTATTATAACCCTCATAACTACGAGGAAAAAAACTTATTAGAAAGTTGTTAATAATAAAAAGTGATAGACTACCGAAACTGCAAGTTTTCTAACATAAAAAATATATAATTTATTGTATTGAAATAATTATGATAGGTCGTTAAAATCCGTAATCAAATCTAACTAACCTTATTTATCCATATTAATTTAGACATTAGTTTATTTACAAGACGAAAATAACAACGTGAGTGCATTACGACGTTGCACAGTCTATACCAACTCTACACGTGCACTGCTCAACTAATCACATAATAGTATTGACGGGACTTGCGTTCACCGTCGACTTTGACTAACCTTTTTATTCTTTCTCGCATCTGACTAACGGATACCAGTTTTACCTTTCTCGCATACAATCTGGATGGTCTAGTATATTTTACACTACAGCAGTCTATAAAAAAATATTTCTGTAATTATTTCTTGATGGAAAAGTTTGATTCTTACACTTTTTATAAGATATCCGCTTCTATAACAATCATATCATTTTTTTTTAATATAACTTGTCTTTATTCTTATTACTATTGCAGAAAAGGAAAGCATAAATTTTTCTTTATTTGTTCTACGCTTAATTGTGGTAGATGAAAAAAAAAAGAAAATGGTACCTCTTGAAAGCCGTTAAAGGTTCATACATTTGTTATAACTAAAATAAAACCCATTCAAGAAAAGTTCATTGTAGCAGTGAAGTGTTAACCTTTTCCAGTTGGTATTCTTTTTGCAAGCGCGTACATTAAAAGTCTGATATATGACATCATATGAATACAATCTTATTTAGAAAATAAAACTAGAGAAAATGACTTTTTATCTGCTTTTTGAAAAATAAAGAACTTTTGATTCCTTTCAGAGTTAGAAAAATCTGAAATTAAGCTTCGAAACTGTACCAAAATATGTAGGCAGTCAAACAATGAATTTTAGGGGTCCAACAATATATTTTTCGATGCTCGATTTAAAACTTTTATAACTTTGAAAGGAATCGACCTTTTTTAATTCTTAAAAGAGAAAAGTGAAGTTCAGATTTTAGTTTTATGTATTCAAATGATATTTAAGACTTTCCATAGTTCAGTGATTGCCGTCTAAAGAAGAGGCTTTTTTGAAAATAAAATTAGAATTGTCCAGAACTTGAAGTTTGTAAAGCTTTCTTCATATTCCTCCATCCAACTATCTATCCCAAAGTTTGAGCCTCTCGCAGCAAGTCCAGGTGTTCAATATATTACGTACCCACCCGCATTGTCCTATGTAGTTATTCCGTTTGCCCGAATTGCAAAGATGGTGCGCGTGAAGAAAAAAAGTATTTTAAAAGAATTCTCGATTGAAATACAATGGTGGCCGTAAAGGATTTCGCATCACTCGATCATATTAAAAAAGTCTGGGCGAGGGAGAAAAGTTGGCGGCTAGATGAAAAGCGAAAAGGCGCAAAGAAAGAGAGCGTCGTGTAGCGCTCTCCAATGGCTTACATCCGTGAGCGCGCGACACAAGCTTGACCTATCTGGAAGCCCTTACGAAACTCCCCTTTCTTTATCTTTCTCTCTTCTTCTCTTCTCGGTGCGCGCGAGACGGCGAGCGGGCTGCCATCAGGCCGATGAAAATTTTTGAGGAAGCGGCCGAGCAAAGAAGTACAAGAGACGGGCTGGCGCGGCGCGCAAGGGGGCGGAGGGTCGGTAAACAAGCGAAGCCGCGCGTGCGCTCGCTCTTGTAGGAAGACTTTGACGTTGTCTGGATGCAGCGGAGCCTTTCTTATACTCGGGCCAACAAGCCGAGACTTATTTCCTTGGCGACGCTGCTCCTTTTTCCTCCTTCCGTCTTCCTTCGCGCTTCGTGCGCGCGAGAGCGGCATAACGATCCGCAGGGAGGGACGCCAGAGAAAAATACGAAGTAAGGAAAGTTTTATTGAAAGGAAAGCGCGGGGTGCCGGTGGCGGCAGCAGTAACGACGGACGCGCCGCTTATAGCCGCCCCGGGATCGATGGCACTTCGTTTAGCACGAAATATACGCTGCTATATTTTCTCCTCGTACACGCGAGCTCTGTTTATCCTACTCTTTGTTGGCCATTTCCTCTCTTTCTCTCCTTCGCGCGACAACGCTTTGCTTTCGCCAACGTTCCTCGCGTTCGGGCTCGCGCGCCCTTTCCTTCTTTTTCCAAAGATTATTCGATTTCTCATTGTGTTTTAAAGGCCCGTCTGCGACGTGTAATTTCAAGCGCCGCTGGCTTGTTATTATAAGAGATAAGCCGTCCGTTAAATTCACCCGAGCCCGATAACAATTCAAATTACACTTCTCGGCTTTGTAACAGCTGTACAACGATGCCGCGAATAACAACTAGATTAGTTATTTTATTTAACGTCAGAATACTCTAGCAATTTACTTTCCAAATAATTTAACAATATATTTCTGTACAGGTACGAGCTTTCGTTACGTTGTCTAACAAAATGTTTGATGCGTCACGACTGTACAATCATTATCAACCTTTTTTTTATATTTTTTTTTATATTCAAAGATTTTACTCTTGGATAAAGTGTAAAAATTATTTGTCTAACTTTTTTTCTTTTCAATTTTGTTACAACATAAATTCTAAGAGAAAAATCAATCGTTGCAAATGTTTTTCATGATGTATAGTGGAAAGTGTAATTTTTATACTTTTAATCCCCAACTGCTGATCAACCAATTTACACTAAACCATCTCTAATTTATAATAATAGAAATCATTAAACAATTGGAAGTTCAAATTATTGAAAATTGCATTTTTCTTATTGGTATTCAAATTTTTATTTAATATTATTTTTCTACTATTTTATTGTCCAAGAATTATTTAATGAAATATAGTCTGTCTAGAGAATATCTCATGAATATCTCATTATATTTCTATAGATCTATTTGATAATATTATTTCATTTCAATAAATTATCATAAATTTTAATAAATTAAAATTCATTAGCTTTCTCAAACTAATTTATCAACTCCTTTTATTAAATTGAAATTCAAAAAACAAACTTTTCAAGAAAAAAATGATAGAAATATTTTATGGAAAATATTAAATTGCAATTGTTTCATGGCTATTCATTGCTGTTCCATTTGTAATTTATTATTTTGTGATTTTAATTCTTATATATTCGGCCGATATCTACATCAATAATCTACCTCTACAATGAATTCTGAAGCGAATAAGACAATTTTATTATCGTAATGGTTGAACATACAAAATTCATTTTTTTTTATTTTTTTACGTTTTTGTTTACGTTTGTTTACGTTTTTGTTAATAACAAAAGAACCGCGATAACTAGAAAATTTTTCCATTTTAGGAAATATAAATATTTTAATTCTCTTTTAAATGCTGCCCATCCCATTCAGATACATAGAGCCATTCTCAAGAAATAGATTTTAAAACAGGTCTAGAAAAATTTTAACCTCAAATACCTCCGAAATTTATGGATCAATCCTTTTGCCCAAAGAACTATCTCAATTCGTATACAAAATCTACCGCTGTAAAGAATTTCAAAGTGATTAAGTAAA
The DNA here is from genome assembly GCA_035583055.1 of Torymus tubicola. Classification (NCBI taxonomy): domain Eukaryota; kingdom Metazoa; phylum Arthropoda; class Insecta; order Hymenoptera; family Torymidae; genus Torymus; species Torymus tubicola. The sequence continues at coordinate 11,163,894 of JAWWEQ010000055.1, read as the reverse complement.
TTGTACTCTAGTTATGCAACGACAAAAAAATCACTTTTTTTATAAATATTTTTTTTCTCCAAAAATAATGAATAAAAAAAGCTAAAAATTTAGTAAGTTATAGTAGTCAACATCCTTTATAACCAAAAAAATATTCATGTCTTGGTAGAAATTTGTCTATTAAAAATAGGGTAAAATCTCAGTAAATGGTCAAGAGAAATGACTAATTATTGGCTCCCGGTGAAACGCTTTTTCTGACATTATTCGCCCATTTAATAGATTGGGAGTAACATAACCTAAGTTTCGAATTTTCGTTCCAAGTTTTCTTACCTAGTTTGAATCCCTACCTAGACAATTGTCTAGCATCTCTGTGAAGAATTTTTCAAAATTCAGAATTTTCGCGTGCTCTCAATTTCAATATATAGATCATTCGGAACTCGTCTAAAATTGCAAGTCAACCCCATTACTGTGCAATAATTGCAATCTTACAATTAAAATTTCGAATAACTGTAAAATATACAAAAATATCTAGCAGATAACGAACAAACGGAATTAAATAAGAATTCAGATAGGTTTATCGCAAGAGCTCCTAGCAAGGTGCGTCACGAGACACGGTCGTGATCTCGGTCTGGCTTGATAAGATCTTAACTTTCTCTCATGATCGCCTTACAAAAATATTATCATAAATATAATAAATTGTAAGGCTACACTTTGTAGTTGTTAGATTTTGTAAGTAAAAACACGTTTTGTTTAGTATTTTAATTGTACATCATCGTTAGAATAAAACTTATTGAATATTTTAACTGCTAGTTTAAAAAGATGGTGAATAAATTTTCTTACTCATTAACTAAAGTTAAAGTAGGCTAGCAAAATATCGTTATAGGATTTTATGATTTTTATGAAACATCATTAAGCCATTTGTTTATTAGCTTGATGAATCAAATCGTGGTAAAATATGTTTCTTTTAATTGTTGATACATTTCAATGTAAAACATGGCATTAAATTTAATTTGCCTTGTTATAACAACAAAATTCGTGTACTGTGATATAAAATTTAGCATAATGACATTAAATTTCAGTTTTTATACAATAAACTTTTGGTGTAGAAAAAACTTTTAATGTACTTGCTTAAAGTTTGCTTCTTTTAGGTACATTAAATTTAATGCTAAAACTTTTTACAGTGTGCGCACACTTTAAATTTTTACGCAGTTTTCTTGTCCTGATAAAAATCTATCTTTATCATACCGGCTAATAAACTAGAAAGTAGGTAGAAAAGCTTTCTTGTTTTCTGATATCGATAAAATGTTTTTAAATTATTATTTAGCCATTTGATGGATTGTAAAAACCATTCGGCATACGAATTTCAGCCAAATATTAAGATTTGATTTCTGGTATCGCAAGATAAAACTCACAAGGGGAGGCCAAGGTGTCCGGAACCTCAATTTTTATGACACCAGGTCTAAGAGGCTTCTTTTATCATAAAAAGAGGATGTGCCAAGCAGTCCATTCCATTGGGCTTTGCGTCAAAAGCTACAGCAGTTGAAAGTTTAAAATTTTTGCTATATTTTATAATTTACGATATACCGTAAATATATATATTTGCACTAATGTTCGCATTCAAACATATTCTTACAATTAATACATATTAATTGGCTTTTATATCATAAAAAAATAACAAATATATTTGTTTAAATAAATATGGTATGGTATGATATAGAAGCCAATTAATATGTATAAATAGTAGGTATATGTTTGAATGAGAAAATTAGTGCAAATATACCATAAATCATAAAATATAGTTAAAATCTAAAACATCCAACTGCTGTAGCATTTGACACAAAGCCCAATGGAATGAACTGATTGGCACAGCCTCTTTTTATGATAAAAGAAGCCTCTTAGACCTAGTGTCATGAAAATTGAGTTGTTTCGGGCACCCTAGCCTCCCCTTGTCAGTGCCATCTTCCCGGGTTCTAGGCCTTGGACACATTTCTCTGTAAAGACTTCTTATTAGAACATCTAAAATTCTTCATTTGTGTAAAAATTCATGGCCTTTTACAAAAAAAAGCGGCTCCCTGTATGGCAATGTTTCTTGAAACATTTGAAAACAAAAAATATTTAATGGGCAATTTATGGACTACATATGCGTAAAGCACCGGAGCCAAATATTACACATACTGTTTCCCATGTAATATCCATATCTGGCCGGCAGTCTTTCCTATGTAATATCGGTATATGGCTCTTATATGTGTGTAATATTGCTCATACTATGGATAGTAAATTAGTAATTAGCCATAGAAGTCATTTTTGGTCAAGTATTTATCTTATGATTGTTTTTTCAGAATGAAAATTTTTTTTAATAGAAACAAGCATATATTTATAATTTGAACACCTAATGAAAACTATACAAAATCGTATCTATAGATATCCGGGTAGATGAAAACTTGACTGAAATATTCTTCAAGTCTTAAATTTTTCATAGCTGTCAAAAAACTATAAGGTCGCCGACCAAATTATTAAGAAAAACAGTTGCAAAATAGTACACTTTTACTCGGAGTTTATCGCCACGTCTGTTTTTTGCTGATTAATTATTCATGGCATTATTATAAAATACTACTTCTTAACAAAAAAGTAGGTGTTTATAATATTTATTATAAGGATTCTGGCAGTATGAAAATAATAATAGCGGCTAAAGTGTGTATATATACACCAGGAGTGTGAATTATAACAGCACCCCGGTCTTATACGAAAACAAATTTCTAAGTTTCTTTTTAGTTTATATTTAATAGGCATAGTTTCTATATTAACGGGTTTAGAAATAAAAATACATGTTTCTTATTAAAATTTAATTATAAAATGTAGTAAAATCGGAAAGCCGTTCTCGAGGCTCCCAGCACTCACCGCTCATGCTACCTCAATTAAGAATATGTAACCGATATTTTTTGTAGATATTTTTATTAAGAAACTAGGAATAAATTTGATTAGGTCCCTCGTCGAATTCAGAGAAGTCTAAACTGTTTTCCGTTTTTACACGTCTTCAATTTCTTTTTCAGAAAAGGTTTTGCCTCTCACCTTCCATTGCCTTAACAGAAAATTTGGTAAATTTCAAACAGTCACAAAGTCAAAAGAATATGAAAATACGGGAGAACTAAGTGCCAAAAAATCGTTTCATTAATGATCGAAAAATTGAGTGTCATTTTTTTCCGTTTGGTGTAATATAATTTATTTCAGGCAAAAAAAATGTAATTCATTTCTGCCGGACTGTGATCGCTATATTGGGTATTTACCTATTTCAGAGCCAATAGTTTTAAGCAAGTAAATAAATGGTTTGCATAAAATATTTTTTTTCTCAAAAGTTGATCCATAATTGAACTTTACAATTATCAAATTATTTTAAAAGTATACTTACGCGTAAACATAGTGTAAACGATTTTCGTACGGTAAGTATATAAACTGATGTAAAGTTTTTGTAATTACTTTCAATAAAGCATTATTAAATTCATGCAAGTTATTCACAATAATGATTCTCATTAATCTACTTATCTGTATGCCAGGCATTGAATAGTGAAATTCGGAATTTAGTATTAATCCCTTTATTATGGCAATCAATCTTTAAAGCCTAGTCGATATTGCTTTTTGACTATATATACAACACGTAATAACCTACTGCGGGCGTTTTCATAGTAAAATACCTTACATGTATATACAATTAAGCAATAGTGGCGTAGTGATGAAGCTTACCGCAATTGCGTTTCGATTAACATGTACTGCGGGTTCGTAATGCGTGCCGTATAATACTCGCAGGCGAAACTCTGTAATAGCTTTTCCGAAGGGTACAAGCGCGGATGAAGCGGATGGATTCAAACGATACATTGTTACATAAGAATTTTCACGTACATGTTTAACTAATAGTATTAGTAGGAACGAATTAAGATATATTAATAAATTTTACATAGCTTGTTAATAAATGCTGTAAGGTATAATATACATATACGGGGATACCGGAATTATTACATATTCTTTTATAGTATTTTATGTGTTATATATATATACACATATATATAATTAAATTATGAACTATAAAAAACGAAGATGGCAATACATATAAAGTTATTAAGATGTGATAATCAAACTACATGTACCCTGATGGAAATTAATAACATTTTTTAATTAGAAAATGGGATACAGTCGAAATAATTTTCCTATTAACAAATTTTAAGTGAATGAAGCTGGCAAAGACATAAAATCATCACTTAATTTTTAATATGAAGAACCCTAATAATGCGCGAGACAAAATCAATATTTTTATAATTATTTTCTAGAGCAGTCTGTACACAAATCAGAATACAAATTCAGTTAAAACAATTTAAGATATGGCTATTCTATTACATGAAACATTTCGTCACGATTTAAAATCAAGAATTTTTTATTTATTAATTTCTTGTTCAATTTTGTTAGTCATTTTTTGAAGAATAGCTTTAACCTCTAGAGCCCTCTAAATTAAGAATTTGTAGTATTTTAACGAAAAGAATCCCTACAATAATCACAGAAAAAGCAATAGTAACCGAAATATTGATTTAGAATAAAAATAGTAAAAGTTCACTATACTGTTCAAAATATGAGTAATCATCTATCAGGTGTTGGAACTATTGGTACTTACGAATATTTTACTAGTCTTTTGATATTCTTATAATTTTTAAATTTATATCATTTGTTTGTATTATGTACTAAAGCCTTTTAAACAACTGGATCGTAGAAACATAAAGTACGATGAAGATACTTTAATTTTTCATTTCACATCTTCGTATAATTGTTAGTTAATAATGAGCCGCAAAAACTTATCCGAATAGATACATTAAGCAACTATTCAACTATTTGAAAAATCAAATTCCGCGACTACTTTTGCATGCTTATACCTGTTTTATCTATACGTAAACATCTTGGGAAATTGCTGCTACGGTTGTATGATTTTTTGTTCTTGATAAAGTACACGGTAAGTCGTTGTTAGTCCGTAAATATCATACAAAATTTGTTCGTGAATTGAAACCAGGGTTTGATTTTCAAATATGGTATTTGATTTTTCGATACAATAATTATTCTAAACAATTTTTAACTAGTACATTATTAATAAGGAATAAGTTCTGTTTTTTTATAAGAATGAGTGTCTTTAGTACATTTTATTGGCACGTAGCGTTTGTGATAAGCTCAGCATAACACCCTCGGTTTCCCTGCATGAAACTAGATTTTCAATCATTTAAGAAAGATAACGATATTTAACGTGAGTATATAGAAAAAGATATACATGTCACGGGCGATGAAATTCTTTTATTTTATTCGTAAAGAGAAGATATGATAAATACTTCGAAAAGTATAGTAGTTTCAAATGTAATTTTTCGCTATGATAGCTTTAATATACTTTTAGCGTAATTCAATTTATTCAGTAATTTATTTAATTCCAATAATTTACTTTCGGCTTAAGTGCAATTATTATTTTCCGGTAAATCTTTTATTGGGCTAAATACCTTTATCAATATACTGAAGATAATATCCTCCTATAGGTTCGATGTGCCATAACTCAAAGTTCGAGAAACTAGGTAATCGATAGCAAATAGGTCTCCCATAGGGCGCCACCACACGCACACAGACGCTTCTATACTCCAAATAGTCCGGTTCTGTCTAACGTTACGTTTACTAGAACGTATAGAAGAGGGGCTGAAGGGAGTAATTGCGCGACATCTCGATTCCGCAAATTCGCCACCTCTCACCGCTCAGTTCGGAGCCGTTAAGCCGCAAAAGCCCCGCTGAGGATCATCCCCTCTCCCGGAGCGAGGGCCACGAGAAAAAAACAGCTTGACCTACAAAACCCGGCGCTGGCTACACACACACACACGCTTGCAGAATCCACCCTAAACTCTCGGTCTGGAAGAGGGCGAGGGAAAGACGCTTGCTTCTCCCCCTCGCGCTACAAGCTGCCATTGCAAAGACGCAGAGAGAGAGAGCGCGCGTCTGCGCTCATACATCAGCTTTCCACATCCCCTTTTCCAACTCGCAGTCGGCGTCGATGTTGGAATCTATTTTCACCTCGGCCTTCTCCCACGCACATCCGCGCGCCCTCCGCAACTTTTGCCAAGTTGCACGCGATGACGGCGAGTCGCGAACTTTGGACGGACGAAAGCGCTCCCTTTATCCCCTCGCTCGTCTCGCCGTCGATGCTGCCCTGTCCCAGGGATCGCGCGCTTTTTGCTTTGAGGTATGCCGACGCGTAAACGAGGCCGCGCTCTGCCCTCTCCATGACCTGCAGCGCGAGATCCTGCGGGCAAGAACGAATCGTTTTTCCCGCACCTCGCCGGGCTCTATTATTCTACCTTCATTTCTTTTCAAGGAGTCACGCACGCGAGAGAGAGAGTCGGTGCTCCAACTTGCTGGCTTTGAGCAAGGGGAGCAGTGGAAAAGTGAGGGAATGTCATTCGACTGATTGATTTGCTATTTTCGCTCGGCATGCTCTATCTGCATGCGTGCTTCTATTGCTGCTGGCGTATTTGAGTATGCCGCTGGATATGGTGTGCTTTCAAAAGTACTTTTTTCGCGCCGTGACATCATTTTCATTTTCTCCTTTTTCCCTTTCCTTTTGTCTGACTTTTTGCTAGCAATTCGCGTACTACTTTGTTCCCTACGTTGCGACGTTCATACATTTTTCTTGATGCGCAGTACTGCCAATGAATGTTAGAAGAAGTGCCGTGGAATTACGAACAAAGTACGGATTGCACATTTAGGTTGTGAAATCACTTCTACTTTATACTTGAAAGCATAAAATATCGTTATTTAGTAGAAATCTTATGTTAATAATCTTATTTTATACGAGCTAATTGATGGAAGAGCATTGTAGAGCAGTCCTGCAATTTGTAATGCAGGTATGAAATATTTTATCCTACCACGGTCCTACAAAAATTACCTTGACATTAAAATAGTTCGGTCAGGATTATTACCTCAATTAACAACTTTAAGATAGAAAAGTTTGCGATCAAAATATTTATTGTTATACATCTTATAATCATATAATAGTAATTCGTTAGACATGATGTACAGATTTCAATCCATGTTAAATTGATAACATCAAAGTCAGCTTCAGTTGAAGTTATACAATTAATTTTTGTTAAACTCGCATCTTTTCATTACTCTGAGATTCTTACATTTGTTTCATTAAAAGATAAATATGATGATCTTAAACAACATCCCAAATCACCCGTCCATTATCTTATTTAAAATGAAGAAAATGAACTTTCATTACTAAACCAACGAGAATGAATCAATTACAATTATTATTAAGCTTTCTGTTTCTTGGCAGACGATTAACATTTACGCACACGAGCACATGGGAAATTTTACGAAATGGATTTGAGAATAAGTCTAACCGACTGGACATTCGGATTTTCTAATACTAGTCTAATCTCTAAGCGCGCTTTGCGCGCCACTTTTGTTTTTGTACCCTAACAACCCATATGCTCCAACCAATCAAATCACAAATAAAATGATTTCATAACAAACACATCATTTTTTAAGATAGGAAAAGATATCCAATTTTTTTACTTAACTTGATCTTTGATTTTTTAAAGAATAAAAAAAACAAAAAAACACATTTTTTGGTCTTTTTTGGGCATATCTCAATTTGCAAAAATTCTAGGGTATTTTACTCAAAATTTATAAACTTTTTTCTATTTAATGTGCTATACAAAAAGTTTCACATTTCTGAGTTAATTAATTCTTATTTTTGAAAGATTGAATATTTTGCTCTAAAACTTTAGTATTCTGTTTTGGGGCTAATTTGGAACATGTAAAAAAATTTTGAGCAGTTTTGAAATTTTCACCTTCAACAGTTGACGTGAAATGACCCATATATATATATATAGTACATTTTTAACTTTACTAATCCAAAGGGTATCGTAGTAAATATTTTATAAAATTCTAACGTCTTAATCTGTCTAATAAAAAAGATTCTTTTGGTTAAAAAAATGCTTAGATCGAAAAATATCTTTTCTTGAATAAAATTGATATATACGAGTGAAATCAAAGTGCTGTGTTAAGAGTTGATAATGGCCAATTTTACAGAATGGAATATTCTTCAGTTTTATTTTCTCACTCTTTTAAATCTACCCATAATAGAGTAACGTATTAATCCTTTTGAAAATAAAATAATAATTCAAAATAGTCTGTTTAGCGAATGACTCCGAGCCATAAAATACTGGAATTGCGTTTAACAGTTTCTGCACACCAATATATTCACATACGTTCTTTGTGTTCATGCAAATAGCCAGTGCAAATAGCACATGGCAAAGGCTTTCTGTGTCGCATATGCGATTTGATTAACGTTTCGGCATTTATATAGTCGCAAAAACGACGTATTTAGTCGCTCTTCAACAAATACCCGCTTGCGTGCTCGCGAATAAGATGCTGAGCGGCTCTTGCTCGCCGAGAGGAAAATACTGTTTTCAGCGTATGTAATTAGGCGAAATGGCAGAATTTCAAGTGGCACTCGATTTTCACTCGGAATGAGATATACGCCGCGCGGTATGGCGCATGCACGCGTGCTGCGGCACTCTAAAGCCCCGACAATGCGCTTGTTTTGCGCGCCAGACACGCAATTCATACGGGGAGGCGAAATTTCATTATTTCGGAGCGAGCGAGCGCACCGCGTGCACACTGCACTTGCTTGCGCGCTACTGGAAATCTGGCATGAAAACGCCGTAAGTTTTTCCCGAAATGCTTCGCACGCGAGCAGTTGAGCGCATATAATATGGCCTACCAAACCATAATATCGTCGAATTACTCTAGCAACATAATCCAAACGTCAAGTTTTCCGATCGTTGCATATTATAAAAAGGTAATACTTCGTACGGTCCACGTGTCATTTTTAATAAAATTCGAGCTAAAAAGATATTTAATTTGTTTGATATATTTGTCCATCAAAATACTATAGCATGAGCTGATATTCCCGTCAGTATGAGAACATTAATACGAGAAACAGATATAATAGAAGGATTATAAAATGTACGTATATAGATATTGTGACAAGTAATAACCGGATCAAATTCACAAGAAACGATAAAGTCTATTACCCTTTATAAGCCATTGATTTTATTGAATGTATACTTTACTTGATTCAATACCGCAATTGTCTTAGCGAGTACATATTTGTCAAGAAGAATTATTCTAAAGATATTATCGATTTTCAATTAAATCTGACACTAACTTTTTATAAACATGATTACAATCTAAGTTTTGTCAACGAAGAAAAATCATGACTCGCTTTTTTATCGGATATATTATTTTTTAAAGCAATGACGAATTCATTGTTTTATAGGTAAATTATTCTCGGTGTTTCTAAACTTTGGTCGTACGATTTACTGAAGTTGAAAGTAACATTGTATGTCGCGTGGTAGAAGGTGCGGAGTAATTATAAAGGGATAACGGGCCGTAAATAAGAAAAATCGCGTTGCAATTGAAAGGGGCCAATTGTTTCACGGATGCTGAACACAGACAGTCAGAGTCGGATTCGAATGGCTGTTATATACCTACATTCAGCCGTGCGCGTACCTAGACATGCGCAAACACAGAGAATACACGTATAGAGAGAGAGAGAAAGAGAGAGAGAGAGAGTGAGAGCTCGGCCCACAACAGAGGCGCGTGCGCTTCCCTCTCTGCTTCCGTCACGCCCCCGTTATTGACCAAAATATCAGCAGCGATGAAATTACCTTCTCCTCTGAGACTCACCGCAGATATACAACTGTCGTTCGAGAATTGACTTTTGAGAAAGACTATTTTGGGAATTCCTCTGCGCAGAATAGCACGCGCAATACTTCTCCGCGAGCTGATTGACAATTTTCTTATTTAATTCACGTTCCGCTGAAAAATTTAATATCTGGCTTACCCTGATTAATCGCTTCAACGGAGAATGCCAATAAAATGTTAGCAGGTAAATGCGTATCGTTCTTCAATGCTTGACAAATAAATGAAGTATGATACAAACAATCGACCGCCCATTTAAGAGGAAAGTTTTAAAAAAACCCTCGAAGAGAATTACACAGTAATTGAATATATCTTCTAACATGAAAGCACAAAAGAAACGTATATAATATAACCATTGTAAGATAATTGTCTCCAAGAAATGTAGAGGGATATACTTAGCGATATCGGTTTCATTGATTACAGAAATCGCACGATTTATACTTATTTTCTTTTGTAGTATTACGACCTCATTTTCATCATAATTCTATTTTATATCATATTTATGAATCGAGAACATGAAAGCTCTGTTTGTACTAAATTTCACGTCTAAAACAGTGACAATATTTATTGTTACAAGGTAGCTTTTACCTCTTACACGATTTTAGCGAAAATTTACAGTTCTAAAAATAGCAAGTATCCGATATTTTGCGTTCAATTTACTGAGGTCATATAGACTGCTTCGTCAAGTTGAGCACGCTTAAATGTACGTACTTCTCGTGCTTGAACTTTAATATCTCGCACATTAAAAACATTTCAACATAAATAAGAAAATGTCAAGAATATACGCATATTATTTCTGCAGTATGATATACGACACGGTATCTAAGCCCCGAATTTCAAGTTGAAATTTTACGAAAAATTTTATATGACTAGAGCGTTCATGCAAGCAAAATAAATTTAATTTACATGACGCAAAAGTAAGTCCAAATTAGTCTTTTTATATTTAATTCTAAACTTAAAATAGCACAAGCTGGAAAAGTAAGAAGATATAAATCGTGAAACACAATTGAAATTATTTTTCTTAATATGAGTAAGAGTGAGCATTAGGATAGAATGAAAATACTGTTCCACAGAAGGTACGGCAATCTTTAAATAAGGGTCGGAGTTGGAAGAGTCGGGAGATGAGCTCCGTTTATTTCACGAGTGAGTGCGAGAATTCATTTGACGCTGTCAAAAGCCGAGAAACGGAGCAGCGTAAAGTTTATAGGAAAGACCAAAGCCTTCTATTGTTTTTCCACGGGTATACTTGTAATGGCCGTCTGGGAGGGCGTGCTTGATGTGAGGATGGCGAAAAAGGAGAGAGAGGAAGGGAGGGTAAGAGAGAAAGTGAAAAGAGCGGAAGCACTGAAGAGTAGAGTTGCGCGGGAGAGGGGGAGGGAGGGAGGGGAAGTGGTAATAGCTGCGAGAGGCCGAATGATCATTGATCAATGCTCGCTAGGCTCGGCCGGGATCGGCTCGCCTCGGCAGCGCCGCGCGCTCGTTCGCTCCTCTTTGCCGGGCCGAAGAATGAACTTCTAACTCGGCTGCGGGCCGCGGGCGCGCGCGCTCGCGGGAAAGCAATCAAAACTTCAATTTATTGCGGCTATTGTTCCCGCGGACGAGATTAATCTCCCACTCCTCGTCCCCTGGCCGCTTCGCGCCCCTGTGCCAGCGGCAGCTACGCGACACGCGGCCGCTCGGCAAGCTAAGCAGAGGCCTGATTTGCTCTTTCGCCCGGCCTCTCCTGCACGTCGCCTGGAAAATCGAGCCGCTCCGTCTCCCTCGGCTTTCTCGCAGCGGTCCGCTTTTCCCGACGGCCCCCCTTGCTCTCGACTGCATAACTACCTGGCTTCGCGATACCTATATACGCCACGCCAATTTACGCGACCCTACTGCGTCGTTAGCTACTTACTGCCTCCGCGCAACAATCGGGCGCGTGCTCCCCCTCGGAGGAAAGCCTCGTGCGCTAGAGCTTTTTCTTCTACGTCGCTTTCCTATACATTGCTTCCACGTGGACAATTTGCCCGATGACCATTGCCCCGACCATCTTCTACCTTAGCGCTCTCTTCTTTCCCACCGAACAGCTCACTCTTTCATTTTCCTCGATTATCAGACTTTACAAAATTAATCAAGCTCTCAATATTTTTGCTTTTTCCTAATTGTTATATCGGGTAAAGAATTTCATGGGAATAATCAACTTTCATAAATTTCAACTTTTCGCTTAGTATAACTGTTGACTGAGTAGAATAACTACTCTTTATAAAATTATTTAGAATTAATTTCAAACCCTGTTTCACGAACGAAAACGAAGTTATACAATTAAAATAAATTGTATATTAGAAACATTGCCCCAAAATTCTTACTTAATTGTAACCTAATTAAAATTTTATAGGAAAAACATAAACATAAATTATTATATTGATTGTATTTATTATTAAACTGTTATAAAATTATTTCTTTATAATTTATAAGTTTAATTTTTTTGGAGATATGGATCATATAAAAATTCGCCATTTTCATAAATAATAAATTGGTTAAAAAAATTAAAAAATAAAAAAACAATTTTTATTTTGAAAAAATACGGCTTCAAGGTATAAAAGATATAGACATAGAAAAAAAACTTAAAGATGTTTTTTTTACAAAGGAAAGTCACGTTTTAGAAATTCATCTATCGATACTAAATGTTAGAGAAATTTTCTCTAAAAAAAAGGCATTGATCTATCACTTGCGTCCTCTACAATTAAAAAGTAATTAAGTATCTAGTGCAAGCAAAAATCGTAGTTAATTTGTTCGAGACTTTTTTCTCTTGCATGTTTACACGAAAATAAATACGTTGACCATCATAAAGTAAACGCTCGCCAACTTTCTTTAGAGCGATTTAATGCTTCATTGGTTATGTTTGTGCAAGCGTTTTTCACACTACGTGTGCCAACTTACTGCAATCGATGCATTTCGCTTTGATCCTGCCATCATGTGTACCGTCAGCGAAAAACTTATATGCGATTTATATACTGATAAATAGAAACCTATTTTATTAGTAATTTAAATTTCTTATTTCAATTTTTTGCATTTTATTACTATTTCAGTATTTCATTTATAAATGAAATATATTATAATTTGAAGTTTTAATCATATATTTTTATTAATATAACGTCATTTCTTTATTAAATAATTATTCTTCTATTGAATTTTTTTATTTCAAAAAACCATTTCGAATATGCTTACATAAATAACGTCAATTAAAGAACGAATTTATTTTCTGAAATGGTAAAAATAATAATAAATTGCGAATAAAGTCACAAATGAATACAAGAAATTTTTTATAAAAAAATAATCACTTTAAAATTCGAATGTTCACAGTAAACGAAAGATGCTAGTTATTTTTAAACTTGGTTAAATTTAACTACATACATAAATTGTTATACTTGTCACCAAGACCACTTCAACAAATTCACTCTAAAACTGAAAATAAAGGTTTGTTATTTTGTTTGTTAACTTTCGAAATACATACAAAATTATCTATTTTTATTTTTTCTTGAAAACAATAAAACTTTTAAACCATAAGATTTGACTGCGAAGAAAAAAAATTACAAACTTCTAAGCCAAATAGACAATAAATATGAAAACAATAAGAAATCAAATTATGAAATTGTAATCGCCAACTATTATTGACTTAGCCAATGGAAATAGATTTAAATTTTTAATGAAATATTTGTTGGTACAGACAAACCAAGCCATATTTACGCTTCGGGGAAAATTTGCAAATCGATATTCCAAATCATCTAAGAATGGAATCATCTCAGGCTATTTGTAATATCGAACTATTGCTAATGCGCATGCTTTTCGCTACTTTCGAATGATTTACTCACGCTTTTTTACTTTTCTACTTGGACACCACATTAATATGTAATATTCTCGAAAAAATAAACAGTAATGAGCACTAATAAAATACGTGTCCCCGCGATGCCCGTATGATAATCCCCATTTGCTACTGTACGAAACATGCTTAAATCTTTTTAGGATTGTACAATGCATGATACCTTGATGTTGTAAATATATTCAGTTAGTAAATCAAAATATATTTTATTTGAAGGTTAACGATGGAAATTTTTTAAAAATTATTTTTTTTTTTGTAAAATTATACTATCAAATTGGTTGCATTTTTGCTTACATAAAATAACGGTAGATTGCAAAACTTTTTGCAAAAAATAGGGGAATGCGGTTAAGAGACATTCAGATATATTGTTAAGAAACTATTTCTGATTAAAAAAGCAGCTCTCTAGAATTATCGAAGTAAAAGTCAACGGCAGAAACCCTGTGAAATGACGTTCGTGTCGAACAATTTATCATTGTCTCGAAAGTCACTGCTCCCTCCTTCATACGGCGATGTAATTAAGTGTCCCTCTTCTGTCTGATTCTCTCTTTACAAACAGCAGTTCTCAAAGCGACTAATCGCGTGCTCTCGCTTCCGTACACAAACAGCGAGAAAGAAGGCAGCAGCTCGTTGAATAAGAAGCAATCGAATGCCCCTACACGTGTACTTCTCTCTCGTTTTCTCTCTCTCTCTCTCTCTCTCTCTCTTTCTCTCTCTACACTTCACGATCGTCACAGAAATGTGAGTGGCTCTCTGAAAACGTTCGGAAATGACAGGTCAATGACAAGTGTCAGCAGCGGTCTGAAGAATCACACGTACGCTCAGACTTTGAGGACTCTCAATATTCAAGCGTTTTCCCACTACACTCTAAGATTAATTATTATTCGTTCTAATTCGTGGTCGGGAAAAGTACAAGAAGTTTATAAATTAAGTGGAAAATGACTTATTGAAGGGGTTCAATAATTAATGGAGTAATTTTGTGTATCTATACTACTGTATAACATTTTACGTCTGACAAAATTCAGGCTTTTCTACTGTCGCTGCGTGCGCGCTCTTCTTTTTTCAAAGAGAGGTAAAAACCTACCCTGCGTCTCTACGGCGTTTTTCGTTGCTAAGATATAGATATCATATCACCACTTCAAATCAGCCAATCAAATCACGAGAAAGAAGACTTCATTCTTCGGCTTATCATTTTTCAAGAGAACAAAATGTGATCTCGACTAGCTTCTTTCTACTCCCTTACTGACAACTTATTTAAACTTCAAAAAGAGATTCTATTTTTTTCTCGCAACGGGCAATTATTACCTTAATTTCACTAGCTGTCTGGAGAGGAGAGGAAGACGGAGAAATTGAAATGACATGCGGCGGACCGGTAATAGATTTTCATTGTTACACGCAAACTCGTCCGTCGATCGGCCAATCAATTATTGATGACCAGCCACTTTTTGTCCTCCCGCGGTTGCGACGGCTGTTTGCGCACATACTCGGGTCTCTTTCTCTCGATACGTGAACATGCCGATAGGCGTGGAAATAAGCGCGGGGAAACTGCTGCGTGCGTGCGATCGGGGATAAGTGTCGGAATTATAGAAACTTATATACGCGCTACCTTTTTGCGCTACATCACTTGACTGATTGGATTATTTGCCGTATATGTGTAGAGACTCACAGCTTCTCTTCCGGCCCTTTTCTGGCTGCAACTATACTCATATTATATTATATTCCCCGAGAGTCTGTTCTTCTCACGAGTAAAGCTCACTACCTCAAAAACCTCTATATCTTGTGTATTTTTATATACCTTTCGTGACAATATTATGAAGATATGATTCATCATAAATCAGGTAAATATCACCCTGAAAATGTTGAATAGCTAATATTTGGTCAATGAGAAAACTCAGCTCTGGAGATCGCTCACCCTGGTAATACAGTAATAGTCCATTGAAATAGTTCTAATCTTATCTTTAAAAAATGATGGATTTGTTGTGAAATCATTTTATTCGTGATTTGGTTGGTGGGAAGGTTACAAAAACAAAAGTGGCAAGCGAAGCGCGCTTATAAAAAAGTTAAATTTATAAATATAATTCATTTTATTATAATAATTAATTATTCGTATCTGGGGCTTATTTTTCTTCAGTAACTGTTTAAAGGAGTAAATTAAATTTAAATAAACTATTGACATAATTGTTAGTTTTTAAAAAATCCTAAATTTATTCTAAAAACCTTAAAAAAAAGTAGCTTTAATAAAAAGTTTCGTACATTTTTAAATAGCGGAAAGTCATCAAAACAGGAATTAGTGACTTTTCTAATTTTAATGGTTCATAGAAGTTAAGATTGTAAATAAGGAAATTCAAGATTTATAACATTTCTCATATTTTTGACCAATGATTAAATTTGAATTGTTGGACGAAAATTCAATAAAGCAACAGTTGACTTTCATGTATGAAATTATGTCAAAAGTAGATTTTTTTATAATTCAAGCAGAAAGCATTTGAGCAAATGAAGTTATTAAACTCTTTGGGTATTCTCCAACAATTTTTTTTTGTAATACATTTATGACGTACTTTAAAGTTTTTCAACAAAATTGAGAAAGTTTTCTATAATACGCCCTGAAAACTTGTGACATTACTCGAAAACTTTGCCATCGACTTACTTTCCTGACAAGCAAGCGCATACACGTAAACATAAATCATTAAAAGAACAGCTGAATTTTAATAATTCGCGTCACTGTGACGTCTTAATGTGATTTTCAAAAAATACCATTTTTTATAGTTAATTTATTTACTTGAAATTACAAGATATTCTTATACCTATCGGAGTTCAGATACGTAAATGAACAAGTTTTAAAAAACGTTTTGATCGAAGATATAAATTATTATTGAATGGCTGACAAATAAAATTAGTTTTTCTTTATTTTTTTTATGTTAAAAAAATGATGGATTTGATGTGAAATCATTTTATTCGTCATTTGGTTGGTGGGAGCAACGAGTTGCCAGGGTAGAAAAACAAAAGTGGGGCGCGAAGTGCGCTTAGATATGACTAGTTAAATAAAAATGTAAAAAAAATATAAAAATTTAAAGAAATATACAAAGATAGCAATTTATAAATATCTTGGAACTGCGTAATTTTTTGACTACATAGTTAATCGTAGAATACAGTTATAACAATTTTTCTGTAGTTTCGACATTTGTCTTTTATAGATGACATAGCTTAATTTTGGCTTGGATGTCTAGAAACGATAGTAGATGTAGAACAAGTTTTTTTATAGCCTGAGCGTAAATTGGATTTACCTAGAGTCCCTGAATCCAAAGAACAAAAAAAAATGTTAGATTTTCGCAAATACGTGGAGTAGTTTTTAGGGTGGAAATAATGTGGTTTTTGCTTTTTGAAATTAGGGAATAAACATAATACTTTAGGTCCGATATGCGAAAAAATATACTCGGGAGCAACGGTCGCTTATTCGCTCGGGCAGCAAGTCCCTCGCGGCAGTCAACAGTCTACTATACTCTCTTGATGTATAATATACCATTATTAAAAGTGGGATGAAAAAACTTTATAAAATACATTTAGAAGTCGACTTAACCGCGCGTTAATTTTGAAAAAGTTAGCAAAGTTTTACGGACATTTTAATTTTTAAGCCACGATGGTATTGTCATTTTTGGTAATTACATAAAATATTATCGAAATGTTTTTAATTATGCTTAAATATTTAAAAATAATTTAACCGCCGTTATTAAACATAAAATGGTCCATGAAGAAATTTGTACATTTTTGGTACCTTCAGAAAAAATTCATATGTGCGAAGAAATTTTTTTTTCATTTTTTAATCTTCTAAAATGTTACTTTATTTATAAAATATATTACCAGCATGTATTTAAATTTAACAATGATAAGTTCATAATCACTAGGATGAAAATGTTATTAATATTGTATTTTTAATTTTGAATGAAAATTTTATTAAATATATAAAATACATTGTAACCGCTTGTAAAAAATAGAGCAAATTCATTTTACAATTACTTACCATACACATACTCGTCTGTCATTTTGCATTGCACCGCGCGTACTTATATCTACGTATATAATTGAAATCAAATGTATAATAATAAGCAAAAAACAATACGCGATCTAACATAACCTCGATAAATCTCGCCACCAACAGATACATTATGTACTTTTATTCGAAAGCATTTAAATAGTTGAAGTACTAGTGAAAAGAAAATTTTCATGGTTGTATTGGTTGAGAGGAAGAATATAGTAGTAACTAGTAAGGGAAAAAATAAACGAAGGCTACTTAGTGTTTGACTGGTTGCCCGGGGCGAGGCGCGCGTTGAAATGCGAGTGAGAATGACGTTTCGCGAATCAGCTGATGGTTCAGAGTGTGTGTGTCGGCTGTCGAGTGCTTGCAAGCACGTAGTATAGTGGAAGCTATCGTGATGCGCTCATGGCGTCAGGGCTCACCCTCAGAGGGCTGTGTTTATATATGCAAAAGTTTAACTGCTGAAGGCTGATGTGACGTTTTGGCTGTTGACAGGGCCGATGGTAACCGGCGGCATGTGTCGCATCGTCGAGGATTTCCATAATCAGGCCGGCCCCAATGGGAATATCGAAATATTCCCTGTAATAGCAACGTCCTGAAATAAAGTTCGGCAGAGAACGCGCTGGCGACAAACGAGTGGACGGGAAGCCGTGCTGGCATCGCCGTGTAGGTTAAGCACTTTGGCTCTTCAATATTTGAGAGTACGTACGCTATTTCTATTCCGAGCAGCGCGCACACCTGTCAATAAGACTTGTCGGTCGCTCGAGCCTGACGGGGGAGAGAGTGCGAGCAGCGAACAGAAATTGTCTGTCCCCTCACTGGCTGCTCGACTGCTCCCCCGTGCAGTATCGAGTATAGATGCCGATGCATTATTAATTGCATGCTAGTGCCGCTGCTCCACTCTACTTTCACTGCCACTTCCTCTTTCTAGCATACTCGGATTAGTGATAGCTGCGAATTTATTTCTCCTCTCCTCTTTCCATCACCGAGTCACTGCTCCAAACAAATGATTTAATACATATTGCCCATTATGAGCTGCTGTGAACAATACCTTTCCTGTTTTGCTTGCAGTGGGCATGCGGGGGTGACCGGAGTGATGGGATGGGGCCAGAGCCCCATGGAGTTCGGGTAGACCCGTCTCCAGCCCAGCTCCCCAGCCCCCTCCGCCATCGTTATCGTCACTGCTCCTGCCAGAGACGCAGAGGACCCCCTCGAACGCGATGGAGGCCTCTAGCACTCAACAATACAAGGAGAAGGAGCCACGTGTTCACAGGCCTTATGCCTTTGACAAGGTATTTTCTTTACTAGCTACTCATCCATTTATTAGAGTACATCGAAATGTGTATTTATCAATGTTTTTGACAAATAATCATCCACATTAATTGGAGAATAGATGGAGGGGCTGGTGCGGGAGATGCAAGACCCTGAGAATGGGGTGCCCGTGCGCAGCCAAAAGCAATTCCTTACCTCGATCCCTTCAGCGTTCATGGGTGAGTGCCAACGGTACCTGCGTTGTGGCGTAAGCCTAAGCGGCCATCAAGGCCAGGACACTACAGTAGGCTGCCTGCGTGTTGCAGGTTACGACCTCATCGAGTGGCTGATGGAGCGGCTCAACATTGAAGAATCAGGTACAGAATCTTATCTACTAGCAAGGAGGATGGCTCCACTTACATGCTGCCTTAACAACTGCCAAGCGTGTGCTGTTCCTGCTGCTCCTGAATCTACCCTATTGTTATCCAACAAGACTTGGATGAAGATTATTCTATTCTCTTAGTCTTTCCCTTTATTCCCATGATTATCCAAATACAGTTAATTCCCTTTTCACTCACAGGAACAATTACTAAAAATCACAAAGTCACTTTTTGGGTATCATCAATTTTTGTTAACAATTCTCATCAAATTATTTTATTTATTTATTTAATCCACAATGCTTGAACTTACACTAATATTCAAGCAACACTATAAGACAAAAGTCTGTTTCTGTTGTCATCTTAAAGCTAAGCAAGGTACGATAAAATCAGATGAGTCCTTATTCATATTTATCTTTCCAAAAATTATCTTTAGACTTGTTTAGTCTTTTTTCAACAGTTATTATGTTTGAAAATTCATGAAAACTTTTGTACATGCATGGTTCATTTAAAATGAAAGGTAACAATCATTTTCAAGAGTAAATACACTATTCCTCTGCACAAAATATATGCATGATACATGTTAATACTACTTGTCTAGACATTCTTGTTCATTCTTAGTCCGTGCTATGAAAAATCACAATTATGTTGACAGCAGAGGCGGTCCATATTGCTAATCAACTTTGCCAGTATGGCTACTTCTTCCCGGTGAACGACTCCAGGACTCTTACTGTAAAGGATGACAGCTCTCTTTATAGGTTTCAGGTACTCACTGTCGTTAACTGCAACTGTGTCATAAATATTTTGTAATTTATGTGCATCTTTAATTGCTGTCATTCCTCACTAGAGTTCCTATGATAGTAGTTATATAAACACCAATAGTAATCATCATCAACACTTACTAATTTCATTATTATTTTTATTAGTTATATTTTATCTGTATGTTAGGATTGTGCTTGCATTGTAATTGAAACATTTAGTACATAATATTTATAAAATTTATTGTATTTAAGAAATTATAAATTATATTTTAGTGTAACAACTAGTATTATTATATCAATATTGAAATAATGATTTATTTTTAAAATATAGACACCCTACTATTGGCCATGGCAACATCGAATACCAGATAATGTGGAATATGCAATTTACTTGGCTAAACGCACTTTAAGAAACAAACAACGTCATGGTTTGGAGGACTATGAAATCGTATGTTAACATTTATCTCTTTTTTCTTATGATCCAAAATTTTCTTAAGTAGATTACGATTGAAGTTGATGTATATTATATTTTTTGTATATTATCATATCTTATTACAGGAAGCACTGAATACTTTAAAACGAAATTTGCAAAATAAATGGGACATCATTCAATTGCAAGCAGAAGAACAGGTAAATTGTCTTGACTGATAATACTATAAATTTGAGTATTTTTTTTTTAATATCTGAATATTATACTAATGACAATTCATAATATATAAGTTATTTTACTAATACAAACCAAATAGTACTTATACACTCATATTGCATGTATTGCATATTCAATAATATTGAATAAATAGTATTTTAACGTACGTAAATACAGGTACGGATAGCCAAGGATCGTAAGAAAGGTGACAAGATTGTAAGTGACTCTCAGGAGAGAGCATTTTGGAGAGTGTATAGACCACCACCAGGATGCACGAGTAATCTCGAAGTAGTGCCGGTGCCCACTCGGGCTCGGCCTGGCTTACCCCGCGCTCCGCCTCGCAAGCGTACGCTTAATGATTTACAGCGTGAGGTCAGTACTAGCTCAGTTTAATAAAATAAAACTATTTTTTTGCCTAATGGCCCAAAAGTACCACTTATACTCCCGGCGTCCGATCGTAAAAATTGTACTCTTGGCCTTGCTAGGAAAAAAATCGTATATGCACCGCGGGAGCAAACAAAGAATGCCTCAGATCGCATGTAAATTATAATTTACATGCGATCTGGAACATTCTTTACTTTTACTTCCTAGATACATAATATACTAATATGCACCGTAGAGAGATCATTTGCTTTGTTAAATATATAATATAATAATAATTAAAAGTTGTATTAGCTGCAGTCCTATATTTATTACATTTATGCATTTACTTTTATAGGTGGATCTGTTACGGAACAGCGTAACGCGCACGAGGATAAAAGTTTCAGTTGCTATCGAAAATCTTAGAACGTACTTTGAAACGTACGTGGAATACGACCCTATGTTGGCACAACCTCAACCTTCTAATCCATGGATTACTGACGATCAAACATTTTGGCAGCTAAATAGCCCATTGTTCGTATTAAATTTTTGTTTTTTATTGTGCACACATAATTTTTAACCTTTTAAGAATTTTATAAAATGCATCTGTACGTTAACAGGGTTGAAGTTCCTACTGAAAAACGCGTTAAACGATGGGGATTGTCGATGGAAGAATTAATGTCTGACCCAACAGGTTTGCAAGAGTTTACCAACTACTTGCGAAAAGAATACAGTCACGAAAACATTCGATTTTGGTTGGCTGTAAAAGATTTAAGACATAGCCATCAAGCGAAAATAAACGATAAAGTTAATGAAATTTTTAGGTAAAATATTATTTAATTACTACTTAAGTGTTTACGTTTCTTTGTACTCAAAGAATTATCATTTTAATCGCAGAGAATTTTTGGCACCTGGAGCTCCTTGCGAAATTAATATAGACGGTAAAACTATGGAAAGAGTTCATCAAGAGATGAAAAATCCAAGCAGATTTACGTTCGATTCTGCTGCTGAACACGTATATACGCTGCTCTTGAAGAAAGACTGTTACCCAAGATTTATTCGTTCCGATCATTATCGAAATCTCTTAGCTGCTGGAGTACAGCCATTACAAAAGAAAAGGTACACATTTTTACACAACATGTAAGATGATTTTCAATTTCTCTTACAATGTGGTATAACAAACCTTACTCGTGAAATTGGTTGAAATTTGATTTTGGATAATAACTCAATAGTTTTGTAATAATTTTTATTCTTGTGGAGTATATGGCAAACAAAACCTTATTAGCAAAAAGATTAACAATCTATATTCTTCTTTTTGTTGCTAAAAAATTGAAATGCTAATTACTATTATTGAATGACTAACAATAATTTTTTGCAAATGGCGAAAAAGATTCTTCGCCTTCGGCGGGCCAGGAAAGAAAAAGGTTTCCTCGAGTGCCGCGTCAGCAACGGGAGGTCTTTCGCAACAACAGCAGCATGCAACAATGGGTAGCAGTGTCGTCGGGGGTGGCAGGCGTAGAGGTAGTGATCGAAGCTTATCTGGCTCGGCGCACGAGTTGGCCCTCTGCGGGATCCGAGATACCACTACGACGCCTCGGGTGCCACATTCTCACAGCCAGTCCAATCTCACTGACATCCCGTACAGGTACGGCACTCTTTACCCTCGTCTCGCTCATTTGAACATATCTTTACACACAGTGCACACGGAGAAACAAAATTTTTAATGCTTACGCTAATGAAAATTGGTTTCACGCAGACCAATTTTCATTTTACATCCGTAGTAATGTAGCAACGGAACAAATAGGTACAGAACAAAAGAACGACACTATACATAAGGCAATACGCGTCGATTCGTCTATTGCTCTACCTGCGAAAAGCTAGGCATTAATTCGCGTTGGATGTGTGACTAAGTTGCATTAATTCCCTGTCTAATCTCAGCGCAGAAAAGAAAATTACTGTGCGATACGCTAGAGATGTGCCTTTCTTATCAATTCGCTATTTTCAGGGGAGATCTGCACTTTAAGATTCCTTCACGGCCTAGCCCACCTAACATTCAGTAAGTCCCCACAGGATTGCACAGAGCTTTCATATTGCCGTCAGTGTTGGATAAATGTACATTAACTCATATATTTTTATCCAAATTTCCGTTGTCTCTTTCTCTATCTCTCTCTCAGATCTTGTATTGAATTCCGTCTATGTGTGCCGTTATTGTTCACTCCGACTGTCACTCTTAATTTTTTTGCTCCAAGGAAAGCACCTCACCCCCTTCTTTTTTCTCTCTGCTCCGAGCAATGAATGACCCTCTTAAAAGACTTTCTTGTTCTCATTGTACGCTATCGAACTGTTTATATATCCGTGTATATGGGGAAATCTGGACGTTTCATGATTTGTAAGGCCTACGCATTTTACAGAAAAAACCGAGCTTCTGATTATCGTCTATTTCATTAAATTATCGTATATCTTTTCATATGCTATTGCCTTGTGTAGCTTTATTATGAAACTGTAATAATTTATTCGAAAATGTAAAGATTTTATATAATTTCTGTTTTTTTTATTTGAAAATTGAAAGTTCAGTGATTTTCCCATATATAGCATCCTGTATTGTATTGTCTCATTTCTAATAAAAATTACATTTTAATAAATTATTGTATTAATTTTGTGTATAATGCTCGTTTTGTTTAAAGTTTTTTCTCGTGGTAATATATTTTTGAAATAAGAATATTTTTTTAAAATTTCAATTACTGATGTTTTAATTAAATTACAGTAACATATCGGTGCATGTTGCAAGACTAATAAATCTATTCGAATTTGTACCATGAACTAATGATAAAAGTAAAAAACGGTGAATATCGAAAGTTTTGTACACTTTTGAAAAGAGTTTTATCGGTTACTCTAGTCGATTGTTTAAGTTCGAAAAAAGAAAAGAATAAAGAAGAGAATAACGAAACGAATAGGTAAACGTATTTCTAGAAATAAAGTTACTGTTGTCCTTGAACGATTATAATAATTGCACGTGATTATCCACTCACGCACGTCGTTGACCGCCTACTCTGGTCACGAGCGCCTCCCGGTGTATATCTCCTCATTCTCACATTGAAAAATCTCTCTGTACGTTAACAATGTGGTCATGGTTTCTTGGTAAACTAAAACTCTTGACTCCTCCACCCAGTAGGAAAATCTCTGCTTGCGGCCCCCGGGCGCGCACCTCTGACCAAGGGACTGTTCGAAGGAGCGCGGCGAACGAGCACGATACGAAATACAAACGCTAAATGTAAACGTAAGCGTCGGGAGGCTCCGCGGTGCATGCGTCGGCTTCCGCCTTGATGTGTGTCCGCGGCGCAGCCCTCCCCCGGGCCGAAGCCGCGACTGCAGACGCGAGCCCCGAGCGCCGGATCCCCGAGCGGAGCTGTCCAGACTCAATGGTATAATGAAGTTCTTGTTGCCAGGGATGCTGGCGCGCCGGAAGCAGCAGCTCGCCCTATGGACGATGTGTGCCCGTGGGACGCGGCGCCCGCGGCCGCCTCATCCGCGCGGACGCCGTCGGCTGAGTCCGCCGGCGGCCTCCCCGGGCCCGAGCCCGCGCTGCAGGCGCAGCCCTCGCAGGAGCGGCAGCCGGCGCTCGAGAAGCAGGAGAAGCTGCGCTCCTCGCGCAAGAACTCCTCGCAGCTGGACTCCTGCTCCTCCTCCTCGGACGTGAGCGTGGCCATCGCCGAGGTGTCGGAGCGGCTGCGCAAGACGAGCGGCATCGCCGAGCGCGCGCCCGGCCCGCACCACCACCAGCTGCAGCAGCAGCAGCAGCTGCCCGGCCCGGGCCCCATCCAGCGCAACCTCTCCATGGGCTCGGCCCAGCCCTGCCGCGTCAAGCTGGCCGAGACGACGCGCGCCAGCGTGTCCACCTGCAACTTCCCCTCGCCGCAGCACTCCTTCGACCTCTCCTACGCGGGCCAGCTGCACCACCAGGCGTCCAGCGCCGGCGAGCTCTCGGCCGCGCGCTCGGTGAACACGGTGCCGGAGGAGGTGGAGCAGCAGCCGCCGCCGCCAGCCAGGTAAGCGCGAGGGGGGAGCCCAAGGGCCGAGCTGACCGAGCGGCTGTCGCAGGTCGAGCGCCAAGGCCCCGCTGATCAGCATAAGCGCGATCGTCGGCGAGCTGCCGGAGGACTCGGAGCCGGCCGGCCCGGACGAGGAGCCGGCGACCGAGACGCCGGACACGAGCAGCGACTGCGCGCTCATGAGCGAGCCGCTGACCCAGGCGCAGAGCGTGCCCGAGGTGGAGGAGGACGCGCCGGGCCCGTCGGGGGTGCGGCCCGAGTCGGCGGCCGAGCCAGCGGGAGCCGAGCCAGGGGCCGAGTCGGGGACCGAGCCAGGGGCCGAGCCAGGGGCCGGACCAGCGGCCTCCCAGGAGCAGCGAGACAATAATGTTAACGAAGTTTGTCCATGGGAAGACGAGTGAGTGCATTTGCCCCGTCCCTCGCTTTATCATCCTCTTCGCTCTCATTCAGTAACCCCCGATTTGTCTTTGCAGGGAAAATTGTAGAGTGGACGCGCCCTATGTAAAAACCTATGCGACATTAGGTTATTTGTAAGTGCTTATCTCACATTTTACACTTAAGAAAGAACTTTACAAATTCCAGATTCTCGCTTTTCTCCTCCTCTCGGAAATCGAACGACTCAGTCAGCTCTCGCGTACAGAATGCTGCAGTAATAATTGTCTACCCAAGAGCCAAGGCCGAGTCGAGTCAAATCAAAAGAAAGAATTTCACTTGCAGCGAAAATGTTCAATTCGTCACAATATAGCTTGCTGTAGTCGCGTAAACGTTAAGAACAGAATTTAAGCTAAAAATAATGAATAAGCTGAATGAACACCATAACTAATAAATAAACCACAAATGATATGACGGAATGGCCTAAAGATTATAATTTTTCTCGTCGCTTACATTCAGCAAAACGATGAAATCTCTTTAATAAAGAAAAACATTATAAGAGTATTCGAGATTTGAAAAAATTATATTCGGTTTAGCAGGTGCATATTATGCCGTAGACGTAATTCACGGGATTTTTGTGCACTAAACAAAGTTTTTTGAAATTAGAACTGCACCACAGCACTTTAGTAGAGAATCTCTATAATTCGTCTTTCAGTGAAAATAATATTAAAAAAAAGTCTTGTTGTCTATAAAAGTTGTTGTTGTATTTATGACAATTAATAAATTATATTAATTATTAAAGTGCCATATGCAATCTTGATGTAGAACGTTACAAGAAAATAGAGGAATACTTATTCTAAAATATATAAAGTAACGTTGGAATAGCCGAAATATTCTACTTGCATTCATTCGGATTTTTTAATATAGTATATATAGTATACTGGGATACGTTTCAAGGGATCCTGTCAAAACTGAGCCCTCTGACCTATCTCTTGGATCGCTATCGAATACAATATACTATTTAATGTTTTAGATATTTATCAGTTGTACTAAATAACTTATTTAATGAAGATCAAAGTATTTCAAAATTAAAATGTACTAATTTTTTACTAATTTCTTGAAATGATTTTCCATTGCATAAATTAATGTTTGAATATGAATGTTATTGTGTTAGAAGCTTTTCAATGTTTTCGCACCGATTTCAAGAAAATATAATATATTTAACCTGCATGGAGAGCCCAATTTAGCTATGATGGTACGGAGACTCGCGCTATAGAAGCATAAATTTTTGTTTTACTTGGGTAGCATGGAGTCCATGTAAGTGTAGCACAAATTCAGACTTTAAGGATATAGTTAGTATTAGTACTACGGTGACATAACATGCCACAGCACGATAATAACAGGAGATACATGCGCCGAAAGCAGCGAGTCTATGATGCCACGAGAGCATGGAATTCGTGCAACGCAACTCTTCGATTGCAAGAATCTCATACCACCGTGCTATGATCAACTCTTGCTATTGACGTGTGACAGCTTCTAGGCTACACTAGTACGGTGGAGCTACCCTCCGCGCCTGTATTGTTTACTCATGTAGCAGCGAGGAGCATCATGCTGCGCGTGCTAAAATTCATACGCTAATAGTATAAACCAACAATGCTTTATTAGCGTGCAGTAACTTTATGCTGCCATAGCTTAATTGAGCGCTCCGTGTGTCACAAAAATTTAATAATAATAAAAAATGAATAACTATTATGAAAATATCCGAAGATCTTTCGGTTTGGAAATATAAGTATATGTTGTTAGATGCACTGAACAAGTTCAGTGCGCTCTCTAGTTCGATATAGATGTTTTTTGTGTCTAATTAAATCCTACATTAAGAAAAATAAATATAAATTTGATGTATACTGTAGAAATAATCTATTCCGTACCTTGCTTACAAAAGCTGTGGAAACAAAACAGGAAAATTCATCGTCGGCATCTCCCAAGCCAACGATGCCGTGCGACGGATTTTTAATCCGATATTGTCGGAATATTAGTCCGTAAGTATGCGGACAAACGTGTGCGTGCGTGTTTTTTCGTGTATTCACTTCAGTAAAATCAGACGATATTCAAGATTACAATATGATGACGAAGTGCGTGACGTAACTTTGTGCCTCAACAGAGGCTGTTATTTAGAATTTTCAAATTTTAGAAGAAAAAAAGTGAAAAAGAAAATATATAAGGCAGTGTCCTTTAGTAGTATTATAGGCTTTAAAGCTTGTATACGAATTTCACTCGTCGAGCTGTTCGAGTTTGTGTAATGCGTTATTCGATAAAAATATTCTTTGAACAAAAAAGAAATGACAAATACTCGCATTTAGTAGATTTTGGCATTGATTTTGTCGGACTCTTGCTAGGCAAGAATCCACATCGAAATGTAGCGAGAAATCGTAAAATATATAAAAAAAAACTAAAACAGCTTACATTTGACAATGTGATATAAGAGGATTTTCTATAAAGCGACTACATACTTTTGTTGTGACGAATTCAACAGACGTTCATCCCAAATGAGTCGCATCGAATAAGAGCGTATTTAACTATAGACATCTGCATAAACTTTGAATACCTCTTTGTTAACTGTACGATAGAAAGACTAGTAAAATAACCTATTTATTCCTTAAATAAAAATAGCATTGATTCGGCTATATGCATCAAGGTACGAAAAGCTTTTTGAGACGTTCGATTTCAGATATTTGGAGAAAAAGTAATTTGTAATATCGGTATTCTTCATTGAAGCCCAATTTAAGTTTAGTGTCGTTCTTATTCATTAAAAAATATTTAAAAAAAAAAGTAAAAAAGTATATAAGCAGTTATAAGTTCGTAAATCCGTCATCAAACGGTACGTTTTGATGCGAAGAAAAAGTGTTATTGGATTGGAGCGCTGGCATACTCTTTTCCTTTCTCGAATCCTCCTGGAAGAAGAGAGCTACTTGAAGAAAATGGCGCATCCATGTTGGAAAATCAATCAAAAAAGAATGGAGAGAAAAGGAAGTAAAGTCGTGCCGAAATTTTTAAATGCCGTGATTACAGTGTATGTAAAAGTAAATTATTAAAGTGGATCGAGCTATAATGCTCGATGCTACCATACGTGCTTATTATTTTACTGACCCGTGCGATTAGAAAGAAATGAACTTGTTATATATATATATATATATATATGTGTGTGTACGATTGTACCGAACGATATTATATAAAAGCCATTGCACATTTAAGAGTACCGAGGGGGCACACGCAAGTTTACAATGTACTCTGTCGTATGATTGTAAAAGTTAACTTTTTTTAACAAATAAATCCAGTTCAAATCGCCAAAACTATGTTGTGAATAATAGGCACTTCGAGGGGCGGAATCCGGCTATTTATGGATAAAAAGTGTTTATACTTACCAAAGCCTCTCAATTTTGGCCTCCTTTAAGGCTTAATTCACAACTCTTATTTAATGAGTTGATTGATTAAAATTTTATTTTTCAGGTTACTTAATTTACGGTACATGTATGTAATTTTCATTGTTTCCCATTAATTGGATAAGAAACCCAACCTTTTTAACAACTTCTTTTTTTTGTTGTGAAAAGCAATACCTTCCTTGAGATTGTCGATTTAATTGAAGAAGGTACTAATACAGAGTAGACCTCAGAATTATGATCAGACTATAAAAACACACCATGTGTGCAGTTGTCCATTCGTGAATCCATGAAAAAAATATATTTCAAAAATATTTTAAAACGTTTCTTATTTGTATTAACTGTCTTGAATTTGAGCAAAAATGATCTTACGTGAAATGGTACTATTTCGAAACGAACGGCAAGTTAGTACCTTTTCGAGACGAATTCTGAGTAGATATCTTCTCCACGAAAAATAAATAATTTAAAAGTATCTGATAAACGTACGACTTATTAATTAAAGCTATTCTACATGTTTTTACTTTTATTAATAACTTTCAAATATGCATGCTGTACTAAGATTAAATCATCTTAAAAATCAAGTTTAAATAAATCAATCTCAAACTTTATCAACAAAATAACTGATTAATGTTCTGGTGTACGTAAAGACTATAGATAGTATAAATGATATCACTATTTTTAATTTAGATTTCCCGTTTGGATATAAGATACCTACTATAATATACTTGTGACATTAGAAAAAGAGTCATATAATTAGGATTTTAAATTAGTCAAAATAATTAGCTTTCATTATTTTAATCAAATCGTCTATGAATTCAACTCTCAGATGTATCTTTAGATGTCAGGCGAATAATAGTTATTAATGTTGTTTACATTTATTATTTATGAATTGATTCAACTTGTCAGCTTTATTAAATGTTATTTATGAATATTAAATACAATTTATACAATTAAACTAATAGGTATTTTTGTTGAAGAAAAAAGACTGTATATTGCGTTCTATTTATTTATACTTTTCTATTTTTTTACTTGACTATATTTTTAGTTCAATGAAATACGTATAATTATAGTATTATATTAATGTTATAGCTGATTGATTAAATTACCGTTTTTTCTAGCACTTCGAAAATTATGTCATTAACTATTAAGTCTACACAAATTTAAGTATGCATACTCAAAGGTGCCTTTTATTAATAAACATAAATTTCATTTAAAGTAGTTTAATCAATATAAGGTTTCCGTGATATCCGATAAGCACAACTTCTACAACGTACAAATCCAATATTATGAAATGTACAAAGTAAATTCAGATTTTTTATAATAATTTAAATAAATTATATATTTTTATCAATAAGCAAGGAAAAGGTACTTTTTAATAACGTTATGCACAATTTTTAATTTTTCGTTAAAGTATTCTTCAAAGTCTGGGTTTGAATAAATATTCAGTTTTGTTAATGCAAACATTACAAAGTTACTCGCCAATTTGATAGTAAGTTTTATAAACAATTTAACTTCATCAGTCTAGTCATAATTCAATAATGGAACGATGATTAAAGAACAATCTATAAGTGGATTCTGATCTTTAGATATGTTCAAAAAATAAAAAATCAATGTTGGTGTCGGCTAATAATTAATTACGACATTTTCGATGTGTGTAAACTAATGATTTTCGCATAGCTTAATCGGAAGACTGAAAACGTACCTGAAGTAATAAATCACAGAAAAAAAACGAAAAAAAACGTGAAAAAGAAAGGAGAGAATAACGAAATGCATTAATTGTCCGCCCGCTCGAACCGATCATCTTGAGTGTGCACCCCTCGTTCTCTCCAACTTAATGTCAGACTTGGAAAAAACAAATGTAATTGCAAAAAAGGTTGTAATAAAAATCTTGCAAACTGCTGAAATTAAAGTTGTCGTCGACTATCGTTTCTCGCGTCTTCGAAAAAAATGTAAATCGCGCGTCCCGACACCCTTTCTCTCTGATCTTTGACTAATTCGCAGAGGAGAAAATTACTCGTCTCACTCTTCATAGTTAGTCTCTTAGAGTTGTAAGACAGATGATGAAAGATTCGTAAGCCAATTGCTTGTTACCAGAAAAAAAGTGTAAAAAAGAAAAAAAAATATTGTGACTCGCCGCGAACGGTCGCGGTGGAAAAGCGCCCGAAAGTTGCCTGACGATAATTTACGTAAATCTTATTTATCCATATTACCTGTTTAGTTTGAACCGTTTGCACATTACTGCATAAAAATGTTCAAGCACCTCCAGCGAAATGCATTGTTGAAAACTGTTAAATTAAATGAGCTGTTCTTTCCTATAGTACATTCGTCAAATCATTTGAATCACTTTTCAAACTTCTGATCCTATTCACGAAGAAAACTATCTAGTTGCATTTAAAAGGTGCAAAGATATGAATAGATATATATATGTATGAGAAAAAAAGAGAATAAATAATAGCTAGTAAATGTAGAATGCCGCCTGTAAAAATGAGAAGACATTAGAAATGAAATTCCTGTTGAAAAGCCTTTAAAAATCAAGTTTAGTAAGCATCATCAATGAGTGTACAGGATAAGGTTGAAAAGTAATTCAAAAATGGCAGAACTTCATGTGTTGAGCAAATCTACTGGATAAGAATAATAGCGAGGTATCTAATTATCCGGCAGAAAAGATAAATAAAACAGCTTGCAAGTATCGTACAATAAAAGAAAGGCAAATGTTAGGACATAAATATATATTACTTTGTTCAAAGAGCCATTCTCAAGTAAGTGCCATAGACGTTCGTGTATACATATAAATATAATATATAAAAAGGAAATCGTTCGCCGGCCTTTCCGCGCTTTAACGTCGCCCGAGCGCTGCCCCACAAGTCTCGCATAGGTGCTGAATTATTACTGGGTGTTTTAAGAGCGAAAATACTATAATTACAAGGAAATAATTAAAGATTTAACGTAATGAGACAATGATCGAGTCTCTCGCCTTTTAAACTCTTCTCAATGGGTGATAACTAAATAAACAGCGGTAAGGCAACAGTCGTGGCACGTGAAAATTTGAAAAATACGTAAAATTATGTATGGGCAGAGAAGAATCGCGCGTAGTAAAGGCGAGAACGTAGATGATAAATGTTGGATTATAAAGATGAGATTATTATAATGATTATTATTATAAACTTGTAAGCGAGCGACATGTTAAGTAACATAAAAAAAGGTTGTTGTAATGAAAACAGTTATTCAAGAAGAAAAAAAAAATGATAAAGTTTCAGAAAAACGTGGAGTGTTATTAAGACTAAAAACTTCTCAAAGTACGGTAACAAACTATGGACGTTAATTAGTTGCGTAGCGCGGTAGATCGATGACTAAAAAATTATCAAGTTAACAAACTACAGAACAAAAGAAAACTCGACAAAAAAATGTCATAATACGTGGAAAATTCAAAATCAGGTGATGTCTTTATATTACACAACATAAGTGCGCTAGTGGCCAAGTGCATTGTGCACCATTTTATTTTGGAGCTGCGTTAATGTTATTTCTTCGACGATGATATTATTATGATAAATTATTATGATTATTATAAATATAAGAATTAAATGTAAGTATGTATGATTCGAATGAATGATCTTAGCTGAAACTGCATCGCGAACGAAAGAGAGAGAGAGCGCGAGAGAGAGAAAAAGAGTGCGTTTGAAAGACAGAAAGCGTGTGAAAGACAAGAAATACAAGACATAGGAGTGAAAGGTATCGAGAGCGCGAAATAAACAAAACAGAGAAATAAATGAAAAATGTTACTAGCTAGATATTATACCGTTATAGAATATAAAGGGCTTTAGTGTATATAGTTTTGTAAAGTGTTACTAGCGGTCGAGGATATGTAGTTGTGATCGCCTTTTTTGTGCCAGCGGTTTAATCGCCGGCGCCCGTGCGAATCTTATTGAGATGTTAAGAAAAAAACTATATAATGTACACGGCGACGAGTTGAAAGACAAGAACGACAATGCTGAATTCGATAATTATAAGAGACAAATTATGAGGTAAATTTATCCGAGAGAATCGAGATAGAAAAACGAGGACAACTGTTATCGAAACGACGCGTAAATAATAATCGATTGTTTCATTAAAATGCTGATGTGTATAGTATATTATATACAAATGCAAATGCAAATGCATTATATATAATATATAATGTATGCATTAATATGTAAGCTGTCAAATAGAATGTCCTAATATAAAATATAGTGCCATTAAATTGATTATTGTGTTTATATACCTACCACTACAATAAATGCCAAAATGTTTCATTGATTTTTCACTTTATCTGAGAAAATATTCTTGAATATCTTATTTTGCCTAGTCAAAGTACATATAAAAGTAAACATTGACTCGCGATACGTCACTGCCTCACAAACATTTATTTTATACTTCAATTTGACTTTGCAGTAAAGAGGAGTGTATAAAAAAACATTCGAAACTTTATTATTAAGTTAAGATAAATTGGGTGCTAAGTTTTTTTCCATATAACTATACCCTTGGGCGTCTGGCCATTAATTCATCTATTTTAATATATAAAAGTAATATTCATTTTAGACTTGTAATTTTATTTGTTTAACCATTTGAAGCTTATTTTCAACTCTTTTATATATAATGGGAAATTACATACTTAAACAAAAGTTTTATTTATTATAACACGCATTCATATGCTGGAGAGATAAAGTATATATTCTACTCGAAAATCTGAACGAGTCATAAGTTATATTCTTAACAATTTCAAAATAAAATAAAAAGTGTTAGATTAGTTTTTTATATTACGTTAAAACATTGCAATTGTATGTAAAAAATTTGTTTTCACCTACATGCATATTTAATGCAAAAAAGAAAAGATCAATAATTTTAGATTCGAATCATTCGTTCACGCCCCTAATAAAAGCATGAAAATCTATCCATAATTAAGCATATAAATAAGAATTCATTCATGTTCAAGAGAAATCATTAATTTAACAGTATAATCATTAATTTTTGGAATCATTCGTACATTATTCTTCGAATTACCCGTGAATTTGTATTATATTTAATTTATAAATTTAAAGACGTTAACCAAATTCACTTGGTACATCAATTGTTACTCATGCACTACTTAAGAAAAATAGTATATTACGCACCGTGGGAGGAAAAATTATTTTTTTCTGACTAAAGTGAATAAACCTTTCAAATAAAGATTAATTTTTAATTTACAAAATCAGATTGCTTTTAAGTATTTGCTTGTTTTATTTTTATTTTTTTTTATTATATTAAATACAGGACTCAGTTGAAAGATTAATCAACTTGAGCAACTTTAGTTTTATAATTACAGTAAAATGACAACAAAAGTTTTTCTATGAGTAATGGTTGAGTAAAAAAATACATAACTAATGTTGCAATTTTATATAAAGTCGTTTTCATTAATTTATAGGATATCATAATTAATTAACATTATTTTTTCTTATTTTTATTTATTTATCGTAATATTACATAGGATACTATATATTACATTAACAATAATATCTGCTGTTCCCGACAATCAAATACTAAAATATGATAAACTATATTATTTTTACAATTGATTGGGGAAGAGCAAATTTTTAATAACATAAAATCAAATTACAGACTGTATTAGCTAAATTATATTATTGTCATACCCTCAAACGTCCATTGTTTTAAAAGCCTTTGTTTTTAAAAGTTCATTTCTTTTGTTCTTTACGTAACGGAAATTGAGGCATATAATAATAATATATAATATTATATGAACATCAATCATTTTCGTTCAATAGAGTTTCAAAAAATTTTAATACAATGATTATAATCACAATAATTTGGTAAGACGTAAATTAGAAGAATAAATTCGTACCTGTGCGAAATAAATGCCAGTCTTACATTACGACAAAAATAATTAATAAAATACTATTTTTATGTCAATTGTCTCATAATAAAAACATTAAACTGCAAATAATATACCAAGAAAGAATTGTAATAGATATTCATGTAGAATATGAACAATGTTAATAAAATCACGAAAATAAACTCTTGGTAAAAAAAAAATTTGTCGTAAATCATAAAACACAGAAAATAAAATTTACAAATAAAAGAAAAAAGTCTACAAAATTTTCACAATCTTACTTTTTAAGTTAATTTCTGTTCAAAAAGTGACGCCAAAGACTGGTTTGGCGACAAACAGGTATGTGAATGCTTCTCCCAGTATTTTATCGTCGGGTTTCATCACTAGTAAAAAAAAGCCATTAAAACATCGAAACTTCAGTTTTCAAACGTTAAGGAATGCCGCTTGCGTCAATGAATTTTTATATTTAAATGAAAATTATTGATTTTCGGTAATAAAGTTTGAGCTAACACAATACCAAGTCACAAGAAGAGTACGCAAATACTAAATATTTCTTAAATAATATCAATTAATTTAAAAATTTTAACAGTTGTTTCAAATTTTTATACTCATTTGTATATAAATGTTACAATCTTCGTTGTTTGTCGTAGTGATATTTTCTGGTACAATTTAGTAACACCTGCACCGTTTCGATGGACACTTGCTCGGATAGACTAGACACTGATCTAAACAATACGCCGTGGCCCCATCCCGGCCTTCGATTTCTCCGATGGGCTCGCAAGTGTCTCTGTTTAAAAATTTAATTTGTAGATATTTTTAAAATATAAATATTTAATAATCATAAACAATACTACTTACGGGCATGTGCAAACAGAATCGGGACAGTTTGGTGGGTATCGAAGACAATTCGTTTGGCACCACATGTCCATTCCTGGTATACGTCGATAAAGATCATTTGGCACACAAACTTGAGATCTATAAAACATAATTTTATTATTATCTTTTATACCTATGTTTAGTGTTAGTAGTTTATAATCTGTTTTAAATAAGAAACTTCTTCGTAAGTATTAATTAATGATCTGATCTTATACGCAAATAAATAAAAGTACCTGACAATGAGAGGGAATACATTGTTGGGCGAAGTGAAGTCTCTGTAGTAAAGAAGGAAGGGATTGTCTTGCTGAACGAAGATAGGTGGCAAACCCGAAGCGCTCGTAATAATGCTAATATCAGCACAATTCCTGAAAGTCTCTGGTTTTCCACAACCAACAGCCTCAGTACCATTATCACAAGTTCCCCACATATTTCCTAATGAAGTTACAAAATAATACAAAATAAGATCTTAGAATAATCCAATTTTTTCATTTAAACAATTCTTACATTAAATTAACTATGATCAATATACGATTTTTCAATGACAAATTCAGGAATTTTTTATTACCAGTATAATATGTCCATTGCAAAACACATTGAGAACATGTTAAATATGGAGGAAGTTGTACTTTGTATCGGAAAATTGCTTTCTTTTCCGAATCCGTAGGAATTATAAATTTTACGTCCTTCGTTCCAGCTAAGTACAATGGATGCCTTAAAGATAAATAATAAAGTTAATAAAAACCTATTTGAAGTAAACAAAATCATACGCAACTCGTAGTTTTTACATTATTATAGTAATAATTTATAATTTACATTTATAATTCTTTTGAGAAGTTTTAAGTTATCGTGCTTTCAATAAACATTTAAATATGTAACTCATAATTAATTGTCTTTAGATCTGCGAGACTTTTTTAATTATTCTATATATTATTGAAAAGAATTTAATTTTAAGTATAATTTTTAAATCTATATTTTAATCGCCAAATCAGTAAAATATGTTTGCATTGAAATAGGCAAATGAGAACCAATTAATATGGTAAGTATAAAATTAATATACTGATATAAATGTAGGGTAGTTTCTGAAAAGAAAACATGACCTTACCTATCGAAACAATCTTGTGAAGCTTCCGTTGCAGGATTATTATGGGGACAAATGTACATTTCGAAATGTCCTTGATGGTTGGACGTGAGTTCTACTTCAACGTCGATTTCCTATAAAAGAGGTGTAGTATAGCATATAAAGTGGTTTGCTGAAGAAACTATCAATATTAAATTGGCTTTATTCAAAGAAGAAGGTAAAATGAGTTGTTAAATTTTGGTTCTATCTTAAAAGTAAAAACTATATGAAGAAATTATTGGAACGCATGAAAAGTAAAAATAATCTTGTAATTTTAAAAAAATAAAATGAATATACAGTTCCTATTGTAAATAGGAAGCCGGTCATTGAGTACAGGCAATGGATAATTCGATAGCAGAGAGCAGAATGGTTTAGCCACTCTATATACGCTTCATTATCTGTGGGTCTATAGATAAGCAGAATTTGGAGCCCGAGGGAATAACTTACCTGTCCAACTTGATAATGCCTGACAATAGTTCCCTTGGCGTACTCTCCGCCAGCCTCGTGTGGTCTCGGATCCGCAAGGTGATGAGCGTCACCACAAGTTCCACATTTTCCCTCGTTTTGGATCCATTGTACTGAGGAGCATATAATACACTTTAATAGCACGAATAACATGTATCTTTATTTTACAATACATTATTCAAATAAATCAATACAAAATTTTTATCACAATTATTATCTAAATAATATTGAAATACGAAATTATTATAAATCACTATTCATTATTAAGTAAAATGATCTATTTTTAAAATTTTTAGACGCGAAAGAGTTAAGTGAGAGTCATAATGAAATTATTATATAAAGAGTATATACACATGACTATAAGGATATGATGTAATTTTTATAAAGAATTACTTTTAAATGGGTGCTGTGATTGATTATAATCGATCTATATATAGATAAGTATGAATTAAAACGGTATATTACGAGTTAATGACGAGTTTCTTGGCTTTTGAGATAATGATAAGTTTACAATACTGGTGCGATAAAATTTCGACTTCTTTGAAAAGTGAAGCAAAGAAATTTGCATTTTACGACGTCAGAAAGTACAGGTGTAATGCCCATAATAGCTGTATAATGTGCTAAAAACCTTCAGAGAAAAAGTATTAAGAACAGCCAGGCCTTACATTTCGGCGCGAGCTTACATAATTGCGTGCAATTTGAGGAACAGTGTAAGTCCTTGGCCTTGGCTATCGGTATAATCAGTGCGGTGAAAGGTGATGAGAGAGAAGGAGAAAGAGATTATCAGTGTGAGCGACGAACCTGCGTACCCCCCACAGAAGAGCTCGTTGTCGTTGTAGTTGACAGGGTTTGGGAAGCCGAAACGCCACATGCTGTTGCGTGCCGGTGGATCCATCAATCGCCCGTGGCCCCATACTCCAACATCCTTTGGAAGCTTTAACAAGTTGTCATTTGGTATTTTAGTTACGATTTACCTGCGTAATTCTATATCAGCATGTAGCATTTTTATTTTTTTATCTTTCTATTATTTTTAGAGACATATATAATAACGTGTACTATAGTTGAGAATAAGATCCATGACTCTAATGAAAGCAATATGAATAGCTTCCTTCTTAAGATATAAAATAGTGTTAATGATTTAAATTTTTTTTTACCTGTAACAAGAAGCAACTTGCTATCAAAACCACGTTCCTCAACCGCAACGTATTATGCTCCATCTTTGTAGATCTGATAACACGAGAGTAAAAATAAACAGTTAAGATTCAGTTTTTATATCCAGCATTAATTCATTTTCTTAAACATATCTTATTATTTTATTGTAAACTATTGTCAATTTAAATTGCATAATTTTGCACACAACACATTTTAACATTACTAAATTAAAATATTAAATCTGTTATCTCTTTGTAGTTATAATAAAACTTTTTTATAGGTAAAATATTCATGTACGGAGATCGTGGAATTTATTAATTTGATACTGCGAAATCTGCCCAAGAGAATAATCTGATATTCGTCTCCGGCACACGAGGCAGGTGATAGCAATTTTTTGCGGAAATTTTATTAGATCTTATCAGAAATTCGCGAGTTCGTTATTCTTTGGCGCAAGGCTCCTTTCGTCCGTCATCTACCAAGCGGCCACATAGCTCGCTCGCTTAAATTAATTTTTGTCAGAATAATGCATGAAGTTTTTTTTCAGCATGACACTCCGTTCGACAGATGAGGTCGTCGGACGTATTATCTGTGAGGGAACGCGTCGAGCAGTCCAAGTGACATATAGGCAAATCTATTACTTTGGAGAACTACAGATTAAGAGTTCAACGACACTTCTTGTAAAAGACGACGAATATCTTATTATCTGTAATTAATGAAAAATATTTTCAGTAACAACATAGGTTAATAAGAATAAAAGTTGAATGTACATAATTTTTATTATGATCTCTTTCGAGATTGTGATGGATTGCACATGGCGCCAAATTAATGAGTTATTCGCGTTATTGTACGTTTAAAATATAAATTTCTTCATGACATTCAACAACTGAAGTAATATGTAAATAATGGTAATTTTTTATTGCATTGTATACTTATATATTCTATGTAGTAAAAAAAAATTTTAGTGTAACGCTGCTTCAAACGGTGAAAAACTGGCGTATTCTTGTTTGCTAAGTTTTTTTATTTACTATCTACGTTTACCCTTTCCTCCATAGTGGAGAATTTCCGTTAATTTTTCTCACAATGACTGAACGGTAAATAGAAGCACCATTAAATCAATCAAGCTTGAGTGTTAAAGTATTGAGCAAAAATATGCTAATCAACTGAAATATTCAAATAGCCGGTGGTGAGCGCCTTTTTGACTATCAAATATCAAAGTATCAACAAACATAAATCATGCCTACGCTATTTACGGGTCCAATAGATTCACAAGTTACTCGGGACGCACTTTAATTTTCGGCGCGCACTTTAAACTCGTTTTCGCGCATAAATTGTCGCGATGTAGCCGGTCGCGTAACAAATCAAACGTTTCAGGCCAGCATCCGCAATGCGTAAAGAGGAGTAAGATAAAGAAAAATAACGGCTCTACAGTTAAACGCATATTTTTCGGCAAGAACCCATCTATAGGTAGGCCTTCTCGCAAACTCGGCAATAAGAGACGTGCCTCTGCGTGCGTGCGAGTCCTTGACTTATACCTCGCGCGCAATGGCTCACAAACGCGAACCGAATAAAACTTGCGTCAGAGAAGGTGAGCATTGTGCCAGTCGACATTGATGCGTTACGCCATTGAACGGGAGCGCGACGTGCCTCCTTTTCTCGCACTTTATTTCAGACAATTATCTGCTTCACTTTCGGTCGCAACCTTTTTGCTGTGAGGATCAATGCTTCATTTTCTTTATTTCGTATCAACTTTTCAATTCAATAATGTTTGACAACTCGTATCTTTTATTAAAAACATTTTCATTATTCCTACTCAATGAGTGAATTTCTTGTTATTGTTTGTTATATCAAAATTACAAATCAAATGTACTTATTAAATCTTATTCAACTTGGTCATTCGTTCACGTGAGAAGCCTATCCGAAATAAAATCAACGATTCAGATGTAGGTGTATTAATGAAATTGAAAACCAGTTCAGTAAATAAAGAGTAGCATCAAAAAGAAATATCACAAGGAAAAGATTTTTAAACATTGTCTAAAAATCAAAAATAACTGGTTAGCCTTCATACACTTTCTGGTGAAAGAAGCAAACTTCTTTTACTATTACTCTAAATTCTTTCAAATTGGCATTCTTCCTGGTATCAACAGTATCATCTAATATTAAAAATAAGATGTTTTCAATGTAACATAAAAAAAGTATATGTATTTCTATACAAGGTTTACTACTAAAACTTTTTAGATGCTTTACCAACAAATTTTTTTTGTATTTAAACTTGAATGGTTGAATCCTTATACTACAGACTACAAATATATTTAAATATAATAGAAACATTTAAACAAATATCATGTTACAAATACATTTATTTGTATAAAACGTAATCTTCAATGCAACAAGCTTATCGTACAAAACATAAATGCTTAATATAAATATATATATATATTACATATTCTGATATGTTGTCTTAATCTTCTTAAAATAAATAATCCATACATTAAATTACTTTTCATTTAAATTCCTTATCCTAACAAGTTTTACTCAAGTAACAATTACCTGAAATGATAAATAATAATTTTAATATAGAATATATTAAAGTATAAATAAAAATATCTATGAACATATTCATACTTCTACGTACATGAAACATTTTCTTAATTTGAATGTTGATAGCGATAGAGTTCTTCGATTAAATATAAATAGCTTTTGACAAGCAGTTTGTATCCTTCCGTTTTCAAAACATCCGAAGCATGTTCATTTATAAAATGAATGGAAATTTCTTTTAAGTGCTTAGCACTGTATCTATCTGCCAAGATTAGAATATTTGAAACACTTTCTACTGTCAACATTTCTGCTATTGACTTTTCACATATTTTCTTCAAATCCAGCAGGTCATACTTATGTGCAGCTATCATTAGTTCCGTCGTAATCAGTCCTGGAGACACAATTTTTCCTGTGTAAATAAACCTCAGAATATCTTCGAATACATCATCATGCACATCACTGATTTTGACTTCATTAATGCTTTTTGTTTTAATTTCGTTTTCAAACATAGATTGGAAGACAGGACTTCTGGCAGAAAGGATGGCCTTATGAGCATAAAACTGCTTACTGTTGGTGAGTAGAACAACATCACTGTACTTCTTTTCGAAGAGAAGCATTTCCAAATCTACAGAGACCTTGGCGCAACAGTCAATGGTCATATCATTTGTTTGAGTCTCGACGTTGACGTACTCAACTGCTGGCTCTCTCCTTACTGTAATTTCGTTCTTCTTCAAGAGCTGAAGAGATTTCCCCAGCTCACGATCCACATTCTCACTGGAAACTTGCGAGTCTGGTATTTTGGCAACAGTTTTCTTTCGTTTCTTCAAAGAGCGCGCGGCAATAATGGGAGAATGCGGCTCACTCTGTGTATCTTCGTTAGAGCTGGTGCGAGCGGTGGCATCGTGCAGCATATGCTTTTGTGCCCTCACCTGGCAGAACAAGCCGTTGAAGCCGTCGACCAACTCGCTGCGACGCAGGTAACGGGAGAAGCCGGCGATCGTCTTATCGTGGGCAAAGCGATGCTCGCCGACCATGCGGTTGCTGTACTCACCCTTGTCGTTCCGCACAAAGAAGGTAAACTTGGCCAGGACGGAACAGTCGTGCACGCTCGTGAGGAGTTCGAGAAAGAGCGAAAAAAAGTCCTGGTGCTCGGCGTTGTAGCCACGTGGGTAGAGACAAAGGCGCCATTCGAGCCCGTCGTGCGCAAACATCGGCGACGACAGAGACTCGCCGGACTTACGCTTTGCCATCCCGAAGACACTAGGTGTCCAGGTGTAGAAGGTCTGCAGCCACTCTTCTCCTTCGGCGATGCTGTCACTGTCGAAGGAATTCGGACGTCCCCTCTTTGTCCCATTCGGGACCATCTCCATCATTTGCGGCTCGCCTCCGCCGCCGTCCTTTTCGTTAACTTTCGACGAGGTCGTCTCTGTTTCCATCACGGTCGAACCCATTTTTCTGTTCAGCAGGTCAAAGGCTTGCGATAAACTCGAGTCAAAAGCCGGTTGTCGTTTGTCTTTAATCTTATTATAAACACAGCTATTTAACTTGACTATTCTCGCGAGACTAATCAAGGAAACACTTACACAAGACGACGTTAAATTCTTGCGTCGTGCTCGCGCGTCGACTGTTTTTCCTCGAACAAAGGATCGAGTTGCTGTACTAAAGCGTAGATTCAGTGCTAAACGCGACACGACACGCTCTGCGAGCTGTCAATGTTGAAAAGTGCGCGCTTTTGAATGCGACTGCGGTTAATATGGTTATTTCGAACAAGTGTCGCCAGCCTCAGCGAATGAAAGCCAGTCAGTTCTAGGGATTTTTTTTAGTTGATCAAATCGATTCTAGTTATTTTTTCAAAAACAAGAAGTCTCTCTATTTGCACACAACAATTATCATAAATCCATTAATTATTGTTGTAAAATTTCCCTTTGTTTTGCACATCATCAATTTCATTAACTAACAAAACAAAAGGTTATAAGAAACAAATGTAAAAATTTTTTTAAAATAATTTGTTTAAACGTTGAATCGCAGTATATTAAAGAAGTACGATTTAGCAGATTAGTAAAAAATATATATGGTAAAAGCCGCATAACAGAATGCAAAATAAGAAAAATGGAAGTGATCGCCCATAAAAGTTTCTTGTCAATACAGGTATATACGTGCCAGTTTCACTGACGCTCCTCCAAAAAAAGAGAAATAAGCGAAACAGCAAAATGCGCATATGCGCATATAAGGAAGGAATGAGGAGAAGCGAAGAAGCCGCGCGTACATAAATATGTTCGGAAAGGTAGGGCCGCACGCGGTGCTCGCGGCCTTCTCTCTTGCGTTCCGTGCGCATCAATGTCAATGTCTGCAAAATTTTCCGCGTCTTGTCGTCCTTTTGAAAAAAGTAAGCGTAGTGAAAACAAGTCGTCTAGTGGCCATAGTCAGACATTTGCCTTGCTGCAACTAATAATTAGCGTTCGGTGAAAATTATAGTTTATTAAATCTTTAACTTTACGATAGGATATGACTAAACCTATTCGTATGGATAGGGATGTTCCTTTCTCCCTTGAAATTATTTGATCATGCTCTTACATGCAACAATTTTAAACAAACCAATAGGTACTTCATGTTAATTTCATTTTTGACAAACTATTATTTAATATTTTTTTATAAAATTATTAAGCGATTAAAAGTTTACAAAATAATTATCTATTAATAAGTCTTGTATTGTTATGCAAAATTTTCTAAAGTTAAAAATTATTAACATTATAAAAATGTCATTAATAACAGTAACCTAAACGAAAACATTTCATGTGGTTAAAATGGCAAAAACGCTGCAGATATAGAATCTACTAGAATGAACCATAAAGGCATATAGTACTCTTGTGTATTTGATGGTTTATGTCTGATCGGAAACGATTGAATCGTCGATTGAATTGATGAATGAACATTTGATAAAACATGATCAATGAATGTTATATAACTCATTGTTAGTACAGATAAATACAAATTTAAAAATTAGTGGAAATTTAAGAATTTTTATTTTTATAAAATTAAGAATTTCTAATACATATTTTCAAGTGCTTATACTAGGTATATAAATTCGTAATAAAGCGATTCTATCAATTTAAAAAATATGATTCTAATTTGAGAAATATATTGGAGTTCTTGGTAACTCAAATACAAAAAAAAACTTTAAATACACTTATTTACGATAAACGTAAATGCTCTGAAGAAAATTGCTGATTAATATAAGTTTATTGCTTTCAAACTCTACACATACAGCAAACAAAGGCGCTTTCCAAGTGTACATACACTTGTACTGAATCGAATCCACAAGGGTGAGATAATACGTATAGATTTGCGAGTCCCTAAAGGCGCGCTTGCTCCCAAGATGGCAAAGAGACAAGCGTAGGCAATTATCAAGCACAGCTATATATACAAAGCTGGAGCGTATGCGCGGAATTGAAGCGCAAAGTAAATACACATAATAGCAGCGCTGCGGGCGCGAAAATAATGACAAGAGCCTACACATTCAAATGACTATAAAATTCAACAGATTAAATTTACCTTATTCTTTTTGGTATTGAATGTTTATGTCACAGATATCACAAGTTCGGCACTTCTTTCTTTTCCTTTTCAAGCATTATACATGTCTCTTTCATGTATTTGTGTTGTAATTTATGTTATGTTGATGTACTAAAGGATATATTGATCGAACTCAAAGATATAAGTATATATATTGTAAAAATATATTTTTATTCTATATTATTTTAATGAATTATTACTAAT
The DNA here is from genome assembly GCA_035583055.1 of Torymus tubicola. Lineage (NCBI taxonomy): Eukaryota > Metazoa > Arthropoda > Insecta > Hymenoptera > Torymidae > Torymus > Torymus tubicola. Next base: position 11,119,217 of record JAWWEQ010000055.1, on the reverse strand, counting down.
GTTTTCAAATTTAATGGACCAAACTATTTCATGACAAATATAACTCTTATGAAAGATAGATGTCATTTATCAAAATTAAACTATATCAAACAAAGTTGATTTCACGCCCATCATGTACACTAAGGGTGTAAAATTATTTTCAGATAAGCTTATTACATAGAAGACGTACATATACGTTTCTACGAGTATTTTTTCTTGAAAGATGTATTGTATATTACATAACAGAAACAGGGGTTTATGCACGCTCTGCAAGCATGTTCTTCTACAAATGAGATTAGCTTCAAATAAGTGAAAACTCACTTTTTACAAGTAAATAATTATGCACTTTTTAAATAATTGAATGGAATACGGACAACATTTAGATATGGATACCATATCTAAATGTTGTGCGTGTTATATGGGAAGTATCGATGTGAATACTATAATACCTTATTTTAATTATTTCTACTTTCTTTCCGTTCGAAAAGTATTAAACAATACGACACATATGTGAAATACGCTACTACAATGTAAATTGATAAGAAGTAGGTCATGTCAAAGAAAGTTTCAATGAAATCGTTCATTGAGAAAAAGAGATAAAATAATCAATAACACTAATCACCATTACCTTTATTGCATTTTATCTAGTATGCGATGGCGTATGTCTATGTCAAAAGGCCATTTATCATTCGAATAAAAAAAGGTGAAGGGTAATAGGCAAATTTGTTGAATGAAAGATAACGATTACATAGTTGTAGTCGACCAAAATTGATTCAAAACAACCTTTAAACAATTTACGCAAAAAGATAAAGTTATGGCGTTAAAATACGCATTTTACTTTGATTACAGAAAACGAAAGCTTCACGTGATTTATCATCGACCTTGCATTTAAAGACGCCCACGCCCGTGTACACATTTAACAGGCTGGCGTTTTCAGTTATACAGTTCAAGAGGATGTTTCAGTAAGACGTGTATAAATGCAAGACAACTTTGTTAACACGAAAGTAATATCTTCCGATTTTGGAAGCTAAATCATTATGTCTGTCAATTAAAATATCGTAAAAAAATCATTATCAAAAGAAGCACATTTGTCGGTGGTAATGTCAAAATTGTTACAATTTTTGACAGTATAAAAATACTGTCAGTTATATTGGCAGTTTTACTGATTGTTTCATTCTCATTCAAGTTAAACATATATCATTAAACACATCAATTTATCGAATATATATCTTTCTATACTGAATTTAAAAATATTACTATTTTATCAACATCAATTGATATGTCAACGTCGATAAAATTGTCAATCAAAACGTTAATTATTTTGAAACACTACTTAAATATTCCATAGAATGAAAAACTTATCAGATAACACATTTGCGATATTCATAGCAATAATTGATTGATCAAATTATTATTCTAAGATCAATATGTTACACTTATTAAAATCAGTAAACATCGTTAAAAAATAAATTTATTGCCAATTTTTCATTCAGGTCTCATTATTTAAATCTACCTATGTTGTTTTTAAAATATAAGTTTGCTACAACTGATGATCTATAAAAAATAATTGTGTCAGAGTTATAAAATATTTTTTGTAAAACTTGTTGCTATTCTATTTTTAAGATTTTAAATAAAATATTATGGTCACTGTAGAAGGTAACTCGAGAAACAAAGAAATGTTAGGCACTAAAAAAGGGACAGTAAAACATGATTGTTTTTCGCGTTTGACTGCCGGACAAAACATTATACAGGCTCACCTAAAAATATAAATACCCCTCGAGCAAAATCTTTAGCTAAGGATATATGAAGATTAGCTTTTTTTATAAAAAAGAATAACGCGTATTAGGAGTTAACGAACCCGGCGTGTCCCGTTTGGACAGAGTAGGTAAGCCAAATAACTTCTTCGAAGAATAAAAAAAGATGCAAATGAATTACAGATGTTTCTTTGCCAAGGACGAATGAGAATCGTGAAACGACGACTTTCGATATGGTTTCGCCTGGAAGAGGATTTCAATGCACTTTAATACCGGATGAAGTGGAGTTGTATTTTTCATTTTATATTTAGTATTGGAGACTCGTTTAAAATGCATTCTTTTTTCATAAGTCACGTAAAATCATGATACGTGATGATACCATTATGAAAAAATTGATAATTTTATATTGTGTTTAGAATTTTTACTAGCCCATATTTTATATATAATTCAGAAATTTCTATAAACATTAAAATTTTGCGTAAAAGCTCATGTATCAACGAAATTTAACATATAATTAAATAGTATGAATGATTCAAATTTAATTTATGGGAGAAGAGTCGATATTTAATAAGAATTAATAAGGCTTATTTATTCACAGTAGTTTTATTTATACATATACTAATAATGTAATTGCGAGAATGAAAACAATAGGAATTTCTTTTATGTCAATTAATTTTTTATCTTCTTTTCAGAAAAACGAGCTTTGGCGATACGCGAGGTATAAATTGAACTTTTATCGGCCCAAAAAGATGAAGACATAAAAAATCGTCAAATATGCGTGTACAATGACTCGGAGTTCATCGACTCGGGCCCGTGGTGAATTCCAAAAGCGGTTGTTGGCGCGGCGTATATTATTCACGAATTCGACGATGGTGCCGTCTCATGCCTATATCATAGGACCAAGCTGGTGCATTAGAGTGGCGAGCTCTTGAAAAGCGAAAGAAATCGGGCCCACGACAACCGGCGCGCGAAGATTCGATCGGTGTCGATACTCGATATATAGCGCGGCGCGTGCATTAAAAATATGGGCCGGCACCGTAAATGCCTCTACTAACTTTGTGAACTCGACCTGCAGCACGTGACTGGCTTTTCAATAGCCACGAAAATTATGAAAAGGAAACGCGCTCTCAATTATTAACCAGGTGTTCGTATAACTTTTGCGCTATCCATTGTTGGTAACTAAAACTGCCTTAAAACTACGACATTATTTTAATATTCAACATGTTATATTAATAACTTTTCAGTGATTATATTTTTATCTTAAATTTATTATATTATTCTTCTTATTGAAATGAAACAATATTTGCTTAAAGTATTATACAATGTAAGTTATTGATGGAGTACAAAACTAGAATTATCAGACTGACTTTTGTCACATTTTTTCACAGAATGAGTTATTGATGTGTATTCTGATTAACTATATATAATTTTTAGATTGATTGTCCACGTCAATCATTATTTAAATCAATAAAAATATTTTTAGCAATTTAAACAACAATATATACTTCTCGGAGTTATAAAAGAATGATGTAAAAAATAGGATAAATTTTCAAGTCAGAATGAATTTTTTTATGATAATAAATTTTTTAATTTGGTGTTTGATTGATGTTTATAATGAGTTTATACATAAAAATAAAGAAACGTAACGATGTGTTTGTCAGGGAACTAGCCTCACGCCGTCTGTCTGGGTCCGCGAATTTGAAGATAAGCGCGATTAGAAAATGTGGCTAGGGACTTTGTGCGTAAAAAGTTGGCTAGACGAACCGGAGCTCCTTCGCCCTTAGCCAGGAAGCTCCGTTTTCGAGATTGGCGAGTATAGTTTAGTGTGAGAATAATTTACTGACCGTGTATGACCGTAATGAGAGAGTGAAAAGAGGTATCAGCACCCGCTCTCGGCGCAGTGTCGCTCTCCCGGATGCGCCGCTCTGGAAAAATGCGCGCGTGCGATTCCCCCGCGGGTGGAATACCCGTTTTCCAGCTGGGCGCGCGAACGCCGACGTCTGGCAAATAAGTACTCGCTCTGCGAAGGATGAGCGCGCGCGCCGGCCACTCGTGCAGGACTGACACGGGCTTGTCGGGGCGACGTGCCGTGTATTATAGGAGTCCGCGAGGAGCAGCCGGCGACACACGCACGCGCACGCACGGGGCCCCGTTTCGCGCCGGCACGCACAGGTGTGCGCGGAGGAGGAGAAGCGGGCGAAAGAGGAGGAGGAGGAGGAGGAGGAAGGCTGCGGCCGCGACGAGGGTCGATAAGCCTCAGCCGGCGCTGTGCTTCAGAAGGACCTAATGCCGAGCCCTTTTTGCGTCGATTCCAAACAACAAACGCTCCGAGTCTTCGCTTTTTCCTTACCTTATAATGCGTGAGAATTATTGGTAATGGTCCGCCAGTCTGGTGTTCATAACGAATTTTCCTAAACAAAGTATGGATCTGGATTCAGTTATTTATAACACAATACAAAAAGTATGTTTTTTAATATCATAATATGCTAAAAGCCACAACGGTACGGTATCTAACGTTTCGATATAGTTACTCGATTTAGAATTCCTTTTAGTTGTATTTTGAGTAAGAATTGAGAATATAAGATCTTTTTCAAATTGGTTTTGCCTCCAAAAATCTTAATATGTGCGGTTTAAAAGAAATAGAATTTTAAGTAATTGAAAAATATTTAAGTGTTATGATAGTGTCAAATACACGTAGAGTATAGGACTGCGCATTGTGACGATTTATCAATGTACTTTGTTGCTCAACTTCAAAATTATAATTGTCATGAAGAAATCCAAGTATAACACTAAAACTGTTCACAAGCTATCCATATTAATACAAGCAAATTTATTTTTTGAATATATTTTGATGTAAAAGTTTGTATTCTTAATACAACTATTTATTTATTTATTTATTATAAGGTTCAAATAATCTATCAAAATGTTAATTTTAAATCTTTTAAACGTTTATTATAAAAGTACGTATCACGCCAAAAACGCGTAATGAAATACTTCTTTTCAAAAAATTGAATTTTTTTCCATGTCATTATAACAGTACCGTTACACAGTTGAAACAACTTGCTAGATGTTCAAGTCTGTAACACCATTAGCTACCAAACTTTTATTTTTATTTTCTATATTAAAATGAATATGAATATAGTAAAGCATTAAATTTGTTTATTAGTAGATTAAAAAATAATGTTTTCCTTTTATAAAGAAATATATTTATTAATTATAAAATTTGATTAAAAGTACATTTTTTTAATGGTTCAAATCAAGTAAGTTGTAGTTTTCATAAAATATTTTTTAAGAAGAACCTATATTTTATCTAAAAGTCAATTTTTTGGTTAATATTTATTGAATATTAATATGAAAAATGTTCTCTTGACTCCGTGACATACTTTATTGACATTAAAAACTTGACAAGGTTTTCCGGGCATTAGATTTTTAAAATCAAGGAAAAAAACAAAGGTTTCGTTTACCCGCATGTTTACCATGACTCCCTAGTCTCACTTGTAGAAATGTTTACTATTATCAGAGAATATAAAAGCCTTCCTAAGATGAACAAGCGTAGACTATATGGAAAGTATTTTCGTTTCTGTTATTCATAAAAAGTAATGGAAAAGTACACGTTTTAAAAGTATTACATTTATACTTCTCCGTACTTGTACAATTATTATCATGCAAGAATCGCATAATGATATATGTATATGAATTTACGGATACATTTATATATTAACACATACATTTTTGTGAGTTTATAATGTCACTTAAATTCAAGTAATTTTTATTTATTTCCTATATCAAGATCAACGAAATCAATCGTCAAAACATACACCTTCGCTTTTAAAGTAATATCTATTATTTATTTACACCTTTATTATATATAATACACTATTTTAACTAAACAAAACAAACCACTAAAGACACTTTCAAATTATTTAAAATTAAATTCACGTTTTATAATATGAATGAAAAATATTAATTATATCAATTTCGAAAACATTTATTTTATTTTCAATCCTTAAAACGATCTTTTTCAATTTCATTTATGTGCTACCAAGGAGCGCGGGAGCGCTCTGAAGGCAAGTATAGAAGAAGCCTGAGGGCCGACCGTGCTTCTTATACGTTTTTATGATAGATATCTTTTTTTGGAGCAATTCTATTTGTAATGGATTTTCTATCTGTGATAAAGTGCTTTGTATATCTGATCGAAATGTTAATTAATTACCCATTTTTTACATAACTTCATGTCTAAGAATACTTTGTTGCTTTTATATGATAATTACCAATTTAAAATAAATTTACTTATAACATTTATACTTTATAACTACTGATCTGAGAGCGGTGTTGGCTCAGTGGTTAGCATGATAAGCACATAAATAACACCGCTCCAGGGGTCAGGGGTGTTCGATTTCGGGTGAAGAAATCATTTGGGTTTTTTTTCTGAGTGTTTTTCAACGGGAAAAGTACCCTGACCGGCTGTTTCGAGGTAAATTTTTTCCGGAATTTTCCTTCAGTGTAATTTCGGGAATAGGGACTGTCGGTAAGGTAGAGGAATTAGGATGGCCGCTCCGATGCACTATGCAGGGAACGCCGACCTTACCGGCGAGGAGCTGGCTCCTAAAATATGGACCTTCTTCGGAACAGGTACCACTGGGACGCGGACTCAATGGTCCTGCGGGATTAGAGAGTGCCGGCTTAACCAGCATGGTGTGTCACCAGAGTCTTCCCAGGATAGGTGATAGGATTGGGCACTACTTCCACAGACATGTGGTGGAAGGCCCCCACTTACTGGGCCAAACCAGGCTGTTTGCGGTAATGTAAAAAAACTACCGATGTGCTTTTAAAAATCCATTTCAACAAGCAAATACCATAATAATCAAATAGCTTAGAAGTATAGATAATAGAATGTATGTAGAAAGTACTTTCAAATGAATCCCTCATATGTCGTATTTACTTCTGCATTAATGTAATATGAGAAATGTGCCAAAAAAGTGAGGTCGGAAAACTCCAAAACGAAGTATAAAGAGTACGGCATTATACCCTGCTCGCTTGAGACGTCACGTTACGTTCCTTACTCGCCAAGCAAGCCGCTGCCGCGCCCTTGGATAAAAGATGTACGCATATTCACTACCATTAAGGAAATGAAACCTTTAATTTTTATATCTATTTTTCTTCATTCACCTCAGGTAGGTTTACAAATGGTATCCACCTATATGTGGACCGTGTGTGTGTATATATATATATATATATATATATATATACACACACACACACACACACAACTTGTTATATTTTGTAGTTAAGGAAGACGTAACGAATTGACTTAATTTAATTTCTCGAATAAAGAATTATAATTCTATTAAATTCATGATACAAATTATAAAGCGAAAACTAAAGTTATACAGATTTTAGTTACATCCACTCCAGTAATTCACATCTAATAATGTAATTTGAATTTGCGGAAATGAAAGCAAAAAATTAATTTTTAAGGAAACTGTTGAGGAAAGTCCGAGATCTGATAATGAAAAACTACAAAATACATTTGAAATAACGCATGTTGAACGCAACACTTAAAATTAAAGCACTTTCAACAAATAAAATTTTTTTCGGAACAAAATACAATCCTTATTTAGATTAAACAGTAAATAGAGTTAAACACTTTATAAAAAATACTTAAATCTTTAATGAATTATATAACTTACAAAAGACAATCCGTTTCGTCAATATTATAATTAAAATGAGTTGCTTTGTGAGAATACAAAAATTTAATCACAAATACTCTTAAGTTAGTGACGAATTAGAATAATATTTGTATCTATAAGTTTTGAAATTTGCTAAGAAAATCTCCTTTTCCTGTAAGTAGCAGAGTAAATAATTATACGTCTCTTTTTTAGGTTTTCTGGTAAAATATTTTTTTAGTGGAGAAGCTCGTAGAGCCCGAAGAAATTGACTCTGATATAAATAGGGTTACATTAGTGAATAAATATAAATAAATTTTTAATCTTATTTAAATTTTTATTGAAGAATTACATACGAAGCCATTAATTACTATTGTGTAATACAACAAAAAGCCTTAGAATATAATGTCTGTTATAGTTGCAGCGCTCTGAAAAAAGTGAATGACTTTAAAATATCCAATTAACCGACTACACATCGGCCCATATTCACTTGCAAGAATCCTCCCTGAAAAATATAAAATGCTTAGTATTTGATTCAATACTAATTTGTAACTTCAAAACATCAGCCAGCTTACAGCACACTTTATGCGAGCTTTTGGATCTTTCCAGTGTTGTTTGCAATGGTGGGTAGCTTCTTCCAGACAGTGTTTAGCAGCCCATTTAAACGCCTGTCTTAGAATGTGAAGAGCAGCAGCCAAAAGCTTGAAAATTAATTAAAATTTGTTCGTCGATTACTATATGTAGTCATAATATTCTTAGGTTTATTTGAAACTATGATTATAAACTTGTAATAAGAAGTATTAAAGTATCAATGCAATTAAATATTAGCAAATGCAGAAAAACTTACAGGATTACGCTCTTCAACATCACCGAACATTTGCTCCACTTGTTCTAGTTCACCGCTGTCCTCAATGCTGACATTCGCAACGGCAGCAAACAGGACCAAGACGCAAAGCGCAAAGAAATATCGAGAAAATATTTCCAGCGTCTTCTTTCAGTCTGGCGACGAGTACACTCTCAGCATGATAGACCCATTGTATAGTCAAGAACGATGATTTTGATGTGACTCTGATTAAGAAGATAAGATGAAATCATCAGAATTGCTATACTCCTATCGACGACGATTATTAATTCAGTTACAGATCCGTACATTGTTATCTATTATCAGATCTCAGACTTTCCTCAACAGTTCCCTCAACTTTTAAGAAAATTAATTTTTAGCTTTCATTTCCGCAAATTCAAATTACATTAGTAGATGTGAATTACTATATCACAGATTCACGTCGCATAATTACAACAATGCCTACTCAATTTACTTGTACTTATAATTAGCTACTTATCAATCTCGGAGTAGATGCAACAGGAATAGTATGGTTTAAAAATAATTAGTCCGATATGAATGACCGACAAACAAAATAAATCTAAAGAAAATAAATTGTATTTGCTTTTCTCAGATTTTAGAAATGTTTATTTTATCAAGAGTTGCTATACTTTAAACTATTACCACACATAGAATACATTTATATCGTCGCAAAACTCTGTGTATCTTTAACATCTGAAGGAATTAATGTTTTTTAATAAATAAAAGCAAACTAAAACTGTTTTCTAAGTATTTTTATTTTCCTTTTGATAATTTCTTTGGAGGAATAACTGCGATTTTCATGATTTCCATTTTCATATGAATTAATATATAAAGAAAAATACACCTTTCTTAACAATAACAAAATAATATATGTTTATTCAAAAGATTACCAAAATTTAAAAAATAGGTTGTATATATAATTAGTCTTACAATAATTTTATAAAAGAAATCAGAATGAGTTTATAAGTGTCGCGTCCTCTGATAAGAGTTTTCCGTTGGAGAAGTTTGAACTTTTTTTAACCCATACACGATTTATAAAAAACACGCCGAAAGGTGTTTTTAAAAAAAAATTTGATGTATTTTAAGAATGCGATAAATCTAAAATTTATCTGGGTTTCCTCCTATCGCGTTTGAATTTGCCTGCGTACACTGATGTATTCATTTGTTCGAGGTTTAAAAAGGGATAAAATGGTAAAAGCATTTATACGATAAATGCTAAAAATTTTTATTAGTGGATTTTCTGTTATGATATAGTGTGGTAAAGCGCAAGTGGATTGCATACGAGAATCCAAGTGTCAAATACACACGCCATAAAAAATGATTCGGTCATGATATTTTAGCCATTCAATGAGTTCGTTTTCTTAAAAGGGCCAGAATATAAAAAAAAGTTTAGTTACGTGTGTGTATTTATGTTCAATTCTAGAGAAATTTGTCGTAAAAAAAGTTGGCATAATAAAACTAAACTAACTTTGCGTTATGTAATTTTTTGACATTTCCATACTAGGATAATTATTGTTTTTTTTTTCAATAATTATGATGAATGAATTTTTGATCAGTTTTTAGGCATTATTAAAATTTGAATATATAGAAGAAAAAGATGTAATTTTTTGTATGAAGAAGCGCAAGGAACCAATCGAAGAAAAGGCTTCAGTATGGATGAGTGAATGTAAGTACGGAAAATAAGTATAGGACTATCGATTAAGTAGAAAAACAAAATATAGTATATTGCATCATAAAAAAAAACTAAGGGCGAATCTTGTTAATGTTCATATATGAGTTCATGAAAAATCATAAAGGGTAAAAATTTAATTCGTACATGTATACAGTGTGAATTTTAAACTCAAATTCGCGTAACTACTAAACGAATCAACAGTTTCGAATTCTAAAAAAAAGATCTGAAAAGTTTGCACCCTCAAATTTTAGTTTCGTTTTTCCAAAGTTCATTACGATACGTGTGACCTAGGTAGCACTTTTTTACACGGCGTGAAGTTTACTAATTACGCCGTGCAAAGTGCTCCCTAGGTCAGAAGTATCGTATACGATTTTATAGCACTGCCTACCTAAGCTCGCTGTCACGCCTATCCGTGCCCTAAGCGGTCCTTTTTTGCACCGTGAGGTTAGCGCACGAGCGCAGCGGGTGTCATAAACACGATGCAAAAAAGTATTACCTAGGTCACGGATAGGCGTTTACGGGCGATTTACGACCAATCTAGATTTAATTTTAATCACTTCTCAAAAATCGAATTATTGTCAGCAAAATTAATCATACTATAAAATCAAGCGTGTTGCTCTTTTTTCTAACGAACGAGAAAAAATTAATTTCAAGAGTGTCCCTTTAAAATAGTAGTGTAAGCCAAAGTATAAAGTATCCTTAACGCACGAGCATTGATCACTGTACGCGAGTGCTGCTTGCGATCATGCAAGTGTGTGACATATACGCCTAAGTTCCATAAAATTTTCTTTTTGCATTTCCTAGGTAAAATTGATGCTCTGATAGGACTATATACACAAATAATTCCTTATTGCGACGCCGAGAAATAGCGTCCTTTTCCCCACTGCCATTGTTTTTGTGTATTTCTCTATTTCACGTATCTGCTTTACGTATATGTGGAATTCTCCGGAAACTTTGCCCTAAATTGGTTCCAAAAACGACCAAAATTAAATTTAGAGGCACATTTTTGAAGGCATAGGCACACCTCTGAAGTATTTTTTTTTCTTGATCTATGGGTCATAGGACAGACGATAAGAACTTGTTACTGAAGAAAACGGCCTTGTGACACCCTTTTATCGTCAAATCAATTTTTCTTATGGGAATTCAAAATCATGGGAAAACATTGACGAAAAGTAGTCATCAATCATCAAACAATATTAACATTTCAAGTATGTCAACAAATTTGTACATTTTACTAGTTAAAATATAAGGATAGAGCTTTCATTTAAGCTCTATCCTTGTACTTTAACTAGTAAAATGTACAAATTCGTTGACATATTTGGAATATTAATATTGTTGGATGATTGATGACTACTTTTCGTCAATTTTTCCCATGTTAAATTCCCATAAGAAAAATTGATTTGACGATAAAAGGATATGTCACAAGGCCGTTTTCTTTGGCCCCAAGTTCTTATCGTCTCTTATATGACCCATAGAACAAGAAACAAATTATTTCACAGGTGTGCCTCCAAATTTAATTTTGGTCATTTTTAGAACCAACTTAGGGCAAAGATTCCGAAGAATTCCACATATACAACTGCAAATAGAACATTAAGCAACTAGGGAGGAAATCAGTCCATATCTCGAGTAAATTGCATTTTCAGCCGAAGGCGAGGGTGGCAAACACAAGATATGGGCTGACCAAATTTTTCCCCATGGTGCGTATACTATTTTTCACTGTAGCTGGGCCGAAACTAACACTTTCGCGTTTTTGAGCTGGGAGCGAAAGTGCCACTCAGCCTGTCAGCCTATAGCTCGTGTTTTCACCCTCGCCTTCGGCTTGGGTGGCAATTTACACGAGCTGTGAACTGTCTTCCTTAGGTGCGTAATATTATACTATTCATGTTTTTCGAGGTGTAAAAGGGAAATAATTGTAGAAATAGCTCATATACTTTTCTATGTAAAATTACTCGTGTGTTATAAAATATTGTAAAGTAACTCATAATATGCGCGTGTAAAGAAGGTAGATATGGTGTTCGCACATATAGTGTATGTAAAATGAATAACAGTGACACTGCTTGATATTCGAAAACAGAATTACTACAAGCGATTTAGAGTATGGATAAGGAAATTTGTAAACTTGTAAATTGTTTCTTTTTAAGCCAAATACAACTGGAATGAATATTTGATTTGATGGAAACGGGAAATAGAAAAGAAGCTAATTGAAATTGTTATTTTATGCATTTATGTTATATGTGATCAAACTGTTGTTGATTAATGGATTATAAAAGATCTTGGTATTAGCATTATTTACTTAATTCTTTTGTAAAAAAAAAAAAAATTGCTACAAATATGTCATCAAGTAGCTTTCCCAAACTAATGCATTGATTCTTTTTGTTAATTTTATATATTTACACTAAACAAAATTTTCAGCATCATATAAGTATAACACTACAATGTTAAAAAGTATTGAACATTTAAAAATATATTTTTAATAAAAATTCAATTTCCGAAATTTTTGAACTCAAAAACTCCTATTCATAGAATAAGGTCAAATTTTCGGAAAAAGGTTGTATACATATTGTTGACATTGACAGTTGACAACGTTTATTTATTTTTTTTTTTTTAGATAGCTATCTTTGATAGTATTTAAATTTTTTGAAAAACTTGAAAAAATTTCGTTAAATGATTCTCTTTTAAATGAGATTCAACCGAAATTATGAAAAAAATTTTTTAAAAAAGTTACAGTATACCAAAGTACTGGGAATAGTAAAAAAAACTAAAATCTGTTATATAACTATGAATGTAAATACAAATCAATAATCACATATATGTATAATCTATATAATCTTGTACTCTAGTTATTAATGTTTTTTGCAAAGTAAATTGTTCTCATAGTTGATAATAATATGATATGAAGGAAAAATATTATAACACAGCAACTATTTGCAACAAATTATTTGCAAACAAAATTTGTGTATATTATTAATATAATTTATTTTTTAATATTTCAAATATTAAGGTGCACACTTACGCTATCTAGAAATATGAATCTTGTGATACCAAAATTAAACAGGGAAGTTTCTATTAAGAATGGTAATAAATAATTGCAATTAAAACTTACAATATAATTCCTAGTGATTTCAAAATATTGAATGTAAAGTAAAAAAGTTAAAAAAAAGATTGTGAAAACATGGATTATAATAGTTTAAAAATTTAACTGTTTTGTTTACAAACATTAATAGTGTTGACACTTTTTGAAAATTTATCAATTTTTATTTATCATTATTGTAATAGTTTTAAGATTAGTTGTGATTGTATAAGACCTATATAGAGATATGTAATATACCTCTACAAAGTGTTTTTGTAGCTTTTATATATTTTGTATATCTATATCTCGGCTACTTCAATTTCTGTAGTCTGAATAAATAAATAAAATAAATAGATATTCATAAAAGTACTAAGGAATTAATCTAACCTAAGGACATTTTCTTTTTTATAGCTTAAAAAATGTGATTAGTAAGTATACTTCAACTAAATTAAGAAAACTGTAACTTTATTTTATCGAATTCATAACATTATGCAGTACCTTTTACTATTAAATATATGTATGAAGGTTACTGTAGTGACAAAATTTAGTGTAACACTTTTAAACTACACAAAACTTTGACTGCTGTAAAACTAAATTGCAGCTTTATTTAAGTCCATTATCAATGACATATGCTTTTAGGGTTGTGCCATCTCTTCCTCTACTGTCTTAGCAAGTTCTCTGACTTCACGAACATTGAAGGTATCATATGGTAAGAAGTAACCACTTATATAATCTCTGCGTTCTTGTTGTAATGCCCACACTCTTTGTTCTAAATCACGAATTTTGACCATTTGGGATTCATCATAAAGAACTGCCAAAGTTTTCTCATAATCTTTTTGCGGATTGTGGAATACATAACGGGCTAAAAATCGTGTGATTGGATGCTGCCAAAAAATTTATTATGAAATATATTATTATAACACATGATTATTACAACTAGATTATCTTTAACTAATATTACCTTGTAATACTCCCAATACTGTGGTACATAACCTTCTGGGATTTCAGATAATGTTGCTGGTCCAACAAATACATTAGATAAAAAGGATATCAAAGTTAATGGAATAGCTCCTACTAAGAAGTAAAAGTGAAATAAATCTTTTGTCTTATGCCATTGCCATCTACTAGCTTGGATGACAAAATTTCCAGACATGCGAACTTGCGTTGGTGTGGTAAGAACTGAAAATTAAAAAATATGTATATGATAAGAGCTTTCCAAATAAATTGATCCACTACTGAGACCAATACAATTATTAATTAATATGGTTATAATACAAAATGTCTGTAGCACAATGATTATATTTTATAAAAATAGAAGTATACAATTATAACCAAAACACTTTGTCATGTTATATCAAGTTGAAAAACAATTTAAAACAATTGATAATAAAGTTTTAAAGAAAAGTAATATTGAAAACATTTTTGTTAAATTTAACAAAAACTTGAGTAATGTTGCAGGTAATAAAAAGAAAAATTCTTTTTCCAGTGTAATATAGACGTCAGCTAGTACTTCATTCGTGTTGCATAACACAAACAATGAATTTTCGAATGAATTGCTATGGGTGTCAGTCATAAGCAAAAGAATCAATGAAGAAGGAAAGACGTATTTCAAGACCCACCATTGTTTGGAGTGATTTTCGAGAGAATAAACGGAGATTTTCGCAAATTTTGAGCCGCAGAGCGGGCCAACGTGCTCAACGCCGCCATGATGCACAGTTCCGACTGCGGATGGCGTATCGGTATGACGTATTGACGTAGGACGTGCTCTACCGCACCGACCGAGCGCAGCCACGGTCGCAAGTACGGGAAGCGCGCGAAATTTGAAAAGTCAAGGCCGCTTGCGCGCGCTAGCATAGTTGCACGCGCATCCGTAAACAAATAGGCGAGCACCTATATACCAAGTGCGCGACGCGAGCGCTACGCGATAGCTATATAAGCGATCGGGGGAAAATCGTTGGGCAAGAATCCGCCTCGACCTTAGAAGCCGTGCCAAAAGAGCCGAGAACGCGCGCGCGTGCACATCCGCGAGAGAAGCTGACTCGCCCGCAGCCGGAACCGCGCGCCGCACCACCCGGAGCATGAGGGGGCACAGTCGTCTCGGGTGACTACCGCTACCAGTAGCAACCAGCTTTACAGCCAGCCTTGAGTCTGAAGGGGAAGCAAGCCAGAGGCCCGTGCTCTATTCTATACCTGGAAAATGGATTACCACACGTGAGTAACTTACGAGGGACAGAATCGCCTGCTCTGGCCACGCAACGGAGTGACGAGTGCTTGCGCGTCATTGGGGCGAAACTCAACGATTTTCGCGCTCCTCGAGAACGGTCGAGACAGGAATCACCGCTCCCTTAATTACGTGCTAGTGTACGGCACCTTTCAGAGTCGCGCTCGTGCTGTTGTTATCATGCCAACAGTGAATTTGAGAGGCTTTCCCGATGACAAACGTACACCTGCGTTTTCAATGATTTCCGACGAGTAAGTTTTTTTTTTTTTTTTTTTTTATTCGTACCAACTTGCAATTAGTTATAATGATACGCTGATACTATTTTCTTGGATCTTTCTACAATCAGTACCATTTTGTTTATGTAATAAAACTTTTTTTTTTCTTTCTTCAATACGTACGTAAAATTTATACCAATGATAATAATACACATAATAAAAATGTGCACAGGTTCTTGATTACGTATTGCTTTATACTATATTTTTATTATAAGTTATAGTTTTAAGACTCCACAATTTTATTTCAAACTAATAATTGTAAAAGATTATAAATTTAACATAAAATGTACAAACGCATTCGATTTTTTGCTCAATATCTAATTATTATATTTCTACATTTAAATATAATATATATAAATAGTTTTAAATTACCTATTTCCTTTTTAAAATTTTCAATGATTTATAGTAGTTTGTCATTTTTGTTAATTAGTTATTAACACTTCTAAGGATACTTTACTCTGCTTAAATTTAAAAAAGCTATCTATATTTATTTATACTAAAAACTATTTTTAACGAAAAATGCATTTTTAACTTTAGTCGACTTTTCTATGTAAATATATTTTTTTAACTAATTAATAACAGGATTTACCAAATAGGAAACCTCGTTTATTACGTTACAATCATCATATTTGAGATTTAATTTTTTTTTATAATTTCTTTGCAAATATCTGTTTCAAAAGTGATTTTATGTGTTATCTTGAAGCTCATGAGATAATTGGTAGATGATATAAGCTCTACACGTTAAAATTTTATAAGAATGGTGTAGCCCTTTATAAAATTACGCACAAAAGTAGCTTTTTCATCTTTTTAAAAACACAAACTTAAGAATACAATCTCGTAAAATTTAAAACATTATCAATTTGCAGAACTAAGTAGTAGATTCATTTTGAGACAGATAAGTGTTAATACATATTAGTTATTTGTGATGTTCATTATAAAAATATAATAATGATATTCCTGTATAAGAATTATAATACACGTTGATAAAAATTTGTTACTTTAAAACGGTCACAGCATTTATGTTTCCTAAATTACAAATTCTTGAAACGTTATAAAATTTTACTAAATAATTAAAATCATTATATCTCTAAATAGAAAAATATAAGATTATAATAATTACATATATAATGACAATAAACCTTCGGAATATTTTTTTATTCACAAATTGAATTTACACGTGTCTAAGTATTTCCATAAATGGGCCTTAGCAACAAAGATGTAAGAGTTTTTGTAAAAAAAAATAGACTTGAACGTAAATTCTATCTGATTTTATCAAAATTTATTACTCTTATTCCTGGTATAATTTCCCTCGTTAATTTTCTTTGGATATATTGAATAAAATTTGCAATTTATATTGCGTACATATAACGACGAAAATAAAAATTGTTTGATTAATTATATTTGGAAGAAACATAATTAGCAAATCAGATTATATGTTGTACATTAGCGATATATGTGAGTGATTTAAACAGAAATGCAGCTCTTCTAATTTTTTGAGGTCTATGATCGAATAGATTCAATTGGCCAGTATTAAACGGTGCATGCTTGAGTTGGTTATATCACATCTTTACACTCTATAAAGCAATTGTATAACGCAAATACGTATGTAATAATAAAAGTTCTATCAATGTGAGATTACAGCGATCTATTTTAATTTATCTATTTGTCTCAAAATATTGTAATGCTTCAATTTTTATTTTTTTAATTTAATATACAAAAATTTTTGGAACATAGTAATTTCTTTCTTATAGTACATTAATTAGTAAATTCCGTATATTACGTTGTGTTACAATATTTTCAATATTTTTTATATAGTAAAGGAAAAACACAACATTTAAGACTATATATCTGTTAGTTTTTATACTTTTCTTCACACCTTTCGTAACTTTTTCTTGGTCTATTTAACTATGTGATACGCGAATTAGTATTATTCTAAAAACGTACTATAAATAAAAGTTCAAAACATTGTGGTAATTAAAACTAAAGATTTTCTTTGTTATGACAGTGGGACAATTCACTTCTCCATTTTTCACTTTAAGATACAAATTTAAAGTATGTTTTGGAGCAAAAATTGGATAAACCATAAATCATTTAATGAATAAATGAAAAACTTTTAATTTATACTGTAATACATTCTTGTGTCTTAAAAATAAAATACAAACAAAAGTAAGTATACAAAGTACGTGACATGTCTTATTTAATACATATTTGAGTTTTGTGAGCAAGAGTCATTTAATTTTTACAGAAAAAAATTTTTTGCAAAATTTTTTATTTTAGATGGATTTAATAAGATGAATTGATAAGCAATGAATAGTTTGCGTGTAAGTAACGTCACAATACTTCAGCTTATTGGACATCTTTGTGGGTTAAACGATTAATTGAACTTGTTAAACGACTGCAAAGTATAACGGTCAACATGTTACCCTTCTCCTCGTGACAATACTATCCTTCTCGAAACGTTTCTCACTGATTGGTCAGATTTGAAGGTCACTTACCACATTGGTCATACTTTTTCTGCAAAAAAAATTTTTTCAAATCTTTACTTAATTTGTATAAATTTTTAATGTTACAATTTATTTTAATACAATTTCCAAATATCTGAGAATTCATAAAGTCAAAATAATAGAATGGAAACTTATAATAGAAGTGATGACATTTCTATTTTTCTTCCCTATATCATGATATTTTAATATACATAATGTTTGACTAAAATAATCAAAAAATTAATAATAATACTCATGTTCATTTATGTACACTTGAACAAATTATGATTGATAGATAATATTTCGAAGTTATCTGTGAATTCTATCTCAAACTTTGAGATATGTTTTTGGATATAAAAAAAATAATGAAAATATCTATATTGCGCGATTTCACGCTTTGAAAAAAATCAATTATGGACATTTTGTTATAATGTATTCGAAACAACAAGAATGTATCTTTTAATAAATTTTAATAAAATTTAGTTAGAATTCTAGGTAGATATATCCAACTGGAATACTAGCTGTAATTCCATGTAGTAGTTTATTTCGAGTTTGTTCAAAAACATAAGGTACAGCTGACATTTCAGCTGGATCTCACATTAAATATCTAATTGGAATTCCAGTTGGAGATTTTCAACCGGGTTTAAATATTAATCTTATATATGAAAATCTACGACAACGATAATGCTTCAATAAATAAAATTAAAATAAAGGTAAATTTTATTTACCCCAAATAATGTCCATTTTAAGCTGTGCATTCAGCGTAAGACTCAAAATATCATACTTCTACAGATCTTCAGATTTTTACGTTTTGTTAACGCATAGCAAATCAAGGTTTATCTTTTTTTTAGTTTCTCCTCCTTTTTTAAAGCGTCGTCTGATACTTTTCAAGACTAAATGATTGACGTGTCAAATAGGATCTATTTTTTAGCAAGTTTTTGAAATGTTGTTGGGAAAATCTCAATAACTCGGCATTTCCAAAGCCAACAATTTTTTTGGTAACCAAAGGTATGTCCCGAAATTCAAAGAGATTGTGGGCTCTCTTAGTAAACACTGATTAATTAATCATTATAGAAAAGCTGAAACGTATTTGGGGAGCTAAGCCAGATGTAAACATGCTGAATCGCTCTAGAGCCGAAATGTTTACAATTGGTATCTTGCAATCGCAATGTCGTGTATTTATATAGAGAAAAGTAAAATCATGGCTGTAGATACATTAAAATCAAACAATACAAGTATCTTGTAAAAATGCGATAAAGCATGAGGATTCATTGAAAATGATTGACATTTAATATTCACCTTCTACCAAATCTACTAGTGCATGTCACTCTGATACATTCATATGTAACCGCAATATTTTATTTTTAGAAATGATATGATTTATTTAAATTTAATTGTAGATTCTATAATGAGAATATATATATATATATAGAATTATTTACTGCAATAATATCATCTCTTTAGTTATTTACTGCGGTTAAAAATAAATAAACAAAAGTAATTTTTATTCTTAGAAAAATGAATTCAAATATTTTCAATCTACTTGCTATTCTTCTTTATATAGCCAGACTGACATATGATTTAGAGCCAGCATCGAAAACAAGCTCACTCAAAATCTATTTCACAAAGGAACCACTAGTCAAGCAAATTCGTTATCAAACAATTGGCCTCTCGTCAATAATAATGAATTAAGTCTTTTAGACCATATAGATTTAAATAAGACAGCCATTAAATTAAAATTTCAGGTAACACTTTAATGCACTTCTCTGTTAAACTAATAATTTCTAGAAAGTGTACAGTTCGGATTTTAACTTACACTGTTAGCAAACTTCCATATATATAGATATACTGTGTTTACATTTTGAGTTTCCAAATGTACACATTGTATATCTATATATATGGAAGTTTTCTTACAGTGTACAACTAAATTGACTCTTATAGAGAGATAGTTTTCGCATCTGTAGTAGGTTCACGTACCATGTGTATATCTACAAAATGTTATTCTAAGAACACTTACCAATATCAACATTTTGATAGTCAATTTTTTATATAAATATTGTGCAAATACAGATTTAAGCCAGTTCTGATTTTGCAGATTTTTCGAACTGTGTTTTGAACTGGACAGTTCTAAAATTGTGACGCCTGGTAAATTAAATACGGCCGCATTAATTATACTTGCCACAATTCCACCTACTTGTTTATTCTAAAATAATGTAAAATATTATATTAACGATTATTTTGTCCTTCCCTATAATAAAGATAATACTATCATGTACACTGCCCGTCCATCACTTTTGCCATACTTAGATCAAAACTAAGTAAACTTCAAAGTTTTGTATCTCAGCCGGAAATCATCGTATCGGA
>JAWWEQ010000055.1:11086416-11098771 GCA_035583055.1 Torymus tubicola | reverse complement strand
GATTTATACAGATACTTTGTACAATAAAAAGGTATCTCCATGAATTTTTCGGTGGCTATATCTTTGATCGGTTTTTTCTGTGTGAATTTTGATGTTTCATTTCGAGTTATGTGCGATTTAGGTGATTTTAAAAGAAAAAAAATTTTTGACCTCTCGATTCACCTGAGAACTGCTCATATATATTAATAAAAATGCAGATACTTTTACATTTGAAATATATTTTATAATAATGCTTTATTATGGACTTCATTAAAAATATGGATTTGTTTCAACCACTCAATAACAATTACATAAATATTCAATTATAGAATATTCAGTTGTAAAAAATTTACTTTTAAATTATTTAGTAAACTATGATTATTGCCATAGAATTATTATAGAATATTTTAATACTTGATTACGTAAATTAATAATTACAGATACATTAAAAAGAATATGTAAAAAACAGAATACATATTTATGTTTAAAAGGATACTCCAATGCATCGTCCGGTCTTTGATTCTCTTGATACAATGATACAAGTACGTGAGTTAATGAATCCAGGACTCCAGCATGCTCAAGGTACTTTCTAAACTCTTCTCGCTGGACCTCATAGGACTGAAAAAGGCAAGAATACATAAATATTTGTACTTTTGCAAAAATAAAAATTCTAAATTGCATCTTCAAATATTGCAATGATACCTAAAAATAGAAATATGAAAGAAACTAATTACAAAACAATAACCAAACATCTGAAAATTGATAGGGCATTGTTCTCAAGCATTAACAGCAATCACATTCATATATCCGCGCACGCATTATCAATCACCTGATGTGCTTATAAGTAGATAACAATAAAATCATGAATTTACCTCAATGGTTGTGCTTGGCATCGTGATTAATGATTATAAGCACTTTCAGTGCTCTTCCTTTCGACTTTCCTACAACACTTGCGTGCGACACGAAATTATTTACAGGAGTGCGTTTGATACACGCGTTGTGTTTATATAGCACTAAATCGCGTCACCTTGAAAGCGCGTTGCTGAAGAGGATGTAAACGCAAGTTATACGCGCACGCACACACACACATATATATATATATAAAAGCGTTATTTGATAAGTCCCAGAAATAACGCTTATATACATTTTAGAAGTCCCAGAAATAATGCTTATGGATATATATATATATATATATATGTATACATGAAATTGCTACGCCGTATATATATATATAAGTTACACACCGTAAAAGTGTCTTGACTTTTCTTTATTGTTGATCAAATCAAAACAACACCGCGCCTATATATAGTGAAATATTCTCTATATGTACGTGGTTTAGCTACGCTAAGAAAGGATATATGTATACACGTGGATAAACTTCGACTTTGGCGCGGCGATAGAGTATCAATATATTGCTTAATTTCATCATATTGGTATAATTTGTCATTTGGCTGATTAATGTTAATTTCTCCTTCAACGGATATATTTTCAGATTTCATTTCAATAAACGCACAATCATGACCTTTGTAACAGCATTTAAACATAGTATTCAATACATGAAATAAATGAACATACTTCAATATTGATATGACAATTAAATTTTAATAATAAATAGGGATTATATGGAACTACATATGTATTATCTGCCCAACGCTTACTAGTAAAATATATTTTATTACCATTCTTTCTGCGACGATATAGAGGATATCGTTAAATTTGCATTTTCATTGAACCTTTTAGGAAAATGTTTTTTACATTTTCCACTTAGAATATCTATGCAGGGCGAATTTTTATTTTGTTGACCACATGGCCCATGGATCATAAATTGTTTAACAATGTTATATATTCTTGGATATATAGTTACTGTAAAAATTTTTTATAACAGGAAACATATGATCAATTTTCTGCTATTAAATATTTGCAATAAGTGTTGCCTTCCCCGCGAAGACTGCACATTTCACGCTCCTATTGAATTTTAAATAATTTATGCAAATCAAATATATAAGCATATTTGCGTACAAAAAAGTCTTATTGTGTCTGATTAATATGTATACTTATCCCTCCATAGATTTAATAAGTAAAAATGGATTCTGTTCCGCTCATTTTAAAGAGGGCACAAATACGCATCTTTTTCATTTAAGTTTTTCAAAATCGTTTGAATGATTCAATAGTTATAAGGTGTCTTTTGCGGATCGAAGAAAACGAAAAAAAAGGTTTAGTTTTTTATTATAAAAAACCCAATGTTAAATTTTTTTTTTAAAAACTTGACGGGATATGAAAGGTACTGTTTCACTCTTTAAAATGAGCTCCCATGCGTTTTTTACGACCATTGTAGACGGAGCTACAAAACTTTGTATTTTATATAATTTTAGTATAGGCTGTCCACATACTTATGGACGCAACTATATACTTAAGCAATTTTTTACTCCTGATATTTGCACAGAATTTTAATGCGCCTTTTTTTCTACAGTTATATTCATTAAGCCTCTCCGATTACACTTTATACATCACAAAAATATCAAATATTTTTTGTGTGCTATCATAAAAGCCGAATTTAGACAATTGATTACGATTTCAACAATCATTTTCTAGTGGTTGCTGCATGTAGAATATTGATAGCACTCTTATCGGGGTTCGTGTTCAGTGTTCCATTTTGAACCAAAATGAAGTATATTAAGTCAATTTTTCAATAGACTAGATAGAAAGGAGCGCATAAGTTAATACTATAAGATTGTTGAAAAATGAAAAATGATAAATAAATGCTCGTTTCATGGCATACCTATATTAATTGCAGGATTAATCTCGTCGTTACTAAATACGCTGGTTTCTGCATTACATGAATAAACATCTGTTGTGTCGTCGTTTTGTGAAAAAATGATCTCATTTAAATTAAAAATTTCAGTTGGTGGATCTATAAAAATAGTCATTGTCAAATAGTAATTTAAAAATTGAATTACATTTATTACTTTCTCAAAGAAAAATCTATACGGGAGACTGGGGCAAAACCGTATACTGGAGTAAAACCGGAATTGTCAATTTCATGGGATAATACTAGTGACGTCCTCAGTACATGTTCTCAGTTACCAAGGTTTGCATATTGGTTACCAGAACATATTCATCCGCTTCGATCCTTCGTTCTTCAAGGTGCTGATGGGCTCTGTCGTTCACCATTAAATCTACTGGAGGTATCCCAGCGATTACAGCAAGAGCTGCACCAAAAATGGTGCGGTAGGCACATGCCACCCTCAGCGCTACTCTTCTGTAGGCCCTTTTTGGCATGTTTTTCGATAGCTCACGTTCTTGATTAGGGCATCTGACCAGATCGGGTCTCCGTATAGAATAACTGAGCTTTCCACCGAAGCGAGTAACGACCGCCGTGGCTGTTTAGGCCCTCCTATGTTTGGCATGATGCTCGTAAGTGCTTCAGCCACTTTTGACGCCCTCAGGCCTGTCCTTGTCAGATGTTCTTTAAATGACAACCGCGAATCCAGAGTAACCCCGAGATACTTTAAGGTGTCCGTCGTAACGATCTTTCTTCCTTCTATAGAGAAGTTAGCGTACTTCCTCTTCTTAGTGCGTGAAATGAGCAGCGCCTCAGTCTTCTCTAAATTTGTGACAAATGACGGCACATGTAAGATTTCAGAAAGAAAATAATCCATTACGTACACACATGCATACACGCACCAACACGCACACGCACACAAATACACAGGCGCACGCAACACGCAAATACACATATATATATATATATATATAAGTTATTTTTAAGATTTTTTTAGCTATGCGATAAGACTGCGATGACCTATAATGACCACATCTTATCTTTAGGAGATTTGACGTAAGTCGATGCGCGGAAGCATATGTGTATAAACCTATAGTACTTCAACGCGAAAAACATAAGTTACAATACTTAATTCTATTAATATTATATTGAATAATAAATACTATTAAAAACATCTGTTCAACCGAAAGATCGTATGTTTTTTATAGTAACTTCAAAGTTCAGAGGTAATTATAAAAAGTAGTTTATGAAATATATGTAAATAGTTAAACCCCATTATTTTACCCAGACTAATCGTATTTGGAGTATCTGATTTCGGAAACAAAGGTAATTTATTAGTAACTAAATAAAATATTTATGTTTTTTTTTAGATTTATTCCAATATAATTTTATCTTTCTGTAATATTTTAAAAGCTGAAGAATTCATTTGTTATTTTAAGTATAAACTATTTGAAAAGTACAAAATTGAATCATTAACTTGAATTCAATATACTTCGTGAATAGATTATTAAATTAGATCAACGTATTTTTAATATCGGATGTAATAATGTTCAATAACGCCCCTAGAAAAAATTTTTAAATTTAATTAGAAAATGTAAAAAAATATAACACATAAAGCAATTTGTACATTTTTCCTGGATTCGGAACAGTTTTTATGTTTTATTGCATTCATTTAAATTAATGCGAAAATAAAGTAAAAAACTAATAATTGAAGAAATGTAAGAAACTTTCAAAAAACTAAAAATAAGAAAGCATAAAAAATCATGAGTTTTAGTAAAAAGAACTGTAAACAGTTATATTTTTTACAATAAATGATAACGTTTAGTTACATATTTTCTTTTTACATTTATATAAATTTTAAGTAAAACACGAAAAAATCAAAAAAGTAAAAAAGATGTAACGAAACACTAGAAAAGATAACAAAAATAAGCCAATGTAAGAAAACGTAAAAAATATTCGAAATCCAACATTAATAAACAATTCGTTATATAGTTTCTTATATGATTTCTTACATTGGCTTATTGTACTTTTCTTGAGGCTTTCTTACTTTTTTGTTACATTTTTTTTATTTTGTATGTTCGGCACATGTTGTCTTTCTAAAACTTATATTACGCACGTGGACGTTGATTCATAAAAACTTATTATGCGACATAATTATACACCCTTCGTTACCGTAGACTAAATAGTCTACAAAAATACTAAATAGTCTACTAAATAGTCTACTAAATAGTCTACATAAATATGCGTATATAAGCAACGCATAATATGAGGTGCCCTCGGTTGCGCAGCATTCCATAAATTCAATTTATATTGATTACCCGAGTAGAAAATCTAGAGATGCTGCATTTAGTTATTTAATTTATAGTTTAATTGATTTCGCAAAGTGTTATTCAATTATTTAATTATCAGATTTTTAAAGATTTAGCTTGTAAAAAACGCTTATTCCGACCTTCGTATAAAATTTTTTTTGAGTATTAATTACTATCAATATCGTACGATTTTCATGTCGGCAAGAATAAGCACATACTTAAATAAGTTCTTGTTGTACCAACGCCTCTATTTTATTTATTATTTCATCATTTTAAATGTATGTTTGTCCCATCTTTCGTATGTGTAAAAACTATTATGAGATTTTTTTATAAATTCGCTATTGATATCTCGCAAAGATTTTCTTGTTTAAAAAATAACGTCACTCACATCGGTACCTCTTATGCCAAATATTAATGAAAATTCGAATATTAAATGAGACTACTTTGTGGAAATATAAATGTTGTAGTAAGTAAAAACTCTTTTATCGAGTAATACGAGACTAGGAATCGTACGTAAGCAGATGTGGGTATACATTAAGGTTACGAAACTAATATCAAACATTCAAACCCCCGCGAAGATTTGTCTACATACGCTGCGAGACCACGTGACGTATCAATTGAGTAATCTCATTTTTTCTCTTCATTAGAGTGGCTCAGATATTCAAACGTGTTTCTCCCACTTTTGTTTTCGATTGAAGCTGTTCGACGACCGAGACGGATATCTATTAACTTCTTGAAAGACTCACGGATTTGGTTCCTTCAGTTGTCTTAGAAACTACGGCGAGTTCAAGTACCTGCCACAAAAAGTCTAAAAGTATAAAAGAACAAAAATCACAGTAGATTCTGTTCGAGAGTTCGTGTATCTACCGTTAACACCTGTTGTACTTGTTAATACACCGGCAATCAAAGCACGTGCTTGTTATCTTTTGTGAAGTATTATTCAATGTGTATGTAAATAATAATTTCTTGCACTTCTAGAAGAGTAATTCATTTTTATTACTTTCAATTTGGTAATTTCATTTGTTGAGGTAAGCCATAGTTTTATAAGATAAAACTTTATCGATTTTAAGGTTACATATTTTTACTTATTTTAAATAAATTCAAATCAAATCCAATAAAATGATATATTTGACTGAATTTATATTTATAATAAGATAAAAATTTGGTACAGAAATTCATTCATGTACAAAGCTTTAATTATGATTACAATATATTTTTTTTTTTTTTTATTACAACAAAAACTAAGTTTATTTACCTCTTTCAAACTTAGATAAATCATTGAGAGTAAAATAATAATAATAAATAAATAATAATCATCATATATTAATATAATTTTATGTGCATGAATTTATAACTAATATATTTTATATTTTACTACACATAAAAAAATGAAGTATCATTTGTTTACAAAAATCTTTCTTGACTTGAAAGATGGCTGGTGGTCATATAGTTTTAGTCGTTGGAAGTGGAGGTAGAGAGCATGCAATATGTTGGAAACTTGCGCAATCTCAATATGTGAGTTTTTTTTAATGATTGCATAATAAGATAGATGAATAATAAAAACTATTATATTTTCTTCTTGTAAATGTTTATTAATTTAGGTTGAACAAATTTATGTTGCACCGGGAAATAGTGGTATAGCTTTAGAAAAGAAAGTCACATTGATTCAATTAAATATAAAAAACAATAAGGTACATATATACACAAATCACTTTATTTTATTTATTTAAATTATTTATAACAACATTAACAAGTTAAGCAAAATATATTGATTAAATTTTTTTTTTATAGGAAGTAGGTGAATGGTGTAAAATAAACAATGTGAGTATGGTTGTTATTGGCCCAGAAGATTATTTAGCTCAGGGTCTCGCAGATGAGCTTCATAAATTTAGTATTCCTTGTTTTGGGCCTCAAAAAGATGCTGCAAGAATTGAAACAGATAAGGATTGGGCAAAAGCATTTATGGATAGAAATAATATTCCAACAGCAAGATGGAAAAGTTTTACAGATAATGAAGAAGCTAAAAAATTTGTGCAGGAGTAGGTCTAATACAATATCATTTAATATTTCATTCAATATTTGTATTTGTTAATAAGAAAATGTGTACTTTATAGAGCCCCATTTCCTGCTTTAGTTGTAAAAGCTGCAGGTTTAGCAGCTGGAAAAGGTGTAGTAGTAGCTAAAAATAAGGACGAAGCTTGTCAAGCTATTGATGAAATGTTAAAAGATAAAAGATTTGGTTCTGCTGGAGATATTATAGTTGTAGAAGAACTTTTGGAAGGAGAAGAAGTTTCCATGTTAGCTTTTACTGATGGTAAGATTATTTATATTACAAAAGAACTTTATTTACTTATTAATTTTATATTTTACTTTTCACAATAGTTACATCAGTTGAACAATTTATATATAAATTATCTAAATATATAAATTAATAATTATCTGTTTAACTTAATGTAGGTAAAACTGTTATAAGCATGGCACCAGCACAAGACCATAAAAGAATCTTTGATGGAGATCAAGGTCTTAATACAGGGGGGATGGGTGCCTATTGTCCATGTCCATTTTTAACTGAAGAAGAGTGTGAAGCTATGAAAATTCAAATTCTTCAAAAAGCTGTAGATGGTCTCAGAAAAGAAAAAATACCATTTGTTGGTGTCTTATATGCAGGTTTAATGTTAACCCCAGATGGTCCAAGAGTTCTAGAGTTTAATTGTAGATTTGGTGATCCTGAAACACAAGTTATTTTGCCTTTATTGGCTACAGATTTATTTACTATAATGAAAGCTTGCTGTGATGGAACATTAAATCCTCAGCATATATCTTGGAAAAAGAATGTTTTTGCTACAGGGGTGATTTTGGCATCTCGTGGATATCCACAATCATCTTCAAAAGGTCAAGTTATTACAGGAATTGAGGGAATAACTTCCAAATGCGATCATTTTATTTTTCACAGTGGAACTAGTGTTTCACCAAATGGAGAATTTTTAACAAATGGTGAGAATTATTAATATAAATTAATAAATAAATTCAATATTTATTTGTTTGTAATGTTCAGGTGGTAGAGTAATAATAACTGTTGCTCTTGCATCTTCATTGGCATTAGCTACTGCCAAAGCTACAGCAGCAGCTCGTCATATCAAATTTGATGGTAAACAATTTAGGACAGATATTGCTCACAAAGGAATTGCAAGGTTTTTACAAAACAGAATATAATAATTTAATAATTGATCAGCAATTAACAGTTATATTTTATTTTGGGCTCTAGATCAATTCTGCAACATGGTCAAATGACTTATAAGAATACAGGTGTAGATATACAAGCTGGAAATGCATTGGTTTCAGTTATTAAACCAGGAGTTTCTTCCACTAAACGTAGTGGAACACTTGGTAACATTGGTGGATTTGGTGGATTATTTGATACAAAAGCAGCAGGTTACAAAGATCCACTTCTTGTTTCGGGAACTGATGGAGTTGGTACAAAATTGAAGGTAATATTGTACAAATAATATACTATAACATATTTGGCAATGATTTAAAAAATTAATGTTATTTGAAAATGATACTGTAGATAGCTATTGAATGTGAAAAACATGATACAGTTGGTATTGACTTAGTTGCAATGTGCGTAAATGATATTCTAGCACATGGTGCAGAACCTCTATTTTTCCTTGACTATTTTGCCTGTGGAAAGTTAGATGTTGGAACTGCTGCTAAAGTTATAAGTGGTATAGTAGAAGGATGTAAACAAGCTGGGTGTTCATTGGTAAGAATTGAATTTATGTAGTATTTATAAGCATTATACATTTAAAAAGAATGTGATTGAAGTTTTTTTTATGGTTTTAAGGTTGGTGGAGAAACAGCTGAAATGCCAGATATGTATGCAGATGGAGACTATGATTTGGCTGGTTTTGCAGTAGGAGCTGTTGAAAGAAATGATTTGTTACCAAAAACTAATGAGGTAAAACCAGGTGATGTAGTTATTGGTTTACCATCAAGTGGTATTCATAGTAATGGGTTCAGTTTAGTTAGAAAAGTTTTGAAACTAACTGATCAGAAATATTCTGATATCGCTTCCTTCTCAAAATCACAAAAAACTATTGGTAAATTATATTTATTATATACATAACTGGTAGATTACTATTTATAAAAGCTGTAAAATTTATTACCATCAGTATTGAGAATCAAATAATTTATAATACTATTTATTAAAAATATTAGGTGAAGAATTGTTGAAACCAACGAAAATTTATACAAAAAGCATGATCCCTGCTCTAAAATTGAATTTAATTAAAGCGTTTGCACATATAACTGGAGGAGGATTAACAGAAAATATTCCTCGAATTCTCCCTGATAAAGTTGGTGTCACTCTAGATGCAATGAAGTGGGAAGTTCTTCCTGTATTTGCTTGGTTAGCAACTAATGGTGGAATTGGAAAACATGAAATGTTAAGAACATTCAATTGTGGTATAGGTGGAATTCTTATATGTTCTGCAGATAATGTAAATAAACTATTAGAATTATTGAAATGTGAGAATCCAGTTATCATTGGAGAAGTTAATTCATTACAAGGTTTATTACAAACTGAAATTTTATATTTTTACGGTAAAAAAGTTCTACTTTCTAAACTTTGTTTTTATAATACATAGGAAACCAGCCACAAGTAGATGTAAGACATTTTGAAAAGGCTATTGAATCTGAAATGAGGAAACATATTCGTCCATTAGTAGAAAAATTATCAAAACCATTAAAAAAAGTTGGTGTTTTAATATCTGGCAGTGGTACGAATTTGCAAGCTTTAATTGATGCTACACAAGACCTTACACAATCTATTGGAGCAGAAATAGTTATGGTAATTTCAAATAAGAGTGATGTGGAAGGATTGCGTCGAGCTGAAAGAGCAGGAATCGCAACAAAAGTAATTTTAATAATGTATTAATATATTTGCAATAAGTGCACATAAAATTATTTTAAATATACAAATTTCATTATAGGTCATCAAACACACTGATTTTCCAAACAGAGACACATTTGATAAGGAAATAGATAAAGAATTTGTAAAAGCTGGTGTCGAGATTATATGTCTTGCTGGATTTATGCGAATACTTTCAGCTAGTTTTGTGACTAAATGGAAAGGTGCCATGATAAATATCCATCCATCCTTGCTGCCATCATTTAAAGGTGCAAATGCCCATAAAGATGTATTGGAATTTGGTGCCCGAATTTCTGGCTGTACTGTTCATTTTGTTGAGGTAAAATATCTGTTAAGAGATAAACTATTACATCTCAGAATTAAAAAAATAAGTATGCACATAGTTACTTAAATATATACAAATTTTTAGCCCAATATTGATTCTGGAGCTATTATTGCACAAGAATCTGTACCTGTATTACCTAATGATACAGTAGAAACTTTACAAGAGCGGGTAAAAACGGCGGAACATCGCATATTTCCAAAAGCGCTGAAACTTTTAGCAACAGAGACAATCCGACTAAGAGATGATGGTACTCTTCAATGGAGACTTTAATAAATTTTAAAGAGCTGCGTTTAAAACTTTAAATTTAATGTACATATTTTGTATATTTTTATATATTTTTATACTGTACTCTAGAATGTAAGTACATCTTACACAATAGTGTTGAAAATTGACAATAAATAAAAGAAAAGGATGTTTTTAAACAGCTAAAAACTGACAGTTGGAAAAAAACATCATAATATTAAGGGTAGTGTTATTAATTGTTATAACATGGTCGACTTTGGTATTCTGCACAAATTAGGTTTTATTTCCATAGAACACCTCTAATACCAAAAACTTTGCTGAGTTTTTCAACCAAATCAACATCAAAATATTCCATATAAAAAAACGCTTCTATTAGACACAACTTGTATATCAAAGGGTAGCAACCCCTATTTGTTTCAAAGGTAAATCTGAATTTTTTTGCTTTTTTCGTAATACAAAATTTAGAAAATCAGTTAGTTTTATCTAAAAATGGAACTATTATCAAGAATATAAAAAATTAAAGTTCACATGTTTCGGGATTTTTTAAAGAAAAATTTTTCTAGGATTGTTTTACCCCTAAAGTTATTTTCTTATTTTACCGTTAGAAAATAAAAAGATACCCTCTTATAACTTATCCCAAGATCGCCTTTTTCGAGAAAACAGACAAAAGTTGTAGAATTTCATCCAAGGAATTAATTGATGACCTTGACTTGACCACAATGTCATTTTTGAGGGTTAGTTCAAGGTCAACCTTTATTTTTTAAATAAGATCAAACCCCATTTTTTATTCCAGAAATGAAATGTCGGAAAATTTTACAATATAATATATCACAAACCCATAAAGCCCAAACCTATAAACCTGCACCATATAAACTGCAGATTTATATATATATATGATTGTCTACAAAGTAAGTATACCCGAATGGAAAAAATAAACGGTACTCCAACGTAAATTATATCGTATATTTCGGCGCGTTTCCTTCCGTGTCAGTACGTTTCCGGTTTCGGTACCGATTCAGTACGTTCGATACGTTTTGATTAAGATTCGGACATTTTGTACGCAAACGTACCAAATAACCATACCGAATCATATGGGGACCTGTGGAAACGTATAAGGTAACCTACAGCGACATATATATATATATATGTACGTACGAAAATGTACAGAAAGATACTTATATGTACGAAATCCCCTAGTTTTATTAATATTTATATATCAATATACAAATACGAAAACGTATCGAACCCTGTTGAAAAAATCCATCTGGATTTCCACGTGGACAATCCACATGGAAATCCACGTAATGAACAGGGATTTCCTCGTGGGTGTCTAAGTGAATATCGTCGTGGATATCTACGAGAACTTTTTAACATGGATTTCCAACTGGATTTTCCACGTAGATTTTTGTGAATAATCAATGTGAAAATTGATCCCTGTTGAAAACATCCATCTCGATTTCTACGTGGACAATCCACATGGAAATCCACGTAATGAACAGGGATTTCCATGTGTCACTTTCTGAAGTAGCAAGACTTTATATATAAATTCAAAATCAGAGAATCCAAGACTCGTCTTTTATGTTTTTACGTAATTACGTAAAGACACATTCCAAAAACGAGGCATGCCTCGTAGTTCAATATTCCAATACCATTGGAAAAGTCAGGCGGACGATGCCATTTGACTTCGTTATGTACCCTTGGCGTTACTTACCCGGTTGAAAACCCCTGATAAAAAACTATAAAAAAATATTTTTACCAGTGCATATATGGTATCTGCACCAGGAATA
>JAWWEQ010000055.1:11068872-11081269 GCA_035583055.1 Torymus tubicola | reverse complement strand
TGAAAATACAAGATTCTCCTGAGCAGTACGGTCGTGCCTATAATGTAAAAACGAAGTTTTTACATAGATAGCGGGGGATTGGCTCGCGACAGCGCGCAGGGGGGCGCGGCCCCCCTAGTTTCTGAATAACGAAGCTCGAAAAAGGAATTTAATTTTTAAGGCACATCTGCAGAACAATTTTTTTCTTCTTCTTTAAGTCTTTATGAATGTAAAAAAGAATATTTCCAAGACCGATTCGATGATATATTTTTTCGTCAACATAAAAGGGAAAAAAG
Source organism: Torymus tubicola (assembly GCA_035583055.1). Classification (NCBI taxonomy): domain Eukaryota; kingdom Metazoa; phylum Arthropoda; class Insecta; order Hymenoptera; family Torymidae; genus Torymus; species Torymus tubicola. Next base: position 11,080,994 of record JAWWEQ010000055.1, on the reverse strand, counting down.
TGGAATAGCTCATAACCTTATGAATATGAAATCAGAAGTATGCAAAATTTAAAAATACAAAGCTCTGCATAAATAATTAGAAGTATTAAAAACATAAAAAAATTATTGTTTATACCTTTGTTGATGATTAAAAAAGAAAACGCAGTTATACTCCTCCTTGCTGTTTTTTGTAAATACTTTATTGTTTAAATATTATCTTTAAGGTAATAAAGAGAAACCTTATAACATTCAAATTCCTCTGTATTCCAATTTTTATATAATTAAAAAATAAAGTTTTGTACATCATTAAATAAATTAAGAGAAGAGTACTAAATAACTTTCATTGCTAAGAACTATATTAAACTATTACTGATTGTCTACAAAAATTCATTTAAAAAATGAAAAAAGACCTGTATAATAAATGAGTTTAAAACAGCTGTATAGCTGAATCAGTCACTCTTTTCATACCTTTGGTTATCAGAAATTTATCAAAAACTTTAAATAAACTATCGTATTCGTAAATATGAAACACCGGCATACATTTCTAATCACTCACATCTAATAGAAAATACTAATGAAACTGATTAAAACAAATTTCTCGTATATAAAAAGACGACCAAAACTTGAGTTTTTCCAAATAGATATCTAGATATTATTTAATTAATAAAACCCCGATGTCGGTATTACAGGAATCACTTTTGTGTATAAATTAAATCATTTTTTTTAGAAATTAATTTATTAAATACTAAAATTAGTTTAATTTTATGGTTATTATCTACAGCAGATAATATAAGCTTCCAAACTCAATTATGAATTGTATACATATGGCAATTTGTTTTTCTTTAAGTAAGTATGTTGAGACTTTTAACTATTTGTATATAGACCGCATTAGTTAATACAATTTTTATTTCGAGAATTGGCCGATGAGCGCAGTAGTGCACTGTATTACCTGCATATTTCGCAACTCATACACTTATCTTCGGAGCGCGACAGTTCTCGTTAATATGTATAATCTATTTATTAATTAACCCTTTCGTGCCGAGCTCCCTTTCCCGGGGAAAAAGTGACGTTGTTTTGTATATTCTAATTGTAAATGCTTCAACTAAGATCAATTCATCGTTTTTTTTTTAAAGTAGCGATAAGTTATTTTTCAAGTGGATACTGGAGGACCCATATGGTCTCAATGGAATTTTTTTTTTAATTAAAATTTAAAATTTTTATTTTTTTTAAAATAAATTGGCATTATTTAAAACCTCGCTACGTATGATCAACGAGGTTTGATGGCTGTATTATATAGTCACACATGTGCGCGCGAGTATGCGATACATGTACCGGTACAGACCGACTGGGTCCTGTAGGACCCACTACATTTACGTAACATGTCCCGACAACAATATCATATTTTTGAACTTGGAAGGTGTTCAATTCTTAGTATATTGTCTCATTAAGAAGATCCAACACTCTAGAATAAAAGAAAATCCACATTAACGCTTTTTTACTGGAAAATAAACCATTGAAGATCCGAATTTTCATGAAATCCCAATTTTCACCGTCGAGCCCTTCTTTAATGTACTAAATGGAACGTAAAAAAAATTAAAAAAAATTTAATTTTAATTGCCAGAGGGCTTCCTCTTGGATGAAAGTAGGTACACGAGTAAATAGGTAGGTTCAAGAAATTATTTAATTTTAGTTTTTTTACATCATCTTGAACAAAGTGAGTCCTACAGGTATTACGCCCTACGGTACGAAAGGGTTAAAAAAACCTTTTCAATTAATAAATATATTAATTTTATTTATTTTTATATTTTTTAATTTATCATATATTAGCGTTTTGCATGATTTAATTCAGTCAAAAGGTATATTTTGGTTTTCTATGAAATCTAATATTTTTTCTTGATGTGTTTTTTTGTAGTTTATATACTAAGATATAATTATCCTTCATTTTAGAATCACTATATGCTCTAAAATAATAAAAAATTATTGATGTTCTCACACCTTTATGATGCATCTAATGATAATCTATTATAGCGATAGAACTTATTGGGTAAATAAAACTCGATTCTTATTAAGATTAATTTTATTACACAATAAAGTACGATTTAAAGTAATATACTGCTCCAATGGTAAAAGTTAGCAATAGAAATCAAGATAAGTTTGGATAAAAGTCTATGCACTTTTATGGGCGTAGACGATATAACAAAATGCTAAAAGCTAATAAGGATTAACAAATCTTTCAATGTTAAATAATCATAGAATAATTTTTTAATTTATAGAGCTATAACGTCATTTTAGAAAATATGAATTCTTAAAGTAGAATACATTACAGTTCGATGTTCGTGTATTTGAGAGACCAGGCAACAATACTCGACAACGGTGCAACTCGTTTGAATACGCACAATGAATGTACATACTACAGTATTTAAATTTTCGAAGCAACGAAAACATTTCCGCCAGTTAATGATTTGTTAACATACTTCATTTTATCAAACAACGTTTTTGACTAGTTCCCTTTTTTATATTTTTTCTTCGCCGTTTATAGATTTAATTTATTCGACATTATTTTACTTTTTAATTAGAACTAATCTTCCTTTGTAGAAAATATAAATACTATTGTAATAGCTGTTTTTCATATATCGTGTCAAACCCGAGTAATGTAAATATCCATAGTTCAAAACGTGGTCATCAACTATGCTGTTTTTCTTTGTGATGCCTGTTTAAAAGTTTAGCAAGAAAAAAATTATAAAGTTTGTTTGTTATTGGAAATATATAAATAATTAGTAACAAAATGATTTTGCGGATATTTACAATTGTTTAATAGTTATAACATCTAAATTAAAAATAATGCATTTTTATGCATAAACAATGCATCAATATCTATTAATAAATAATAAAATATTAAAAAATGATATTTATAAAACTACACTTTTTATCCTATTACCAAAGGATTTATAATTCAATTCTTTTTTACCGCGCCTGTCCAAGATCTAGCGTAACCGCTATTGACCGTATTTGATCGTCATGATACGGGACATTTATACTTCTGTTCTGCTAATTGAATAATGAAATTGCCGCGAAATCTGTGACAATTTATTTTCCCCAATATAATGCTGAATTTTTCATAATGATTATATAAATGCGTTAGAACCTTTATCAGTAATATACGTAAATATGTAATGTACCGTTTTAATCAACTTTTTGTACTTTAATTCAAATCGAATCCATGTGTATGTTATAATATGTATATACGTCTGTTTTCCGATTATTACGCATCTTAGATGAACATGAGTTATAGAAATATTTTAGGAATAAAACGTTTTCAAAAAATAATAATAACACAAACCGAGTCTACCAGTGTAAGAAAAATGTTAAATTTATTGATTTAGAAATTATTGGCATCAAATAAAATACTATAAATGGCGGCAACAGTATTACGTTTTGGAGTTCCACTGTTGCCAAATTTTATGACCATTTCCATGTATGAAAGCGGACCGTTTGAAATTGAAAAAATGGACTTTTTTTAAAAATAAGCTACTAACAAATAATATTTTTCCGATTCAGTAAATTTGAGTAGAGGTATTTGTTATTTATATTTTTTTCTACATTTGCATAATAATAATAATTCACTATTAATATTTTTATTATATTATATGAACAAGAGTAAAAAAAATTTAATTGCACGTGCACGAGTTTATACGAACATCCGTAATAGTCGTGTAATTTTGTCCAAATTTTTTTGGCCGATTCTATAGTGATTTTTTTTACCTGTAATTTGCAAATGGTAATAGTAAATTGTAATAAAAAAATAATTAAATCGAGCCTATATAATATTTAATGGAAAACAGAAAAAAGTTTGAATTTCAAAATTTGCCTTAAAAAGATGTAAAAAATGTCTGATTTTCTTTTATTGATCGTTTTAGTTGCCACTAATGTTTTAGTAACACGCGAGCCGCCAGTTTAATTTATAAGTATAGCGTGCGACGTAAAATACTTATTAGTGAGTCATGTTTCCGCTTATCTTCTTCTGAAATCGCATATATAACTTTGAGGAAAGAAAGGCAAAGAATTTATTGGGAAAATCCGAGTCGTCGATTATTAGAAATTTCTGAAATTCGGAGCGTTTGCGGGATTGGCGTGCGTTATCGAGCAGCGCGCAAACGAGGCGTAGAAATAAAAGCAGAGGTACCTATAAGGTAAGTCGGGCAGCATGCGCGGCCGATCGTTATCTCGGCATGCAGCGGCTGGTCGGCCCGAGCGATATTGTGGGTGTAGCCTGGCTTCGGCCGCACTCGCATGTGGCGAACCAGCGGCGCCAGGCGGACGGGAAGTCGCTGACATCCGGCAACGGCGCTGGTGCGCGGGGTAGGGTAGGGTAGGGCGGCCTCGAGCTGGCGGCAGCGAACCAGCCGCCTCGGCTCCCCACCACCCGCAGGCGAAAATCGCGCGAGTGCGGCCTCGCGGACCTCGTGGTGAAGCTCGGGCCTCCTTTCCTCAGGCACTGGGGATCCGACTCGGCCATATTGGAATCAATTGGATGTCTCTGTTACACAAGGGCTCAAGAGTAGCCAGGAAAATAAAGTCCGATCCTCGATCAAGGGAGGACAGTAGAGCGCCCAGGCCGGCCCACACTTCTCAAACATGGAGAACACCTACAGTATAACCGTCACCAACAAGTTCTCGCTCGCCCTCGAAGAGGACGAGGATCCCCTCGAGATTCTCAAGCTGCGCGAGCAGGAGAAGGAGGCTAAAAAGAAGGAGAAGCTCAGCGAGAAGGAGAACAAGAGCAAGCAGCAGCAGGACTCTGTCCAGAACAAGACCGCCCAGCAGCAGCCCACCAAGCCGAAGCCCAGGCAAAACAAGGAGAATCAGCAGCAGCCGCCGAGGAGTCAGGACGCCAAGAAGGAACAAGGTTAGAGCTCACGGCGCAGTCGCGCGCCTCGCGCATTCGCATGCTTCGCGTATTCCGCCTTCTTGCACCCGGCCCGTCCCGTCTTCCCCGCTCGGCCCCGCGGTTTCTCATCGGCCGCCGAGGCGGACGCGGCCTGTCCAGGGCCTTTCCCAACGAGGAAAGGTGCACGCGCTCGCACGCGCCCACGAGGCCTTTAAAAGCCGGCGAACCCGGGGAAGAGGGAGGGAGCGAACAAAGGAGAGTCGACAAAGCGAGCCCTTCCGGAGCATTTTGCGGCCCAACCGCCTCGGCGTCGGCCCTTTCCTCCTGTCCGGAACAAGTGGAGACTCGGAGGAAATGCGCCTACTCTTTTGCGCCGAATGCCTCGCGCTCGTCTCTTCCCATGTGCTCTCGAATAAGAGAGCGCGCGCGCGCGTGCGGCGTGCGCGCTCGACAACATGTCCGCTGGAGAGAGATCCGGAGTGGATAAAAATATAACGTGCGAGAAGGCATTTAGGGGGAGGAAAAAATAGAAAGGCAACAAATTTATGCGTTTGCCGCTGCCTCCTCGTGGAATACTGGAAATAATTTGGAGAGCTACATGCTACTTTTGGATCTGCTCCGCTCTCTCTCTCTCTCTCGCTCTCACCATCACATGTACATCTTCAAATAGACTTCAATTCATTTTTGGATGTGTCTACTTTTAGAATGCCTTCCCATGCTTGCCTCTCCTCATTATTCTATTTAGTATAGCTAATTCAAAATGGCCTTTTTTTTTTTTACAATTGTTTGAAAATTCTAGTTGAGAAGAAGCCTGTACCTCAGAAGTTTGGAGGTGAGCGCAATGTGAAGTTCACTGAAACAAGAGAGGAGCACAATAACAGACGCAACCGTGAGGATGGTGAACGGCCACCACGCATTCAGAATGACTTCAGGCGAGGCCCCCCTGGGTAGGTTCTTTGCTGTCCTTTCAACATATCTCCGTCAATGAAATGTTGTTTGTATTTCTTTATAAACTCAACTTGCTCCAAGTATACTTATCTAATAACTATGTTGTCACTCAATTACATTAAAATTGAGTAATTTTTGTGACACCTAAAAAAATTTATCAAAATTATACATTTTATATACTATTTTTTTATGTTAAATGATAAACAATTTTTTCTAATTTTTATTCAGTAAATGATACAAAAAAACTATATAACTTGAATGATTATCATGACTCAGTGTCTAATTGTGTTTTACTATAACCTGATATCTTAATAACATTTTATACCGTGTAAATGTTACTTTTCCAAGTAACATTAATCAACTAAAATCTGTTTGGATCATACTTATTAAGTAACAGATTTATCTTGGTTAGTAATTAAAAAGTTGTACTATTTTTTAATACTTGTATTTTGAGTTAATTATCATACTTTATGCAAAATTTATTGTCGATGCCTCATAAATTTTTCGTTTCATAACAGTCAAGTATTGAATAATGCATGAATTATATATGGGTCATGTTGGGTTGAAACTTTTAAAGGAAATATACACATTAAAATAATTGAATTTGTAAATATGAAAAATCATAGATTTGAAAATTTTGATCTATAAAAAATAAAATTGTTTCAGTGAGGGCCGAGAGCCGCGCGAACCACGCGAGCCTCGCGAACCTCGTGAGCCACGTGAGCCTCGTGAGCCTCGCGAATACCGCAACTCTGAATTTGGTGATCGTCGTGGACGCGGCGGACGTGATGGTGGCGGTCGCGGAATGAGCCGTGGCAGAGGCGGTTTTCGCGGACGTGGTGGTTTTGAAAATCGCGGAAAGCGCGAATTTGATCGTCAACCTGCATCGGACAAGACGTATGTATTAATGCTTTTTTATATTTTATTTTAAATAGCCTTTTCAAATCTTTCCTCTTCCTCTTTAAATGTTAACTATTTCTCTGTACTACTTGCTAAAAATAAGGAGTTTTTTTATTTTAAATCAAAAACTAGGGAAATCATAAATTGTTTAATAATAATTAATGAAAGTAAAAGTAGTAAGAGTATAGTTATTTAATTGATTTTATATACACTTGGGATTGATTTTATATTTCTTTTTTTTTGCATACGTAAACAAGGCAACCAAGGTAAGGATTTTATCCATGTTTGAATCATTCACTGCATGTTTTTGTGATTTTACTTTCGACATTTGTTAATAAAATGTTGATAATTATCATTAGCACAGTATTCCTAGTTTTTGTTTTTCAATGTTTCTCATGAAGAAAGCACCGCAAATTTTTTTTTCTAAATTTTGTGAATTATAATGCACTAGTCATTTTCACATATGATAATTAATAATGTAAGCAGGTATGGTTACAGTGGAATAAAACCAATAGACAAGAAGGATGGCGCTGGCAGCCATAACTGGGGAACTCACAATGACGACATTGAGTAAGAAATTGTTGCTTTATTTCTTTTTATTTATATTTTTGGCTTAATACGACAAATCAAATCAACTTATTTATTAGTTATCAAATATGTTCAATTGCATTTGAAAATCCAAGAAACTATATTTGCTAGCGTTATTAAACATTATTTTTATTTTTCGACAGCTTGATTCACTTGCACCTAATCATTACTTTATACCTATTAAATACTATCTGACATGTTTCATCATTTGTGCTTTGCATAAGTAATCTAACATCATTAGTTGTACACTTAAATTTTTTTTTCTTTTTATTAAGGACATGTTTGAGTCAGTTACTGATTTTTCATTATTTAAAAGTTAGATAGACCCCAGTACTATATCATTTTATACAGGCTCTAACACCTCATTGGGAATTTTACTGTGGCAGTAGTACTGTTGTAAATAAAATTTTTATAAGAATAATCCCATTGTACTTTTATTTTTTATAGATAACACAGATTCATATGAAAAAAATTGGTATGTGCCAGAGCCTAAATCAACATATTTCTGTGCATTTTAGATTGATAAGCATGGTTCTAAAGTAAAAATTTATTTACTGCGCGTGTCTGAATTTTGTAATATCTAAGGTATAAGATTTTTTAGATATTTTAAAAAATAAAGCAAGATAATTTTTTCTACTCAATTTTTTTACATTATAAATGTAGCAGTATATGCTTGTCAAGAACAACGTTGAGTCATCTTCCTCACGGTTTACTTTTTTTAATATTTAAATGTAGGAAACTGGAAAACAGTATAAAGCTTTTCAAATTAAGTTTTTTTTTTCTATTTTGAAATTTATACAGATTACTGACAAAATATTTTTTATCAGGGCTAACTCAAAAATAACGTTAAGAACCAATCTTGAATGGTTCTCAAATTTTGGTTTTGGGGTTATTTTATATTTTAGATATATTAAAATTCAGAGAGAATGCGCCAATTCTTACTTTAAAACTATGTTTAGGAAACTAAAATACATGGAGGAAGGAAAACTTTAGTCTCTGGCACATATGATTTTTGGCTAATTGATATGTAACAATATAAAACTTCTTCTTTTTTTGTTTATCCCTAGATAAAAAATGTTGACTATAGCCAAATATTTGAAATATTTGCTCCTTAAATATATCTACTTAACTGATTTTTATCAGTTTTAATGATTTTTTTTTGTATTTTTTTATTTGTAGAGAGAGCCTAAACCAATCGGAAAATTGGGATGGAGAGAAACTAGATGATTCTGGAAATATCAATGATAGCAAGGAAAGTGCTGGTACTACTGGCACTGGAGGCGAAACCACTGAAGCCCCAACCGAGGAGAAACCTCCTGAAGAAGAAGCCCGCGAATTGACTCTCGATGAGTGGAAGGCACTGCAGAAGAACCGCGTCAAGCCGCAATACAACTTGCGCAAAGCTGGAGAGGGTGAAGATCTTTCACGTTGGAAGAAAATGTACGCTCTTGAGCGTAAGAAGGAAGGCCAAGAAGAAGATGACGAAGATGAAGAGGAGTATGATGCTGCAGAATATCCCCAGCGTGTAGGACGCCAAAAGCACGTGCTCGATATTGAGATTCAATTCAGCGACTCTAGACGCAATGCTGGTGGTCGAGGCGGAAGAGGTGGTCGTGGTGGCAGAGGAGATCGCGCTATGGGACGTGGATACGGCAATCGTGGACCGCCGCGTGAAGGGCCTACTGATGTACGCCCTGTAAGTGTAACGGTAAATTTCCAATGATTTTTTTATACTTGTATATTAAATAATTTTTGAAAACTATTTTTACATAAGTTTAGTTGAAACTGAATCATTCTATTAATCATAAGAGTGTGTATGCTTTAGATAATTTCTATTATGTTTTATAATAATTAATTGAATTAAATTTATATTTATGTAATTGAAAAAAAAAATAGAACAAACCTAATTTTCTGTCAATATTTTCAGGAACAACAAAGGTCGCCTCGCGAACGTCAAAACGCTCCCAAGGTTGACGATGAGCATGACTTCCCCTCGTTGGGTTAAGAGGTTGATTTCAGTGATTTACCAACCCAAAATATCTACCACCGCTATGTAATTGAGAAATGAAAAAAAAAAAACACCGTTTCAACCACGATCGACACTCCAGTTCTTCGATTACCATTAATATTGCTACAGTTGCTGCTACTGCTACTCCCGTCGCTGCTGCTATCAGCGGTTTCGTCTTCGTAACGTCATCGTTGTTAAGACATTAATACAATAACATGAGACACCAAGATTCATAACAAACATACATTAAAAACAAAAACAAACAAAAACAGAAAACATATGCAGTTGCAAATAAACTCGCAGATGAAAGTTATGTATGTATCCAGTTAAGAATAGGGAGAGAAAATCGAAAATAATGAAACTCTTGACTGCTTTGGCTTTTTGAACAAAGAAACGTTTGTTTGTAATGATTGATTAATGTTTAATGATATTTGAGTGTAAAGCAGATCAAGAGACACCGTGTCGCCCTCTCGATTTTAATTTTTGTTCATACGCGATTCATATCGATGGACGGCCTAGACTAGAGGAGGCCACTAAATGACACTACATTGACGATTTAATTAGCATGACCGATACCGGGTGCGGTAAAATACTTTTTCCTCTAGGCGATAAATTTTTAAAACCTTTGTTTTATAATTTTTATACGGCACAATCTGCGCTCGCTCGATACGCGCAGACATGATATATAGTAAACAAAAAGAGAGTGATCGAGATAAAGGGGATAATGGGGGTGAAGAGTTTGAAGAAAGGGGGAATGTTCGTGTTAACATGGGTGTCGAACCTTAAGCTCTTGCCCAGATTGTAATAAAAAAAAAACCAAGAGGCGACAAAATCACTTTTATTTTTCACGATGGCTGAGTCGTGTTGCGAGTAGCTTTGCGATGTATTTTTTCTCTGTCATAGCAAAAGAGTTCGCGTTGTCGATAGACCAATATTTTCAATGCGTTTTTAGTCAACGACACGAGCTCTGGATCTCGAAGAAAGACAAAGAAAATACACCCAGTGAGAAAAAGATCGAGGTAATTTACTGTAACAAAAAGTGATACACATAAATACACTTAAGTCCAAAAAAACCATCGATAAAATATGTTATACTTACATCGATCAATTGTCATATACATACATCAAAGTATCGAAACTCTATATTAGTAATCCACGAAGTTTGTTATATTATTACTTTAAAAGTAAAGGAAAAAATAGCTAAAAAGTTTTAAAAACTCTTAAATGCAAGCCCCAATCTCCTTCATCGAGATGGTTAATGTTACGATATATTTGAAGCGTAGATAAATGTGTAAATAACATACTATTTACAAAAAAAAAATAATAAATTGTGACAAAACTGCTAGATATGTTTGAAATTAACTAAAGAAGGTTCTTCAATTAAGTCTGAGAAAAGTTTCTTCGTTAACTTGTCTTTCTCATATTTGCCATACTTAATATGCAAGTCGCGGATTTTCTCGTCCTTTTCTTCTCGCACTCACAGTGCAAAGCATAAAAAGAAAAGGAAGAGCGTAGTAGTAACTGTGCGTACCTGAAAAGTATCGATAAATACGATGAAAAAATATCGTATTAAAAAAAAAAGTCAAAAGAAAAAAAACACAAAGACTACGCGCTCGTTTAATGAACTCTTCGTGGAAAGAAACATCAGATTGAGTCGGATCAGAAGGAACGAGAGAAGAAATTAGCGGTTATTCGAATGTAACGACGATTATTTTATATAAAGTACCCTTGAAATAAAGAGGAGAAGAAAAAATACGAAAGAGTTATCGGCTGACGACAATCGAACATGCATGGCACGTTCCCCGCTTGTTGCGATTTCCCTCTGTTATTCTCGTTTTCTCATAGCCCTTGAGGAAATGAACGAGATGCAAGTTTTGCTTCTTAGTTGCATACGATTTTGCTGTACTTAGAACTTTCTGTTATTTTCATTATTATTTAATTTAAAATGATTTGAATGTGGATAACTTTTATTTTATTTTCATTACATTTTTACATTAATATAACTGAATACAAATAATTTAAGAAGAAATTATCATCTGATATTGCAAAAACTAATTAATAAAACCTCTACATTTCAATTATTAAATTTTTAACGTAAATATCGAAAGTACACGAAGTATAAATCCTTAACGTATGTTTTATATTTTTCGGTATATTAATAATTTTTTTTAGCTTTACTAATTACCGTAATCATATGTTATTCTTTAACTTATGAACATCTATCATAGAATTGATATATTTTACAAAGTGAAACTTCAGTATAAGTTTACTGCGTGATTCTATAAAGATTTTGATATACATGCTATAATCTGTTATTTGAAATTTTTGTTAATTTGCATCATAATTTCATCGGTTCTATTTTATTTTTATTTTTCTTATTCATCAGTTTCTGAAATTCGAAAAGAAGCAGAATTTATTCCAGGATGTCATTACTCATTATTGGTGAATTTTAATGAGCAGTTGTAAAAATCAATTTCAGGACTCCCGGAGTGCAGATGTTGGTCATTAATATCAAATCTAAAAAACTCAACACGTTCAGCTTTAACGTACGTGTTTTAAATGCATATTAGCAAATGAAAGGCTGTTTTGTTGCTTACTCACGTATATACGTGACTTGACTATCAATCAGTGAAGTATTTTCATTTTATACTTGCCACATAGTGTTTATTTAACAAATTTTAAACTAACTTGCATATAATTTTCATTTTTATATTAATAATACTGTGGCTCCGAGGCATAAAGACAAGTCGGTTTTTTTTTTTTTTTTTTTTTTTTTTTTATATTAAAAAAACTTGTTTTTTAATTTTTAAA
>JAWWEQ010000055.1:11036362-11063389 GCA_035583055.1 Torymus tubicola | reverse complement strand
TACAAGTTTTGCATATGCATTTTTAATCTGCGGAATGAAATATATTTTTTCTAATACGTATATTAAAAAAGAGGTTACTGTTTCTTTAGTTCATGTTTGACAGTGCGTTGGTAGTCTCGCGGTTATCACACTCAACTGTCGTCCGGACGACTCGAGTTCGAATCCTGGTCAGTGCGGTTTTTTTTTCAAAAGCATTCAAAATAATATTTAAGTGTTAGGGTTAGTTAGTGTAGGTAGGAAAAATGCGGTAGGACAATTGCGCTAAAATATTTGAATACTATATAATAACATAAACATTAAAGCTAATCGGTGAAATTCTACGAATACAACTGAAATCCTCTTCCAACCTGTATAGGTTCATACTTGTATAAGAATGAAATTAATTTTATCATACCTATATTTGAAACATAGTAAAATATCTTATAGTACATAATAAAAATTACTATATTGAATAACAAAAATTACTATATTGAATAATAAAAATTGCTACATTAAATAGCAAAGACGATTATGTGTAAATTTTACTATGTTACATAACATAATTATTATTCGGCTGATATGTCACACTTTTCCTACACAATATAGTAATTTTTGTTATAGATTATTTTAGTATTTATTATACTATTTTTCTCCGTGTGTATTTTTAATATTGTTTATGACCCTCTAGATCGAAAGCTGAGCATTTTTTACGTAAGAATAGACATTTTCCAAAAAGTGCCCGAGATGTTTTCTGCGAGAAATAGAAGGCGAAAGAGTAGATGCAGTGCTATTTCTGTGCGAAATACGGCACGCTGACTCTCGCCGACTTAGCACCTGACTTGTGTGCCGTCCGGAGCGCTTGAATCGTGCTGCGCCCATAATTTTTCGCCTTCTATTTCTCGCATAAAACATCTTGAGCACTCTTTGAAAAATATCTATTCCTCATGGAAAATGCTCAACTTTCAATCTAGAGGGCCAAAAACAGTATTAAAAATACACTTTTCGAGATATAAGATGTTTTATAATTTTTAAAGGTGAAAACGAAAAATTTCGGAAAAACTACCTATGCCATTGCAAAGCTGAGCAAAAAATACGTCGGATAGGCTTATCAAAAAATTATTTAAAACCCTATTTCGTTAACACGAGTTAATTAAAAATAACATGATTTGACGCTCGTGCGCCGTGCTGGGGCAGTTGACATAAAACACCTCATAGGTGCATTTTGTATATAGGCCTATTTCAATGAATAGCAAAGCCGCACAGGTCACTCCTTCAGACTTTGCCTATACTTATCGACATTCTCGTATTTTTGGCTAGTTTCATTTAATTTCTATTAATTATTATTGAATAACTGCGATAATTTAAAAAGTTACACTTAATATTAATTTAGCTCTTAGACTTAGTGTTTTATAGTATAAAACAACTTTAGAACTAAAATTAAGATAAGGATCTCATTGTTTAATAATTTTAATCGATTGATTCGTAAATTTTTGTTTATTAATAGTTAGTATACTAATGACGCCTAGATAAATAAATCTGCAAATATATTTGAGATTTGTTAAAATTCATTTAATCAATAATGTTCTAATTATAAAATTTTTATTTTGTTTTCAGATCCAGATGCGATTAAGCATAGCAAACGAAACCAGCTGAGCAAGCAGCTAGTAATGGTATTGCTTGGTTACGTGGCTGGTTGAATTTCCCTAGATGAGGTTCACTATTCTTCGGTAGACTCTTCATATCCTCTCAACTAGCAAATTGCACTACGCTAGTAGCGTAGGCGCATCTTTCAGTCTCACTATAAATTATCGACTATGAATCTCTTTGGACTGTGGTCCATTTCCCTTCACATTATGGTGCCACCACCACCTCGGTTGCCGCCAATTCTCATTCTTCACTTTACCTTCCTTATACTCTGCTCTATTTTCCTTCAAGTAGCAATTGCTATCTCTGAGGAAGGAGCTGGTAGTTCAACTACTGCACCAGAAGTACAACCAGTACATATTGTGGCACAGTTCCCATTGCTAACAGAAGAACAGAGTATCGACTTGGATTACAATGGCACAGGAGAAGGTGCACTGCGTTTTAATCATCTCGTGCTGGATCCTCGAACTGGTCAACTTTATGCAGGTGCTGTCAATAGGCTCATGCAACTTGACTCTGAACTTAACCTCAAGGAACTTGTAGTAACAGGTAAAATGAATTTTTAAAAAAAAAATTTATGTATTTTATTTCTTTCCAAAATACAAACATAATGTTAAATATTTTCCATTAGTTATTATTATTATTCTGGTATTAAATTGTTTGCCTTTTCTAAATCTGCGATCAGATTTGAAAGTCGAAATCGCGTTTAAAATGTAAATGAGAATTCAATTAATTCACTTAAATATTCGGTTCAATAAATCGATATAAAAATGTTCGCTTGGGAAGAGTCTGAAAGTGTTAGGCAGATTCCTATCTTACCAGCATATCGTCATTTTGGTTATTCTCCGCAATTGTATAAATAAAAAATGATTCAATATACATTTCAGTTTATATACGTATGATTATTAAAGGCGTAAAGTATTAACGTTTCAATATTGGCTCCTCATAGACATAATCTATAATTCATTTGAATTTGCAATTGTATACAAATCCCAATGCTTAATAACGGAAAGCTTGCTGATAATGGTATTCAACTAAGCTTCTTATTGACTTAATTATAGAAAGGTGAAATAGCTATTTAAATAATAAATAAACCAAGCGACTTTCGTCCCTGAAAATCCTGTATACGAATCCGAGTCATTTGACTTTCAATCAGATGAGTTTTCTCTCGCGGAAAGAGGTGAAGCGCTTAGAGGCCTAACAATAGAACGGTATTACCGGCTCGTTGCAGGTCCCCGGCACGATAACACACAGTGCCATGCGACCGGATGTCCCTCTCAAGACGTCGAAACTACTCTCACCGACAACGTGAACAAGCTGATGGTCGCCGACCTCGACACACGAACCCTCATAGTCTGCGGCTCGCTCTTCCAGGGCGCCTGTAACAAGCACAACATGTCCAACATATCTCTGAGACCCGAAAACCTCACCTTCGGCGTGGCGGCCAATGACGAGAATTCCTCGACGTACGCCTTCATCGGCCCAGAGCGCTACAGATCCTGGCAGGAGTCAAACATCCTCTACGTCGGCACGACTTTTACGAACAATGCCGAGTATCGACACGACGTCCCCGCAATTTCCAGTCGCAGGCTGGACACCCTCGAGTTCGCCGAGTTCACTTTCAATAAGCAGTCGATTTTGCACATAGACGTCAAGTATCGGGATCACTTCCTCGTCAAGTACGTGTATGGCTTCAATGCCAGCCACTACGCGTACTTTGTGCTCGTTCAAAAGCAGTCCTATTTGCCAGAAGAGGAAGAATTAGGTGAGACATTTAGAAAAAATTTTCACATATTATCGCAAATTACTTCCAGAAGATACATAAAACATTCATTTCTTTTTCTTTCTCAGGCTACATATCGAGGATAGCCAGGAGTTGCATTACGGATCCAAATTACGATAGTTACACCGAGGTGACACTCCAGTGTAACGTCGAAGGTAGGAACGAGTCTTACAAACTCGTGCAAGATGCCAAAATCGCACCTGCTAGCAGCGATTTAGCCGCTCAATTGGGAATTCCCGTTGGCTCGTACGTATTCGTCGCAGCCTTTTCGCCGAGCAAAGGAATAACCAATGAGCCTCTGCCGAAGTCTGCTCTCTGTGTCTACAGTCTCAGTGATATAGAAACAAAATTCGAAGAAAATATCCATATGTGTTTTAATAATAGTATCAAGTATAGAAATATGGGTTATATTAGCGGCCCGATTCAGAACGGAGAATGCCCTCAGGCAGGTGTAAGCATCTTGAAAATTAAAATTATGTTGCTTGGCAGGTCTAAGCCTTATAGCCAACCACATAGATTTATTATTCCGTCAAAAGTACATTCATAGTGTAATTAAAATAAAGTATCACGCTAAAATTACAAGTATTTTTACGAACGTTCGTAACGAAATAGAAACTGAGATTTTTCTAATTGTAGTTAGTGCTCGTTCGTCCTAGTCAGCCTGTCAACTAATTAGGTGTAAGAACTGTAGGGTTCCGATTCATATCATTTTTTTAACATACTAAGTAACTTATTCGAGGAATGGCAAAAATATTTCATTTAGTCGAAACAGCCGAAGTTTCAAATACTTATAAATACTCAATTTAACTAAATTGAAAAATTAACATTTCTTTTAATAATATTCAACTGCAGTGTATTCTTATTGGAATAATAAAAAAGTAAAACTTGAAGGCAAGTTAGATAAATTTAATTTATGCAATTTATTTTTCTACTTTAGACCACTGGGAATATCAGAGACTTCTGCGAAGTTGGATTGAAAATTTCTGGTGTATCACCCATTATTGGTCAAGCCGTCCTACACCTTCCCGATACTTTTGTTACGTCGGTCACTTTGGCAAATACAGAATCTCACACCGTTGCTTTTTTGGGCACAGAAGACGGATCCATAAAAAAAGTTCTACTTTCTGCTACAGATGCATCAGTTTATGAAACAATTGAAGTGGACAATGATCAAAAAATCCTTCCAGATACTGTTGTTGCACCGAGTGGCGATTACCTTTATGTTCTGTCAAATTCCCATATTTCAAAAATGAAAGTACAACACTGTAATAGCTATACAAACTGTAATAGTTGTCTTATTGCTGGTGATCCTTATTGTGGTTGGTGCTCTTTAGAAAAACGGTAAGATTTGATTAAAAATAATAATAGCTACTAAAAAAAATCTTTATATAAAGGCATTTAATTAAAAGTGTTTTTATATTAAAATTGTCATTCTAAAATAAGACAATTATTTAGCTATTGTAACTAAAGGCTTTTTTGTATATCACGTTATTATAATATTACTGTTTGTTTGCTAATTATGACTAATTTTTTAGATGTACTATTCGTCGCGACTGTCAAAAGGCGAATAGAAGTAGCCCACGCTGGTTGTCTTTAGGAACTGGACAACAATGCATTGACTTTGAACAAGTACTTCCAGACCGCATTCCCATCAAACAAATGACGACAGTACAATTAACTATCAGAACTCTCCCAGAACTGCCAACCGGTGCTAAGTACAAATGCGTATTCGGCAACGCCGAGCCTATAGATGCCATTATGACTATAAACGGTCTATCTTGCCTAACACCACCTATCTATTTGAGGCCAAATATTCCTAAGGACGCTGATCACGTCCTTGTGCCATTGTCTGTACGTTCAAGTGAGACAAACAAAGATTTCGTATCACGTAATTTCGCATATTTTGACTGTTCAAGACACACTATATGTTCTGAATGCGTGAGGGCGCAATGGGCTTGCAACTGGTGCGTTTACGATAACAAGTGCACCCATAATTCGACTGAGTGCCAAGGAAGCATAATATCTGGAGAGAATGTAAGTTTACTCGTCAAAATACATTTTTAAAATTGAAGTGAAATCAAATATTTGTATCGATTTATTAATTTATTCATTATTTTTTTCAGAATATGCAAGCGAGCCTTGCAGCTCGTGGAGTGCAGTATTGCCCCCGATTCGTTCCTCGACAAAAACCTTTGATGCTACCTAATAACGTTCCAAAAGAAATAACTCTTGAAGTAGAAAACTTACCACATCCTCAAGTCGGGCATACAGGCTTTCAGTGTTTCGTAAAAATTGAAAGTGCACACTTCTGGGTTCCAGCTCGCGTCAACAGTAGTCGAATAATCGTATGCGATAAAACTGTCTATTCATACGAAGCCAATACAGGAGAGCATGAGGCTGAAGTGATGGTTATGTGGAATACCAATCACTATGTAGATCGTACAACTATCATTTTGTATAAGTGCGAAGTACTTGGTTCGCATCGTGAGCATCCGGATTGTTCACTGTGTGTTACTCGCGATCGGCACTTTGAATGCACCTGGTGCAATAATAAATGCGTTTATCGAGATTCCTGTCTGAATTCGCCGTTCACCGAGTGCCCAAAACCACGTATCGATATGATCAAGCCGCTAAGCGGACCCATCGAGGGAGGCACATTAGTAACCATAGAAGGTAGTAATCTAGGCTTACGCGAAAGTGACGTCGAGGGAAAAATACTCATTGGCAACGCCTCATGCAGCCTTGTTGATTATGAAGTATCTGTACGAATTATTTGTAGAACTAGTAGACACAAAGCTACAGATGCAGCACCTGTGATAGTGGGCAACGATGCCGGATACACTCGGAGTGCCGTGTTTTTTAATTACAAAGACATAAAATTAACAGGAGTGTATCCGTCGGTTGGTCCGCAGAGCGGAGGTACAAGACTAGCCATAACTGGTCAGTACCTCAATATTGGTAGTACAATTTCAGCGCATTTGGATGAATTGCCTTGTCAGGTAAACGCCACGCAAGCCAGTAGTACAAGGCTAACTTGCATTACTAGCAGATCAGGACGTGTACGGAGAATATCAAGACTGACGCTTAGCATAGACGGAGCAAATCGCACACTCGAGGGAAATCCTTACAACTACACTCACGATCCAACGATCATGGAAATTAAACCGCTGAGTAGTTTCGCTTCAGGCGGTCGCATGATAACGGTGCACGGAACGAACCTCGATACTATACAGAAACCTGAAATGGTGGTCTACCTAGACAAAGATAACGTACCTGTAAATCAGACTGTGTGTACGGTGCTGAATCCTACGCAAATGGAATGCCCGAGTCCTAGTGTAGTCGGGCGTTTTCACGCCGCTCTTGCGAGTATTCGACGCAGACGTTCGGCCGCTCGTAAAGACGCAAGTTTAGCTCTCAAGATCGGTTTCCTAATGGACAATGTCGAGAGTGTGCGCGATCTCGACAAGCACGCGCAGAGCCTTCGAAATCGTTTGATCTACGTCGAGGATCCCAAGTTCTTCCCCTTCCCCAAGAACGTTAAGCTGTACAAGGGCGATACTTTGGTGATCGAGGGCGAGAACTTGAACTACGCAAGCGACGAGTTCGACGTAAACGTGACTGTTGGTACACAGCCATGCAACGTAACGTCGCTTGCACTCACGCAATTGGTCTGTACGCCGCCGGATCAGCAGCCGGCTGGCACCGACGAGCATGGCCGCAAGACAGAGCAGGGCTTGCCACTGGTCGTCGTGAGGGTCGGACGGAGCTTGAGGTTCCCCATCGGCTATCTACATTACGACGTCATTAAATCCTATCCAATACCACCCGAGGCGATCGCGGGCATTGCGGCGGGCACTTTCGGGTTAGTGTTCATATTCATTCTTGTGCTCGTCGTCTACCGCCGTAAGAGCACGCAGGCCGAGAGGGAGTACAAGAGGATACAGATACAGATGGATACGCTTGAGAGCAATGTCAGGATGGAGTGCAAGCAGGCCTTCGCCGAATTGCAGACCGACATGACTGATCTTACGGCTGATCTTGAATCCTCCGGTATTCCAACGCTCGATCACAAGAATTATATCATGAAGGTAAATATAACAATCGATTACAGATAATCTAGGATAGATAGACTATTGGAACTGATACTGGTTATAATCACAAAATAACAGAATTATAAAACGTGCATGCATTATATTTAGGTACCGTAGTTAAATTGATTCAAATTTGTATCATAATGTTTTATCACGTTTTTCAAAGTCACAACAGTACATCTTGAGAGCAAAAGGATTAGGTATCTTTAATTTTTAGTTTATTAGTCAATTTTTAACAAAATTTAACCAGCTCTTAGATTTATATCTAAAATCATTTAAAAATTATTGAAAAAAAAAATTTATATTTTTTCAACCTTTTGAGACCTTACATTTCTAATGAGAAATATAGCTTGGCAGAATATCCAAATTTAACGATGGGTGCTAATTACATTAGTCACTATATAGACCTCAATAGGTTCAGTACCAACAGTTGCATGCATTTATTTAAAATTGACAATTTTCAAATGAATTTGTATGTGTGTACATGCGCGTGTAAGCGGGTATGTATTTAAAATCAGTTTTTTTAAAAGCACAAAATAAAGAAGATCAAATATTTATTTTTTATATTACAGTTAACTTGAACTTAGAGGTAAATCATCTCAGCCCCTTTCTCTTAGTTTTTAGAAAATGAATTAACGTCAACCAAATTTGCCTTGAAACAGACATTTTAAAAAATTACAATGTTTCAATTGTATTCCAATGAGTACCATTTTATTAAAATTAATGTAATAAAGAAAAATCTCCATTATTCTAATTGACGTTAAAATAAGCTCTTCAAAAACCCTTATAATCGTAGAATCATCGTGAGTTATAATTCCAGTATATTTTGTCATTTTTTCTATTAATACAATAATACATTTTCAGATCTAATAATTAGCTGTATATTATGTGCTGATAGAATTTCCTAAACAAACCTGCAATTACTAGAAAAATATGCACGATAAATTCGTCTTTTTTCATAAAAACTAAAAAAAAAATAGGATCATTTTAGTTTTTTCAAAGTGAAATTATTAATAGGATCAGTCAATTTTAAGACTAGGAGAACATGCAAAATTTTTTTTTAATGTTTGTTTATAAATAAAAAGGAAAGAAATTAGTTCCAATGACGATTTTACTATATGTCTTTTGGAGCAAATGTTAAAATAAATATATTCGATATTTTTATTTATAAGTAACTAACCAATCTCTTGGTCATATGAACAATTCTACGGAAATCATGAGGCAACTGGGTACAAGAATGAAAACCGAAATTTTCAGAATCATATCTACCAAACTGATTTTTTTATTTTCTTTTTGGTCCATTTTGTATATTTAAAAGATTGACAACGTGGTCAATTTTGTGTCAAGTTTTTCTGCAGACAATAATTTGATTTAAAAAATTTCTGAAAATTTTTCTTCAAACGCAAATCGTTTTGCTAAAAAGAGTCGCGTATACATTAATAAAAGGGAAAATGAAACTAAAAAGTGTGAGTTTTCATTTGCTTCTCATTATGTAAGAAAATATCGATTCCTTCAAAAGTGTAGTGTATGGGTTCAAAGATACAAAATACTCGGAAAATGCAAAGAAATGGGTCTTTGCCATTTTTCGACGTCTTTCTAAAAACAAGTCTATTTGCACTTACCTTTGAACTCGCATAACTTTTAAAGAAGTCAAGGAGTAAGAAATGAAAGCTGATATTTTTTCGTTATATTTTTTACTATTAATGCATCTGCAATTCTTTCTGAAAAACAATCATTAGTGTTTAAATTTACTGCTGGTAAAATGTTTTGCCACTAGATTACCCATGTTAACGATATTTTACATCGAAAATGATCAGAGATTCAAAAACATAGTCTGTACGTTGTGCTCCACAAATAATTTTTATTTATTTTTGTATCAAGCTGTTTAATGATTTTGCGAAGTTGTTCGTAGAATTAAATAGTTATACTTTTTTCGATACCCAAAACCAAACTTTACGCAGATGAATTCTGAAAAACCTTCAACATGAATAAACTGAAAAAATTAAATACTTAGTTATATATTTACCAGATCAAATTACATTGCTTTTATAAAAAAATGAAAAGATGTAAAATATTTTGATATAATACTTGTATACTTTGTGTATTTATGACAATAATATAAACAAAGCAGACACATTTATAGTGTTTTGATTTAGTCTGCCAAAAAAGAAAATAAAAAAAATACTGTACCGCTATAAACTCGCAGTACATTTAGTGAATTTCGCATTCCTACATAAATTATTGCGCTTGAATAAAATCGCAGTTTATTCTCCGTGGATCTAGGTGCTTAGCTTGATAGATAGATAGTACATTTTCTTATTCCACGCAAACGGAAGAAAATAAATATGCACTTTTGTGCAGTTTTTATACTAAGAAAGAAGGCGATTTTAACAAGGCAAATATAAATACGGGGAAAAAGTGCCCGATAGAATTGATGAATGTAAAAAAGTTGAAGTTATCAAATTTCAGGTATAAATGAAAATTTGTTTGCTCTTTATTTGCAGGTTTTCTTCCCAGGCGTGATCGATCATCCCATCCTCAATGACCCCCGCTCACGCAACAACATTACCCGCACAAACTACGACGCCGCGATGCTGCAGTTCGAACAGCTGATCAATAATAAGTATTTCGTTCTAACTTTCATTGAAACGCTCGAATCTCAAAAAGACTTCAACATCCGCGACAAAGTTAACGTCGCCTCGCTGCTCATGATCGTGCTCATGGGGAAGATGGAGTATGCGACGGTCATTCTGTCGAAGCTGCTTCTGAGACTCATCGACAAGTCGGTCAACAACAAGCACCCCCAGCTGATGCTCCGGCGCACCGAGTCTGTTGTTGAAAAAATGCTGACCAACTGGATGGCCCTCTGTATGTATAACTACCTAAAGGACTACGCAGGCTCGTCACTATTCCTCCTCTTCAAGGCCATCAAGCACCAGATCGAGAAGGGTCCCGTCGACGTCATCACGCACGACGCTAGATACTCGCTGTCGGAGGAGCGACTGCTGCGCGAGCAAATCGAGCACACGCTGGTCTCGCTGCACATCGTGCAGGACGACCTCGACGAGAAGATTCAGTGCAAGGTCCTCGACTGCGATACCATAAGTCAGGTGAAGTCAAAGATTCTCGACGCCCTCTACAAGAATACTCCCTTCTCTTTGAGGCCGTCCGTGCACGAGGTCGATCTCGAGTGGAGACACGGTCGCGGCGGACACCTCACCCTGCAGGACGAAGACCTGACGACCAAGTGCTGCGGCGACTGGAAGAAAATCAATACGCTCGCGCACTACGGGGTCAAGGAATCGGCCGTCATGTCGCTCATACCACGGCAGAATGATTCTTTCGCGCTCTCGTGCAAGCAGCCCTGTCACACGTGTACAAAGTCATCCCAGCATCATATCCAACACTCGAACCAGCAACATTACCATTCGAGACACGGGATGAATCACTGCCCGACGCTGCATCTGCCGGTGACACCGAACCACGGCATCATGAGATCGTCGACGATGTATACGACGGGGACAGGAATCTATTTTGACAGTCAGCACTCGCCGCCGGTCATCATTGCGAACGGAGACGTAGAAACTGGTGCCACACATCGGCTCTACCATTTGGTACGTTATGACAACTTTCTTTGTTCCATAACTGGAAATTCACAGCAAGTGAAAAAAATTTTCAATTTTTTTAAATTCAATAAAAAATAAGTTCAGTCTTTATACTGACTTGTTTTTACAACTTTTAACATTATTTTGATTTTCAAAAAATTGTACATGTTTATTTGTTGCGTTGCAGGTAAGGCCAGTAGAGGAGAGTCAATACGCAGCAGGCATGGGCTTCGCCAGTAGCAAGTTACCACCAGGCCTACATCCCGAGCGCACCCACAAGGCCATCCCTGAGATCTTCCTCACGAGATTGCTCTCGACCAAGGGCACCGTCCAGAAGTTCGTCGATGACTTCCTCAATACGATACTCACAGCAAACGAAGCGCTCCCCAGCGCCGTCAAGTGGCTCTTTGATCTCCTCGACGATGCCGCCACTAAGCACGCCATTATTGACCCCGAGGTGCCACACGCCTGGAAATCCAATAGTCTACCGTTACGTTTCTGGGTGAACTTCATCAAGAATCCGGACTTCATGTTCGACATTAACAAGACGTCAACAGTGGACTCCAGCTTGTCTGTGATTGCTCAGACGTTCATGGATGCATGCTCGACGAGCGAGCATCGGCTTGGCAAGGACTCTCCCTCGAATAAGCTGCTATTTGCCAAGGACATTCCTCATTATAGAGAAAAAGTGGGCAGGTTTTATGCCGAGGTACAGAGACTGCCGCAGATCACGGATCAGGAAATGTCGAGTGCTATGCAGCAGCTAAGTGCGGCACACGCCAACGAATTTGATGTCATTGCTGCTCTTAAAGAGCTCTACATCTACGTCAGTAAATACTACGGAGAGGTAAGAAATCTTTACCTTTTATCAATTAAAACCGAAGTTTTCCTTTCAATTGCTGTTTCATTTCAAGACTCACTAATTTATATCTAACGTATAATTGATCAATTAAATATCATAGAATTTTTTTAGAAATCAGTAGTAAAATATTTTAAATTTTGATTTTCATTTGAGTTTTGAAAAATGATATTTATATGTAAAATTTTATATTCTCAAATATGTAAGCTGCAACAAGTTCGTACATGTAGATTGGAAAAAATAAAAAAAGAACTTGAAATATATCAAACTTATAAAAGAAACGAAACACCCATGTGCACAGATGAATGCGCACATGCAGATACTATCTTTTAACAGTGCAACTGTATTGAAAATTTAAGTATTTAAGTTGAGTAACGACTATAAACTTGTGTTTGAACCAGTTATAAGTAATTATACAACAAGTGCGCAACAACAAGCATAAAGGGTAGTCGCTTAAGGCTATATTTGTTGGAAGTCTTTCAGGCTTCAAATATTTTTTCTAATAGGCTCGTTTGTAATGTATACAAATGCATAAATATGATTATAAATGATAATTTAATACTCAAATAAATTTATACAGAATTCACATAAGCAAATAACTTAAGGTAGATCTCGAATGTAAAATAAAATTTTGTCAGTTTCGAAAGGGCCTCGAATAATAATGAACGTTTCTAACACTTTTAATTCTGTGGCTTCCAGGCATAACGACATAAGACCATTTTTTTTTCTTTTTTTTTTTTAATCGAGAAAACCTTGGATTTTGTATCGTTAAATGAGTCTTTTTCATTAAAAACTGTCAGTAGTAGCTAAAATATTGCCCTAAAGCTACGATATACGGAAAACGTAACAACAAAAGTCCATTTTTCAAATTTAGTTCGCGGCATAACAGCATAAGTCCAGCAGTAATTTCTTTTATCCAACCCAATTGAATATAAAAATTATTTTTATATAAAATATATATAATAACTAGATAAAATTTATAATTTTACAAACGTTAAGTGCATAAACGTGAGGATTTTGAAAATTAGTTCATAATACCTGTTCTTTTACGAAATAAAAAAATGCTTTTTAATTTATCGCGAATTTAAGTTGTACTTAAGTTGTATTTAAGTTGTATTCAAGTTGTATTATTGGTAACATAATTATTCGTTGATTAATTGTTAATTTTTATGGGAATTCATATTTAAATTAACGAAAATGATCGAAAAATAAACGAGAACAGGACTATTAGATAAGTCCAAATTTCCGGCATAACGACATAACTTCATACTTTTTCAAGTTTTCACGAAGGAGAAAATGCATAACCTGGTCATACCACCGTGTAAATCCTTGTTTTAAATGTGTTAATTGATTAGTACAGTATCGCGCCCTATCTCGTTTATTCCGATCTTACGAATAAGTTTGAACATTGAAACCCATTTGTCTCAGAAACGCAAAGAGTGGACTTATGTCGTTATGTTTCGAAGCCACAGAATTAATTAAAACTTAAATTTGAAAATTGATACATCTAATTTTTTATTAGACTCCCGGATAAAACTGTTAAAAACTATTTATAATAGTTATATATCCTGAGAATAAAATATTTTCATTTTGTTTTGTGAATGCAGAAGGCAATTTATCATAAAATTTTCGATAATAAATACCTTTAGCGTACATCGACCCAAAAGATCCTCTTTAAAAAAATTGAAATATCTTTTGAAAATGATGGTAAACATTACTTAGTATAGTATTTGATTTATATTGTTACCACCTGTTTGACTTTCGAAAGAAAAGAGCTTTTAATTGAAATTTCGCATGGCGCTAAATAAATATTGTTTGTCGGCATAATTATATATAGAGATCAATTTTAGATGATTAAAAAATATAGTTATTTGTTTAACATCACTTGTGCCAAATTAATGAACAAAAAATAAATTTTACAGCCTGGACTATTATTACCTATAAAGTTTGGATGTCTAATGTGATTGTTTTAGATCCTCGAAGCGTTAGAGATGGATCCAGCTTGCTGCAAGCTCCACCTCGCCCACAGACTGGAGAACGTCGCGTGCACGCTCGAAGGCGAGGAGACGAGTGCTTGCTGACACGATCTCAGTGAGGCCTTCACCGTCCGAAAAATCCGACTTCTCCTCCAGGAACTCTAATTAGTGCCTCCATACGTTTATCAAGTCACACAGCTCCACGAACACGTTGCACTCTCGCGGCCGCGTTTACGAGACTACTCGACACTTCGCCAATTATTCATACAGAAACAAACAGTAAAAGAAAACGCTGTCTCAAACGATTGAAAGATAAAGCACTTATATACATACAAACAAACAAAAATAAAACATATGTACAAAGAAGAATACGTCTGCTGCCACCTTAGAGTACGAAGAGGAGTAGCAGCTGCGTATGAGCTCCGAGGTCACGGAGCGATTGATAGCCTTTGGTAAGTTCGAAACGCCGCGTTCCGTCTTTGATTAATTAACGAGAGTGTGAGGACGAAGAGGAGTGATACAAATTAAATTTGTGCTACCGAATCGGTGGATCCGTTCGGCGAAAACGCTTATTTATATACGATACTCAATCGTCGATCTGGAAAAGAGAGCGAGAGACGTACATTAACGTAGGTTTAAGAAAATTATGCGCACTCAACGATGAGGATATAGTAAGCAACTTTCGTTTTTCATTTGTCTTTCATTTGTGCGTGCACACGCACTAACACACATGTGGTTATCCAAACGTAATGGATATATCTACAGTTTTAAGAAAAAATTAACAAATATAAAGATAAAACGTGTACGGATATATTAAATAAGATAAAAATTTTGAAGAGGGAGAAATTAAAAAGCCATAGTGTCCAACGGACTGTCTGTATGCAGCGTCGTACAACAGCAAGTAGTCTGTGATCTGAGCACGAGTGGCTATGCCTACTATCTTCATTACGATATTATTATTGATATGTTATATATATGAATATTTAAAAACATAAGAGTAAATATATATATATACACATGGAAATATAAATAAATATATATGAATAAAAAAATATATATATATATATATATATGAGAGAGACAGAAAGAGAGATGATGAAAAATAAGAGATATACCACTGATCGAAACAGGCAGATTGTAGTGAGCTAGCTAAAAAGGGTTTATTATCTTACGATGTATAAAATGAGCCAGGGATGATGAGATTGTGACGCGTAGTGTTACGGTATACATACTCTATACGGTGACTAAGCTAGCGTTTAAATTTAAGTGCAACCAAGAGGTTGACGAGGGGCAGGAGAGCAGAGAGAGAACTACGTTAATGGTCTACTTTAAAACGAAATGGCGGCTAAAAACGTCGAAAAATGCTGGATTTAAGTAAATACTTTTACTTATTTGCCACGCAATGATTTATTAATGTTCCGTTGAAATAAAATGTATTAAATACATTTTGAAAATGTGATATAGTTTTCCTTAGATATACATAAATACGCGTTCTTTCTCTTCTAGCCATTTCCTCGTTATTGCTCTACATCTTTCGCTCTCTTTTCTTTTGCGCTTTTCGTCTCTGGCCAGAAAATTTTGTTTCCAGCGACCTTCATGCGTAACTACTATGCATTACTATTTCTCTCATTTTTTTACTTTTATACGTGACGATAATTATACATATGCATATATATATATATAGTACCCATATGAATGTATACACATACACTGCCAGATTTTTTCTGAATGTCTCTCTATTATTCGTTCCACTTGTAAAGTTCAATGACTGGTGTTTTCATACACACAAGCGCGCACATACGTACACATACACACACATACACACACGAACACAGAAACTATAACATGCGAGATTGCGAGAGGATATTCGTGCGCGCAAAACTTGATATTTACACAAGAGCTCTCTATGCGTTCAAATCAATTCGGTTTTTTTTATTTTTACTATTTAGTTTCTATTGACTATTTTGTATGATTCATTTACTTTTTAAATAATGCAACTCGTCGATTATTTTTACAACGTTAATGAAGATATTGCGCGTATTGCATATTGTTCATTAAATATATAGTTATATTATTTTTATTATTCTTATATAAATTTATACGACTGTTTTTATAGAAAATTCAGTTAAAAAACATGATTTTACTCTTTAATTTTCGTTTCTATTAATATTTTGTATATACGTGAAAGAAATTTGGAAACGAAAAAATGAAGCTCGTTGGCACAGCCTTCGTTATGGCTATCGCAAACGCCACGGGTCGCACTCCGAACGTCGAAATCTCGTGCGTCTAGTATTCGTCCGATTTCGCATTTACTTTTCTTTGTTCTTTCGTTTTCTTTCCGCAGTTCTTTTCTCTCTTGCGTTTATTGTTCGCAACGAAAGAAATTTACTACACGACATAGCGTGCACTGCCAGGGCTCTTTAAGTGGATCGCGTCCTATTAGGGAAAAAAGCGAAGTAAAAAGTAAACGACGGTCTTAGGCTTAACGAAAATGAGGTAGAAGAGAAGGGGATCCATCACAGGAACGCGCGCGGGTGACCGGCGCGAAGTTGACGCAGGGTGCGCGCGCGTGAACCTGGGAAGCCGGCGTTGCATTAAAGGCCACGATTTAGAGCTTGGCAAAGGGGTTGGATGTTGAATGGCTTGAAAAAATGTTTTTGATTTCGTTATTTTGCTTGAGGAATATGACGTACTCTGCAGCCGCATGCGCGCACCATGAAATAAGTGCGCTATATAATTATACGAAATGGAATTGCGCGTTTAAGGTTGACGTATGCGTTTAAATTATTTAAACGCTCGTTTGTGTCAAAGATTCCCTTTGAAGATTATAAAACGTTTGCACGTTTTTCTCTATGTATTGTACTCGTATGCTCAAACGCTTTATGACGTGTGCAATGCTGAGTAAAGTTGTGCGCGCAATTAAAAAATAATGTTTGCAATAGTATACTTAATATATATTCATTTGATATTTCAATTATTTTTTATCTATTAAAAGCTAAAACATCCCTGCACAAGAAGTTATAATAAATCTTGAAAAGTGTCGTAACAAAAACATTAAAGTTGTTAAATTAGAGTTATATTTTCAATATGTTATATTTATATGTATCTATAAAAAATTTTATATGTCCGTTTTTCATTTGATAAAAAAATGATTTATTTATTAAAAATCAGATAAATTTAATACATTATCTTCAAGCTCATTCAAAGATCCTATGGTTAGCTTTGCGTTAGAGAACAAAGTCTTCTTAAATCTTGAAAATCTAATTTATCCTGTCATAATTTTTTCATAAACTTAGTCTTGACTGTATTTATTATTTTGTAATGTAGCTATAGAAAAGTGCATGCATTTGTTCAAATAATCAAGATGTGAATAAGGCTTTGAACACTATAGGCCAGTGATATACCGCATTTTTTACAGTGATAAGTAAGAAACAAAATAATGATAAATACAAATTGGTTTGAAGATTCAAGAAGACTCTATTCCTGTTTAGAGTCGCAACGTTTTTGTACTTAACTAAGATTTAAGACTACACGTATAAATTTTAAGGGCAAAATGAGTATTGGGGGAGAAGTAAAAGTATACCGCGTGCAGAGTAGAAGCCTTTGAAGCAGCGCCCGCATGGCCTTTCCGGCTTTCGTGCAGCGCTATTCCATCCGGCGTCACTCGTACTGCCGATCTATGTATAACGTATCTATCCGTACCGTATTTATTTATATACTAAACTACTCGAGCAAGCTAGTTTTATGCGACTTTGAGTCAGCTCGACCCGTCTGTAGTCTACGATCGAGTCAGATCGCTGTCCGTCTCTGCACACGCGTATGGTGTTAAAGAAGAGCAATGTAAAAAAGTAATCTGTAAAATTGCTAATCGAAATTATTTGGAAATTAAAGTGGAAATTTTGAAAATCCACATTTCTGATTGTTACGATTGTTTTACTTTCAATCAATAGGAAAATTAAACTGAAATGAAAATGAAACTCTTATCCATTGCGCATTTAATGGTATCGCATAAGCTAATTTAATAAATTACGAATACCACAAATACATATATATATATGTACGTACGTGGAGTCTACACTTACGGGCGCAGTGCCGTTTGATTGTTGATACTTGAAAAAGTAATTATATGATAAAAGGAAATTTGTAATAAAATTATAAAATTCAAAATAGTACATATTCAGTCATATAAACTATAAATACAATTTTTTTTACATTTGCTTTTTTACGGTGTATGCGTGTGCAGCACGACACTTCTATGTGTAATATATTTCCTTGAGATTGACGCAGTAAAAAGCACTTTTCGTTAAGAATTAATTTGTCAATTTGAAATAATAATTAAGCTTTAAAAATTGCAATTTTTCTTAAAAATTAAATCATAATAAACCATTTGTTATAAAACTAAAACATTGCATTCTTTTGTTTAATAAATGTTCTGAATTCTCGACCTCCCATGCTCACGAGAGTGATATAAAAGTAACAGAACCGTAGTAAGCTATTTATAAGATTTTCCTACATAAGGCCTTTACGTGCAGTCATTTGTGCTGCATACTTATGCTCAGCAAGATTATTTATATAAGAATTATTCCTTGAAAAAATATTTTGATAATATTATTATAAAAAAATTTTACTTTAAAAAAGTTTTTTAAATCTACAAGATAAATAAAAGTTATTTTCCTATATTTCGATTTAACAAATAAATAATAACGAATGTGAATATTTTACTGGCTCAATCTCAAGTGATATGGCATGTCTTCCCTTATATATGTGTACAAGGAAGAACTGTTATCATTCTTTTTCTCGTTCTATCAAATATGAACTTCGCAAGCTCCGACGAAAATCTTGCTGAATTTCAAGCTTCTGAAATGAGTTCAAAAGGTATATATTAATTAAGTAAATGACTTGTTATTTGAAGTCACTGTAAAAATTGTACAAATATTTAAAATACTGCCAAGGTAATTAATAAAATATATCACTGATAAAACATAATTTGTTGAATTCTCCATGAAACCTTAACGTTAAAAGTGAAAATTTCATTTACGCTAATAAAATACGTGCTTCGGAAGGAAGTAAAACTCGAGTTAATGGTTAAAATGTTTTCAAGTGTTCTCTCAGATGCGCACTTTCAGATGCTCGTAAACGAAGCGCGAAGACTTGCGTACGTTCGATGTGCAATCCCGCTCGACTCCAGACTGAATTCTGTTGCGTTGAAAGCGTCTCTTCTGTATGTTTGTCCCGTTTTCTCCCTGGTCTAGTCGAGCGACTCCAGTACGTATAGTAGCTTTTACCGATGATTATCGTCGTACATCAGCGAAGTCCATCTTCGATCGATAGAGCGAGAAAAAGAAGAGACCCGCTTTTCGTTTATAGTTTTCTACAATTAGATCGCTTAGTCCCGTATGCGACATGTCTCTCACCTCTTCAAGGTCGATGAAAGTTTATGTAGAGTAGATACACGATAAACGAAAACTTAGACTAAAATTATAAAATTAACCTTGGGCGTTATAAGTAGTGAATGCGTAAATGTTGATTTGAGTATAAGTAATTAATCGATCTGAACGTGGGAATGTAGACAGTGATAGGATTACTCATTTTGTAACGATTTGTTTATCCGTCAATCTCTCTCTCGAAGAGATCGCGATGAGTAACAACAAAAGATTAGATGTACATGCAATCTAATTCGATTTGTATTTGAATATTGCTAATAAATTATTTTGTAAATTATTATATACTTTTTAAGAATATATTATTAAGTGTCAAAACCTTAAGCGATGCCGGGTTTGGTAGAAAAAAAACTGTTGTTTATTTAATGTTTCGTCAACATATGATATTGAAATTCTCATACAAATTACAGATTTAAATGAACTTTAATACAATGTTTTTCTGTCGTTTTGCGCGCATTTGTACTCGTTTAACATGCACACAAGCGCAATTGTAAAAGTTGTGCACACAACTTATCAATGACATGTTAATTAAACATTGAATATAACCACATTGAGGTTATTAATTTTGAATTTAATAGTAATTTATCATCGATATTGAATATAGGGCTGTCATATATATTCTCAATACGATAAAAAATAATATTTGTGTTAAATATATACATATACATATATCTTTTACAAAAAATACTAAATAGCATGTCGTTATTTTACCGAGTCATTTTCCATAAAAAATACACAAATACTATAAAATATAAATAGAGAGTGTCTACCAGCAATTAAAATAGCTCGCAAACTCTTGTATAAAGGTCAAGAGAAACAAAAAGACTTTATAATAAGAAAAAACTTAAAGACTGGCTGCAAAATACTCAATTAAAGTACATTTCCTTAATATACTTTCTTCATGTCCGCAATTTCTATAAACTTGAAACGGAGAGAATTAAAAATTTAAGTGCGCTAAGGACTGTGAAGGAAAAAACCAACGAAGCAACCTGGTAGACACTTTGAAATCAGCAGAGCAAAGTACATACCGACAAAAAGTTTATATATAAAACCGAAAAATGTGAAAAATAAAATACTAAAGCATACAATAGCGTGAAACAAAGTTAAGGAAATAAGCAAGTAAGCAGATAAATAAATAAATAAATAAACAAATAAAAGAAAATAAGCTTGTCAATTGTGCGCGTGAACTTTATAACTTTAAGGAATGTAATAAGAAGAAAGGCCCGTATAATTACGCATCGCGTTCTCCATAATTTTTAGAGCGGGGGCGCGATGCATAATGTGAGGTATCTAGAAAGAGAAGGAGAAGACAAAAAAGTAGCTGCGGGATAGTCGTATATAACGTAAGAATTGGACGAGATGTCAGGATTTCGTATAATTAGGGATATATACATATATCCAAGTGCGTAGTTTGCGAAGCGAGGGTGAGAGAAAGCGAGAGCGAGCAACAAATAAAAAACGTGATGAAATACTCTTTGTGGGCTCGCGCGCTCCGCGAAGGGGTCGACGTACTCTGGCGCTACTTTATACATAAGAGCGGGAGAGCGAGCGAACGAGCGAGCGAGCGAGTGAGAGAATGGAAAAAATATGAAGGAAATCGAGAATGCGATAAGAGTGTGAGTGAGATAGAGAGCGAACGATATGTACACGCCGGGTGCGCGCGAACGAGCTAGAGAGCGAGGAGCGAGAGAGAGAGAGAGAGAGAGAGAGTCAGAAAGGAGCGGTGCTTTTTCTTTTTATTCCTGCCCTGTGGGTGCGCGAGAGAAAGAGAAAGAGAGAACGAGAGAGGGAGAGAGAGAGTGCGATTCCGTTATACATATGTACGTAATATTCCCGTAGTAGCCGCGCGCGCGCTCGGTGCTCTCCACTATGCGCGCAGCACATTTTTAAAGGGAGAGAGAGAAAGAAAAAAGAGAGCGTGCAAGGGAGAAAAGAAGAATGAGAGTGCGCGCGGGCACTAGCGATTTGAAGAATGGCGACGTTTCTGCGTTCTTTTTCCTTCTCCCAGCAGCGAACGCGCGCGCGCGCAAGTGTACGCGAGAACGTGATCTCCGCGAGAGAACCCCCCTGTTTTCCCGCTGTTTTTTCCCTATAACCCAGCCTCTCCTCCTCCCACCCCCGTCCGATTGTCAAGGGATGGATGGATGGACGCTCCGACGTCGCTGACGCTTGCTGCACCCTTGTATGTCCTTGTGTCCCGTTGTAAATAGCGAAACCCAACCTACCCTGGTTTCTCCACCCACATCCACACCCACGTATGCATTACCATGTCCCATCGCACACACGCACGCGTATACACTATGCGTGTCCCCTTCATCGAAGAAGACGACGAGTGAGCGAGTGAGAGAGAGAGAGAGAGAGAGAGAGAGACTCGGAAGGAGCGCATATATAAGGATACGAGAGTGAGAGAGGGTGGAACGAGAGCGCGCGTCCCCCTCGCCCCCTACACGAGGCGCAAGTTAGACTGTAAGTTGCGCGTATTACGCGCTCGCGCATAAACGTCATTATTATATATACATAAAGAAAGATACTCGAACCGAAACGAAATGACTCTTGCCAAATTTTCGATGGGACGTATAGGAACGAACGATTTAAGCATTTGGAGAATTGCAAAAATATATTGGTATTATAAACAACCTGCCTTGACTTATTCATTTCTCCCCTTCAGCAGCCAACTTTTTCACCCTTCCTTTTTCGAGTGAACCTTTTCTCCCTTCCTCGCGACCTCCCCCGGCTTTTGAGTGTGTGTCCTCTCTTTCAATGCAGTTTGGCGTATAAGCGAAACAGCCAATTACTTTGAAATGCACGTGACAATGGGACTGACTGCATAAAGCCCCCAACATTTGCCATTCCTATATTCTTCTCCTAAATTATGAGCTCCATTTTTCAGATTAAATATTCTTACTCCGATTAATTATTACTTCAATTAAAACTTTACTTTTTCTCAGTTACACCTTACTTATTGCTCCGTTCTTTCTTCAATTTCTTACTAAATACTAACATTTTTTCTTTTTACAAATTTCAAAATGCGTCTTAATATTTGAATAATACATTGCGCAGAAAAATTATTGCAGCATTATACTGAGATTGCGTCCGCTTGTTTCTTCAGTCGTCTAGGTATTTAATGAAATTAAAACTTAATCTTCGCTGAAAAGCTTTGTCAACAGTTCTAGTTTTAGTTTTTGCTTGGAAATTGTGTCTCTTTTAATTAAAAATATGCAGCATGCTTTTTATGCGGTTTGTTATGTAGATTCGGAAATGCAGATTACGTGAATTACGCACAAATAGACGCATGAAATGATGCATGTTAAGCCGAACGTTCATTTTCACCCGTAAATTAAATTACAAACATTTTCTGCGTCAGTGTTTGATATTTTAATCCGCTTAACGAATGCCCTGAATTTCTTAATTAAAATCTGCCTCTTCGTAAAAAAAGCCATGATTAAATTCATATATCGTTTTTCTGAATATCTAGTTCTTTAAGTTATGTTGAATCTAATCTAGTTATAATTTATTTTTCAATTCTATTTTGTCTCTATCAAGGAAAATTCAAACATTTTCTTTAATTTTTGTATATATTATTTAAATATATTAAACTATTAATTTTTAATTATAAAAACACAACATTTCACAACATTTCTAATTTTAAAACACAGTTATTTATTATTTATGATGAAGTTTTGTAAACGACAATTAGAATGTGTGTTTGTGTGCCGGTGTATAATAAAATTGGTACAAAACCCTACCATACTTCAAACACCGAGAAAAAAGAAAGAAATTCATTTGCTTTTGTGGAGTTAAAAAAATTTAACTCTTTCTAAAGTTACATTACTGAGTCAAAGTTGGGCATGAAAATACATGAAACCCGCTGGGGTGGGCATGAATGGGACGCGTGAATTTTTATATTTTGTAGTTTGTTTCGGTCACTTTTATTTTAAACTTTTAATTAAAGTACATTTAGGATTACACATTTTTTAATTAGAAAAATATAAATCATAATCTCTTGTACTCTTCTAATTTTGTTTTGTCAATAAAAAATTTATTTACCACTCTTTTGTCTGCAAGTTTGTCAGATTTGAAGTAGCTCGCATGTATATCCATATTATAGAATAGAATAGAAATAGCTTTTATTTTGTAAATTTACAAAAATAAAATAAAAATTATATAGAATTTGATATGAGCTCTCGTATTGATTACATGTAAGTCCGCAATAAATAACATGTAGCTAATTTGCAAAAATAAAGAAATATTGTGTTTAAGTGATTAAGGAAAAAAATAATTTTATTAGTACATTTTATTACTGTTATTATTATATTAGCTTCATTTTCCATATTCATTAAAACACAATATTTATTCATTCTTTTCAATTAACCATAAATTATTTATTATTGTAATTAAAATAACAGATGAGATCTCACATGAGATGAACGCGATACATTATCGCATATGAGATCTTATATTATTTTTATGCAGAAGAAATTTATGTTGAAAACTATGTTGTGCAATATTTAAAATTGCGTACAAAAATATAAAACTCATGTTCAAAATAAGCGTTTTTTTAAATACAAACTTTGAAAATTTTAGTTTATGTGAGTTGGTTAAATTTTTATTAATATCAGATTAGAAAGTTCGACACTACTATACCGGTACTGTATATGTAGCTAATATTTTTATCGGAAATTTTTATTAGTTCCATGAAATTATACGATTCTTTTAATTACGGAAATGTTATTGATTTATGCAAACGATTGTTATATCTTCCTTAGCGGGAATTTATACTATTTTATAAAGGTGAAATTCACTGCTACTTCTTTAACTATACGTGCAATTCTTACGAAAGTGACAAAACTACAAATCACCATTTCATAATTTTTTTTCCAGCACACCTTCGGTATTTTTTTTTTTTTTTTTTTTTTTTTTTAGAACAACTTGTAGTTGCATTTTCATTTTTACTTTTTCATTAAGGTTATTCAAATTATAAGTTACTCTAAAAAAATGTCATTCTACGAACGCTGTTCAACTGTAGGCTTGCGTTTAATATATACTATAGTAAACAACAATCATGCGCCGACGATGTTTCACGAAAGCATTTCACTCCGAATACGTTAATCATAATAAATATTTTACTAAAAATCATTGAAAATGCAGACGACTGTTTGTACTATAAGTTGCTCTAAAAAAATCAGTTACTGAAATCAAGCAACGTTTGGCGCGGTTATTACTTGGATGGGTGATCGCGTTTTTTCTGCGACACTTTCTGTGATCGGATAGGTGTTGAATTGCCTTCTGACGAATTGAGCGAATATGTTGATACATACAGTTTTGGTGTCTAAGCCTACAGATTGCGACCTAGACATCCAAACTGAATTAATCCACTACACCGATCATTCCGGGGCAGGTTTTCCTAATTAGGATTTATCCCACGTAGTTTGCCTATAGGTTTTCCCCGCCCCACAGGCATAATCCTGGGCGAATGTAAACCAGGATCCACTGCGTGGAAACCACCATATAAAAAATACTAAAATTTATAATTGTTAATGAATAAATACTTAAAATTTTCCAGAATTCTATATTTTAAATAAATCGTCTTTTTAGAATTTAAAGTATAACGTCTTTTAAATTATTGCACACTATAATCATACTACAATTCAAATTTTATCTTCCTAAAACTTTTTGTTGCTCTATTTGAATTTTCACTGTTCTTATCTCGTCATAATGATGGAATAGTTGAAAAATTTTAAGTAAATAAATTTTAATTTACTTAATAAAAATCATTTGAATAAAACAAACAGTAAAATAAATTAAGACTGAATATGAAGCACCGGCGTGAGTGTGGTCAAAATACGTAGGCTAGTGACCGATGCATATATCTATGTGTAATTTTTTGTAAAAACAATACTTGAGGTAACAAAATAATGCTATAACCATCGCAGTAAAAAACCCTTCCATGCTTTGACGTAAAGCTAAGAGCAAGATCAAGTTCAGATTCTTTACAGATTTGTTTTCTCATAAATTTTAGTCTCTCGTAAAAATTACTATATTTTATAGTAAAATTTGATAGAATGCGAGTTTGTCCCAGTTTTCCATACCACTCTACTAATTTTTAATAGACATTTCACTAATTTTTTATAAGATTTCTTTCCGTGCAGACAAAATAAGCATATATGTATATGACTGATTTTCTATCAAATACAGAGGTTAAAAAATAAATTTCCTTGAAACTTTTTCGAGAAAGTTGCATTTCCTATACTGGATGATGGTGAATTTTTTCAAATTTCTTAAAATTAACATTTCAACATTTTGTACATTTTTTGACAATTGTATTAATTTATAAGCCTTCATAGAAGCATTTTTCGCGATAGAAATAAGAATAGCTTTTCTGTTAAATTTAAATACATGCTTCCACTTTCATGACATGCAAATGAAATATATTATATTTAGAAAGTTATAAGTCCGATCCAAACTATCTTTACCAACAAATTCATAAAGATACCTTATTTTAATATTAATAAATTCTACGCAAAATTACAAGAAAAAAATATCTGTACAATATTTCGGAATTTTGTAGCAAAGAATATTAAAGAATATTATACGTCAATATTAAAGAGATTAATGAAGGATTTCATCTCTTAAAATTCAGCACTCTCATTAATTTTTAGCTCGAAAAAGAAGCAAATATTCAATATATTTTTTATACACTTTTTTTTGTACTTTTCTATCGAATTTAACTATATTTTTTTCAGTCAGCGTAGACGTAGTAAGACTTAGGTATTTTAAATAAAAAAACTGGATGAATTTCTTTAAATCCAAAAAACAATCTCATTCTGAACACATTTGTACAATAAAAAGGTATCTTCATAAATTTTTTTGAAAGTGATCGTCAGTTCGGATTTTTAACATTCTAAATTTTAATGTTCCATTGGCCTTGAAAGTATTTCTACTGGAAAATTAAAAATTAAAAAAAAACTATTCTTATGTCTATCGTGAAAAAACCTTTTCCGAGGAGTTCTAAATTAATAAAAAAAATTGTCAACTTGGAAATGACACCGTTCGAAGACATTATAATTAAAAATCTCAAAAAATTCACCAGCATCCGGTACACAAAATACAACCCTTTCACAATGTTTCAAGAAAGTCTATTTTTCGACCTCTCTATTTGACACGAAATTATATACATATAAAACGTGTGTGTGTGTGTGTGTGTGTGTGTGTGTGTGTGTGTGTGTGTGTGTGTGTGTGTATGTATATACATGGGTAATTTCAGGTCAAATGAGCAAGGTGAAAATTTTAAAATTGCTCAAAGTTTGTAGACACCTAGTTCTTTATGAAAAATACATGTTCCTAAATTTTTAGAGCAATATTTGAATAATTAAAAAAGTTGTATATAAAAAATTGTTATTTTTTGCAATTTTTGGTTAAAACTCAACTTTTGCAATTTTTTTACTCAAAATCCTGAAACTTTTTGTATAGAACATTGATTGGGAAAAAGTTGCATTTTACTTCTAGAATGTAGTCCTATTTTTTTGTGACCCTTTTTGAAAGTCTCTGATTAGCTGCTTTTTAGTGTACCTGTATCAAAAAAAGACAGTGCTACGTATGAATATTTTTTGTTCGACAAATTTTTTTCTGATTCTGTATTGTAAACCCTT
>JAWWEQ010000055.1:11013439-11036262 GCA_035583055.1 Torymus tubicola | reverse complement strand
TCATTCTCTATACTACTTATAAATGTATAATTGTTTTTTAGACAGTGTCTAAAGTATCAATTTAACTAATTAAAAGTATAAAAAATATAAAATTATGTATAAGTAGAATAGTTAAGGTCATGAATTAAAGAATAAACCTATTATAGTGATGTATTCTTTATTATTATAATATCATGATCTTAACTATTGTACTTATACATAATTTTATATTTTTTACACTTTTTATTAGTTAAATTGATACTTTAGATAATGTCTATAAGACAATTATACATTTATAAGTAGTATAGAGAATGAATTTGTCGAGAAACAAGTTCTTGCAATGTGTTATACATGCTACCTGCAATAGTGTGATATTATTAATGCAATGAATCGTTTATATGATTATATTTTACAGATGTGGTGTAAAATATAATCATACTCTATTGAAGAAGCAGCATAAAAACGAAATTCTGTGGAATAAACACATGAAAGTCAGTAATAAGTAAACTGGACTCCCCTAGTCATATCAAAAAGAGGGTTTTTTGATATCATAGCTTTTTTCTGAAGTCTTTTCCCATCTTGGTTCAGGGCTTATGTTTAAGGGTTTATAATACAGAATCAGAACAAAATTTGTCGAACAAAAAATATTCATATGTAGCACTGTCTTTTTTTAATAGAGGTACACTGAAAAGCAGCCAATCAGACTTTCAAAAAGGGTCATAAAAAAATAGGACTACATTCTAGAAGTAAAATGCAAACTTTTTCCCAATCAATATTCTATACAAAAAGTTTCAGGATTTTGAGTAAAAATAGCAAAAGTTGAGTTTTCACCAAAAATTGCAAAAAATAACAATTTTTTATATACAATAACTTTTTAATTATTAAAATATTGCTCTAAAAATTTAGGAACATGTATTTTTCATAAAAAACTAAGTGTCTACAAATTTTGAGCAATTTTAAAATTTTCACCATACTGAGTTGACCTGAAATTACTTATATATATATTCAATAACCGATAATTGGATATAGGAATCTGCAAGTAAGGCTAACAATATACTGAATACGGTGTCGAAGCTGTACAAAATTGAATCCTGGCGATATGAAAAATGCAATAGGTACGTTATTCAATCGATACCTATAATAAATTTGTGATTACTCAGTAGGTAATATGGAGAGCGCGATATTTGAATTCATTTTGTTCTCTTATCATTTAACAAATCGTGTATAATTAAAAATTGTTTAAATAAGTCTTACATTAGATTACTATTACCTTTGAGTATTACATAATATTAAACAGTACAAAATGTACATATCGAACACTATAATGTGCTTTATTGCCTTATCAAGTTTATTTTGAATTAGAATATTTGTAATGTTTGCTACTAAGTATATTCGATTTAATTTAATTAACTTAATGAATAAATAATTAATTACATAGTTAATATGGTAAAAATAAAACATAATAAGTATGAGTATGTTATGTATTAACTGTTGAAAATTTTTCTTATTTTTTTTTTTATAAATGTTGCTTTTGTAATTGTACAAAATCTTGTATATGTTTTTAACAAATTGATTGAATTATTCATTATATTTATTATTTACATTTATTATTCTTGTACTACAAAATAAAAATGTCGAAGTATAAACTATTTTTTTTTACTACATTTCGTAATAATATTAATTTATCTAAGTATATATTTACAAAAATTATCTTTATGAAATCATTTACAAATGTTTACAAAATGTAAAAATTCGTATTTACATTCTCAATTTATTAAATTAATCTGATTTGTTTTTATAATTAGATGATTTCTCGTGTGAACTTTTTGATGAAGAACTAGAACTTGAGTGCTTGCTTGTTCCAGAATTACTACTTCTACTTTTCTTATCCTGTTTTGCTTTTTTTATCATATCTTTTAGCCTTCGATCAGCACTAACTATATGAATGTTTGGCACTATTTTAGAATTTGAACTACTATTACCATTGGAACTTGATGATTGACTTGATGAGCTTGATGATTTGTATTTATCTGAATGCTTAGAATCTATACATGAAATTTTAAAAATTATTAAATGAATATTGTAAACATCTTTTAACACTCCAATTCAAATATAAATATTTATTTTTAAATATAGAAAATATTTTTACTAAAATTATTATTCTTAATGTATCATTTTATTTACTTACTTGATGATGATGATGATTTTTTTGAATCTTTTGATTTACTTTCAATTACAGTTTTAGGAGAATTTCTTTCTTTTATTACCTAGCAAAAAGTAAGGAAATTAAGAATTTTATTTAAAAACAAAATGGATTTCAATGCTTTGTCTCAGAAGAAAATAATGACTTACTGGTTGAGTTTTGGTACAATTACAACAGTACCAATCAACTGGATGATTGTCAACCTGTGAATCAAGAATATGTGGGGTATGACATTCTTGATGATATAAAGAACCACACTTCACACATTCTACCAATCGATTTTTAGCTCCAACATCCATTCCTTTACAAATAACGCAAGCAACATCTTCTAAAATATCGGCTAAGTTATCATCACTTTGTAGTGGATCAGGAGTAGTCTCTCTTTGTATAGTTAATGGAGAATTATTTTTACTTGACTTTGAATGTTTGGATGAACTAGAACTTTTGCTTTTCTTACTACTAGTGCTACTTTGGTCACTCAATACTGGTTCTTCCATTGTATACTTAAAATTCAAAAACAATTTCATGGAATGATAAATTTTCAAAAATGCAAAATTACTTTAACTGTTGATATGTGAATGTAATATATTACCTTTTTATGCAATGTATTAGATAACATTTTAGATGTTCCATATTTCTGTCTAATCGCTTCATCTAGAAGATTCCGTAGCTGTTCAACAGAATCCTTGTTTGTAGAATGGAGCAAACGTAGAGCCTGTACGAACTGTGGGTCTAAATCTAAAGCAGTCATCCTGAAAAAGTTCTTTAAATAAATTTATCTAATACCAAACTTTTAGCAGAGAAGTATATTATTATTGAATAATATAAACAACAATATACTTACATAGAAAATTTAATAAATTATTGTTTTAAGATTTCTTTTAAGTTTTTAATAATAATATATGAACTAAAGATTTTCTTTGAACTGATTTCATTTGGATAAATCTTGAACGTATATAAAACTGAAACAAATATACAACTACAATCTCAAGTTAAATACAGCGTCATGATCTTTGAAAGGAGGTTATGTTTGTCATCAGTATAGCTGGATAGTCACCATTTTAGTTCTTAGGGAAGGC
Organism: Torymus tubicola; assembly: GCA_035583055.1. Classification (NCBI taxonomy): domain Eukaryota; kingdom Metazoa; phylum Arthropoda; class Insecta; order Hymenoptera; family Torymidae; genus Torymus; species Torymus tubicola. The sequence continues at coordinate 11,033,001 of JAWWEQ010000055.1, read as the reverse complement.
ATATATATAGCTTCCGGTTTTCCTACCCCCATTCCCCCACCCGAGCAAAAGTACTTACCCCCATTCCACAATGCATGCCGTGTGCCAAATGCCGTATGCCGTATGAGCTTAAGACTCGTAGACTTCCCCCATGCTGATTGGTTGAACTTTAGCGAACTATCAATCGGCAGGGAAGTCTACGAGTACTAAGCTCATACGGCATACGGCATGCATTGTGGAGTCACGGTATGTATAGGCCCTGTACAGGGTAAAGTTAGGATAGCCATGTACAGGCATATGCCGTCGTTAAAGACAGGACCTGAATAGGTTACTTTGAAATCATTTTTTGAAGCTCGTTACATACTAACCTCAACCTTATTAAATTTAAAAAAGTTATTTAAAAAATTGTTTTGGCTCCGCACCTCGTCATTTACTTACCTGAAAATTAAATACTTTTAATCTATACTGACGAATCGGGCCGCCTATATCGGTACAAATTTTCAGCCTTAAATTCATTTTTTTACTTGTTGCTTTCTATCTTGCTCTCTCCTTCTTTCCTCCCTTTCCTTTCCCTTGTTTATTTTTATATATATATAGGAGCAGGTGCTTCTAAATTAAGGAAATATACTTTTAATTTTTATAGAAAACGAAGATTATTTTTGTTTTATCAAGTCTATTTAATTATTTTAATTATTACAAAATAACTGTTTACTGCAACTCTTAAATTATTAATTTTTATTAAATTTTAAAATTTAATTCTTATTAAAAAAAAAAGAAATATTGTAGTATGAATAAAATATTTGAAGATTTAATAGTTCTTTCTTAACGTTCATGATGCAAATAATTATGCTAATTAATCATGAATGTTAATTTGATTATGACGTTTAATTGAAGAAAATATTATACAACGAATATTAAGTGTGAAAACTTATAATTTTTTTTAATTACACAAGAATTAAATTATATACGATTTAATGTAACATTGTATAAAACTGTAATGGTATAATTTACAATTGAATTAAAAAGTTTTATTGTTATAGAATTGTTGAATTTAACTCTTCATTTTTGGTAATATATTAGGGTTCTATTATAGCCTACTAAAAATAAAATGTAAGTCTCGAATATCAGTTTAAAACACGGTATATTTAGGTGCAGTCCCAATTTCTAATACTTTACTTAAAGGTATTTATTTAATATACTCTTATAATAGTATAAATACGAGATAATAATTATAAATTGAAATTTTTTCCGTTTTTAATTAAAATTGAAAAATGGTCTGAAAATAAATTTAAAAAAATGTTATTACTTCAAAAATAAACATACAATTAGTATGTAGAACTTTACATAATGACCTTTGAAAATTGTTATGAAGTTACATAAAGTATATATTATTATATTTTAAATTATTGATTTCATGTATACGAGCGTATCAATTCAGTAATAGCAGGAGTATGACACATCGCATTTTCAATTATTTTTCTAAAGTAGATATTACTGTATATTATATATGAATTAATTTTTTATATGAATATTTTAGTCAATTATTTTATATTAAAAATTATATCAAAATTTAAATAATAGCTGTATTACAAAATTGTACAAAATATATAATGTTATTTATGGAGATTCGATTTAGCAGGAATTAAATATAATAGGATACCGTGAATTTTATAATTTTAAAATAGGATGGAAAAAATTTCTGTGCTAAAACGTGCATAACAGTGCTAAAATGTGCTGAAGTGTGTCGAAATGTGCCAAACTGTGCAAAACTGTGCCAAAGCATGCAAAACTAGGGCTGATTCGACCATTTTACACAGTTTGGGACAGTTTGACATATTTCGACACAGCTATTATGCACAAATTATTTTTAGGGATAACGAGACACGCAGTTTTACACAGTTTCGCGCAGTTCTGCACGTTTTTGTCCTATTTGACACAGTTCGGCAAATTTTTACACAGTTTTGCGTAGATAATTTTTAACTCTGAAAAAATATAATCAGACTTCTACAGATAAATTAATTTGCCTTAAAATGTGCTAAACTGTGCCAAACTGTGTAAAATGTTCGAATTATCCCTAGTTTAATGCACGCTTTGGCACAGTTTTGCATAGTTTGGCATATTTCGACACAGTTTAGGCAAAAGAAATTTCTACTAGGGCCCAGATGGAAAAAATTTCTGTCCTAAAACGTGCATAACGGTGCTAAAATATGCTGAAGTATGTCAAAATGTGTCAAACTGTGCAAAACTGTGCCAAAGCATGCAAAACTAGGGATGATTCGAACATTTTACACAGTTTAGCACGGTTTCACACAGTGTGACACAGTTTGACACATTTCGACAGTTATGCACACATTATTTTTAACTGCCAAAAAGTTATTAGTTAGGGATTGTTGAAATGGCTTAAATGATCACGTCGAACTCATTTATATTAAAAAATTTCATTTTTTATTGCCTACGTTTCGACACTGTTTGTTAGTGTCTTCTTCAGGGCTATACAAAAACAAAACGAATTTTCAATAAGAAGATTGTATATAAAGAATCTTATCAAATGAAATCTTGTCAAAACTGAAATTTTTTAATATAAATGAGTTCGACGTGATCATTTAAGCCGTTTCAACAATCTCTAATTACACCATGAACGAACATTCAAGACGAAACAACATAATGAAAAAGTTATTAGACTTTTCGGGATAACTAGCCACAGTTTCACACTGTTTCCCACAGTTTTGGAATTAAAATACACTATAGTGAATCGCTCAAATTCGCGATTGTATTTTTATAACTCAACTTTAAAGTATCATAAGTTTGGAATGAGTTACTTGATATTTTACTTTTAAATACTTTTAAAAACCATACAATTGAAATTATTAGTTTTCTTTTGCAAAAGAAAAGTATATTTATAATAGTTTATGAAAAAGAATATATAAAGTTTGAAGGCAAAAGATCAGGAGTATCTCTTATCCGTGGGACGAAAAGTTATCAAAATTTCGTTTAAAAAGTCAGGAAACTTGCTTTGATACTTAATTTTCAAATTTTGTAGAATAATATACAATATAATATTGAATTACACAAAACATTAAATTATGTTTAAAACTTAAATCAATATTCTATTTGTTAGATTACATGCATGTAACAATTCTTCGGAAAGTTTCCCCTAAAGCGTTCGTAAAAACGACGAAAAAAAATTTGAGGCATGTCTCTGAACTAATTATTCCCTTACTCTATAGGTCGTAGAAGAGACGAGAAATTGTTTTATGGTTAAAGCAATTTTTCTTATGGGAATTTAATATGGAAAAAATGATCAAAAAATAGTACCAATCATTAACCAATATTAAGATCTCCAAAATTCCAACAAAATTTTCACAAAAAGTAATTAAAATAGAACAATAGAGTTTTAATTATTTTCTATAGAGTTTCTATAATAGATATCGATATGAATCTTTTTGAGTTTAACAAAGGCACCCTTAAGGTATAGGAAACAATTTTTTTTAATTTTACATTGTTTACTTATGTATAACTGCAACAACTGTTGAGCGTCTCTAAAAAACGGATGTTGATGGCGTGCGTGATTTTGAAGCGAGAAATCATCGGAAATACAAAATTCAAAAAATTTAGATTCAGTAGGACTGTGGCTATCGCTGGAACTAGGATAATTAAGTTTCATGCAAAAATAACAAAATACCGGCTGTTGAAAAAAATTGTTTCGAAAAATCGCGTTTTTTGCTTCTTTTGTCGGTTGATAAGTATAGTTCAAATTGAAATTTTAATGTAATCCTAGTTCCGGCGATAGACATATATGTGACGAAGGCGTGATCAAAATTAGGTAATGATCGATTGAATACATTTTGGGAAATCGTGCATGCCAACTGGAAAAAAGTGGTTTTGAGAAAAACGCGTTTAAAGTTTAAAGCCGCGACTCAAACGCGGTAGAGTGCGCCAAACTAAAATCGACAAAACACCTACTTACAGTGATCAGATCGATTTGAAATTTTTACACAGCATTTTTTGTTTTTGTTTTTCTTTCGAAATCCATTAAAAAAAATATCGATTTTTTGAAAGTGATAAAGTGGTATGAACCCTTACGCTAAAGATGGTTAAAATCTGACAATTTTGTGCAAAGTTACGTGCATTAACAAATCGCAAAAATGACGAAAAACACACGAAAAAGTGTTATTTTATCTATTCTTCTACTTTAATTGTTTTGTTGTGAAAAATTCGTTAGTACAATTGAAATTTTAATATTGGTTAATGATCGGTACTACTTTCCGATCATTTTTTCCATGTTAAATTTCCATAAGAAAAATTTTGTGTTACGCGGCCGTTTTCTTTGGTTCAAAATTTTTCTCCTCTCTTCTAGGACCCATAGAACAAGAAAATAATCAGTTCAGAGGCGCGCCTCTAAATTTTTTTTAGTCGTTTTTACGACTACTTTAGCGTAAATTTTTATAATTTTTTAAATAATTTATTAAATTTGATTTTACTTTAAAATAACTAATTCGATTTTTTACAAAAGATAATTGAAGCGTTAAGTTCGCTTTTTAATGTTAATTTTTGTTACGTTGTATTATAAAAGTTGTGGCTAGACACACTTTGCCTGACACAATTTTCCTACAAGCTCAAATGTATCCCTCACATGACAAAGTCATACAGCTAATACACTTAATGTTGAAGAGAAATTTTCACGCAACGTCATGTGTAGTGAATTAAACATATATAACACAACTTTGAACTGTAAAGAAAGTGTACAGTATTTATTTTTAATTTTACATTTAAATTAAAATAACAAATTTAAACATAGTTTTTTCGACCATATTGCAAATAGTGATATAAAATTTGTTCGCGATTAAATATTGTGAAAATTCAATATGTTGATTGAGAAGTAGTAGCCGATATTTCCGTAATATTATTTTTCTTTTTCCTTTTATTCAGATTTTTCTAGATTGCTAGCAATTACAAAAAATTTATAAAGAAATGTCAGTAGTAGTATTATAACATAAAGTTCAGTCAGTCTATTTGGTATGCGGAATTAAATATTCATAAAAAAATGTATTATAAAAAATGAGATAATATAACGAAAAAAAAGAAAAAAAATTATAAACGTTATAAGTGAAGATGTTTAGCCTATAAAAGTAGTACATATTTCAAACATGCGCAATTATTGGAATGTATGGGGAATCACTCGGCGGCAACGTTGCTTATCCGCAAAGTGCAAACAAGACTTACCTCATGTGCTTCCTTTTCCTCTTTCTTGCGCGCTCGCCACCGCATTTATTCCATCAGATAACTCACACACATATGTACACATGGCCACACGCTTTCGCGCAATCTCGCCTGCCTCAACGATATATACACCCGCTTTTGCGGGTTTTAGGTTGTATAGCCAGAAATGTAAAATCTCATGAGACGTAGATAATAAAGAGGAAGTAGTCTGCAGAATAATGACGTTAAAAATCAGTTTAGGAATAGCACCTAAATACTTGGCATTTTTTAATGTGGCCTAAATATATGCACGTATGTGCATTCACGACAGTGTTGGTTGGCAGCCGTGCAGTACCCGTCGAAAAAAAAGAAATAATAAATAATTAAGGTGGCCGTGAGCCGGTGAGGTGACAAAACAAATCTCAAAAACAATGTAACATTGCATTCATTATAAAAGCCAGATTCTACTCTACTGAATTGCTTCGAATATCTTCCCAATATATTTTTTTTTAAATTAATGGAGTTAAAAAATGAGTAAACACTTCTTTCTGCAAACTTGAATAAAGTTCACTCACAAGTACATCCACACTCTGCGGAATAACTTAGCATAAAATTAACAAAAAAGGGAAAAAAGTCGATATGTGCGCTTGTTTACCCGAGAAAATCTTTATGTGCTTATATGCGTAAGTACAGCATGTACAAAAATTCAGCGTGATACTTCTTTCTAGCCTGTTCATAAGCCATGATCATCACACGTCATCTCGCATACATGTGAAATTTCTCTGAAAATTGTCTCCACCAGGCCTTGCCTGCTCTCGTGTAAATGTACAGAAGTCTCCGTGTTCGGTTCTTTTTGTGTTATTTTGCTCTCCCCCGCTCTCTACCTCGCTCTGCGTCTCCGTCTCTTAAGCCGATTCAATATATTCTCTCTAAATTGCGAGTACTTAGCGAGAGGCGAGAGCCAAGAGAATGAAAGAGGAAGAGAAGAGATTGGAACTGTTAGTGACGGTCAACAACCGTCAAGTTTACCAACCAACATGATTTATTATCACTCTGGTTATGTGGTCCGCGATGTCAGCGCCACAGTTTTAGAATTGTTTTGGAGACAAAAGCGCGAAAGTAGCATGATACATTACTGCAAGTCCTTCGCTATACCTACCTAATTATCAGGTGGTCTACTGCATAATAAATGTAAAAAAATACGTGATATTGCTATAGTCGTTACTTGAGTTTAAACATCAGTAACTTTTATTAAGTCATAGTGCATCTACTTTCGACTGTTGTCGATTAAGTAGTTGTTAAAATAAATAACTAATAAAATAAGAATTATTCTTTAAAAAGATAACATGTAAATAATTTTGTGCATTGCATTAACAAGAGAAACTAAATGACACATTATTTCATTTAGTTGCGAATTGCCCAACATTAAAATAACTCAATGCATTAATGCACACTGAAGTACTGGTTTGCTTTGAGTCTATAAGCAAACTTTCGATAGCACTGCTCTCAGATACATCGTAATGTGTAAGTACAATATGTAGTATGAGACTAGAAGAGGGAGCGAAGAAATCCACTATTACTTCACTATAGTTCCACTTAAGTGGCGCTAAAGTTGCAACTCGCGCCCAGTCTAACCCGAAATCGCAAAAAGAGAAGATAGAAAAAGAGCAAGTATGCGCGGAGAGTGGGAGGTAGAGATGGATACTTGACAGTCTCGGCAACCGTCTCGTGACCGTCTCCGGCATTCCAAAAAGAGACAAGCGACAACGGAGTGCAAAAGAGGAGGAAAATGCGCGTGTGCGCGCTTTCGATACTCTCCGCAGTCTCCATCTCGCTCTCCCACTCGCTCTCTTGGCGATTCGCGAGAGTGTGTTCCCACGGCTCTCTCTCTCGCGCGGGGGAGGGGGGCAAAGCGGCAGCAGCAACAGCAGCCAGCATCATCAGAGACACACACGAGAGAGAGAGGGAAAGAGAGAGAGAGAGAGAGAGAGAGAGAGAGAGAGGAAGAGAGGCATTGTCGAGTGGCGCGCACAGCACGCCAGCCAGCCGGAGGTGCGAGCGAGAGAGCGCTATATAAAAGCTACAGGCAGCACCTACACACGCGCACGGCCGTGACTACTCCGGCAGCTCCGGCTCTGCGCTGCTCCGGTGCAGTAGCGAGAGAGAGTTATCCGGAGATATAATTCCCTCTCTCTCGCCCCCACTCCGATTCGGCCTGGCGCTGCTCGCACGCACGAGCACGACACACGGGCACGCGCGGGCGCGCGCACACAGACGCACGCCGACAAGTGAGAAAGAAAAAGAGACTCGGCTCTCGGGGCGAGAAGATTATCGGCACCTTACCACACCGACCGACCGACCGAGCGAACACGACCGCCGCGCGGACGAGAGCGTGCGTGCGCGCCCGCGTGTGTGAACGGAGTGTATATATGTGCGAGTGCGGAACACGATTTCTGCGCGCGGCTCTCGAGCTGGACTCTCGACGCGCGCTGCTCGAGAGGCGAGACGACGACGTCGTCCCGACGTAGGCGACGGAGACGAGCACCGCCATCCAGCCAACGGCGCGCGCACGCCGCCGCCAGAGCGCGATAGGGGGAGAGACAGAGATACGGCCGGAGACAGAGCGAGCGGGACGGGGAAAAATAACACGACCGAGAGAGAGAAGTACATAAGCGGTGCGCTCTGTGTTGGTGTGATCGCGCGGCGGCGTCTCTGTGTGAGTGCGCGCGCGAGAGACACCGTGAAGGGAGAGAGAGCGGAAAGCGGCCGCGAGAGAGAGAGAGGAGAGCGCGCGCTCGCCTCGAGACTCTCTGTGTGTTGTTTTTCTTTTTATTTTCGTGAACGAGGCGCTTTGCCGAAGCCTCCATCTACAGTGTGCAGCGTACACATACAACTGCGTTACCGAGATCGCGCGCTTCCGCAGCAGCCGAGTGGCCAGCAGCATCGTCCCCGTGGTGACCGCGCTGCCAGAGGGGAGAGCCAAGTGCGCTGCCGCGAGGACGAAAGCAGCCGTGCGTGGTGGTCTGCACCCGCGAGATAGGCGCCTTTACGTTTCCGCAGCCCGTCTGCGCAAAGCCGGCCCGACGCACAGCTGAGTTGCCGAGCTGGACACGCGAGTCCAGCAGGGGAGGAAGAGGATACCAAAGTGACTAGGACCTGTTCCCGTGGCAGGCTTGACGTCGTCGCCTCGCGGCGGCGGCGGCGCCAGAGCCGCCTGATGCAGCTGCAGACTCCAGTAGCCAAGTGGCTGCGAGTGCTGGCACAGGGCTGCTTCAGGCTTCCAGGCTAGCACTGCAGCATTGGCTTTGCCCGTACTATCGGACTGTCCTGCAGAACATGCTGCACCTGAGTCTACATCTGCGCAAAGTCTGACATGCACTGTGGCTAGACGCGGCTCTAGGTAGCTAAACACCATGAAGACTGAAAAGAAGCCCAGTGAGCCAAGCTGTGTACCTCCGGTAGTCGTGAAGGAAGAACCGGAGGGAGATAGAGTGAAGATCAAGGAGGAAAGTGGAACGGGTAACAACGAAGAAGCTCCCAGTGAGGACAGTACAGAACAGTGCTTGAAAGATGCTGCGCTGGAGGCAGCTGCTAGTGCAGAAGCTGCAATTGGCGCTGATAGTCAGAATGGTAGTGGGAATCAGTCATTATTGAACTCTGTAAAACAAGAAACTGATCCTATTAGTACAGTAGAAGAATTACCTTCTGGTGAGCTGTTTATTATTTTCTATATTCCACGCATGAATGATATTTCATTTAGTTTTTAAAGCTTTTCTATAGTCGATTCATTCTGTAATGATGAGCATAATTATCGTTGATATAATTAAAAAAATTATTTGATATCATTTCTAATTAAAATAAATAAACACTTTACAACATATCACTTAAAGTTATTTAGCAGATTTGTTGGTTATTATTGTTTAGTCATTTTCTTAATTCCTGTAAAAGTTAAAGTAATATTTTTTAAGTTTAATAATTTATATTAAAAATATTTTATCTGCTCTTTTTAGATTGTGGGACAAATGTTGGGATACCAGGTGATGGCATTCAACCATTGGTTAGCAATGTGTTGGCCAAACAAATGGGAAGTGGTACAAATACTGGTGAAGCACAATATATGCAGCAACAAAGCCAGATATTTGTGTTTTCTACACAAATGGCTAATCGGGGTGCAGAATTGGTTATGCAAGGTCAATTTCCAACTATAATTGCATATCACATGGCACAACCGAGTACTAAAAAGTTTTTGGAGGTGTGTTATAATTTTTTGATATTGTTATTTATTACTATTAAATGTAAAAAAATGGGTAATTTTTAATCAATTCATTTGTTTTAGAAATTTCCAAATAAAATGACTCATTTTCGTCAAAATCCTCATCAGTGGTTAAACAATCTTGCTACAATGAAACAAAAAGGTCATCAACACAGTCCAAACATGGGTTTTCCTGGAGAACAACCCCCGGACCTCCCTCCTCTTGATCCAAATGAGTCTGCTTTTTGGAATGAGCAGCCAAACATGCGTAACTTAAACGGCAGTAATCCTCTTGGAAACCCCGAATCATCAATAGATGATACAAATGTTAATGTGCCTTGCCTCGTGCCCAACTCCCCTAGTAATTCAGGTATTACACAAAATTTTATAATAATTTTTCATAAAGAATATATTTTTTAGTCTAAAATGAATACATTACTAATATAATAACATTCCTAATAGAAATAAATAATAATAAGGCAATTTTGAAGATGAATAACAGTATATTTAATGTTTCACATATCTCGAAATTTATGTTTTTAAAAAAAACAAATTCTAGACTTTTATACAAAACTGATTCATAGAATTATCTGAATAACAATTTATTAATTTCCAGCTAATCCTCAACGTGTTGGTGGTGCAGCGATAAGCCATAGTCCAAATTTAATGGGAGGTACTACCAGTCCAGGTCCTGGTGGTGTACAACCTTCATTACAAGGTGTTAAAGTACCCGATGAAAACCTTACTCCTCAACAACGACAACATAGAGAAGAACAATTAGCTGCTCTCATGAAAATGCGTGAGATGCTTTTCCCCGAACAAAAAGATCCCACTACCGGCCCCATGGATCCAACACAAGGAAATACTCCAGGAGCTCTTTGTCCAACGAGTAGTCTTCCACCAGTAAGTGCTCCAAATCAATGTGGGCCTGTAACAATGGATTGGCATAAAATACAACATCCTTTTATGGATGGCAAGAATAAGGTAAATAATACTTTTACTGTCTAAAAATTACCTAAAGTAGTAGTTAAAATGGGTTATCTTTAACAAAAATTACTATAAGAAAAATTAAACTCAATATTCTCACTATTTAATTTATGCCTTTGATTTTGAATTGTATATAAAAAAAAATTTTTAATATAAATCTGGTATATCTTTTATTAGAATTTTAAAATACTTTTAAAAAAATATTGACTAAATAGTTACTAATAGAATAATTTTTTAGGTGAAACAAAAAAAATTAAATTTTATTGTTAGAATTATATAAGTACAATTATTAAATTCTCAAATCCATATCTTAAAATTTTCAAGTAGGGAATGATCATCGTTTAGATAAATAAAGGTGAAGAAGAATAATTTTTGTATGCCAAATGAATCTTTATTTTGTATATATTTTTTATTAAACTAAATTATTGTAATTGTTTGAGTGAAAAATTTAACAATTGATTGTTAAAAAGCATGTACAAAATAATAATTAATGCGGTTCTTCAGGTTGGAGTAGGTAGTCCGGGTGTGCCAGTACGCGGAACTGGAGGTGGCGGTATGGTTAGCAGTACTGGCGGTCCAGGAAGTGTAGGAGCACCTGGAACAGCGGGTGGCAACGGTCCTGGTCCAGGTGCTATGGCTGGTAATGGACCGCGTAGTCAAGGTCCTCCACCGCCTTATCATCAAACAACGAGATCGGCAAGTGTGCCGATAGCCATACAGAGTCCGAATCCTGCGTCGCCTAACAATCCCACAAGCAATTTGTCATTACCGTCTCCGCGTGCGAGTTCCGCTCTAAATTCGCCTGCTGATTGCAACCGACAATTTCAGCTGGGTGGTAACACAGCTCCCGGTAGCGGCCAAAGACAGGCTGGACCTAGTGCCACGAGCGGAGCTGGAGGACAATTACCAGGTCAGAGTCCGACGAGTCAGGATTCACCAAATCCTGCAGCGGTCAATGCGGCGACCACTGCCACTAGACTGAATCACAGTAATCCTGGTACACCAGTATCCCATGGGCATTTAGCTGCATTAAGTCCCAGTGGTACTCCACAAAAGGACCCTTCATCTCTTGACTTTCCTGTTAATCAAACTGCAAATGGTATACCACATTTTTATCTGTATATAATCATTCATTTTGAAATTCAATTTTTTTATCAATTTCTTGAAATCCAATGGGTTTTAAAAGTCAACATCCATTTAAAATGAATAAATTAATTTCTAAAAAACTATTATTGTGATTTCTAAAAGTTTTAGAATTTCGAATTAGCGTTTAAGCTATTTTAGGAAATTCAAGTAAAATTAGTTTTTAAAATTTTTAATTTTGACATAAAAAAATAGTCTATGATTGTCTAAATTAATATTGTATTGGAAGGTTCTAGTATATTTAGGAAGAATACGGAGTTATCTTATCAATATTTTCTAAAAAAAATTGTCTTACAGTCAATGAGATTTTGCTCTTATTACTATTACTGTCATATTTCCCAAAATTTTCCTAAATTATTTACTACAAACTGAAAATTTGTTTTCTGAAAAACTCAATTTTTTTTATATAATATCAAAATATTAATTTTAATTACAAGTAGTAGACGGGATGTTTTGCCGATCGTTGCCATCGTTAACGCAACAAAAGCAACCTCTTGGTCCAGGCGGCGTGAGTCAAGTTGGTGTTAAAGAATTAATGCCTGTGCCGAGTCCGCAACAAATATCGTATCTTAATACATTTGAAGGACAAGAGTTGACAATACAAAAACAGCCAAACACCAGTTTAAAGGATGGCAGTTTATCTACGTAAGTTTTAAAACATTTTTTTCAATATATTTTTTCTGATTCCATCTATTCGTACCGGATAAACGTTATAGATAATTTCATCATTAACCTTTGATTTTATCAAAATTTTTTTCCTTTAGTTATAATAGTTATTACCTTTTAAACAAAATGCAATGAATTACAAAATATCTAATTATTCTTTTAATTAAGATTAAAATCATAAAAAGAAACAGTAAAATAAAAAAAAAAAGATTTCGGCAGTAGCATTCTCGTTGTATATCAAATGTAAAAACTATGTTTCTCTGTAGAATATAATTCAATGATGTACATAAAAAAGAAAAATTTTTCTATAACAAATTTTATTTCATGTTTTTCGATGAAGTTATAGTTTTTAAGATATAATAAATTTATTACAATCTAAATTTGTTATGAATAAAGAATTTATTAACTATGTTTAAAAAATATTCTTTTTTATCAATTTACTTGCAAACAATAAATGTTTTTCTAGTTATAAATATTTATAAATTAAAACTTTGGTTATAAACTCAAGAATAACAAAATTTTAACTTTACCTATTTTTTACAGAAATACTCAAGGCAATAATAATACAGAAATAGGCAATCGTATGTTACCTGGAAATATGGAGAGCGGAAATACCGGTGTCAGCAACAATCAATATGGGCCCCGATCTGAAGGTGCTAGTCCGTCGATAGAAAGTGCAAATCGGGGTTTCGGAGGCCCTCTTCACAGTCCACACACTCCACACACACCTCATACGCCAGGTAGCGTAGCACCTCACACACCTGTCGACACGAATAAGCCTGGTAACAAAACTACGAGTGCACAAAGCAGTCCAGCCTCACACAATGCCAGTCTTACCGATATGGGTATGGGGCCTCCTAGAACGATACAAGCATCTCCCAATACGAAATCCGAAACTTCACCGACACCCAAGGATCTTCAACAACAGCAGCAGCAGCAGCAGCAGCAACAACAGCAGCAGCCACCTCAGCAACAGCAGCCATTACAACAACAACCGACACAGCAACAACAGCAAACTCAACAACAACAGCAACAGCCAAATATACCGGGAGTAATGTCGGGAACACAGGGCAATATGCCGGGTAATATGATGCCAGGAATGATGGGACCGGGTGGTAATACACCATTTGGTTGTGGTAGACCAACAACAAACGTTAGTCAATCCAATGACAATATTCCCCTAAACCCGAACAACGTCGGCAATAGACTTGGCGGCCTCGGACCCATGTCTTCTAATAGTTTCGATCCCATCACTTCGCTTGCTCAAATGAGCCAACAATTGACTAATACGGCAGCAAGCAACGCTCTTGGCAACGAGAACTCTCCCATGCACGCAGGCGGTGGCCAAGGCATGATGCCCTTCAATCACCCTCACAATATGCATATGATGCAAATGCAACAGCAACAACAGCAACAGCAACAGCAGGTTAACGAAATGAATGGAAGTTGTCATATGGGTGGGGGTGGACCAACGACCGAGCCTACCGACGTTTCCGGACTGTGTATGGGTCTTGGAGGGCCTACGAGTAGTTACAGTCCTACCCCTCATACTGGTAGTCCCGGTGTACCAAATAAAATGGGTCAGCATCATCCCATGATGTCGCACGCTATGATGACTGGCGGAGGACCTCAGGGCCCAGGCAATCCTAATGTGAACGTTTCCCAATCAAGCGGCTATCCGTCCGGTCCTGGTCCCGGACCAGGAATGATGGGCCCTGAAGGTCCACAATCTCGTCTTGGTATGCCTGGTCAACATCCTCATCAACCACCACCGCACCATGTCCATGGACATGGACCCAGCCCCTACAATGGGGCTAACGTCCAAGTGAAACCTAGCGCTCCAAACACGATCCAGTACTTACCCGCAAGGCCAAATGTTGGACATGCACCTCGAGGTCCACCTAGTTTGGACTTTCTTCACCGTTATGCCAATCCTATGCCAGGTATCGATGCTAAAATGAATTCGCCTTCTGTCAACTTACAGTACTTTCCGAATGGTTGTATGCCAAATAACCTTGGACCAGGACCTCAAGGGCCTCATGGCCCACCTCACAACAACATGGGTGGACCCGGTCCTGGTCCTGGAGGAGGCATGCCTCCTGGTATGACTGGAAGTACTGGCCAACCAGGCATGGGTGGTCAATCTCAAAGCCACATGCACCCATCCATGAGGCCCGTCGCCGGCGGTGGACCTCAAGGTCCGGGAGTGCGCCAGCAGCCCAATATTATGCGTATGCAGCATATGGTGGGCGGGACCGTCTTCCCGAGCAGTCCCATGGATCCAGAGAAGGTATTCCCGCCAGACATGGTACCAGGACCGCAAATGCCTGGACAAACTGCAAGTCCAGGCATGTATGGAGGACCAGGACCGGGTCAGAAACAACCGAATACCATGGGACAATTGGGCCCACCACCGGATGCGACGCAACCTCTACCACCTAGTATGGGTGGCGGTAGCGCTGGAGGAAATTTTAAAAACAGCCCATTTATCGGAGCGGGTCCGAGCATGTCCGATCCGAACTACGCCCAACAGTTTCATCATTTCCAACAACAATTGTACGCGACGGGTACAAGGGGTAGCGGACCTCAGGGTCACCCTAGCATGCACACTCAGCCAAACTCGCATGCACATCAACAATTTTTCATGCCTAAATAGGCCATGGGATTCCGCATCGCGTCGGATACAACAGTCTGATTCGCTCGTACGCCCACGCACACGATCCGATTACGAGAGTTAGCAAGCGTGAGTCGAGTAGTAGTCGAGGGTCTTTCCTTGCGCGGAAATACTTAAATTCTTTTGGTCGGTCACTTTGCGACTTAGCGGTCATTACAACCGCAATTATTTGTACTTTTTGCGTTTCAGTCGACGGAGCTGAAATTATAAGAAAAAGAAAACAAACTGAGGTGCTTCCTTGACGGACGGAAATGTAAAGAGGGGCGCTCTGTTATCGAGAATGTTAGTCAAAAAAGTTCTTATGTAGAGTGAAAGAGAAAATAATTATGCGAAAGTACTATGAATGTTGCAAAAGAGTGAAATAAGTAGGTAGAAAAAGCGCGAGAGGAAACTTGAAACAAAAACGAGAGCGAGACTGAGAGTGAATGGGTTTGAAAATTTGTAAATTCAAAGTTGATGTACCGAAACGATGATGCGCCTGTACATATATTATATAGGCTAAGGCAAAATTTGGGCTTTCGCAATGTCGCTCGATGCACACGAGACAAACACATGCTCATACCCAGAAAACGTAATACCACAAATCGTCGAGAAGCTCCATATGACCGTCGCTCATTTGTAGTTGATACTCAATTAATACAAAATAGTGAATTATAAATGTGGGAAAACCCTCGACGAACGGTGATTCCGGGCAGAGCGCGTTCAGGACCGCGCAAACTTCCCTTTTTTGAATTTATATTATAACTGCGTGCGCGAAAAATAGAATGTCGTCGACGGCGAAGCTTCACACTGTAAGAGTGCTCGCGACGAGTCTCCAAAAAGGCCATCGAGTCCTTCCTTTGATGCTAAAATACTTAAAAGAAAAAAAGCTCAAAACCACGAATGTACATATATACGATATATACATATTATATATATATTATATATACATACACATGTGTACCCAAACGACATAAGTCCTACGATATCGTCCGCCCCTCCACGCTCCATTGAAATACAAAGCAAAGTCCCTTCATGACCAACTCTGTGCATAATCATAAAAATCCTTTCAAAAATCCCTTCCTTTTCACTCGATAAAACACACTCGCACACAAATCAACGCAAACACACCTCATTCATTGTAGTGTGTAACAATATATATATAAGAAGATATAATTGACTAAGAACAATTACGTTGTTGACGAATGATTTTTATTATAAATGAAAAATAAAATAAAGATATTTACAAGAAAAAAGAATCAGTAGTGAAAACAGACAGCGAAAGAATTAACAAACGCTTTACACTGTTACCTGCCTTCATCCATTACGCAAATTTATCCGCTTTTTTATACCAATTTTTTTTTTATTGATTTCGTTTAATTCTATTTTTTTTTTCTTCAAATTTTTTATATTGAAGAACCAAACATTACAGAAGCTGCCTATTTACAATAGTTTGACAACTGCATAATATTTAAAAAAGAAACAATTTTTTTTACTTAATTTACTACTAATAGTAAGATTAACTATTTCTTATTTACGAAAAAAGTCCATACGACTTCTAATTTAAAGGAGTGAGGCGCATATTACGGAAATAGCGTGAAGAAAAATACAAATGGTCATTTGCAAAATAGCTTTGAGCACTCTGTGAAATTAGCGGTACACTACGTGGTTTCCGCCCTGATAGCTAATTATCAAGGAAGAATTTGCATATTTTGCGACGGAATTTCTTTCTACAAACGCTTTGGAACTGGCATTGCTTGCAGGATTACAATAATGTGCGCGATTGGGCGATTCTCTCTGTCACTATGGAAATCCTTTTTCTCGGCAAGCTTTCGTGATACTTATTATCTCCTAAGCATCACTCTCATCTAGAAAAATATTAAATTATTTGCATCTTTTTATTTTTAATTAATAGTTCTAAATATCTAAACAGCATTTTACCTAGATTGTTGCTCTTCTGAAGAACCAGCATTACCATTTGAACTGAAACATACCAATGGATTAGAATCACATCCTACGACATTTTATTTTCTTAAGTAAAGATTATACAAACTTTTTTTTAACTGGTACAAAATCATCCCATTCACTCAAATCATATTTTGAAAGATCACCGTCATCTTCATCATCTTCTTCCTCTTCTTCTTCCTCTTCTTCTCTCTAAATTTAAAAAGTTATATTAGATCTGCATTGAAGTTAAGAGTATAAACTAATATTCAAGAAAAAAATTTTAGCTACCTCTGGTTCTGGTTCTATTTCTTGATCTTCCTCTTCTTCATCTAGCTCATCTTTTTTACTGTTAGTAGTTGTAGATCTCCCTCGTGGCGGACTACTGTATTTCGAAGAATCTTTAGAATCATCATCGGAACGATTTTCTATTTTTCGCTTTTTTTTACGTCTACCAAATTCATCATATTCATCATCATCGTCATCTCGGCGTTCCTTATATTCAACTACTCCCCTGTCATTATACCCTCCTCCATAACCAGTTCTTTCCTCAACCTCACCAAATTTTGGAGCATTACACATGTTGCATTGCTGCCGTCGTGCCCAATTCACATTACCACACTTACTACATTGCCAATCATCTGCACTGTAATTGTAAACAAAGTTTTTATTTCTCATAAAATGTATGTGTGTGTGTATATATATATATATATATATATATATATATATATATATATAAACACACACACACACACACACACATATTTTTTAAATAAAAAATTTACTTATGACTTGTTTGCAAAGGTAATATCCCAATATTTTTTTTTAAAACTCTTGCTAAATGACAGTCAAAAGAAAGTTCGTTAGAACTGTATATCATGATAGATGTATATCCTTTAATAGTCAAATAGCAGAATTTTTTAATTTTTATTTACTTTATTTTTTTTTTTTTTTTTTTTTTAAATTATTTTGAAGTTTTAGATTTTTATTTACCTGAATAGGCCTCGACTCTTTTCAGCAGCTGCTTTCCCAATCTCTTGACCAAGCTTCTTCTTTTTGGGACATTCCCCTCGGTCTGAGAATGGGTAAAATGAATCATATTCTTTTCTCTTTCATCGAAAAAAGACATAATATAAACATCTTTATTACCTTTACCACAACGATTACAAGAACTGCGCTTTGCAAAGTTCACATTGCCACACCTGCAACAAACAAAAAAAAAAAAAAGGAATGTTGTTATGAGTACTGGAAAAAGTTTTAGTCTTTCTAATTATGATGATTTTCATTTATTATTAACTTTAAGTAGAATGCTTATAAAAGAAATAAAAGTTTATAAGTTACTTGTTATCAACATAGTAGATAATTTTTTATAGAATATACATTAAAAATTTTGCACAACAAAAATGGTAAAAAAATTAAGTATGCAAAAAGTCAGTTGATTAACCTATACAAGAGAAACAACAGCAATACGAAAAATCATCAATTCTGGCGTGAAAAGTACCATTCTGCGAAAGAAGAGTGGCGCAGAGTAGATTTTTTGGAACTGTACGTCATATACGCATACTATAGCATTTCGCCAAAAAATCTACGCGCTTTCCAAAGTATGAATAACGAAGGCTTTTCAAAACAGAAAGTATATAGATAGAGTCTGACCAAAAGAAAAGAGTCTAAGGGTTGGGGGAGGGGGGGGGGGACATGAAACGGATCGATGAAAATCCAGAGAGAGAGAGAGAGAAATGTATAACAGTGTGAGAAAGGTGGGAAGATTGTAGGATAGAAAAAGGTGAGAGCGAGAATGAAAGGAGAAATAGGCGCATGCAATTGTTTGATCGAATGCGATACGCACTCGGAATCAGGGCAGATCCAGTCCCCATAATTGCCGGGCCGGACATCCTCGTCTAGCTTGCTCTCCGTGTCGCTGGACAACCTCTTGGCTTTCTTCTCCGTCATCGCGACGGAGGAAAAGTTGAAGATGCGTGTTCTGCAAGAGCAGTATTCGGCCGCCGCTGATAATGCGACGGTAGACAGTCGGCGCGCGCAGACCTCTCCTCGACTCTTATTGTAATTGTGCGATGTCCCGCGCCGCCAGAGACTAGGCGCTTAACGTGCGTCGATGAATAAGTTCCGAGTAGCCGTCGACGCCGTCCACGATCAACCGCCGCATGCCTCTTTTGCTTCTGCTTCGCTGCTTCTCGCTTGCGTCTTCCTCTTCTCCACTACGCTTAGCTATGTATGGGCTGCCGCGATGCAGTTTGCGCGCTCTTTGCCAGTGTCAGGTGTGTATATGTGCGCGTCCGCGCAGCGAGGCCCAGAAAATTATACTCGCAATGTACGCACTCCCACGACGCAGCAAGCTATACTGTCGCATGCACCTGCGGAGGCTGCGGCAGAGCTTGGCGAATGCGAGTGGAGCTTGCGCGCACCGCGTCGCGATACGGAGAATTTATTTTTCTCTCTCCGTGCGCCGCTGTGCTCGCTGATACTCAGCCACTGTACGCGAGATCAGCGACTGTCCAATTTCATGCATACATACACATTGTTATCCAGTCTCCTTTGCCCTGGAATACTTGCGCACGTAAAGTTCAGTCCTCAGTCAGTGAAGGCTGACCACGCGCGCGTTGTCGCGGCATTTGCGTGCAGGACTGACTATATGAGCCACGAGCAGTGGTGGGTAAACGACACGAGTGAGGTATTTTCGACGTGACGCGTGTAGAAAATGTCATTAATGTAAAGTATGTA
>JAWWEQ010000055.1:10979789-11013339 GCA_035583055.1 Torymus tubicola | reverse complement strand
GACAGTGTAGATTATGTAATATTCGACGTGTCGAAAAATACATTTTCGACGCGTAATTTTCGACTTACCCACCACTGGCCACGAGGAGCTGCTCGATATTATTTTGGGAGGTGACTGACTGATCCCTGTCACATGACTGTAACTGCAAACTGTCACGTAAATGTGCGATTCGCGGGTTTTCTGATTTTACACATTATTTTTCAGTAAAATAATGCGTTTTATTAACAGTTTCATACTTATAGCTCATTTCTTAAAAGAAATGATATAATTTACTTACGGCATGCAAGATTCCACCTCTACATAGAAGAAATCGACTCTCAAATCGTCTTTAAAATTTCGTTACTAGCTTCAGTTTGTTTAAATCTTTTTACAATTTTATAATTTAATATTTAATAATAAATAGAATAAGTAAAAAATGTACGTACATACATACCAATTTTTAGGGAAACTGAAAGTGCGTGGGTAATAAAATGGAGCTGTAGATTTTATTCTACCCGATTTTTTTTCATATAACTATATAGTACTAGATAGGTATTTAACAGATATAGGTATCACCGTTGGCCGCGTGCGCTTATAATTCTTCCTCAGACGATATGCACACGGTAAATCGAACTTAACCTGAAAAAAGCGTATGGTTCATCATCATCTGTTTTTATGGAATTTTATCATTGTTGATTAACAATAATGCCTACGGTTAGCGTAAAAAGAGATTTGCTATTTAAATCTCTTGGAAGAACTTACAGTAAGTGGGAAATTTGAATTTTCTATTATTTAAGTCACTGTGACAAAAGCACTGTATGAAAAATATTGCGCCTATAAGACAACAAAATTTTTTCAATTTAATAATTCGTACTTATTATTGTTTTACAGCTGATGATGAATTTCAAAAGTTATGTTTTGCTTTCGGACTTGAACTTGATGAAGTTGTAAGTTGTAACATAAATTACATTTTACAATTTATATTATATTAATAAGTATAAATTTAAAAACAGTATTTTTATTATTTTAATGACAGATTCTGTATTATTTTCATAATTTTTCTAAAAAATCATTGTTAAAACTGTTAATTTTTTTTATTTCAGACAACTGAACAACAAATGATAGCAAAAGAACAAGGTATAGAGCAAGTTCATGAAGCATCTGATGAAATACTTTATAAAATAGATATTCCAGCTAATCGATATGATTTGTTATGCTTAGAGGGTCTTGCAACAGGTCTTTTAGTGTTTTTAGAAAAGTAAGTTTTGTGCACATTAATAACATTGTTCTTATCTTTATTAATTAATTATCTCTCTGCAGAATACCCATTCCTAGCTACAAAACTATAAAACCAAAACATGTGCAAAAAATAGAAGTAAAAAAGGCAGTAAGTTAACATCTGGAATATTTTAATACTACAATTGCCTGATATTCGTATGTAATCAATTTTTCTGGATTTGATGTAGTGTTCACAAGTAAGACCTCACCTTGTTGCTGCCATTTTAAGAAATGTTACTATCACGCAAAGTGCTTATGATAGTTTCATTGATCTTCAAGACAAACTTCATCAAAACATTGGTAGAAAACGGACATTAGTATCAATAGGAACTCATGATTTGGATACCATTGAAGGACCATTTATTTATGATGCAAAACCACCAAAAGAAATTCGATTCAAGCCATTAAATCAAGATAAAGAATATACTGGGGAAGAGATAATGGCCTTATATGCGGTATGAGCAATATTTTAAAAAGGTACATTCCTTACATTCATATTTAATATACAAAAGACCATATTTAATTTTTATTATAGCATCATGCACAGTTAAAGCAGTATTTACCTATTATTAAAGATAGTCCTGTTTACCCTATAATCTATGATAAAAATGGTATTGTATTATCACTGCCTCCAATTATTAATGGAGACCATTCGAAAATTACATTGAATACTAAAAATATTCTTATTGAATGTACTGCAATGGATCTTACAAAGGTAAATTTCAAAATTTATAGGATAACTTTTACTTACTCTAATAACTTTTTAAATATTTTGTTTTAAGGCAAAAATTGCAGTTGACACTTTAGTTTGTGCTTTTAGTGAATATTGTTCTATTAAGTATGAAATAGAAATTGTTGAAGTAATTTATCCAGATAATAAAAAATTTAATAGTCCAGATTTGAAATATAGATCAGAAATAATCAGCAGCAAACGGGCAACGAACTATATTGGAGTTAAGTAAGTAATTTTAATTGATAATTAATATTTATTACTTTGTGTAACTAAATTTAAAAATTTATTATTAGTATCTTAACATATTATTTATTTTACCTTTAGTCAAACACCTAAAGAAGTTGCAAAACTTCTTACAAAAATGTCATTAAAGACTGAAGTCAAAGGAGAAGATGAATTGCATGTACAAATTTCCCCAACAAGGCATGATATTATTCATCCATGTGATATTTATGAAGATGTTGCTATTGGTTATGGTTACAACAATATTGAAAAAACCTTGCCTAAAATTTCTAGTATTGGAAAAGAAGTAAAAAATTTATATTATTTTTAAAATTGTGTTTTGATTAATTTATGCTTTAAATTTTAAAATATTACTTTTTGTTACAGTTCCCTCTTAACAAACTTACTGATCAATTACGAGTAGCTGTTATGTCCATTGCTGGTTTCACAGAAGCTTTAACTTTTTCATTAGTAAGTATAATTTGTGAATACAGTGTTTGACAGTTTTAGTATTAATCTCAACACTGAATTAAATTGTTTTAACATTGAATATTTAGTGTTCTCGAGAGGATATTGCTGATAAACTTGGTCATGATATTAAAAACTTACCAGCAGTTCATATTTCGAATCCTAAAACTGCAGAATTCCAGGTAACAATTTTATTATTTTATTGTTTCAAAATAAGAATTTCGTATCTGTTTATAAATTGTTTAGGTCGGAAGAACCACTCTTCTACCAGGTCTTTTAAAGACAATTGCAGCAAACCGAAAAATGCCACTTCCAATAAAATTGTTTGAAATATCAGATGTCATACTGAAAGATTCTAAAGCAGAAGTTGGAGCTCGAAATGAAAGGCGTTTATGTGTTGTGTATTATAATAAAATAGCAAGTTTTGAATTTGTTCATGGAGTTCTTGATAGAGTTATGCATATTCTTGAAGTTCCATGGCATTGCAATAAAGATGATAAAGGTTATCATCTCAGACCATTAGAAGGTTTGTAATTTATCAATGATATATAATAGTGTTATAGAATTCTAATGTTATTGTTTAACATCTTTTATATGATATTTAAAAAATAGTTAATAGTTTCTATTATATATTTCCAGATGCAACCTTCTTCCCTAATCGTTGTGGTGAAATAGTAGCATATGGAAAAGTAGTTGGTAAAATTGGAACTTTACATCCTAAAGTACTTGCTAAATTTGGTTTAACTATTCCTTGCACATCACTTGAAATCAATATTGAACCATTTTTATGATTGGCCATTTATTCTAAAATGTTAAAGTCAAATTTTGTTTAATTTTTAATTAAATAAAAAAGGATATTTAGATAACTTAAAATTTTTTTTATTTATATTTTAGAAGTATTATATTTATCATAGTACTGTTAAGGATGATGGTTCTATACATGTAGGGTATACTTATATAATGAAAAAAAAAAATAAAAAAAAATGAAGTTCTAAATACGTACTGTGCAACATTTAATTTATAAATTGGAAATTAATTTTTTTGCCTAGTGGGCCGAAAGTATCATTTTTACACCCGGTGCCCGATCGTAAAAATTATACTTTTGGCCTTGCTAAGCAAAAAAAAAAATCGTATATGCACCACGGGAGCAAACAAAGAATACCTCGGATCGGATGTTTATCACCCGAGCGAGGGTGACAATTTACATGCGATCTGGGACAATCTTTACTATTACTCCCTATCTATAATATAATATATAAAATTATATAACTTGGATTATTTATTAAAATCACACTAAAAATAATTTGTGTAACATTTCTATAAATATAATTATTGTCACATTCTAATTTTTTTATCAATTTATATAATCAGACAAAAAATTAAAGCTTATTATTTCAAAAAACAAAAGAAAGGTAAAAAATTTAGTCTCAAATTAGTCTTCATAAAAATTGAAACAATTAAGAATTAAAATTTATTGTAAAAATGCTGAAATTACTTAAAACTATAAATCGATTTTATTATATTTTATAATAATATTTAATACATTTTACATAAAATGAAATTGTGTAATTTTGTTCATAATTTTCCTTATTTAATTTTAAGTAAGTATTGGATCCATCCTACAATTTCAATCAATATACTTTTTATTAGCGCAATTTTTTTTCAACTTTTAGAGAATTACTTCTAACATTTCTTTTTCACAATGATTCCGCATCTTGTATACCACAATAATTAGTAAAAGCAAAAAACTAAAAAAGTATGTACATGAAAACATCCCCTTCTTATGAGATATAAGTTTTTTAATTTGGAAAAAAAGAATATATAAGTTCAAGTCTTTTCTTCATATTCAACTTAAAAGGAGAATAATATTAATAAATATAATTATTTTCATTAAATACTAAACAAAATAATTATTTAATCATATTAGTTTACCATCACTTATTGAGTCAACTCCAAAATGATTGTGGTATCTAAAATTGAATACACCAATAAAAGGAATGTTTTGAAAAATTTGTTTCACTGTATTCATCAATTCTTGACTGCTACAATACATATTTTCATATGAACTTCTGTTTAAATCTTCAACATATTGGGGGCCACAAGCTAAACCTATTGTATGTCATCTTAATTTTAAATTTTCTTTTAAATTTAATAACTTTTGATTGATTTCACTTTTCTTTGTACAACAATCAATTACAATTAACCATGATGCAAGACTAGATCCAGATATACTTAAAGCAAATATAGCTTTTGTTCGTGAAGCAAGTGGATCTATTGTTTTATAGCTTTCAAATCATCATTAAAAATTCCTCCCTATAATGTATACATTTTTTGAATGAATTTGAAGTAAAATCATTACTCTTGTTACATAATTTAAGTATAAAAGTAATAGAAAATTTAACTAAAAGTCATTAATAGAATTCTTACTGTTTTTTAATCATTGTTATTGTTTGGTTAGCAATAGAATATTCTTCATAAGAATTAGAAAATACAATTAAAGTTGATTTTGTTTCTTTATTTTCTGGTAATAATTTATTAACAATCATATTAGCTGTATTTGAGCTTATATCATTTAGACAACTTGCAACTTTTATTTTTAAATCTCTGTATATTGGTAAAAACAATCCAAGAATGCCATTTGGAGTACCTAAAAATAGTCCTTTTTATAAATTACTAAAACTATATGAAAAAGATTAAATTATTTGTATATAATTAATGTAAAAAATTTATTTACTATCAGTATTTTTACTTTGAGACTCCAAATTTCGATTATCTCTTTCTCTAAAACTTGGTCCAACAAATAATAGAGTAATATAAGATTTTATGTTTAATATATTATGATCTAAAAAAGCCGAATTTTTTTTTATTTATAATTTCTTTGTAGAAATTAAAAAATATCACAAACTATTTACATGCTGGTACCTACTTGCAAAATAAAGATAAATTGATTAAATATTATCTAATGCTTCATTAAGAGCATATATTCAGCATTTATTTCATCTTTCTTACATGATGTTTCTTCCATGGTACCCGTATAGAAAAAAAACAAACGGTTTTGTACGGTTTCTTACATTTTTCTGCGGTTTCTTACGGTTATCTACGATTTTCTACTATTCATAAAATCCTTCGATTAGTATACCTAATAATTGAAACGTATGAAAATGTACGAAATGATAAGAAAATGCAAGAAAACGTACGAAAACGTACATTTCCGTAAGTTCTAATACTGAGCTGAGATCTAATAGTGGATTTATTCTTATTATTAAACGGAAAGATAAATTATACTCGATTAGAAAAAATATAGGTTGCATCTGGATAAAGGACAAATAAGACAGATATACAAAAATCTATTATTCTCTCTTTCTCTCTTACAAAGTTCTTTATCTGTCTCTGT
This sequence comes from Torymus tubicola, assembly GCA_035583055.1. Lineage (NCBI taxonomy): Eukaryota > Metazoa > Arthropoda > Insecta > Hymenoptera > Torymidae > Torymus > Torymus tubicola. Next base: position 11,007,265 of record JAWWEQ010000055.1, on the reverse strand, counting down.
CTACGGAAGGGGGCTCGACACGTACGCGGCGCTTCGTGTAGAGAGGCACTTTTATAACTATAAACTTCATATGTTAACCATTAACATATCGAATATTTGGAATAAAATATGCATTGTATCTAGAAGATTGTACTATTTAACGTAAATGAATTACACAATCTTCATTAAGATATTGACTAATTTTAATGTTATCGTGCGTACACATTAACAATAAAGATATTTTTCTCTCAGTGCAAATAACTATGATAAATTGCGTGTCTTAATATACCACTAAAATAATTTTGTTTGTTTTTTTTTGCGTTTTTTTGACGGTTTGCTACATAGTTCATTTGCGATTTCGCACGGTTTCTTATGGTTTATTGCGATTTTCTACGCTCATTTTTTTCAGATTTGCGGATTTTATTGGATTTTAAAAGAAAAATAAGATGGAAAAATTTGAATTTACTTATAATTGAAAAAATGAAAAAAAAAACACGTATCCTTATGGAAAAAACAAACGTAGGAAATCGTAAGAAACCATAGGAAACAGTAGTAAACCGTACGAAACCGTGCAAAACCGTCCAAAACTGTAGAAAACCGTTCTCCAATTCGGACATATTCGTTACGTTTTCCTACGTTTTCGTACAGTTTTGTACAGTTTCCTACATTTACTACTTTGAAATGAAAAATTTGTTATATACACAAAAAATTTACGAATTGTAATAAAATGTATGAAAGTATATAAACTCGTAGGAATCCGTAAATAAATGTATAAAACTGTACAAAACTGTAATATTCATTAGAACATACGGAAATGTACGTTTTCTTGCATTTTCTTATCTTTGCGTACCTTTTATTACGTTTTCATACGTTTCAATTTTCAGGTGCTAATCGAAGGATTTTATGAATCGTTGAAAATCGTAGATAATCGTAAGAAACCGCAGAAAAATGTAAGAAACCTTATAAAACCGTACGAAATATGTCCGATAATTAGAACGGTTTTCTACAGTTTTGTACGGTTTTGTACGGTTTCTTACGATTTCCTACATTTGTTTTTTTCCATACGGGTACAATGGAAAATTTTAGAGTCGATTAAATCAAATTGTCGGTGAAACTAATTTAGAATTGAATTCGATTGTTTTTGATCAATAATTGATGAATATGAATATCAGTGTACAATTCAAATTCTTATAGATTCATTAATTCATTTGCTGATTGCTCGTATTTAATTGATTTATAAGTATCGGGTTTATAGAACAAATATCAATTAGCAATTGGAGCGAGGTAGCGATGACAAGTTATGTACGTTATGAGTTTAGTTGTAATAATAAAATTAATAATAAAATATATAAAACTAATACTTTTGTCCGGGTTCGTACGATTTGCTTACAGTTTCTTGTAACGGTTTATTATTATACAATGTCCTATATTTATCATGTTTTTTCCATACGTGTCGTATCATGAATTATTTTCAAAACTAATTTCATTTTAAGTAGTGGATTCTAACTCTTTTGAATCTAGGTTTTCTATAGGTGTATATATAAGTGGATAAATGCGTTTTAAAATTTAATGGGCTAAGTATGCAGCTAAGATTGTTTGGTCAATGCTCTCCTTAGTTACAGTGCGGGATGCAAAAAAGTAGAGACGAACATGTATGCAAACGTTGAGTAGAAGACATTGTTATATGTCATAAATTTTTGGTTGTTGACAAAATTGTAACCTATTACACAGAATCCAAGAACTTAAAAATCTCTTGTTAATTAATGTAAACACAATCTTGTAAAGTGAATAATTATAATTTTTATTATCACTTTAAAGAGTAAAAAATATCAATTTCAAACAATGTATCCCAATTTATTTAAACAATCAAATTTACCAAAACTTTATAATGATGTTTCTAAAATAAATGATATCACATTGCAAATTGAAAGTATGTATATACATAAGATTATGTTTATAATGAGGATAATAAATTTTTCATTATTAATTTAATATAGTATTTGACTTAATATTACTTGTAGTTCCTGAAAAAATATCATTGGATAAAATTCAATGTTCAGGTGAAGAAGATAAATACCCTGAAGTTTCTGTAAAAATGTTTTTTGACTTCATGAGAACAGCATATCAAGTAAATGAATCGTTTGAAGAGTTAGCTACAACTTTAACAGCTAATAGTGAAATTGACTGGACTGCATTAGCTAAGGTATCTTTAAATTTAGAAGAAACTGATTGTAATTCAAGATTGGACAACAGTTTAAATAAAAATAAGGATATGCAGACTCTTTCTCAAAAAGTATGTAATCCTACAAAATATATTTTAAAAGTTTTATTAGTTTTATTTCTATATTTTTGAAATATGTTTATTTTAACAGGAATTGACTACTTGTATGTTGACATCAGAAATAGAGTGTACCTCAACGAATACACAACACTCACAGTATTGTAACAATATCACTTCAGTTACAGAAAATATTGAAAATAGTCAAATTGAAGTACTAAATGATCAATATAATGATAATGAAAATATAAAAAATGCATCAAATCTGATTTCTGTTATAAAAAAGCCTGAAAACAAAATAGAACCTTTGTTAGCAAAAGTTATGAAAAGATGTTTAGGTGATGCTCTTCATGAAGGATTGTTAGATAATGTTCTTCCATATATGCTTCCGAAACGAGTTCATTCACAACCAATTATGAGAAAACCTGTTGTTATGGAACTTCGAAAATCATCTTCTATTATTACAAGTGGCTTTGAAAATCGTGTAGTTAATGCTATAACTAATAATAAAGAAAAAGATAAAGAAAAGAATAAACAAAAAAAATGTATGGAGTAAGTACTACAATCTTATTGAGTTCAATATAATTACGGTAAATTATTTAATGCTAAATTTTATAATTTATTAATATTATAGAGCTGAAGTAGAAATTCATGTATGTGATGAAGCTAAAAATATAAAAAGAAATTATCGATGTCCTCAAAGGCTGTTAATACAAAAAATGGGTTACTTTGCTGATGTTACTGCTGGACAGAAACTTGAAGAAATGGACATTTCAGTACATTGTGACATCAATATTTTTGACTGGCTTATGAGATGGGTAAAGAAAGATATTATTAAAAAATCAGAATGGCCAGTTCTCGAATCTAGCAACGCTGTATCTATTATGATATCAGCACATTTTCTTCAAATTAATCCATTAGTGGAAAACTGTCTTACTTTTTGCCACCATAATATATCTGAAATTTTAAAAACGCCTACAATTTTTAGTAGTATGAATGATAATCTTTTAACAAAACTAGCTGATCTTTTTACTAATGCAGATGTTGAAGCTATTAAAGATAAAAAAGATAAAATACAAAGTCGACTTTTTTGCAAGTTAATCATATCATTAGCCAATCTTAAGCCCGATAATAAACGAGGTCACTTTGGATCATTAGCTACATTATTTAAATGTGCAAAATGTGAAAAAAATGTAGTTCGATCTATTTCAAATTTAGTACCATGTGTGCCTAGCAATATAAAAATAGATAATAAAGGAAATCTTCACAGTAAGCACACTAGGTATAATTTAAATTTTGATAAATATCTTATTCCAATGAAAGAAACTTAAACATATTTCTTTTAGAAATATGACATGGAATTTAAATGACTATATCACTAGTCTTCGATCAGAATTAAGATCATGGCGAAAAGTTTATTGGAGGCTTTGGGGAGACTGTCACTTTCTATTGTGTCGCCAATGTGGTATTTATTTTCCTATAAATCAGATGGATTGGTGTTCTTATCACCCTGAGAATCCACAGTTTTTTATAAGTGAACAACAGAGAACAACACCATTTCCACTAGGCAGATACCCTTGTTGCAGTCAGAGAGCTTATAGATTTCAAGCTATAACTAATAGAGATGGTTGCCGTTTTCGAGTAAATTTTTCATTTAATGTTTTTTACAGACTGTATTGCATTGCACTCAAGTTATGAATTATATTTTTTTAGGAACATGTACCAGAAATTGTTTCAGAAAAAGATGAAAATATTATTAACATTTTTCTTGCTTATAGGGAAATAGTATCCATTGAAGCACCACAATTATTTTTTCCAGAGAAAATAACACGGTTGGTTACTCGTGACTCTTCACTCCCTCCAGGGAAGTTAGCATGTAAAGAGACTTTTTGGTGGGAAGGTATAGAAATTGTGTCTCCAAGACCAAAACTTGGTTTACTCGGTATATAAATAGCATAAATGATATTTTATTACAATAAATCTACATGTATGAATATTAAAAGTATATTTTTTAAGCAAAAATTTGGGGAGGATTAGGCTTTCGGAAGCCTTCTCAAATTTCATCCCAAAAAACACCTAAAAAAGTAATCCAAGTATCTCAAACAACTGAGGTTACTTCTACAGCTTCTTCAGAATCTTGTAGTGATGATGAAGGAAGTCAAATTGATAATAGCAGTTTTGATGAAGAATCTTTTGAAAGTGAAGAATTTTGTGATTGGGAGCCAGATTGTCCAATAAAAAAGAAAAAGAAAATAAAATCAACCATTACAAAAAGGTAAGTTGCAAGAAAATTAATTATTTTTAATTTGAAAGTATTTTGTATATTTTATCTTTCATTTACTTTAAAATTTTTAATGTATCTCTAGATGTGAAGGAATGGGTTCATGGGATTTAAATTTAATGGTACGTTATAACCAGGATACTCAAAGAGATTTTGAAGAAAAAGCTACTGCACAAATGATAGCATTACTAACAAAAAGAACCTTCTTAGAACATAATTTACATTCAAGAAATCACTCTCTAGGAAAACATAGTAATTGGAATAATAATATACAACCAATTGGTATAATACAAGAACTGTTCTGTTCTTATTCAGTACAAGAAAATAATGTTTTTAATATATATCTACCACCTTTTTTTGTAGGTGGATCATACGTAAGATTAGAAGCTGAATTTTTAAATCAACTGGCACAGAGTAATAGATGCAAAAATACTTTACCAACTAAAGGATCTACAAGAATTAAATCATCAAAATAATTAAAAAAATACTTTACTAAGCATAAAAAATAAGTGAATAATGTTTATAGTAAATTTTACCAAATAAATGTTCAATTTTTTTTTTATTGAATCAATGATAAAATTTTATTATTTTTTTTGGGTACTATTATATTTTGTCAAGTACACGAAGAGAAATACTTGAATCCAAGGGTGCGGCAGCGGCCTGCTTGGGGAGTAAGGAACGTAACGTGTCGTCTCAAGCGAGCAGGGCGATGCTGTACCTATCCTTTATATTTTGTTTTGCTGTTTTGTAACCTCACTTTTTTGGCACATTTCTTATATTATATTAATGCAGAAGTAAATATGACTTATGAGGGATTCATTTGAAAGTACTTTTTACATACAATGAATCTGTAAAAAGTTTCGTGGTGAAAGATGCTTTCGTATACGATTAATCAAAGGTCGAAATTAGTGACCGCAAAATCAATTATAATTTTTTTTCCTTCAGCACTGGCCGGTGGCGTCAAGATTTCAAGAAGTGTCAACCATATGTGTAACGCGGCCTTTCCACACAAGATCCTTCGACCGTGCCGGCGCGAGCCACGACGTGTGCATCGAGTGCGCCGCGTTTCTTGTAGATCAATCTAATGGATTGGTCCACTTTTGAAAATATACGAAATTCCAACAAATGAGCAATACGATCTACAAGAAACGCGACGCACTCACACCCGTAACTTATACAAGCATGTAAGCCATATATAAGTAGCGGAAGCTAAACGTGAAACGTTACGGTGAATTGTGTCATATCAAATTCGGAAAAACCGCTAAAAGAAAAATAAAGTTCATTTTATTAATTTTTTTTTAGTAATCGTGTTATTCTGCAATTTAAATTATTTTATGTTCCAAAAATGAAAACATTAAGAAGAAATCATATTACGAAACTCGGAGTGCAGTCGCTTTTTAGATTGAGGTAAATATTGAATTATATTATAACCTAAATAGTGGATAGTAATATTAACTTACCGAAAACATAATAAAAAAATGTTACCTATATTTATTAAGTTTTCCAAAAATAAATTTGAGGTTACTAGTAAATAAAAATATCTTTCTTCTGAATCAGTACTTCAGTAACAGCAACAACACCACAAAAACAATTTGATAAAACAAAGTCAACAGTTGATTTTCAAGATGTTTCTCATCACTCAAAGTTCAGTGAAAATTGGTGGGATCCCAATGGTGCAATGGCAGGACTTCATGCTATGAATCCCTTAAGAATAAAATTTGTTAGAGATGGTCTTGCAAATGTAGGATTTAAAGAAAGTAACCCAAGTCGTCCTTTGGAAGGTATAAAGATCTTGGATGTTGGTTGTGGTGGCGGACTTTTGTCGGAACCTCTTGCAAGAATAGGAGCTAATGTTACTGGTCTTGATGCTTCAAAAGAACTACTATCTATTGCAAAACAACATGCTGAATTAGATAGAGATATTTCTTCAAATTTGAAATATGTGCATACATCAATAGAAGATTTTTCAGAAGTAAAAAAGGAAGAATTTGATGCAGTTGTCGCATCTGAAATCATTGAACACGTCATTGACAAAGAATTATTTTTAAAAGTAAAAAAAATTTTTAAATATTTTAAATTAAATTACTTATAATTAAAAATATAAATTAAATTTATTTACATATGTTTTAGAGTTGTGTAGAAGTATTAAAACCTAAAGGTTCTATATTTGTAACAACATTAAATAAAACTCTACTCTCATGGCTTACTGGGATTGTTGCAGCAGAATATATTATACGTTTAGTACCAATTGGAACACATGATTGGAATAAATTTATCAGTCCTGATCAAACAAGACAATTGTTAGAAAAATGTAAGTGTTTTGTGATTATAGTAAAATAAAATTAAAACTTTTTACAATAATATCATTTTCCCTCTAGATAATTGCAAAACAAAGTTAATTCATGGAAGTATTTATAATCCTACAACAAATCAATGGTCATGGAGCTCTTCAACTGCAATACATTATGCTCTTCATGCAGTTAAACAAGAGATTTGCAAAAAAAAACAAAAATAAAAATAATTTGTAAATATATATTGTTATAAATACATAAAATTTAATTATGTTTGTTATTTTTGTTACATAATAAAATAAGCAAAGAAATAGTAGAAATTATTGAAAAATAAATATATTATTCTTTTATGAATCTATTCCTTAAACATAATTAATATCCGTGTTAAAGCGTAGTTTTCAGAAATGTGATAATTTTACTAGAGAATATTTCAAAAAATTGTAATAATGTTTATTATAAAAAATATTGAATAAAAGTAGGAGTACGAATATTGATTAAGACCTTGTTATTAGACCTAATATTATTTGACTGTTTTCTCAATCATAAATGTTTGTGCAACGTTTTACCGTGTTTTTGAATTGTTATTTATTAGTAGAGTGCCATCTAGTGCTCGCATCATGTACCTTACAAGTGATTACAACTCATGGGTTCAGGGTTCAGTCCTCACTCCTCAGAGGGCAACACTGCTCAGGGTTGATACGTATATTACTTAATACTAATATACTATAGTCTGATTTGATTGGATATTTTTTGGATGAGAACAGACTTTGTCCGACAGAGCAGCCCGAGTGGATCTTAAAGAATTATATCGTCTATGCGGTGACGGAAGCTCAAAAAAGCCGTCGTTCTATTGAGGCTGACTGTAACCTCAAATAATTGTTTAAGGCGCAAGTTATTGTTCAATCTTATTTAAAGTTAAATAATACTTAAATTGTATTCATTTGAACGCAAGAATCAAAGAAGCTCCTCAATAATCATGCACTCTGTCGGTGTGCCTTTTCACAACTGCTAAGTACCAACCGTTAATGATACACTAGTCGAGTCGAGAGTACGAGAATTCCAGCATCTTTCTTTCTCTTCGGAGATGAGCTATTCGAAGCGAGGAATGCGATGATTTAGTTATGCTTCCTTCGACCGGTTATTTTAAAGCAATCAATTGTCCGTTTTACGAAAACGGTTATTGCGAGCGGCCTTATTGTCACTTTAGGCATTCACGTCGAGGTAACCTAACTCACCTGTATTGTGTCTAAGCTTCTTTAGGAAATTCTTTTGCATAATATCAAAATAATTAAAACATTTTTAGTTCATAATAAAATAAAGTGTTTTTGTTTAACTTATCATTTCTTCAATTTATTAAATATCGAAATTTGTCATGTCTCAATTAGTTGAAAGTTTAAAATTTAGATTAAACTTTTTTGAAAAACTAGTAAACATAATAGTCATGCATAGTCATAACATTAAAGTTTATTATTTTGTTGTGTTTAAGATTATTCTTTAAAGAATTAGTACTTCTCTTTTGTTGTCTTTTATTTTAAATTTATTTAATCCACTTAATTTTTTCAAAAAGTAAATTCTTTCCAAAAAGATGGAGCCAGCACATCTACGGGGGTCTCATCAGAGACAAGCCAGACGACTTCGAAGTCTCAAAATGGAAGCTCCACCTCCATAGGAGCAACTAATACTGAAGTTATACAGCAACTTGTCACTGAGGCTGTAAAAAAAGCCTTAACAGATCAGAATGTTATCACAAATACAGAACACATTGTAAATAAAGTTGTAGAAGGGTTAAAGCCAAAACTTGTTACTTCTGTGCTTTCTACAACACCTACGGCTAATCAGGAAATTCCTTCTCAAAATTCTGTTGTTAGCAAGCATATAGGTATACCTGTTGTACCAACTGGAAAATCATCTCCATGTGTATACAATCCAACCCCAATAGCTGAATTAAAAAAAAGACATATACCTATTACTGCTTATGAGCCAACAAGGGAAAGTAAAGCTGTTAAACGAAAATCTCCAGATGTTGAAAGAAATTGGATGGATGTTATACGCAATATTGGTAATACCAAGGAATCAAAAGTTAGCTACACACCAACTGCTATCAATCAAAAAAGTTCAATTGAAAAGAATTCTGTTCATGATTATATTCCAACTATGAAATCAGATAATTTACTGAATTTGTATGACTATAATAGTAGCAGTAATGACTCCTACATTCCTGAAAAAAGAAAAAAGAAAGAAATTTATTGCCCAAAACCAAAAAAGCGCAGAGAAGAATATGTTCCTAGAAAACCTAAAATACCTTTGAAGGATAAACAAACTTTAGATGATTCATACGATGTACTTGGAGAAATTCTTGGTGGTTCTGAATCCAACCCCAGTGTTACAGTTGATGAAGAATCTCAAGATTTAATGGAAATGGAACCAAAGCTTTCAGATGATGATGTCAACACAATAACATTTAAGAATACAACCAAAGAAGAAGAGATACTAGGTATAAAAATTAATAAAACTTTACATGATGAAAAAGAAAACAAAGAAGTTACAAAAGACAATGGAACAAACCATAAAAGTGATGATAAAATTCCTAGTATTTCAAATACAGACAAATCTGATGAACGTGAAGAGACTGCAAAATACATTAAAGAGGATGTATCAAAATCTAAAAGTACATCTTCAGAAAAAACAAATAAAGAAGATTCAAGAAACAGCAAATATAAAGATAAAGAAGATATAAAGAAAAGTAAAAGTAAAGATGATGATTCAAAACAGTGTAAAAGTAAAGATGAAGATACAAAACATAGTAAAAGTAAAGAAGGTGATTCAAAACATAGTAGGAATAAAAAAGAAGATTCAAAATACAGCAAAAGTAAAGACAAGGGAGATGACCGAAAAAATAAAGAAAAAGATAAGGAAAAAAGTAGAGAAAATGATAGGCATAAACATAGCTCTAGAAGTAGTGATAAGGAACGGTTTTCATCTTCTTCCAAAGACAGTAAGAGCAAAGAAAAGGAAAAAGATAGAGAAAGAGAAAAAGAGAGAGAAAAAGAAAAAGATAAAGAACGAGATAAACGAAGTAGTAAAGATAGTTCTCATAGAACAAAAAAAGATTCAAAATCAGATAAAGAAAAAAATTCAAGTTCAAGAGATTCAAAGGATAAAAACAAAGATAAAAGTAGACACAAATCTGATGACAAAGATAAACATAAAAGTAAATCTAGTTCTTCAGATTCAAAAAGCAAATCCAGCAAACATTCTCATAAAAGTTCCGATAGACGTGGTTCACAGTCTAGTCAGAAATCCAGTAAATCAAATGAGAAGCTTCCAAATGAAAGAGAAGAAAGCATTAGTGATAAGAATGAAGAGAAATCTGATCAAGAAGAGAAGTATGACAGTCCAGAATATGAAGAGTTTTCGCCGTTTTATGATGAACAGTTGCTTGAAACATCTGATTCAGAGTATGATGTAGAAGAAGAATGTCGAAAAATTTTTCAGGTAAAGTATTTTCAGTTGGAGCTCATAATTTCAAAAATATCTATAATTAATTTTTGTTTAAAGAAAAAAATAGTTTTTTGTTATAATAACTTTAACAGCTCTAGCATTCAGTCGAATTTAATGTTAATTTTTTTTGTTGATTATTACATTGTTGTTTAGGAATATGAAGTTTCTGATCATCCAAAAGATGTAACAAGTAAAGCTCCTGTAAAATCTGAAGTAGAAGAACCTGAAGAGGTTTTTAAAAAAAGAGTTGCCCATCCTTCTGCAGTTTCAAATACAACAAAACAAATTGCTCCAGTTCAACCTCCTAAGCGTGTACAAAATCCTCAACAACGAATGTATGAACGATGGAGAATGATGAGAGAAGTAGCTGCTGAAAAAGCTGCTGAAAAAGCTGCTGAAAAAGCAGCTGTAAGTAAAGTTGTAGAAAGTGGATTTACAAAACAGGCAACTGAAAATAACTCTACTGTTACACAAAATGATCATCAAATTAATGGCAATGGTAAATATATTTTTTTTTCATAATAAAAAAATATTTCTAACAATTTTTATATTTTAGGTCGAATTAGAATAGCACAGGTTCCTTATGCTATGTCACTTGAAAAGCAAAAAGTCTTACATCAAGTTAGAAAAACAGAGACAAAGACTATAGCTCAAACTAAAAAAGGAGGAGCGCGTGTTGCTCATATTCCTCAAAACGTAATACAAGTTAAATTTAAAATTAGTGTTTTGGCATACCATAATTTTTCAATATTAATCTTCAGGTACCACAAATGATTCGTCCGGAACCTTTACAAACTTCCGGTACACAAAAGTTTCCTCTTAACGTACGTCAATTTCATATTAACACAATGCAAGATATTTGTGTTCATATATATACTAATGCTGACGATGTGGCGCAAAGGGCTGTTCGCGAAGAATTTGCTTGTTATGAAAGGTGTAAAGCTTTAAATGTATATAAAAATTCTTGTATGCTAACCGTACACAGGCTTCGTAAAGAAGTCGATCAAAAGTCTGAAGAATCAGCAGCATCCAATAGCGGTATGATTTCTCACGAAGCTGTTCTTGCTGGAAAAGTTAAGGGTTCATGGAGTGTCATCAAACCAAAGAGATTGATGACAGATTTCAAAGGTGTTCCGTTGTATCAGATGTTAGCAAAATGGATTCTGACTGAACAAGATCTTAAAGATAACGGTTTTCCTAGATTACATCCTGATGGTCCAAAGGTATGCAAAAATTATTGTATTTTTATGAAGAGTAAAATTTATTTTGTAATAACTTTTTTTACCAATATAATGTTTTAAAAATCTTAAGAGAAAATCTTATTTACCAAAAATAATATTTATTTTTCTTATAATTATCGACGAGACAGAAGTACAAATATGATTTTTTGAATAAAAGAATTTTCTTATGATCCAATAAAATTTGATAATATATTAGTATTTGAGTTCTAATTTTCTTTGTAATACTGAAGATATAGAAGTTCTCTCTAGGCGATTAGCACAATTCCTTAGTTTAAAAGTAACTTTATGACATAACACTTGCAGGGTCGAGCTAAATTGTATGTGACAAATACAAGAGGACAATCAACTCCTTCCAAAGTGCCTAATGAACGAATCTGTTGTCGCTGTAATAAATCGTTTATGGTTGATAAACATGGTTTTCCATTGAGGAAAGAAAATTGTATTTATCACTATGCAAGAAAGTTTACGTTTAGGGGAGAAAGTAAATATATGTGCTGCAAACAAGATGGTTCATCAGATGGTTGTTGTGATGCAACTACTCATGTTTGGGACTTTGTTGATGTTGATAATCTTAGGGGATATGTTTCCACTTTTGATAAAGGTAAAATATTACTTAAAATTACTAGTACTAGCTATAATTACGATAAGTAACTGAAATCTTAATTTGTAGGCAATAGTTCTGCTGAAGAACAAGGTGTATTTGCTCTTGACTGTGAAATGTGTTACACAACACAAGGTTTGGAACTTACACGAGTCACTGTAATAAATGAAGAATGTAAAGTTGTGTATGAAACTTTAGTCAAACCATCACATCCTATTATTGATTTCAATACCCGGTAATTAATAGTTTTTTTAAATGTTTGTAACTAAAATTTGTAAATGTTTTGAATATTGATAAAATAATTATATTTTTAATTTCAATGAAATTCAAATAAAAAAAATAAAACTTTACATTTAAATATTATAATACATAATTATAATTATAATGATATAATACTGAAATTTCGCATAAAAAATTAAACTGACTGAGTATTATGAAAAATATTATAATTAAAATACATTTTCTGATAAAGAATGTGTTTAAGCTAACACACTAGTTTTGGAAATTAAATTTTTATAATAACAAAAATTAAGTATCAATGAAATAGTAATTACGCCTTATATACAAAAATATAGTTTGTTCAAAATGATTGGTGTACAATATAAATGCAGAACGTAGAGGGTTACTAATTCTACCTTCCAAACAATAATTTTATATTATAACTATTTGATTTGTTTACAGATTTTCTGGTATTTCTGAAGTTAATATGAAAAATGTGACAACGACATTGTTAGATGTACAGGCAACGCTTCTATCAATGTTTTCATCGAAAACGATACTTATAGGTCACAGCCTTGAAAGTGATTTCAAAGCATTAAAACTTATCCATGACACCGTTGTCGATACTAGTGTCATGTTCCCACATAAGAATGGTCCGCCTTTCAAAAGAGCATTGAAAAATTTATGTTCCGAATACCTTCGAAAGATTATACAGAATGATCGTGAGTTTTTAATTGTTTTCATTTTGTAAAACTCAAAATTAAGTTTTATATAAAATATTTAATTAAAAAAAAATATTTTCCGTTCTAGTTGGTGGCCATGACAGTAAAGAAGATGCTGTTGCATGTATGGAACTTGTCATTTGGAAAGTAAAAGAAGAAGCGAAACTCCAGTAAAGTAATATAAGTCTTTTCGGGATATTTATCTACGAAAAAGAATATTATTACGTACTGGTGTACTGACAAGTGTATTGTAAAAATATGTAATATATTGTAATATACGCGAACAATTTTTCTGATAGTAGTGTTTGATTAAAATACTCGATTATTTACTTTCTTCTTAATATTTGAAAATATCTATAGCAAGATTAATACCGAATCTGATAAGTAATTTTTATACTTCGTTACTTATTTATACTATATGTCTGATAAAACTTAATTCATAAATTTTTTTTTTTTAATATTATATTTTAATTTATCTATTCTGAAAAATCGCTGTAGTAAGTATTTAGAGCTAGTTCTTCAGTCATCAAATAATTATAGTTTGTTTCAAATGTAAATCGAAATTATTTCTTTAAGAAAACTTCTTTTTTTTATTTTTTGCTAAAACGTCTTAATTTTATTTTATTTTAATGACGAACATTTTTTGAACTTCATAATTATATCAAATAAAAAGTATTTTTTCATAAAACATCTCATTTTTTACACATAAAAACTTGACAAAACATTTATCCATCATTTTTATTTAAAGACAGGAGTAGGTCAAATTAAGAAAAGTTCTTTCAAAAAGTGTGTGATATTTGTTTTATTACCGTTTGTAAAAATATACATGAGATTCTACAGATCATTTTTTCAGTCCTGTTATTATAAAATATGTGGGATCTCACTACATTAACCATTTCTAAACCTTTTTCGGAATCATTTCTTGCATATTATTGTCTAGGGTATTGTAAAGTACAAATATACATGTTTTGAATAAATCAAAAAAATATAATGTACAATGTTACTTCATTTGTATAAATCACACATGGAATAATTTTGGAATGTCTGTAATGTGAAACAAAAAAAAGAGGAAGTAGGTTTTTCAATCGGGGGATTAACAATTACTATACAAATATACAAAAGATTAACATTAGCAATCATGTAACTAAGAAATGAGAATAGAAGAATGAATCTTTTCCATTCTTTCATTTTGTATACTTTGTAAATAGTATACATTGTTAATTTTACAACGTTTCACAATCTTTGCCATGTTCTCATATGCAATTATTTGGTTAATTTATTTTTCCATTGAACTATTTAATTAAATTGATTAATTAATGTAAAAATAGACAAACACTGATGAATTGAATTATTTTTTATATTCAATTTCTTGAAATTTGGTTAAAGTATGTAACGTACATGTTTCTCAGTAGTGATTTCTGAATAAATAATTTCATATGAACACAAATTCAAGTAATATAATTTTTTTAAATCCCCAAATACACTGATTCATTTTTCGGACGTTACCATAAAATTAAATGTCCTACTATTAAAATTATTGTTCATTTCGCTTAAAGACATTTAAAATTATTTATACTTTAATAAATTAACTATTACGCTATTACAATGTGAATTTGTTTTAAATTTATTTTTACTTGGGGTGATTCTTGTCTTGTACATTTCCTCGTTTACTTGCCTGTTACATCTGAAAAATGGACTAAATATTAGTCTTTTTCTGATGATACCTATTCAGAATCTATCCTTCTAATATTTATAATATTTACACACATGCAGGCATGATTATAAATTTACATGACCGAAAAAATATGTATATTTATTTAGCTGTACACTTATCTAAAACTATATATTTGTCTAATTGACCATCAATTCATAAAACTTTATAGTTTATTATTTTAACAGTTCCTTTTTAAGAGCCCTTACTAACAAATTTTCATTTGAAATAAATTTTTAAAGTGTATTGTGTACATATTTTTCTTACATTAACTTTTGTCATAAAATATACTAGACCTAAAGAATTGAAATCATTTTTTAATAACGAAGTATGTGAAAATGTTTCAAATTTCTATACAGATAATAAATTTTCAACTTTATGATTAATATGCTTGTAAATGTCTGAGTAATATACAATTTCAGTGATAATAAATTATCTATACCGATTTCTGATTTGAAATTATTTTACTTAACATTAAAAAAAGTTTCTCATAAAAACAATGAATTATTTATCTTTATGCTATCGTTGTAAGTATAGATTATTATACAACGATGCCGAAAGCTTTAAGAAAAACTATATGATTAGTTTATGCTGTATTTTTAGTTTTTATATTTTCTTTTATGTAAAAATTTGAAAATAAAACATTATCACTTTATATATCTGCCACATTTAACGATTTTTTATATTTTTATCATTTTTTTACCCACATATGAATCTTGACAAAAATATTGAATTATCACTTCTTTTTTTGAGCATTTCACGCATCTTAAGTTTGTACTTTATTTTGTGTTTTATTCATTATGTTTAAA
Source organism: Torymus tubicola (assembly GCA_035583055.1). Taxonomy (NCBI): domain Eukaryota; kingdom Metazoa; phylum Arthropoda; class Insecta; order Hymenoptera; family Torymidae; genus Torymus; species Torymus tubicola. The sequence goes on along the minus strand of JAWWEQ010000055.1, from coordinate 10,991,632 downwards.
AATCATTAATTAATACATAAAATTATTTTTGTAAACTTTAATTAGAAAGAAAAAATACTGAATTTATAAAAAAATTGTTGTCTGCATGGTAAAAAGGTGTTGAAAGTTGACTTAAATTAAATTAATACAAAATCTTCTAAATTTGCATTTCCTCTTACTATTCACATTCGCTGTAATTTAATTAGTGCCTAAGCCTATGGTTTAACATTCACATTTTTTTCAGTAACACGAAATTACGTTACACTAAGATGTTGGACTTTCTAAGGCCACACACTAGCGTTATAGCCGGTATTCTAAAATAACTATTTCGCAAAGACTGTGATAGTCAGGTCTGGGATTTTTTTCTTTAGCATTTAGTACACCCGCGTGGAAATATTATATGAAATCGCAATTGAAATCTCATGTAGATCTCATAGATCTTATATGAGATCTCATTATGAGATCGTTGTACGAATTTCAGACATATGAGATCTCATATGAAATCTGATCTGCAATTTTAATTAATTAATAAATAATTTATTTTTAATGTAAAAAATATGAATAAATAGTATATTTTAATTGACCTGGAAAAGAGCAATAAAGTTTTATCAATACATTTTACTAATACTGATATTATATTTCTTTCTACTTCTATACATTGCATAATATTTATTCATATACTTTTACATTAAAAATAAATTATTTATTAATTAATTAAAACTGCACATGCCGATGTATACCGATCACATATGAGAACTTTATGAGATCTGATATGAGATCTATATGAGTCTACATGAGATTTCAATTACGATCTCATATGATTAGATCACATATAATATTTTCACGCGGGCAAACCTTTTGAATACAATATTAATTCATATGTTGCAATTATTTGAAAATAAAGTAATCTTTTTGAAAGAGCTTTGAGCACAAAATTTTCGTGGATTTAAATTAAAAAAGTATTTATGAATATATCCTAAATGTTCTTACATGCTTAAATTACAAAGGCTTATAATGACCGTTGCCCTTTTCACATGTTCTCCAATAACCACGGACGCAGCTATTTACATTAACTTGATGCAAATCTGTATACTTTTTTAACGTTTGCTGCTATTTTGACATGATTTTGCTGTCGTCCGGTCATTGGGGTCTATATACGGTACACTGTTGGACTATGGGTTAGTTTTTGTATAATACATACATATAAAATCAAAGTAGAACTCTAACGTAAAATTTACGTAAAATGTTATAAAAACTATTACGAGCATATAATGAAATGCAACTCTTTACACATGTTATAGCACTTAATACTCACTGATAAAACAGAAAAATTAGATTTTTTTTTACAAAACAGAGTAAACCATTATGTGAGTCTGCTATAAAACTATTTTTTATGCTTCTTTAATATAAAAGAGCTAAAATTTCTAGAGTAGCTTTCAAAAGACTAAAACGGTAATTCAACAGTGCCCGCAAGTAGGGTGTTCATATTTCGCCCACATAATATTTATACAAAATATTTACTATTTGAAGGAGAATAGATCATAATTGCACAGTTTAAAGCGGCACCCAGTCCTGGCAATATACATATAGATGTATGTATATTATATATTATATATATCTTTCACATATTACTCAATCCGAAATGTCAGTGGTAATGAAAGACATCTCCTTCGAAACCACGTAACTTTTTATGGGTCACATTAATTATTAATATCTTTAACTATTCTGCAAAAAACAAAAGAAAAAGTTATATAGGTAGAAAAGTATTTCTTACGTGTTTATAAATGTAATTTTAAAGAATTTCTTACAGGCGTATAATCTGTTTGCATAATTTATAGAAGAGGTAAGAAAATAATAATAATAAAAATAAAAGCTGCAGACCTTCATAAAAAGTTAAAATGGGTTTCGTGGTAACATGGCTTTCGCATCTGATGAAACCAGTTAATTCTCGCCTTTCTCGGAATCGATATCGACAATCGTATAATATGTATCAGTTACGTCTCTAGCTAAATGTAATGTCTATATTTATAATACGCAATTCCCTCAGTCGCACGTTGCAACGAAATACATGACGCAAAGAGTCGAAGTTAGTTGAAGTGTTGTGTGTGTGTAGTCAATTAATCGCATTTAAGGCTTGATCGGCTCATCAAATTCCTGATCGCCGACGAGGTAGAGGAACTGGAAGGCGATGGCGAGGAGGCTGATGCCGAGGAGGTCGCCCATCGCCGTGAGATAGGGTATCGCCGAGTTGTCCGGATCGATTTTGCGCTTCCACATCCAGTGTATCATGATGTACGCGATGTAAAGGAGGGCCGCGACTTGCAGCATTGCCGCGCATAGGTAGACGAAAACGAAGAGCGTGCTCATCGACGTCTGGCCTTCCTTCATGTAATTTATCAGGTAGATGAAGATTATGTGGCCCGGTATCACCATACTCATCAGGACACGCGTTGTTCGCGCGTGCATTCCTAAAATCATTCGATCTCACCTTATTCACCACTTTCCTCACCATAATAGAATTCTCAAATGACTTTTCGCTTTTTTCCGTTTATACTATTTTTTTATAATTATAATTATATTTGTGATTACTACTCTATATTTTATGACTCGTAATAATTAGTCATAATGGTGTTAACATATTTAGTGGATTCCTTATGGAAAAAAACTAACGTAGGAAATCGTAAGAAGCCATAGGAAACAGTAGTAAACCGTAAAAAACCGTACAAAACTGTAGATAACCGTTCCAACTTGGACATATTTCGTTACGGTTTCCTACGTTTTCGTTCGATTTCGTACAGTTTTGTACAGTTTCCTACATTTACTACTTTGACATGAAAAATTTGTTATATGCACAAAAAATTTACGAATCGTAATAAAATGTATGAAAATATATAAACTCGTACGAATCCGTAAATAAATGTACAAAATTGTACAAAACTGTAATATTCATTAGAACATACGGAAATGTACGTTTTCGTACGTTTTCTTGCATTTTCTTATCTTTTCGAACCCTTTATTACGTTTTCATACTTTTCAATTTTCAGGTGCTAATCAAAGGATTCTATGAATCGTAGAAAATCGTAAATAACAGTAAGAAACCGCAGAAAAATGTAAGAAACCGTACAAAACCGTATGAAATATGTCCGAATTGGAACGGTTTTCTACAGTTTTGTACGGTTTCTTACGATTTCCTACGTTTGTTTTTTTCCATACGGGATTATGTCGATTAGGATTAGAAATAGAGATGTATATACCTTTGCCAAAGAAGCTAGCCATCGGGGTGATAAAAATAACAGGATGAGTGTGTCCCGGAGGTATGGCAAGGGTGCCGAGCTCGGCTTGCTTATGAAGCGCCGTTGAAATTCTGCTCGCTTGGACGGCAACAAGGTTTCCGCCCACGCCGTTGATCACAGGCTGGTAGACGGTCAGGTTCTCGAAACGCGAGACCATAAATTCGAGGATGAGCCCGCCGCAACTGTCGAAATTTTTAAGAAACGTTTAATTATACAAAACTTATTTCTTATGCTTTCATTATTATCATGCACGTTATTCATAATTTTGTACACACACTCACATGCGATTATGCATATTATGGAACAATGTAGCTTCTTAGAACAATTTTAAATGGAGATGAAAAAGTTAAGATAATGCCGATTGAAAATAAGGGGATAAATATAAACAACTTGAAATTATCGACAGTCAGGAGCTGTCACTCTTAATTACTACCGTTTGACTTGTATTTCAAAAAAAGCAGTTGACCTTGTCGACGACGCCGGTGATTTTAATTAGTTCTGCTTGCAATGCATCGATAGAGATATAAGACAATGAAATTGCAATTTCTTAGGCTTTTTATTAATCATTGCAACACGGCAAAATAAATGAATTATCGAAAAAGTGAAGATTTTGGCAGGAATACTAAAGAAGGTCTTCTTGCGATCGGTCTAATAACTGATCCCCAGGGGAACCGAGCGAAATGAGTGAATTTGTAAGTAAAAAGGTCATACCTGCTGATGAGCATAGCGACGATGACGGGCGTCCAGCCGAAGTAGAGGACGTCGTTAGTGTACTTGTTCTTCTTGGCGATCCAGACCCAGAGGGGCGTGACGAGGACGTAGCAGGCGATGACCAGCGGCGCGAGCCAGTCCTGCTTGTCGATCGACTCGTAGAGTATCGTCGAGATCCAGGCGAGCAGGGCAAGCGAGGTAATGTCGCCGAGGCTGGCGGCGATCGGCGTCGCCACGTTGTCCGGGTTGATGTGGCAGTGGCGCGAGAAGACAATCACGCCCGCCGTGATGAGGCCGAGGACGAAGGAGGCAAGCGACGCGGTCACCAGACTACTCGCGCACAGGAGGTACGCGTGGTCCAGGGACACGGTGCCGTTGCGGAACGCCCCCATCACCATTGCCACCACCGAACCCAGGAAGCCCACCACGATCGCCTGGCACTGTCGACAGGAACGTCGCAAACATTTTATTCAAATATCTCCAATCAATGCAGCTATATTTATTCATAGGAAGCGTACAGTTTATCTTATGAACAATCAACTCACTGCTTCACGGACCTTCCTGATACTAGCCTCGATCGTGCATTTAAAATAATAACAAGAAAATTAATCTTGTACGTTTTAATGCGTATACACATACACACACACACACACATTTACTAGTATAATATTTGAAGATTTTTATGAGTTATCATTTGAACTTATTGATACTTATGCATCTTCCGCACTGCAATGTAATTAACCATTGAACTTGTGTCATTTCAGAAGTGAAACAGTTTTAATGAGTATAGTTGAGGAATATGTTGATAAAAAAGGAGCAGCGTGAGCCCACGTTAAATGGTTTTATCAATGTAAAGAAAATATTTTTTACGAAATTCAATTTCCATAGAATCTGTCGCGGAAATGTGATTCAAATGATAACACAGGCCCACAAAAAAAGTATATTGCTCTGGGGTAAGACAACATTATTCCTACGTATTTTGACCATCTGAACACGAATCGACAATAACAATTGGGAGTCGCTCGAATTTCGTTTGTCTTAGGCTAAGACTAATTAACCAGATTTTATTAGTAAACGCACAAAGACACTTGTGTCAGTCTTTCCTGACGTGTAGACTATAAGAAAAACAGAAGACAACAGCAGGCTGAAGGCGAATCTAAAGATGGCAAAGTTATTCTATGAAAACGGCAAAATTTGGCATTACCCGTATAGTATATACACGTCAGGAAAGACTGACACAAGTGTCTTTGTGCGTTTACTAATAAAATCTGGTTAGTCTTAACCTAAGACAAATGAAATTCTCTTTTTTTAAGCCTTCAGAATGTCGTCTCAACCTGAGACAAATCATATTCTTTGTTTTTAAGCCTTCACTACTAAAAATCGTGGTTTTTTACGATTTGTTAACGTTATCTTCGAAATTCGCTGAGCGACCCCCAATTTTTATTGCCGATTCGTGTTCAGATGGTCAAAATACGTAGGAATAATGTTGTCTTAACGTCAGAGCAATATACTTTTTTGTGAGCCTGTGTAATCTAAGAAATATTACGCTGACTAGTTTACGCAAAGACTAATGACGTTGAATCATTTTCTTTTCAAAATTGTTATTTAGAAGAAAAAGTTTTTATTTGCTATATGTCCAATCAATCTTTCATTAACATTAATTAATTTTTAACGTTCTGTACAATTATTACTTGTGGAACAACTCACAACCACTTATTTACCGAAGAAAATAATTACAATAAAAATTAAAAGTGCGTATACCCATTAAATCTCATGTTGAGCACATATGTGGCGACTCAGGACCATCAGCGCACCGCTCGAGACGCAAGCAGCTTCTGGAGCCGAGAGCGCTCTATTAGTGCGCAGAGTCTATGCCGAAGAAAAACAACTGAATCTCCCCTCTCCAGGCTGAAAAGGCTGCCGCATCAGCTGTGGCGAAGCGAGCGAGCGAGCCCAAGAGACAGAGCTTTTCTGACAGGGCTAGTGTCCGCACGCAACTCAACATCATTCAAGCAATTCATTCTCACTCAATTTGTAATAGTATTAAGAGTTGATTAGTTTTAATAAATAGTTATTGTTTAATAATATCCGATTGGTCATTCTTTACCACCTGCGATCTCACCTCATCCCTTGCTGAGACTCGCTCCTCATACTGACACACAACCCGGCAATCATACAAACCCCAAACATATTCCATTTCGAGATATTTTTTACTTTGAAAATTAATTGTGACTTTCGCATCTATAATTTTCTAGATGGAATTATGTAAACAATCGAAAATATAAATAAACTAGAGAAAATCTATTAACTTTAAAGATCCATAATTGTTATAATGGTAAGCTGAAGTATGTTAAATATTTTTAGAGTTTTTAGTAATTCGTGTAGAGTAGAATAGAATAGAATAGAAATAGCATTTATTTTGTAAATTTACAAAAATAAAATACATGTAGAAGTCTCTGTATCGCACGCATATGAATGATTTTATACAAAATAAGACTCACGAAATATTCTCTGCGAGTGTCGGTTTTCATCTAGCCGAATTTGTCCCCGTAGGGTGTGATGTGTTCATCACCCCTAGCGCCCGTTACGTATATGACACATGCATTCTGTAAACGTTGCAATCGTGCTCTTAGTTGCTCTGACGCGTCAAGGTGTACAACTGTAAAGTAGCCAAGATGGGAGAATAGTATAGTGCTTTTGCGAGCCTTTTGCGTAATATTGTATTAAATTTGTTAGTTACTGAATCAAATTTCGGCTCCCAAGTTAATGTAGAATGTAGTACAACACCAAGACTTACGACCGTGTCAGAAAATGGCACGACAATACCCCTCCCAACATCAATGCCAGGGAGACCAAGCTTCTTTACCTTGTTAATGGTTTTGAAAGTACCAAAAACTATTGCTTTCGTTTTTTCAGCGTTGAGTTTGAGATGAGCACGATCGGACCAATCCGACACGGATTCTGCTACTCTACTAAGCAACTGTATTCCCCCATTTAGGTTGTCCTTTCTAACTTGTACATAGATTAATTAATCGAAAGGCTATTAAGTGCCTCTTGGATGTCGTCAATATATGAGGTGAATAATAAGGGACCCAGGTCTGAACCCTGTGGCACGCCTAAATTGGCATCAATCCAATCCGATTGATCACCGGTTTTGGCCTTCACTAGTTGTTTCCTTCTCACGAAATAGGAACTGAGCCACATAAGTGCAGCCCTAGAGAACCCCGTAAGTCTTAATTTTTCAAGAAGTCGTGATGGTGAAATTGTGTCAAAAGCCTTTGGAAAGTCAAATTGCAGAAGCACTGTCATTAATTTTTTGTCAATGCCGGTTCGTACATTGTCAGTAAATTTAATAAGAGCAGTTTGGGTAGAACTACGCGGTCTAAAGCCCGTTTGGCGTGGATCAAGCAGTTTCTTAATCGTTAGGTACTCGAACATTTGGTCATGAACGAGTTTCTCAAGAACCTTTGAGAGGAAGCACAGTAGAGCTATCAGACGAAAGTCTGCCGTAGCGGATGGTATTGCACGGTTTTTTAATGGCGGTACAAGTGCCTCCTTCCACAAAGATGGATAGGTGTTCTTTTTTAGGAATGAGTTGAACAGCGAAACGAGATCTTTGCCTATGACTGGGATGCATTCGCTCATGACACCATGTGGTATGCCATCCACCCCCATTACCTGAGAAGAGAAGTGGGAAATGGCCAGAATTACATCATTCAGACTCACTGGTTTAAAAGAAAATCCATTCTCTTTCGCGGCATTGATTATATTGATGTGGTTTATGTTGTCTTTATGAGGAGAAACGGACATCTCAGCAAAGTGTCTATTCAAATCATCCAATGAAAAGCCGTTCAAGTCATCCTTGGTTCTTGGAAGCAAGTTCGTTCGCAGCTCTTTCTATATGCTCTTGCGGTGAGGTGCGTTTGAGAGCTTATTGTAGTAATAAGTCATCCTTGCGGCATTTGTTCTTACTTGTGCTTCTTTATGTAGCGCGATAAAGTTCTCGAGAAAGTTTTTGTTACCTGTCTTGTGGTAGCGTCGATACGTAGCGTCACGTTTTTTATACAATCTTATTAAGTCTGCATCTATCCAGGGAGATCTTTCTTTGCGAGGAATAATCTCTCTGAGCGGAGCCAGTTGCTCGATTAGCTTTCTGTAAATTACTATTAAAGCAGTGTAATAGTGCGTCAGGGTCATTTGTTGTACCAGCAGAGAACGGTCACCAGTCACAGTTCTCCAGGTAATTTTGTAGATCTATAGGATTGATGCTTTTGTAGTCCCTGTACTTAATTACCTGGTCCGATTCTGTATACGTCGGTGAAGATATCAATGCATCAATAATATTATGACGGTTGTGATAGGTCATCGGTCTCGTGCAGGTTTTGAGAACTTCATCGTTATCGTCAATAAGCATAGCATCAATGCATGTGGTCGACGTGTGGGTGATATGTGTTGGATCGTGCTGGATAATTTGTAGCGATAGTTCTCTAGCAGGTCTGCGTACGAAATTGGCGTCGTAACAGTCGGTGAGTAGGTCGGCGTTCCAGTCTCCCATTATAATTTTTTGACTGTAATCGTAGCTGTGCGTTCGTAATTGTTGCAAGAAGTTATTGTTGTAAAAAGATACGTCAAATATTGGAAGTGGGCTTCCACGTAGAGTAGAGAGAAAATGAAAAACTTTTCTTTAAAAAAAAATAGTTTACGTCGGCAAGAAAAAGATTTTGTCTGTTCGGAAAGAGACTATAGTTTATTTGAGTTTGAAAAAACCAATATAATTTGTTTTCTTACACGGAGAGAAACATTTGAATAAAAATTACTATAGTTTATTGTAACCGGGGAACAGACTCGCACTGTCAAAAAATTTACTATAGTTTCTAGTAAAAATTGCTATAACTTTCGTAAAAATTAGCAGACATATAGCAATTTTTGGTAGAAACTATAGTAAATTTTTTGACAGTGCGAGTTTGTCCCCTGGTTACAATAAACTATAGTAATTTCTATTCAAATATTTCTCTCCGTGTATTTGACAGGTGACTATACATGTGTAACTATCACACGTGAGGATGAAAATAAGACGTCTCGGTTTTCACGGCACCTGTATTTTTCATCGAACGCCTGATCAGGAAATCCACACGTGCCTGATTTATCGCCTATGACGGCGGCGACTGACGCCGTTGTAAGCCCGTCGATCAAACACAGCAGTGCGCGTATCCGCGGAGCAAGGCGAATATGTGTCCCGGGTAAATAAACGTCGCCACTTATACGCGCCGGAGTAAGCGCATATATTTATACATAGGCTTACATACGCCGGCGAAGGCCGAGCTACGAATTATGAACCTGAGAAATTGATTTACGGCATCGATAACAAAACTTATTTTGTTAATTGATAAGTAAGACGCATCTTATTTGATTTATCGAAAAAGCGGAAAACACTCTAAGTACAAAGAAGCGGCGTAGTCTTTAAATATCAAATTACCTGGCCTAGTATAAAATTCTACAGCATTCAATTCACTTTTAGACAAAATTTGATAAGCCAATTAAAGTGACGTCTATCAGTTTACTTATAACAAACTAATCTTGACACCTGATTTGTTCTCTTCTTTAGATATCTCTTCATTAATAATGTATCAATTTCAGACTGTTCGTTCAAATAGAATGACAATTTAAACTATTACGGAAATGATGTTACACAGTATGATTGAACTTAGTGATAAGCCATTTGATTAATCATAAATTTAGCAGTTATTTAGAGATCGTTCTAGTTTTTACTAAAAAGAGCGACGTTAAAAAGATTGAAAAATGACTGTATAGAATTAGGTGTTTATAGGAAAGCACATTATATTTGTTAAGAATATCTTTATGAATATATAACATATTGTTGTTACTTTTTAAATATTATTTCAGTCCTTATCAAATTTTAAATTCAAGTGATGAATTGATAAAACTATAAATTTATAATTTCCTTGAATGGCATATCATCGGACGTGTATTTACGTAAGATGCAAATGAAAACTGCTAATCAGTCAAGACTTTAAAAACTATAATTATATAGTGATGAAATCAACAGAAGTTATCATCAATAACAATTACCGCAAGGTGATTCTTTGCTACTAGCAATTTTCATCGTCAATTAGGCAACGCCACTTAACTGCGCAGCTATTATTCCGATTCTCTTTGAAGATCTGACACTGTGTCGAACGAGACAAGAGATAAAAAAGCCGGCAGTGCGCGGGAGGGGAAGATTTCTCGCCGAGCGGTGTAGTTGCCCGCGATGCCATAGAATAAACCACTCCGACGACAATTTGACTTTATGATTAGCGCGGCGCGCGAACTGGACGAATGATTTATTCATTTCATTATCGTGAAACGCCTAATGCCTCACAACTATTTTCCCATTACGACAGCGAGACAGAGGATCGGCTCGCTCAATATTCCGAAACTAATGCAACCTGCAGATTTGCTGAATATTTAGGAATAGATTTCGAGTAGGACTAAGTATATTAACCATAGGACTTTAATTAATTTTTTACGACATTCAATTACTCATTCTAAAGCAATGTTAAATATCATTTCTAAGAAAGAAATTATTTTTAAGAAATCAATAGAAAATTTTCTCGAGATGCGGAAAAATGTGGTGAGAGTATATCAAGACCAAAGACAAACGGTAAATATTTGACATTTGTTTTCCCGGAAAAAATGAGTATGCCAGTCTTGTTAACGCAATTACCGCAAGAAAAAAAATAGTTACTATCCCGTACTAGAAATAATTACTGGCCATGAATAAAATGCCTCGGCTGGGTAATACCGATGTAAAGGTAGCATTAATTACCTGGATCAGCACGAGGTTTCCAACGATCATGTACCACTGTTGCTTTGGCGTGTCCATGTGGCCAAGATTCGCCTGCGTCGACAGCCTCGACGCCAGCGTCATTTCCAGGTTGCCCTTGAGCCCGAGAAGCGCCGGGACCAAGATCATCAACTCGTTGACTTTTTCGAACACCACCCAATACTGAAAGAGAGAGGGAGAGGCGCGTGAGTGAGCTCGAGGGATCGAGGGGCGCTCGGGCCGCCAATAGTCACCTGCACGAGGTCCAGGACGAGTCCCGCGCCGACCATGCCGAGGCCGGCTATGAGGAAGGGTATGGAGACCTGTATCGTGATGGCGAGGTAGGACTCGAGGGGCTCCCCGTCGTAGATCTTGCTCTCGGCGACGAGGTCGGGCAGCCGGCTCGCACCGCCCTCCTCGAGCAGGCTCGCCGCGTCCTCGCTGCCCGGCAGCCGCTGCTCCCCGTTCGCCTTGTCGGGCCCGCCGCCGCCAGTGGCCGTGGCCACGTGCTGGAGCGCCGCGGCGCTGCCAGAGCAGCTGGGGCAGCTCAGCAGGCCCGTGTTGGCAAGGGCGAGCGAGACGTGGGCGCCGACGTTCGACTCGGAGCAGGTGCGGGACCTGCCGCCCGTCGGCGTCATGCGCGCTACCTGCGACAGCTGCGACATTGCGCCCTGCTCCTGCGGCTGCTGCTGAGCCTGCTGGGGCTCTCGTGGGTTGTGGGCTCGCTGCGGATGCTGCTGCTGCTTAGCGCCCTGCAGCAGGGGCTCCTTGCATTGCTCACTGTCAACAGAGAATGGTTTGGTCATTCGTGGGGCTGGGCTCGGTAATAGACAAGTTCATCCTATCCTTTCCTTTTATAACTACCCTTTTCACTCTAGTTAGGAGAAATCAATAATTACGGTTCATACTAATTATTGTAAATGCTTTCAATTTTCCACTTTTTAGGCACGACCGCCACGGGAGGGCCTTATATATTCACCAGAGCAAAAATGATGTTTATGGATTATTTCAATGAATTTTAAATGGATCTTAAT
>JAWWEQ010000055.1:10948703-10976262 GCA_035583055.1 Torymus tubicola | reverse complement strand
AAATACAAAATAATTTTACAATTTGGTTGATTCAATTACGCGTCACATTGATTCAATCAAATTTTTTTCTCAGTGTAGTAATTTTAAAATTCCATCCTTTTAAAATAAGTGAAATAACAGTGAATGCCAATAAAGTTATAAATGAAAATTAGAAAATAAAAAAGATGAAAAAATAATAATAGGCGGGTACACATATTTAAATATAAGCTCTGACATTACCATTTTTGTTCTTAACTAGTATTCAATCTGAACAAAAATTTAGTACTTTGACCTATTCCTGCTTGGAGAGGTTACGGATTCCGGATCACGGATTTTGCTCAAACTTTAAGATATGTTTTTAGATGCTAAAATATGAAGAATACTAGAATCTTAGACCCTAACGCTTTGATAAACTTGAGTTATCGACAGATTTAACTGTACTTGAAAGAAATACTGAAAAAACGGCTCTGTTTTATTTCTTTATTAAACAAAAGATATTTATTAAAACTAAAGATTACAAGCTTTACATTGCTTTTTCAGAATTAAAAAATATTAAATATATCCCAAGTTATGATAGTTTTAAGTTAAGCAACACAAACGCATCAAAATAAGTATAAAGCTCTACTTCCTGTAAATTGATCAATTTTTGTTGCGTAACTTTAAACTTTTATAACTTGGGATATATTTAATATTTTTTAATTCTGACAAAAGCAACGTAAAACTTGTAATCTCTAGTTTAATTTTCATTTTTTACAATTATATATATAAGGATTTTCTTAACCAATAAAGAAATAAAACAGCATTTTTTCAGTATTTCTTTCAAATCCAGCTAAATCTATCGATAACTCAAGTTTATCAAAGCATTAGAGTCTAATATTCTAGCATTCTTCATATTTTAGCATCTAAAAACAGTACCTCAAAGTTTGAGCGAAATCCGTGATCTGGAATCCGTGACCTCTCCTAGTTAGTCATTTTTTGCAACCAAAGAAAAGTAGAGGATTATGATAGAGTGATTATTTTATTGCAAATAAGAGTCTCAGTAGCTTATTGATAAAGTATGGACTAGTAATCCGATACTTCCGTTTGAGATCTGATTTCTACCGCTATAAATATAAGAACTGCTGCGGTTAAACAGTATAAAAAATGTCATTTTATATACAAGATGTCCCATTTTAATCGCCCACCCCCAATTTTACGTTCAAATATGTACTATCACAAATTTTCTGCTCTTTCCATTTCTGGGCTAAAAAATAGCATTTCCCATTAAAAAAAACACTTTGACCTTGAAATAACCTTCAAAATTGCGTTCAAAGTCAAAGTCCTTGGTACTTTTGTATTTATCATTTTTTGCTCCGAGTGTATCTTCCGTCAATTTCTGGTGGTGGCGATTAAAATGCGACACCTTGTATAAACGATTTTCAATTAACGATGCCCTGGTAGAAAATGAAAATAACTAGTCAATTCTTAACTGACTTCTAGCAATAAACTGGCTATTTCTATATATTTTTGTAAAATGACTCGTGTTTTTTTTTATTTTTACTAGAGTACTAATATAATTAAAATTATAAAGCGGTCTACTTACTTATTCTAACTAAAAAATGTAGTTTCTTATATAAGTAACAATGTCTTAAATATACAGGTGTGAGTCTATGTGTGAATTAATAATTTTTTATATGTTCTAGTACATATACTGTTATATTTGAAGTGCACGCTTAAAAGGAAATCGATAAAGACAATTATGGCGTTGTGAGAAATTCTTCGTTTACTGAGATATAAGAAGAAAATAAACAATATTAAACTGGTAAGTAGTTATATGAAAATATTTTATTGGGGTACAGAAAAGAACATACAACAATTTTCATTACGAAAGTTCTAGGGTGAACGGAAATAACGCTAGAATGTTTTTGAAAATTTATAAAATAAAAATATAAATATCTTATGAAGATTTATTTTACTGCAAAAATGTCGTTGGATACCTCTTATTTATCAAAAAACTGTCTAAAACCGAAAAACAGACATTTAATCTTTAAATATGAGTCAAATTAACTTCTCAATAGAACTTTAGATATCAATATTTAAGACTGTTAAAATAAATATAATTATCTAAAATGAAACTATTATCGTTATTTGGTGTACGTTTATTAAGATGAAATAAAAAGTGCACTTGTTTTGACTAGGGGTATAACCCTAGAACTTAAGTTAGTTATTTCCTAACTACATAAGTAAAAAATCAAATACATATATATATATATATATATATATACATATATATTTATTATTATTAAATAGAGGTCGAAACAGTATACAATTCTTTTTATTTAAAAATGAATAAATAATATAACCTTTTACAATAACATAAATTTTTATTTAAAATGTTGTAACTCATTGTCAAATCCTACCTTTTTATACTTGCTAAAATTGAGAAATATTAACAAATGCATTTTATACTGAATATTCGTATAAAGCATATTCTTACTGTGTATTTTTGTAAATAAATATATGATTTAAAAAAAAGATCCAATATATCGGTTGATATTCATATTTTGAAATAAATAATTTATTTTAATGTAAACTAAAGCGAAATTTCACCAACAAATCAAATACAAACAATAAAAAAATTACTTTTCAAGCAGCTCACTAAGGAAGAAGACAATTATTTCAATGAAAGAAAGAATAATAGAACACACATTTGGATATTTAATTTATACATAAATAGTACAATCAAAAAGCTTCCATCTACATAAAAAGGAATCCGAATAATAAAGTAAATTCAAGAAAGTCAGGGACCTAACGTCAATACGTATACAATGTCTAGTTGAGTCATCAGTATAGCAAAGCGTATTGGACAATTCGTACATATCTGATAAAAAGTTCTGTTTTTTTTGTATAAAGACTGTTTGCATACGAGAAAGATATACATTAGTTCAGTGATATTTTTCGTGTAAAAGGGAAAAAATAATTAAAATATTTTACTTTGGTAAACTGATAATTGTTATTGTAAATGTACAAATGTACAAATGCAAAAAAAAAACAAAAATATTTGTTACTATTTGCATATGGTTATTTAGTGCAATATTATATCTTTAGACTTCTAAAATAATTGTGATAAATTTTAATACTATACTAAAATAAGTTTTGTTATTAACTTTATTGTATAAATTTCAAAGAATGTAATAATTTTGTTTATGTTTGTAGATAAAACTACTATTTACAAAATGTGATAGTTTATTAATATAAACTGAAAGAATTATTTATTTATTTATCGTTCAAGAAAATCCAGAAATAATATTCGAAAATATTTGTAAAATATACTAAATGGAGCAAATTTATAAAAGTAAAAAAACAACAAATCAAGTTTTAAAATTTTGCGTATGAAAAGACATTGAAACTAAAAATCTTAAAAAATAAATTTTATGACAGTATCGACTGTTTCAACCGTGGCTTATATTTCACTGAATCAATACTCTTTATATAAAGTATCTAGAAAATTAATAATAATTTTGTCGATATTATTATCTAACAAATCTAACTCAGGCCCAGGCGAATAAAACATAAATTAATTTACTTTAAAAATTGATAATTATAAATGAGATAAATTTGTAATGATGAAACTGACAATTTCAACTAGAAAATAAACGTATTTGTAATTACAAATAATAATAAAACTTGCTCTGTAAGAGTACACGCATGTATATAAATTTAATTCCATACTTGAAATAAAAAACTGAAATGCATTTACAAAATGATATCCTATATTAGATCTTCTATCATACATCATAACTACTATATTTAAAGTAATCTTATTTATTGTGCATCCTTAGAAAATAAATATTTTTCTTCTATGATATAAAATAAAGACAGAATAAAAATTTAATCAGAATATGAATCTTAAATCATGGAGTTTCATCTTTTGTATTTTTATAAACGTATGTGAAGATTTTATAGCATATGTTGCTTGCACATCTTGGTCAGATCTATTAATACGTAATATTTTGCGTAACCATGCACCTTATCAAATAATCATTTTTACAAGTAATACGGTGCGAACAAATTCTAAATATGAGAACGTTTTATTTCGAAATAGTATGCGAAAAATTCCTGCAGTATTAATTAACATAAGGAAGCAAATAATATAGATAAAATAAGAATCTTGAAAATGCCAGTTTTTCAAAATCCTCGTCAATCAACCATATACTTTATTATTAAAACTCAGTATGGATCTGAAATTGATTTAAAAGAAATGTATGATATTTTGAAAGAATTAATTGTCATTGCACCGATAACAACGAGACCTAAGTGTCTATTAATATATTACAGTAAAAGTAATCATTATGAAAAAAGTTTAAAAGAAATTTTACGTTATGCTTGGACATTAAAATTTTTAGATTTTTCTATTTTAACCATTAATAAAGTAAATCGAGTTCTTTACTATACCTATAATCCTTTCGAAAACATCTACGATATTAATTCTTTTGAAGCTGAAAGTAAGATTTTCTTCAGAAACTTGATAATGTACAAGGATATACTGCCACCTTGCTTGCTTCAAATCATAACATGTTTATTTATAGTCAAAATAGTACCAAATAAAATAATATTGTAATTGCTATTAGCGATTTTATGTATGTAAAAACTGTATTAGATAAGTTAAACTTTACTCTGCGCTTTGTAACTGATTATACCGAGGAAGATGATATTTCAGAGTTATTCGAGAACACTTTTTCAAAACTAGAAAAGAATGAAGTAACGATGTCAACCGCTTTATATCTTGTCAATACTTATTTATACAAAAAAAAGTTTGTGGCAGGGATCGCAGTTTCTTATAGTAAAATGATATTAATCGTACCAGTCATACCAATATCTACAGTAAAATTTTCTTATGATATTTTAGTTCGTATGATTGTTTTTCCTGGTATTATATTAATTTTTGTGATAGCAGTGCATTTATTAAAACTACCAACGAAAAACTGGAAAATTACAAAAATATTTGAAATATTTTTGGGTATTCCAACAGCGAACGTACCTCACAAAACAATTGAAAGATTTATTTTCTTGACTATTATCATTTTGTCTTTAAAATACTCTAGTTTCCTTATGTCAAGATTAACGGACATCAGGCTCATTAAAGATGAGCGGCATTTTGATTCTATTGAAGATATTTTCAAATCGAAAATGACTATTTACACTTGTGATGCTGCAAATGAATACGACAGCGTCGAAGTAAAAGAATTGTTTTCGAAAAGCAAAAAAATACACAACCTCATAGATTGTGTAGATTTAGTTTTTAAAAAGAGAAATACAGTTTGCGTGTCAGCGTACTTTCTAGCTTTAGCTTTAATAAATCGTAATCTGAAGAATAGCCAAGCCATCATTTCGTCAGGAGCAAATAGCTTTCGGATACGAAAAAGCTTCGCCTTACGTTGAAAAATTCGATCAACTTTTACAGTTTCTACAAGAATCAGGCATCCCTGATCGATGGAGATGCAAAGCGGATACGAGTAGGAGAAGAATGGAAAATGTGTTGGTGACCGTGAAGGACACTCTCGCCAAGCAGCTTATTATAATCACGTCCGTAGGATGTATACTAGCTATCCTTGTTTTTATCTGCGAGTTAATATGTCATCGGCTGCAAATACAAAGGAGGAATAATGTCTTCCGTTAGATGCAGATCGATTAGAGAGGAAAAATGTATTATTTGTACCAGAAATAAATGAATACATTACAAATCTCATAAATAATTGAAGCATTATTTTCTTTAAAAATGTCTTATCCATCTCGATTTCGTGGGTAAGGGCAAGGAGTTTGGATTTGGGCATCCAGCGTAGAGAATGCAGATGGTCAGCGCGCGTAGCAGCAGAGCAGCAGCTACAATAACGATGGTATTATAGACATTAGTCCGTCTCACTCGCTCCCTCTTTCTCTCTCACTCTTTCATCTGTCGACGTCTCGCTCGCTGGCAAATGGGCTCGCTCGGGATATATGGAGAGCAATTTGTATTCTGGTAACTTCTGGACTAGGTCACATCTATGGAGGCCCACTTTTCTGATTACCCGGTTAAACGTTTGCATTTCTCACTCGCTCGAGTGAGCCAGCCAGCGAGCCGGCGGTATAGGTGAATTGGCCGCGCGCAGTCCGGCAAAGCTCGCGAGCTTTATAGCCCGTCGCCGGCAAAGTTTTGCATCAGTTCGTCGTAAGTATGTCCTTTGGATGAGAATGACCCGAAGAGGTGCTCGCGCCGATAATTAAACAGCCTCTCCGCGTTTCACAACGAACACTATGAACATTTGTCAGAAATCAACTTCTTCAACGTACGCTGGGAAAAATAGACAACATTCTATTTATATAATGTTTAATTCCACACTGCTGCCTTTATTTGATCCGATCAAACCTAATAATGTCAGTAGTAAAGAGTTAATCTTTCGTACATAGGAGTGACCTCAAGTATCGTAAATCATGAGGACTGAAGACTTAGAGCAGTGGAATGTTATCAACATGAATATCACTTGCAACTTGAAAGGCTTCAAGCTCAAGTAGTGGTTTGCTCGATTGTTTTAGAAGCAAATATAGAAAACGATGTTTCTATATTTATTTACAATCTTGTCACATAATCCACACGATACTGCAACAAGATCTTAGATATACTGTTCGTCTTCTGAAAAATCAATACATTTTCATCCCAGAAGATATAGATGACTTCAAAATCATGAATACAACAAGATTTATAGTTTGTTTAAGATTGATCAACTGAAAATCGTTACTCTTATAAAAAGTTGGTGATAAAACCAATAGAACTTCTCTATAATTGTTTTTTATAAGCATACTTTTAAGGCTGATGACACTCTGTTGTAAGCAGTGGAGTAATACACTTGCGTGATCAAACGGCGTGGGCGCGAGGCAGCGGCATGCCAATATCAGTCCGACGTCATTGCAGACTAATATCGACCCAATACGAGTCTGTCTTTTTAACAATACTTTAATGCCCCTGAAATGAAAAGTAACTATCCGGAAGAGTGATCTTCTATTATCTATCGTTTTTCCATCTTTGAACAGCCATAGGCTTCAACTTGATGCTTTTGATTCTGTTGTGCTGCACCTTGTTAAAAGTGAGTAAATTTTCTACGTAGTAAGAGAAAATATGCAGGCCCTCTGTGATATGCAAATTAATCGAGGCGCTTCGAAAAACAGTGGTTGCGCTCGCTCGGTTGGGTGCTACAAGATTCAACATCGGCGCGCGGGTGCACTCTTTGTCGTGGGTTTATCTGACTGATCTAATTGACATTGCAACCGAGCTCACGGCCGCACTTCCGAGTGCAAGATCGCTCCGCGCTGCGCTGCACCCGTTGCGCGGCGCGCAGGCAGAAAATTCGAAAAGCTCGCTGGCCTTGGCAAGAGAGAGAGAGAGAGAGAGAGAGTGACAGCTTTACCCTGTCGACGGACGACGTACCTATACCGTACTCCACTTTGCAGCCGTTTTTCTATATGTTTTCTGCAAGCCTAGCCGCTTCGGGGCTCTAATTAAATTTCCTGTACGCGCGCACGCTGCGCACGCTTGCACACTGATGGTGCCGGCTGTGCACTTGAAAAAGATTTCACTAACGACGTGTGAAAATGCCTTTGTTCCAGTTTTCAGTTAATACGCTCTCTGTGCTTTTCAGCGAGGACGCGAAGGACGCCTGATTTCAAATCAAATTTTATCGTTCGAAGATTATTATTCGTTCGATCTATCATATAGGCTACGATTGCTTAGATGATGCAAACAGGAACCTGGCTGTGTCAATGTTGCTAAATATACTTTTATTTCGTACTATAATTTTACTATATATATATATATATATATATATCTACAAGGTTTATTTTTGTCATCTTTCTAAATTTACATTTCAATTGTGCGAATGGTAACAATTATTACACTATTTCATGAAAAAAATCACATACTTGTTTGATATTTTTGTTAATAAAAGTCTGCCGCTAAAGTCTAAGTAATTCTGTGAAATGTAATTCTCTGTCGATATTACTTTTTTTGTTAGAAAATACAAAGATGGTCTATAAACATCTCTTTGAATGTATTATATATGTAGATAGCACATATCCTTCGGAGGTTCGAGGGTAGTTTAACTTTTTTTGTACACGAAATAAATGACTCACATGGCCTTGGGACTATTTGCGTCTTTTGCGATAGACGCCTGACTTTATATTACTCATTTCACAGGATAAAACTCCGGCTTATTTTTCTGCCCTATTTAATTGGTTAGAACTCGGTATATTTTCTATTTCACATGATATATCAATTTTACGGAATAATCTTTTCTTCTTTTTACAAAGGTTCGCCGCTAATCAAATGTGAAATCACAGAAGCCACTGGAAAGGTACATCTCATTGAAGCCATTGCGCACCTCCGTGAATCACGGCGTATACGCAAAGAGGCACTCGATTGTAATTTCCGCTCTAGTTGGCGTTGATGAATTATCGATGACACTCTTTTTTTCAAGGAAAATTCACGGCGCTTCCCGGCTTGCAGCGGCAAGCAGCACGTATGCTTAGAGGTGAGAGGGGGGAGACGGTGGTAAACCACCTTGGCTTTGAATCTCTCGCTATCGTATCGCATTATGTGCAACACTTATTTATTGCAGCCGCAACGCGCTCGCTCCTCTTCCTCTTTTATGATCCATTACTGTCGCGGCTGAACGCGCGTAATCGAAAACGAGCCTTCGTCACGGAATTTCGACGTGCGAGCGAGTGAGCGCGCGTGCATCTACTTATTATGTAAAGCCGCCGGGACATTTTGACATTCGAGTTGCGCGGTGGCTTGTTACGCCTTTACGCTTTATTATTGCGGAAGAATACTTTTATAACGTGCGCTCTTTTCTTCTCAGAGCGTGAGCACTGCGAGCGTGGAAAACGCTACGTAGGCGTCGTTAATGCGGGCCATTCTTTTCCTGAAGGGCAAATAGATCTTTACCTTTGTATATAAAAAATTAATATCAACAATAGTAAATCAGTGCCTTTTATAAATTAAAGAAAGAAACTTTATGCTGTATTAATTTTTTTTATTTGGCACAAATGTTTCTTTCAAGCATGGTTATTCGACAATATCATAATAATCGTGATAGTAAATTTTGTTTTACAAAGCTGATTAAGTATATTATCTTTTAATGCATCTGCAGTAGATATTATTATTTCATATAATATTCAGAATTATATTATTAAATGAAACATTACTCTATAGAAATCAAATTAAGGAGTTTGAAATAAGTCAACAAATACAGGACTCAATTTTGCGAATGTAGTGATGGTAAATTATTTTTTTTTTAAGTTTTTACTTTTCGTTTATTTGATTTCTATATAATAATCAATTCAATGTAAATATATAAAAAAACAATGAAACGTGTCGTTAACTATTATTATATTTCAACAGTTAAAACTTTATAATATTCCTTTGAACCCTAAATTAAGAGAAAAATTTTTTAGTTTTTTTTTATTATGTATATATATATATATAACCCTTAAAAGAATTTGGAATATGTTAGAGATGAAGCACACATTCTAAGCAAGCATTTTGTATACGTTCCAAATCATGGCTTATAAATAGCAACGGTTGTGTTTTTAACGGCCATTTTAATATCTTCAATAAAAATAACAATGACGCTGAGTTGGTACAGTTAGCACCTCTCACTCTTTTGAGTAGTTCAACTACTTTAATTGTTTAATCAAACCGTGTAGTAATAAAAGCGTTGCCATTTAATCGAATTCATGAAGGGAAACTGCTGATTCTATTCAAGCAAATTTTGACAAGTGTCGACAGTGAGTAATGTATAATAAATTTAGCCATTTTATTTGTCATTATTGAAAATGAAATGGTGGGATTATTTGCTTCAGCGAGACTCATATACTATGAGCGCAAAGCTTAATATCAATTATTTTCCTACTTAATTTTCAAAATACTGTTAAGGCTAAAACCGTTCAGCTAAAGTTGCTCAGAAAGTATAATAGAGTAAAAAAAATAAATAAAGCCGCGTTCGAGTGGCTCTTCCGCACAGAATCTGCGCGCGCGCACCGGCCGTCAGCGGCGCAGAGCGCCGATCGCGCGACCGGCGTCGCGACGCACACCACGCGCGGGCCCGTCGATACTCACGTCGAGGACTCGCCGGTGAACAGCAGCTACTGTTTCTCTCGGAGCCTGCGCTTTCATCACTGCCGTATGCCTGCCGGCCGCTGCGGCCTTGGGTGAGCCCGGAGCCTCCCCGATCGCGCACTACGCCGAAAGCTCGCGCTGCCGCCGGGCCATTCTCATATCCTTGCGCAGATCTCTGCCGACGACTGCCGGGCTGAACTCGAGCTGTCACTGCGACTGCGCCTCTGCGGCATGCCGCGCGGAAGCCCCGGCCGCGGCTCTCGCCGATCCTCGCCGACGTCGGAGCCCGTCACTGCGCGTCCGGGGGCAGCGCACTCTTCGGAGTCGTTCCTTTGCCCGTCATTGCGCTCTCCCGGGGCTGGCCGCGCGTCTCGGTTTCAATTTACACGTGCTCGAGCGGAAGGGCCGGACGGCAATTGACGGCGAGTGGCTCGGAGCGCGCGGCTGCGCCGGCGAAGCGTCTGCGGAGTGTCATTTCGGGCGCGGGCTTCCGAGAGCGGCGGCTGGGATCTTTCGCGGCTTCCTCCGCGGCGCGGCGAGGAGGAGAGTGAGGACAGAGCGCGAGCGTCGGCGGCGACTCTCCTCGCCGTCCGTGCGGGCAAGGATTAGCCAATAAAAGTGTCCGGCGCGGACGGAGGGATAGTTGGCACTGACAGATCTAACTATTTCATTGAGCAGAGCTTCTGCCCCGTGTGTGCGCGCGCGCATGTCGTGGGCCTTCGAGCGTGTCCACACACACGCACGGCGAGCGCGCGCGCATTCGCACACTAAGCGCTGGGCTTTGAGAGCGTGCGTGCGTGTGGTGCACGCGCTAAGCTCGCGAGCGCCGAGTGCGGGAGCAAGAGCGGCCGGAGAGAGGCAGAGGGACGCGTCTACGTATATACATATATACGTGGCGCGGGAGGTTTATGGCTTACAGTGGTCCACGTGCGTGAATGGACGCGTAATGACAGCGCACGGGCAAGAATCGCCGATTACACCGCCGCCGCCTCCGTCGCGCTCTCGTCCGATCCGTACTTACGTACACGTACAGAGCGCTTCGCGGATGTATGAGCGTGTGTATATACGTGCGGAGAAGATTAGGGGGAGGCGGGGGGTGCGTAATCGCTCGACGGAGAGGCGGAACGAGACGCAGAGGGAGATAGAGAGAGGGAGAGAGACAGAGAAAGAGGATTAGTTATATAGCGGATCGGCTCTCGCAGTTTGGCGCTCTGACGAACGCTTTGCGTGATGATGTATGTATGTATCTAGCTGCTACAAGAGTGCGTAACGTTTATTTTACTACTGAAAACTTGCTCTCTTCAATCACTCTGGCCTAATCTCATTTAAATAATCTTACTTCTTCCTCTTATTTTTCTTGTAAGATTTTTTCATTTTTCATCATTATTTACTAAATTTTACGATGTATAAGATTTACAAACAAAAATAGAACGTTACACTAACAAATAATTTAGTATTTTTCTTAATCCGAACTGACCCTTGCCATGTATTACTGAAAAACTCGTATAATAAATGTGTTCTCATATTATATTGTCCGCGTGTAAACTTTACAAGTATCGTTGCCTTAAACGAATTCTGTATATAAGCTTTGTATTTCCTTGAAGGGTTTCAGCTATCGTCGCTACACTTATGCCACTTATTTTCTCATGTATTTAGTGGCGCTACTTATCGCTTAATGCGACGATTACAGTAACATCTCTTCTTAATAAATTACATTTAATATGTTAGAAGCAACTAAAAAATGTTCATGGCAATATCTACAACTAACAAGGAAATCACTTCTTTAACAAAATAATTATTTTAGCGATTCTTCTACAGATTTTATTCACCTGAAATTATTTATTAATCTATTAAAAATTCGATATTTAAAAAATAAAATAGCTTTAATTATTCAAAGCAAATAAATATTATTTTTTTCAATTTTAAAGTTTTGACTGTGGAAAAATTCATGTGGGTACGTGATTGTCCATCTGTTATCACATGCGTTTATTAAGATGTGCGAACTACCTTGAAGACAATAATTTGGTTCAATCTTTGGAATATGTTTTAGGTATAATAATAGATACTACATCTTTAACGAAATTAAGCTACGTACATATTTAAATTTATCTAATAAAAATAGTTATTCTAACCATAATTGTTATCAGAATTATTAATACAAACGAAAATTGTAAAAACTAGTTCATTTTCTCAAAATATGATCTGTCTACTATAAAATATACGTAATTTCGTTAAAAAATTATGATTCAGGTAGATAAATGAATTGCTTTAATTTGAACTCCATCTTATTTAAAAATATTGATTTTTTAAAAATCTTAAACGCAATTAAAGATAACATCAAGACGTGATAAAAACATCGTTTGAAAAGAGAAACTTTTTACTCATTTTTACAGAAAATCTATTATTCCTAATATTTTCCTAATATATCTAATATATATATAATGATTCATAAGAAATATAATTAACATGAAGTAAACGATTCATTTTGAAATATTCAAAATAGTCTTGTGCAAAGCTTCATCAAAATCAGATTTCCGAAAGTCAAAATACTTCAAAAATGTCATTGCAAATATGTTATCTATTGCATTAGTCACAAATTTAATAAGATATTCTATATACTTTGAAGGAGAGGTTGATAAAACACGTTTTTAGAAACTTTTTGGTTAAATGTGAAAAATTAAATAAATGTGTCGATAAAGTAGAGATTTACGTGTACACTTCACACCTATACAAAATGGCGTACCAACAGGGATTTTTACATCATCGACATTTCAATTTTATTTATTTTTTTACTTGTAAACGAAGATTGTAAAAAATATTTCCTTTCTGACACTAGGAAGTTACAATAAGTATACATTATGAAGATTTTCAATGACTCCATCTGATAGATTTTTAAAAAAACGTTTTTGAAATTAAAGGCCAGTAAGGTAGAAATTTTTGTAAATACTTTATAAACAGTTATACACACTAAACATGAATTAAGATATCGTTTATCATGTAAATATTTAAAATAATCGTTTCTTTATTCTCGTTGATCGAAATAACCTTTCGGTTACCGACAATGCAGATCAATAGTATTATGCTGGACTGACCTTATATTATTAGTTAAATATTTATTGTTACTAATGATTCTTGAATTCTGTCAACAAATCCGTATGGAAATAATAAATGCATGAAACCGTAGCAAAACGTATAAATAAGTATAAAAATGTACCTTTTCATTGGTTTTTGGACAAATTTTATACGATCTAATACATTTTTATACAGTTTAATACATTTTCATACATTTTCTTACAATTCATAAATTCTTCCATATCAAGTTTGTAAAAAGGTTAATGTAATAATACGTAGGATACCGTATAAAAATGTATATTTCTGTATATTTCCGTAGATTTTTGCAAATTTATTATATTTTTATGCGGTGTTATACATTTTTATACAGTTTAATACATTTTCATAAAATAAAAAAAAACTAAATAGAAAAATAAATAAATCAATTGCGTTTTTATGTTTATGAAAACGAAAGTACGTTTTTACGTTTTTTTACATTTTATAAATTTTATAAAATGTAAAAAAATCGTATAAAATTGTATACAATCATTGCAAATCGTAGAAAACTGTATAAATGTTAAAAATCGTATGAAACCGTCTTAAAACATATTAAAACATATAAAATTGTCCAAAAGCCAATGTTTAGATCCGGTTATATACGTTTTTATTCCGTTTTGTACGGTTGTTTACGGTTTCATACATTTCTTTTTTTTCCATACGGGAACGCATAAAAACCACATTATTATCCAATTACAGACTTAATTAAAGAACAATTTATCACATCGAATTAGGCGACAAGAACTGACAATAATAAATATTTAATTAGAAACATTGTGGTAGGCACAGTGCAGATCTCTCTCTCTCTCTCTCTCCCTTTCTTTGTATAAAACACAACGAATACTTTTGCAGGTTCTATAAAACATACCTGTATTCAAACTATTTATTTACAAAAATTTTATACGGAAAGATGTCTCAATCGTCAAACTATGTGTCTTCGCGAGACATGAATGCACCATTTAGGAATTACAAAATTCTGGTCATTGCCATACTTTTATTTTATAATTACTAAATGAAAATAAACATTATTATGGAATAATAAGTCAACTAATTTCTAAGTAACAAAGTATTCCCTCTATTTCTAACATCTGCTAATATTCCTTTCTATTTTACTTACGCAGAACTCTCCCTTAATAAGGTCACAGATGTAACTACCGAGTGAAACAGAGTCATAAAATAGAAAATTATTTCTAGGACAAATTTAAAACACGACGTAGGGCTCAAGGCTTTTGGCTATCTGAGATAATTTCTCTATCAGACAGTTAAACTGTTGTGTATAATAATAGAACGCGCCCAGAGGGATAAAGAAACTCTGTTAATGATCTCTCGCGCGCGTTTACCGCATGATATATCATCGTTGGCGCGCGTCACGCATCATAGAACAAATGCGTAAGCATAATGTAATGTAATCACGCTCACTCGACTTTTTCCTCTTGTCTCACTGACATTGCTCCTATGCGTCTCTCTCCGGCGTTGGCACATTCAGATTTGCACGGGTGTTTCTATTTTTAGCGATGTGCGCCGAGCTTTTCTGTGAGCAAGCTCTCGCTCACCGTTCAATTGGGCTGCAGCTATGATTACGAAATGGATAAAGTAAATGATTATTCAAACTCTTCTCGTTTCTTTCTTTTCTGTAACAAATTCTGTATTTAAATTTAATTGAACTCGAATTATCGAGCTGGCATTTGTGCCTTTTGAATAGTATAACAATACTTAAATATAAGTACGATAGATAAACAATTATTTACACAATCACTTAATATGTATAAAATAATTCTCAAAATTTCAAGTCTTTTGATAATCAAACAATGCCACAAAATTAATACCATGATTCCCTTATTTTTTCTTGACTTATCAGATACTAGATCATGACGTTTTTTTTCTTTTTGATCTTGGGAAATAATTGCATTTGTGCTGAATGTTTTGTATAAAAAGCGACGTATAAAAACCTAATGCAGGTCAATCGCTCTCTTAAAATAGATCCTATATAGATATGTCGTAGTTTTTAATAAATTTTTGGAACTTTCTTTTTTTTCGTGAATAAGTTGACTACGTGTACACGTTTAATCTCCAACATCGGAGTCTCCGTCACCAATAGCATTAAGTATATGAAACGCTATACCAAGTAAAGCTGTACCGATTAAGTCCCCGGCAGCAGTCAAATATGGAATGGCAGAGCTGTCCGGATCCATACCTCTGATCCACATCCAAACGACCATTACTTGAGCAATGTATAGTAATATAACAACCTACAATTGTAAAAAAAATTATGTACTTACTTATACGGAAAATTATAATTGTATTTTTTAGTATTGAAGTAAATTACAACGTGAAAAATAATTCTTTAATTTAATATAATCTTACCTGCAAAAGTGCAGCAATTAAGTAAATTGTCATAAATATAGGCGTAAAAGACGTATGCCCAGCTTGTAAACAACTTATTGTGTAACTAAAAATTAAGTGACCAGGAATGACCATCATTAAAAGTACTCTAGCCGTCCTTGAATGACCACCTAAATAAAAAATAAGTATAACAAACTTTGTTAAACTAAGAAAAATATAATTTAGACAAGTTATATATTTTATATTACCTGATGCAAAAAAAACATGGAAAGGACTGACACATACAATAGGCACTTGATGAACACCACTACTTTCTTGCTTGTGCAGTGAAGTAGAGATCCGACTAGCTTGGACCGCTACAAGATTACCTCCAACTCCGTTAATGACAAGTTGAAAAACGGCAATACCTTTGTAACTTGAAATTGTGTAGTCTAGGATCAAACCGCCGGCACTAGAATATTATAATTTGAACAAAATTTTTAACATTATAACTAATACATAGTGCTACAAGTGAGTTAGAAAATAGTAATTTTTAATATAAGGGCATGAAGTGGGATTTTATGTTCAAGTATAGAATTTTATTTTTCATTAAAGTAGTCGTTGAAAATTTGATTAATTATAGAACATAAATTTAGATTTTTCTATAAAATTTGTCTAACAAGTATTTAAAAAAAAAGTAATTAATAATTAATACCTGCTAATTAGCATGGCAGATATCACAGGTGTCCAGCCATGATCTAAAACTTCCCTGGTGAAAGGATTTTTGTATGCTATGTACCCCCAGATAGGAGTAGCTAAGACGCAAAACACTATCACAGTTGGTGCAATCCATGACGCAGTTCCTAAAGTAAAAAATTTTAACAGATTATAATCTAAATTTTAGTACAAGTGTTTATTATACATTATTACTAAAATTACCAATGGAATTGTATAATAGAGATGATATCCAAGAAAGTAAAGCTAAAGTAGTCAAATCTCCTAAGGATGCAGCAATTGGTGTTGCAACATTATCAGGATTAATGTTCATGCGTCTTGAAAAAAGAATTACAGCGACCATAATAACACCAAGTAGAAAACTGGCAATAGATGCTGTTAGTAATGAACTGGCACAAAGAAGCATTCCATGATGAATATCAAAGTGTGCTTCAGGTATCCATCCAAGAATTACTGCTGCTAGAGATGCTAACATCCCAACGACCATGGCTTGACATTGTATTAAAGCTAAGTTTCCAACAATTAAACTCCATTGTTGTTTTTTTGTATCCATATGTCCAAGATTAGCTTGTGTAGAAAGGCGAGATGCTAGAGTCATTTCTAAATTACCTTTTAAACCCAATAAGGCTGGAACTAGAATGTAAACTTCTGATACTTCTTGAAATACTGGCCAATGCTAAAAATAAATTAAGGTAAAAGTAAATTAAATATTAAATTTATCTTATTTCATTTGTAAAAATACTTCTTGTGAATGTAAAATTAAATCTACCTGAACTACGTCAAGAAGCAAACTGGCAGCAACCATTCCAAATCCTGCGAGTAAAAATGGAATGAACATTTGGATGGAAATAGACCAAACATTCTCATCGTCTGTTGATCCATCATTATCTTTTAAAATGCTTACAACTTTGGGAAGTGATGTATTATTATTTGATAATGAAGTAGATATCAGACATTTAGTGTCAAGCTCATCACTTTCATCCTCTGAATCGAGTTCCAATAACTCCATCCTAACGTCGGCCAGGTCATGACCAAGCGGTTCTCCACTGCCCGAGCCCACCATTTTTCTTCTAGACTTAGAAGACTCTTTTCTTTTGGATTTTCTTTGACGTAGTTCACTTGTATCTGGTTTATACTTTGTTTTAGATTCTGCATTGTGCATTCTAATGTCCAAAAGGCCACTAGTTACCACAAAATTCTGTAAATAGAAAAATATATATTATATTCAGGGTTACTTTAAAAAATTAGGTGCTAATATTAATATAAAATACAGAAGTGAATCAATAAAAAATAAAGAAATCTTATTTAATAATTTAAAAAATAGCAAATTCAATAACTTTATTCATAGTTTAATATACCTAAAAAATATATAATATAAAACTACAAAAAGAAAAAATTAATGATTACTTTCAATTATGTGAATATTAAATTAATTGAATTTTCTTTGATTCACTTTCCCTATTCTCATGTATTAGTATATTCTATTTTGGATATTTCGTTTTTCAATTTATAGAGAAATTTAGTAACAGTTGTCATAAATTTATTTCAAATACAACACATATATAACGAAAACTCTAAATTGGCTTTGTCAGCAAAAGCAATTTTTCTGAAAGTGATTTGTGAAAAAAGAAAGATTATAAGACTGAAGACAATGATAACGGCTTTGTTCTTATATCGCTGATATACCAATATCTCGTAAAAAATTTTTAAAATATAGCACGTACGTGATGCCAACATAAATACAACCTTGCAAACGGAAAACATTGCTTTGACTTGGTGTTTATATTTACGTAAAATGTTTTTTGCAAGTTTCATTTTTTACATTTAGAAAACGAAGAATTGATAAGAAATCATTCGCAATTTCCAATTCAAATTTTCGTTATCTCACGTACTTGTATTCGTTACCCCAATCTGTTATTAAAAACTTTACTCCGGAATTAGCCAATTAATCAATGGCACGTTGATGAATAAAAACTAAATAATGAATAAAAATCTCTCTAAGCTAGACTGCACTATAAGAAGGAAGTCCCATTAGAAAAGATAGCATCCATTTTTTTCTAGATAACACATGCGGAGAGGTAATCGGGTTTTAATGGTGTGCAGCGATAAGAGACTTATGTGGAGTAAGAATTGTCGGCATTCGACATGTCAACGATGAAAATCTCTAATCGCGTTTACATTCTTGGTGCACGTCGATGAAAGCTGCGATAAGGTAAACAAACAAACCCGCGTACATCTATATAATTAAATTCCAAACCGTTGAAGCATCCAGGCAGATGACGTCTGTCCGGTAAAGAGGTTATGTGCAGTCGCGAAATAACAACACAGTATAAAGGTAGGAATGGGCAGCTTTGAGCGTCACGGACGAGAGCGCAAAGAAGCAAATGAAAAAAAAACCGGTGCTCGCCGCCGTAAACCACCTTGCGATTGCCGCTGTCGCAGGGCCTCGAGCTTAAAGAGAGAGGCAGTCGCTCTCAATGAGACGCCCATTACCACAATGGCAATTTGGGAGCGGCGCGCTCGCAGCAGTCCGGGCCCCGATACACGCATAGTTCAGTCGTATGTACACACTCACCTCGATCTAGCATCTCCCTGCCCGTTGGCGATTGTCGCGTCAAGACAACGAGCCATGTGAGCGAAGGAGAAAAAGGGATTCTCTCTCCGTATGTGGCCGCGGTGAGCGCGGCGCGGAGCAGACGCCCCCCTCGTGTGCACGCCTCCAGTCAAACACGCACACGGCCTGTGTTTACACCTGGCGAGAGGTTAGGAGCCACTGCGCGTCGTCGTCAGCCTCGCTTCGGGCCTCCGCAGAAAAAACAAGCACGCGCGCGCGGTCTGAAGTCGTGGCACCGCATGCGCACACGCGCTCCGTGTCGCGGGAGGAAGCGCGCAGCGAGCGACGAGATGACAGAGCTGACGAGTAGCGGCCGCCGCGCGCGCTCATCTTTATCTATATAAAATATACGCCTTGCACACGCTTGCCGGCATATGTAGGCTCTTAAGTACATGCGTTTGTGTATGGGTTATACTTTGAACCAAGTTTAGCCCACGAGCTTATCTGCAAGTTTTTCTCCGATTGCAAGAAACAAAAGATGAGCGGCGAGTGGGGGATCTGAGTCGAGAGGTTTATTTTTAAACCGCTCAATTTGCGCAACTATACGCTCTCAACCTGCCTATATGTCGCCGTGCGGCTCAAGAGGATTGATTTATCGAATGCACGTGACTCTGAATACGCGGATTACCAATGTCTTATCGTGTTTTTTAATAAAAAAACTGCCTTTAATTACCTATATTTAACAATTTCTCTTTCTTGGCAAACTCAAGGCATCGTTTTATTTATTTATATCTGTAATATCTACAAATTTGATAATGACGTTGCCAAATTAACGGCATGAATTTATTTAATTCTGAATAATTCCATTGTATCCGCAAAAAAAAATTACTTAGAAGAATGTTATTGTTTCAAACTATATAATCAGCTAGTTTCATCTATTTATCGTCTTTTGAGATGTACCTTGTTGTGTTGGCAGCTAGCCACTGCCTAGCCACAGATGTTAATTGCAACATGAATTAAGACTCTCTAAATTAGCCGTTGCTGTTTTCGGAAAAATAATTTAAAAATAAATTTTCTTTGAATAAACCATGGCTGTTTACAAGTAAATATATTGTCATATTCAAATATTGACTTATATTAAAAAAGAACTAACTCCTGTAAAGAAAGATAAATAGACTAGACTTGACATTCTGCTATAGGTAGTTAATACAAGTGCTTTACAGGATTATTTCCAAATAAATATGTATACATAAAGAAGTAAAGATACATCTTTTTTACATGAATGATATACATTTTCTTTGATCAAATGAAAAAAATATGCGTTGTAGATACTCAAAATGTATCTATTGTCTTAATAAATACGTATAAAAAATTTCTTATGTGAAAAAAATTATTATATCTCAAATCGAAAAAATAAAATTCAAATTTGTTTCATCAAAGTTGGAAGCCTTAAGTTAGATGATCACTTACGATAACGTATTAATTAATTGCATACGAAAAAAATTGTATTATAAATTATTTGACGTAAGAAAGACCTGGGCAAAACGGTTATTAGTTATAATTTGTATAGACAAAAGTTACGGGGTTACATTTTTCAATCGTATTGCAAATTTTGTCACAATGTAAGTTTCAGCATATATATATGCAGCGTGTAGCAATAACATTGCGAAAATATACCTTAGGAACTAATTGGATTTACTCAAGTTTGGCATAATTAACAACTTAAATAAAATATCAATTTTTAAATATTTATTAAAAAACAAAAAAAAAATATATGCATGCTTTGAGCGGAATGAGTACAAATAAAAGTAAAATATGAAAAAGAAAATTTTATAAGGAATAAAGAACTTTGAAAAGTGCTGTGAAAGAACGATCAAATTGTGCTACATGTCACAAATATCTATATTTACAAAATGGAAGGTTTGCCGAAATTATATTTTTGGAATCATATAGATTATTAATTGTTAAAACTTTTCTCCTCACGTGAATTCTCGTGCACACACGTATAATATATTTAGACTAACTAAATTATTTAGCACCTATACTAAAACCTGAAATCTAGAGGGCTTAGAATGCACTAGATTTAGCATAATAAAAAATACAACAAAACTTGACTCATGTCAAGCTACATTACTCGTAAAAGATGCTACGCAAATAACTCACTCGTGTTATTTTAAGTTTACAAGAATTCAATGTATTTTCAACTCACAGTACAATATAAAGTGAGTGAAGTTACATTGTTAATAAAATGTATTGATCTTATATTCTTTGGTGTTTTAATCAAAATTAAATGCTGCTATTAGTTTTTGCAATGTATGTGGTCGAAAAAAAAACAAATAAAACTTTTTTATACCATTACACCATATAACATTATTGATTGAGGCTGATCTATATGAATTATTAACCAGAAATTTGAAAAGATTATTCATTACCATTGTTACGATTTAATAATCGTATGGATATCCATCCGTAACACTATATAGCAAAAAATTATACTTGAAAAAAGATTATTTTATTTAAGTCTTAGAAAAACAAATTTCATTTTTTAAGTGTCCAAATTGTTTTTTTTTATTTTATAGTAAAAGAGATAGTTCCTTAGTTGTATTCATACATTTTTATTGATCCTATTTTCATAAAAGTGAAAAAAGTATTTGAATTCAATTGGTCTTTCAGATTTTAGTTTCGTATAAAGTCAACATGCCTACAAGAAAATACTGTATGTCTCTTTAACAATGTTTGTAAATATGCTTGGAGAAACATGTAACATATTCCTCTCTAATACGCACATGATGGTATTAGAGTATTCTTAATTACTTTAAATAATGCTCAGATTATTATATGTTTACAAATTACTGGTAATATTTAAATTTACCTCATTTTAACACTATGAAAAGTAAGTGTATACCATATTGATATCAAATGTATAAAAAAAGGTAGTATTACCATTTCTATGAATTTGTTTTTGCGAGTGACTAAAGAATAATTATTTTGCGTAAAATATAGTTGATTTTTATGCAATTTAAAGTATTTACTTAATTAAAGCAAGAAAAATTAATCAAAAAAATAAATCTATCTTTATAGTTTTTATTGTGCATGTATATTAACATGACGCTTGCACAAGTCAAAGGTTGAACTACTTCTTCAAAAGCTTTTAACTTCTAGAAATAAATATTTCGATTTAGACGACGGGTTTCCTCTATAGTGCTTACATATGTTAAAACGATCAATGTTAAATATAATTATGTACTTCCGTTGTAAAACCCATAAATTGTTCTGGAACCACGCCAACATTTAGACATCTTTATAATTTATCTCCAATCACAAGCTTAGGTGAATTTATAGATTTACGCATGAAAAGGGTCTTACGCAGTACACGGCTAAAACCTGAGAAGATCAGTTACAATTAATGAATTAGTTTAACTATAATTTTTTTCTTAATTAATTAAAAGGTATTGTTACATTAGTAAATTTTGTCATAATTTCACTATTAATTAAATGGTTTAAACACCGATGCTAATTTATAAGAATATACGTTTTTTAAAACTATTATTAAAATATTTTTAACTAAAAACTTCAATTAGGCGTTTTATGAGTGATGTTTCCTATGTATTTATATAAGTAACTCTATGAAATATAGTACATTTTCGAACTGAATTATAAGTAAAAAAACTTGTTGGAACATTGTTTTATTTTTTATATTAAAATATGACCAGGGAAATCAATATTTACAAATCTGTGGCTTCGAGGCATAACTTCGAGGTTTCTGAGAAAAATGAGTTTCAATGTTCAAACTTATTCGTAAGATCGGAATAAACGAGATAGGGCGCGATACTGTACTAATCAATTAACACATTTAAAACAAGGATTTACACGGTGGTATGACCAGGTTATGCATTTTCTCCTTCGTGAAAACTCGAAAAAGTATCAAGTTATGTTGTTATGCCGGGAACTTGAACTTATCTAATACTCCTGTTCTCGTTTATTTTTCGATCATTTTCCTTAATTTAATTATGAATTCGGATCAAAATTATCAATTAATCAACGAATAATTATGTTAAAAATAATACAACTTGAATACAATTTGAATTCGCGATAAATTAAAAAGCATTTTTTTTATTATGTAAAAGAACAGATATTATGAACTAATTTTCAAAATTCTCACGTTTATGCACTTCGCGTTTGTAAAATTATAAATTTTATCTAGTTATTATATATATTTTATATAAAACAATTTTTATCTTCAATTTGGTTGCATAAAATAAATCACTGCTGGACTTATGTTGTTATGCCGCGCACTAAATTTGAAAAATGTACTTATGCTGTTACGTTTTCCGTATATCATAGGTGTAGGGCAATATTTTAGCTACTACTGACAGTTTTAAATGAAAGTGACTCATTTAACGATACAAAATCCAAGGTTTTCCCGATTTTCAAAAAAATGGACTTATATTATACCTCGGAGCCACAGAAATAGTTTGTTATGTTTAAAGAATTTATGATGGGAAGGATGAGACGTTCAAACTGGTAATTATTTTTTAATATTATGTGTATAAGTACAGCTTTCTAGTACCCATGTACCAGTTTGAGGAGCAGGTTTACTGAATAAATTGCTTTTGTCAATAGATGTATATATTTCAATAAGAACCATCAATGATGTGTCGAAATCAGAAAATCACTAGGCCGTCATTACGTACATTTTCCTGGAGTAAATAAGGAAAGGCAAGTACGCTGATAAATGTTGAGTATCCTCTAAGAGTAGTAGAAGAATGAAACTGCGAGACGAGGAGCGCGCGCGAAATGTGGAATTACCGGTCCGACAGCGCAGTGCACTTTGTGCAGCCCGAGCTAAAGACAGAGGAGAGAAATAGAGAAGAGTAAACGTCCGACTTGAAATATACAAGCGTCTGTCGGCGCGGAGTCCGCGTGTCGGGGGTACAATGGCATTGTGCCCACATCACGCGAAGCTTCAGTAGGTTGCAAGCTGATTTCGTCGCTGATTATAGAGTAGGTTCATAGAGCTGCCGCTGCATTGCCTGGCCCGCCGTCTCTGTCGTCG
This sequence comes from Torymus tubicola, assembly GCA_035583055.1. Classification (NCBI taxonomy): domain Eukaryota; kingdom Metazoa; phylum Arthropoda; class Insecta; order Hymenoptera; family Torymidae; genus Torymus; species Torymus tubicola. The sequence continues at coordinate 10,952,379 of JAWWEQ010000055.1, read as the reverse complement.
TCGTCGCCGTTGTCTGCGACTCTGCTCGCGCCCCCGGGGCTCATCGCTACTCGCGCGCATCTCTCAGCGGATATTTAACGCGCGCACTTGCCAGCGCCCGGGCTGGCGTGCAATCGGATTGCGCTCAATTTTTCTTCTTATTTTTCGTCCTTACAATCTTGCATATGTTTAGCTAAATGTGTAGCTGATAGAGTTGCTGCAAGTGCGAATGAACGTAGCTACTCCTATTGTTCGACTGCGCAATTGTGCATTTCTCGGGGTGAGCTTGTGTCAGTGCGGTATTACGTTTAACTTGTGATTTATTGCTTTTACTTATATCCTCTCAAAGGTTAGTTAAATTAATAAATAATTGAAATTCAGTCATTTCAATATTACTCTTTAATTTAATACAAAACTTGACAAATACTTAAACTTTTATATATTTGGAAATCGCAATATCATTTTATATGGTATAAAACAAAAGTGGTCATTATTGAAGTACATATTTAACATTTTATTGGACAATTTTTATAATTTAATGTCAAAGTAAAAACGTAGAAAACTATTTAAAAAACAATCTAATTAAATTTAAATTATAAATGTAGAACCATTGTTTCAATAATTTGTAAAAAACGTTATTATATTATTCATAAAAATAGCTATTGTTTCAGTGAATCGATATCATTTTTATTATGTAAAAATACATAATTTAACCCTTTTAATGACAGTACTTTTTATTCTACAAGTCAATATCCCCTTTCTTTATAGTGATATACTACTTTTTTTATTTTTTATTTAATTTATGTTATAAACAAAATCGTAGTGAAAAAAGTGTGTTTTTGTATTAATTACGTGACTGAAAGAGTTAGATAAAAATTAATTTGATAAATATTACTTCTCATTTTTATCTTTACAATATTAATGTCTACAAAAGATTGATAATTATATGAATGTGAAAGTATGAGAAGTATTTTAAGCAGTGAAAGAAAATTTTGAAAAATTTTGGGATTTGGATATTTTTGTCACTTCTGCGGTGACGATTACATCACGCTGATGAATGCTTTTTTCGAATAGAGAAGTATATATCGTCGCTCCCTACGAAGACTAGCACATCTCAACTTTCCCGCGAAGACTAGCACATTTCAGATTCTCTTACGAAGACTAGCACATTTCGCGCTCCTATAGAATTTCAGATAATTTATGCAAATCAAAGGGTATATAAGAATATTAAGAATAAGTCTTATTGTGTCTAATTAATATATATATATATATATATATTCTTTCCTCCATCGATTTAATAAGTAAAATTTAAAGTGGATAGTAAAAAAATGATTTATTTTAATTAATTAATTTCACTTATTCAGCTGTTGTTGTTTTAGAAAATCAATGGAAACAACATATATGTGTTAATTAGACACATCCAAACTTTTTGGTACGGAAACATTCTTATACACCCTTTGATTTTAATAAATTTTATAAAATTATATGCGCGAAATACGCTAGTCGTCGCGGGAAGAAAGCGAAATGTGCTAGTCTTCGTACGGAGCGACGATATTATCTCTGTCAAAATTCTTTTAATATATATTGTGTACTTTGATATTTTGTAAATATCCTTAGATGTTAATTTTATTACTATTAAATTATTAGTTTTCAAACTGTCTTATAATTTAAAATAAAACTTTAACGAACGTACAAACCAAAATTAAAATTTACAAAATATTCCTTTACGAAATATTACGTATGATTATATTTTTGCACAAGTATCTTATAATGAGAATATTATATTTTTGTATTAGGTATAGAGTACATCTTAAAATGGGACGCAAATCTAAGAGGAAACCTAAACCTAATCAAACTCTCAAAACATATCCTTCCAAAAATAACAATATTAAAGATTTCATTTTTACCAATGAATCTGAGTTTAGTAAACTTATTCTTATAACTGATCGTCTTTCTTTACCGGCTTATCACAATGAAGAACTTGACGAGGAAGATTCTGAACTTCAGCTCGATTTTCGACCTCGTTCTTATTATGTCAGCAGTCTTTGTTATGTATGCTCCAAACTTTGTGATGACTTTCAATTTCCTTGCAACGATTGTCATATGATTGTATACTGCTCAGCACAACATCGCCAACAAAATCAAAAACATCACAAGCCACTTTGTCAAGTTCTTACCGAAATTTGTCATAAAAATAATGGACTCAGCTTCGCTAAAGATCTCAATGCCGATGAATATAGAATTTTTCGAGTGGAACTAATACAAATGATTGAAAGTACACTAGGGAGACGAATGGAACTGTGGGAACGTGAGATTCTTTTGTACCCGAAACTTTGCCGTGTTTGTCATAGTTCGAATGATTTAAAAGGATGCACAGACTGTTCTATGGAATTCTTTTGTTCGGGAAAATATGGAGAACACCAGGGTAATCATGCTGATTATTGTAAAGAATTCAAAGTATTTAGAAGCATTTTAACTATGCAACAAGAAAATGGTTTTGCAGCTCCTAAAATACCAAATGTTGTATTTGATGACGAACATAAGTATCCTAACAATTTTGACGAATTAATCAAGGAGATATTTGAATTTGGATGTGATTATGAAAAAATCGATTGCGCTTCATACGCAGCACTATCGCAAGCAGCAAGTCCAGCATTAACAGCTTTTCATGCCTTTCAAAACACACCTCAATCAAATAAAAATATGGTAAAATCGACATTTTTATCAGACATACATTTAGTTTTATATAATGTTAGATTTAACTCATTTTTATTAAAATTAATTTTTTTAATTTGGTTCTTAAGGTAATTTTAACGCGCTGTCAACTAAATATAAATATTTTTACAGAATCGAAAAATTTTCAAGATACACGTAATAGGAGCTGAGCTACAATTTGAATGTGCAAATCTTGCAGTTTGGGAAAAGCTATTTCTGCATTTGTTGCCGGGTATCAAAAGTTTAAAGCTTGAATTTTGCGGTCCTGAGTTAAACGTGCCACCTGATATAGCTAGTATTTTGGAACAACCAAAGCTATGTAGAAGTTGCCGTACAAAGAATCGAAAAATAAATATTATTTTTCACTGTGGCATGCTTTATCATCAAGTAGAATGCGAGAAACCAGATCTCATATGTTTATTCAATCCAGGATTATACAGAACGACTGGTTTCGCCAATCAGGTTTGTAATTCTTATTTAATTGCAGAGGCCCATGACAAAAAAAAAACATGCCGAGGCACGAAAAACATGTACATATACATATTTTGATGTGCTAAATTAAAATGTGAAATCAAAATGGACCATTTCCCAGATCGATTATTTTGAAACACTCTCTTCATTAGCAACATATTTTCTTGCACATTTTGGGGTGCTTAATTTATTTTTAAAATCAAAATAGAGGATTTCACAGACCAATTTTTTCTAAACACTGTTTTATTGTCAGCAAACCCTGGAAATCAGGAAAACGTATTTAGATAATATTACCCGCGTGAAAATATTATATGAGATCTCATATGAGATCGTAATTGAAATCTCATGTAGATCTGATTATTCTATAATTAATTAATAAATAATTTATTTTTAATGTAAAAGTATGAATAAATAGTATATTTTAATTGATCTGTAAAAGAGCAATAAAGTTTTATCAATATATTTTACTAATACTAATATTATATTTCGTTCTACTTCTATATATTCAATA
>JAWWEQ010000055.1:10928397-10948603 GCA_035583055.1 Torymus tubicola | reverse complement strand
TCAAGTGATTATCTTCATTTGTTTCAGAGAAAAAAATTATTTTAGAAAAAATTTTCGTCTTTCGTTGTCGCACGATATCAATTGCAAAAATTATCCAATCGTCTTGAAATTTGGCACAGAGATAGCTTTTTTATACCTTCGAACCGAGTTCGTTGCCCAAAAAAATCGGTTCATTTCTACTGAAGATATTTGAGGTTAAAAATATCTTTCTTAAATTTTTGAATTGCGTTAATAATAATCCTTAAATAACCTTAAATTGTTCCACTATATTTTATAAATTATATTTATATCTTTTTGATATGAATTTTTTTTAAATTGGTGGAATGTAAAAGTTTTTTTATCCATAGGTGAGTAATAAGTAATATACTAATTTGCAAGAAATGTAAAATATAAGACACATCGGTTCAAAGTTAGACAATGAAATTGCAATAGATATTAATATCTTTGTTTGTAAAAAAAAGAAAAAAGGTTTTATTATTGAAATTTGTTAGCATTTTTTTTGTTAAACATTTATTCTTAGAATTTCAATTGATTAAAAGGAATCGAAAAATTATTTTGAGGAAGCTAAGTGCCAAAGAATTGGTAGCGGTTTTTTTCTTTATTTACAAATTGGTTTATTACAAGTTTTGTTGTCATAGTGCATTTTTATTTTTATCTCAATAAAAATGCGAATATTAACAATTTCAGTAATATGTTACAAAAAAAATTTGCACAGCTGTCTCAAAGATGTACAAATTACATCAATATATTCATTTATAACATTATTTTTTCTGCTTTTGGCACTGTATAGATAGGAAAATACTGTTTATAATATGTATAGAGATACTAAGAAAGTATTTTATTTGTAAAAAAAATATATTGAGGAATCGTCTACGTTATATGCCCAGTTGGTACAATAGTTTCCACAACAAATAGTAATTTTTTTCTTATTTCAAATTACGTGGATGTAGAAATATAATACATATAATAGTATATCTCACTTCATTTTAATAATTATTGCCATATGTTAATTTTATTAATCATATAGTGAGCAAATGAAGAGATTTTTTATTGTATTGCTATTTTACAAATACGCTATTTCGAAATTTCAAAAATGTTTCCTATAAATCTAACATAAAATTACGATATTCATGTTAATAATAATAACACAAAGTTAACTAAAAGGCATAGTTACATCACGACGATTTTTATATAAATATAATATATTTTCTGAAATTTTACTATTTTAAGTAAAAATTATTCATGATTAAATAATTGTGAATATAATAATACCCAAGAGATATTTAAAAAAGTTATTTTTGAATTGAATCAATTCAAGAAATTACTGTTTATAAAAATAAGATTTCAATTGACTCGTTCTCTCAAGTGCATTACTCATTCGCAAGCTCCATTTGCAAATTCTTTCATTATACGTTCATACAATCTTTTTTCAAGTAAAATGATTAAAATATATGAAAAGCATTATTTATGAAAATATGACAAATAAATTATCAGATAACTTTCTGTAAAATACAATTGGAACAACTACTGAATAGGAATGTATGATGAGTTTCAATATTGCATTATACCTTGGTCCATTTTACAAATTTTAACATTTGTTCATTTTTGTTTAATATTCGTTTCGAATCCGTAGGAACTATATCCACTATCATTCGTGATTAACTGTACATTTCAACAAAGCAATCGACTATGTAATTGGGAAATATTTCCGTCAAGCTATGTGTATATATGTATGTATGTGTGTGTGTGTGTGTGTGTGTGGGGGGGGGGTCTCCTTTGATAAACTGTTAATACTGTATTCGATAATTAATGAAACATAAAAAAGCTCAAGTTGCCAAATTCCGTAAGGTGATCCATCACGCTGTCGGCGAGGCTTTGTAAATTCAACCTAAATTTTATAAGTATAGTCGATGGCGCGATATCTCAAGGATCGTTTGTCTAGAGGAGGCGCGCGACGAAGGCTAGGAGCAGCAGGACAAGTGTCGGCAGGGTAACGCCCGCCGAGTTTGGCGCCAGCTCGTAGAAGTAGCGGTTGTACGCCTGATCGCAGTGCGACGGCCAGTCTTTGAAGCACGCCGCGTAGGCTATCACGTGGGCGATGTAGTTCTGCTCGAAGGTGCTGCGGAACAGGTGGGAGTACGGACCTGCAATGAGAAATGAGAATGTTTAGCTTCTCCATAAAAAAATATCTGCTCCTCGATTCACTCCGAGAGCATGGAAATATTTTTAATGGGAAAAACTTGTTGCAGAGCTCTGAAGGATGTTGCCGTAAAATTTTACTGATTTTATAGATCTCATTCTAAAGGACATAATTTGCCATGAGTTAAGATAAGATTGACTTAATTGTGATTTATGTTCGTGCTCTCGGTGCAATGGGTTATAATAGCTCAATCATCTACGTCGCACTGGCTGATTGGCGAAGGCAAGCACAAGCGTGTTTATTTACTTATCGTCGACGAATCCTATTTTTAATAGAGCCAGTTGAACTGTGGCCGTCAGAGCTACGTCGACTCACCAATAGCGTAGAGGCCAACGTCCTCGCCACCGTGGGTCTCGTCCTTGAGGTACCTGGCGGCAAAGTGTCGGTAGAAGGGTTCCTTCCGGCTCTCGTCGTCCTCGAGCTTCCTCCAGGTGCCGTCGGGGCTCTGGGCGGAGTCGTTGAGGCGGTGGTAGACGTAGCCGGGCCCGTTGGCGTAGCTCAGCGTCTCGTACTTCTGGATGCTACCCGTGGACTCGGTCAGGCCGAGGATGTCGTTGCCGCGCGTCGGGTAGCCGTTCATCGTGAACGCGTGCGAGTGGTCAGCTGTCACGATCACGAGGGTCTCGTCGATGTTGACGTTCTGCACAGCCGTCATCACGGCGTCGTCGAGTTCGGCCACCTCGCGCAGGGCCAGCTGCGCGTGGTTCTGGTGGTGGGCCAAATCGATCTTGCCGCCCTCAACCTGTTTGCGGACAAATTTTCCTTTATTGCCATGAAAATCTCAGCTTTATCTCAGCTTTATCTCCCTGGATTTGCCTTTTAATAAAGCAGATAAGAATGCGCTGATTTGGAAAAGTTACTACATAGATATATGTGGCACTGAGCATCCGCAAACGCGCGCTGCTGTTAAGACGTGTTCGTATCGCATATGTTGCTTGAACGAATTATAATTGAGAGGAAAATATTAACGGGCGTACGATAAACTGCTTTAACATTGTCTTATATTATCTTAACCGACTTGAGGAGCTGTAATATATCATTTTATATACCAGAGTCATAACAGATTGTTCATGATAAAAGATATTGTTTGCAACCGTCTGAAAGACCTGATAACTGGGCAGTTAAAACTCTTATTTGTTTCTTTTATTGACGTAGTACAAACAATACAGCAACGAATTTTTTGAAGGAAAGGCTTAAATTTGAGAATGAATTGTTATAGATTAGTACAACAGCTCGGTATCGAAAATCTTCCATATCAATCAACCTGATTGATAAAATGGTAAAAGTTGTGATTCGACTATCGCTGCTCGTATAGCGCTAACATATACGTATTATGTCGCGCAGCGATTAATAAATTATGGGAAGTCGGGATAGCTATTAGACCAGCGTCGGATCTAGAGTTACGCGTTTGAAATTGCATAGGTAAGTGGGTTGACCTTGCGTCGCATCCGCGTACCTTGCCGCAGCGGCTTGTCGCGCACTTCGGTATTTTTTCGAAGCCAAAAATTTTCCAGTATCAAGATGAACGAATTGAAGATTGTCAAATGCCAAAAATTAATAATATCAGCTCTTCTTAAAAAACCCGTAAAGATTAAAAATAAAACAAAGCAAATTTTTATTCATTAAAAAGTCGAATAAATTATTAATAAAATAATCATTTATGGGTGAATTTTTAATAAATCGACAGTCAGCTTACGAAATCGTTTTGAAGAACAATAGAAAAAAAATGATGATTTAGCATCGCACATCATATGGTGTTCAATTTTTAATCCTATTAGAATTAGTGGAATATTCATGTACAAAACTAAGATAATTCATAAATAATAATTAGCTGAGATATATTATCTTTTAATAGCATTGAAATGGAATTAAAATACAGAATTATATATCGCAGTAAATGATAAAGTAGATAGTTAATTGTATGTCGATTTTAATAGTCAGCGGGTGTAATTTTAAAGTATCTTTCTGTATACTGCAATAGGAAAGACATATTAGCAGTTTCACTTGTACATTTTATGAGCGAGCAATATACCGTAATATCGAAAAAAAAATATCAGCCATTATTGAAAATTGAAAAATAAATATTGCATTATAATCATATGAGTCCAATTGCACGGCGAATTCCTCATAAATAATTGTAGGAAATTCTTGAAGTTTTTTGCACGGCGCTAAATCCACAAAGTAATACTCAACTAAAAAATTTAATCATTTTTGAAGACGTCATACCCACTTAGAAGATTAAGACTTTTATATATATATATATATGTATATATACAGATTTAATAATGCATTGCTAATGAAACATGCAATTTTCTAACAAAAAGTAATTGATCGGTATAAAGAACCGCAGGATAGCAATATTTCTCGGAATCCAGTAAGAGAAATCGGTAAATCTCGCTTGAAAGGTTTCATCAGCTTAAAAGACATCGCGAGAAACGCATGTAGGCCTCAAGCTGCACTTATATTAAATATAGATCGAGGTAAAATCGAGACATGTGGCGGGTAAGCCCCGGATGTCGGAAGTGTGCCGATTTAACTCACCATGAGGAAGAATCCCTTTTTGTTTTTTCGGAGCATGCGAATGGCCTGCAGGGTCATGTTGGCAAGCGAAGGCACCGTGTCGGGCTTGACAGTGGCGTAGGGCAAGTGGTCGTCGGCAAAGATGCCCATGAGCTTGCTGGTGTTGGCAATGTCCACGGCCATGAGCTCCTTGAGATTGGTTACGAGCTCGGAGCCCGGGTTCTCCCTCAGCCAGCCCTTGGCGAGCTCGCGGCCGTCGCGACGCTGGCAGGCTTCTTTGTCGGGGAGCACGCTCGGCATGCCCATCATACCGGCGCCACCGCCCATTATCACCTGATTGAGTAAGTGCATGTGTCAATTTCTGCTTCGTATCACGAGAAAGTCGTTCGGAAATTATTTTCTTTCTTTCTTTGCCTTCCATTCTTTGACGTCTGTCGTCTCTTTGTGCGCGTGATAATTTTTATTTTTCAGTATTTTTATTTTTTTTTACAAAGTGCTTGGCAGTTGAAAATAAGAATTCATATTATTTTCCATCGTGACACAAAAATTAATGAGCTTTTTAAAAAATGTTAAAAAATTACTAAATTACATGTCATGGTCTTAAGTAGAAACAATGAATGATCGTAAAATATAAGTATCTTAACAATTATTTGCCGATGTGTGTATGTAGTTTCAAATACACAAAAACGAAAAAAACATTCAGTTAAATTTGAAGCAAGCACTAATAGACGACTTATCGTTCTTGAGATCATTATTCCAGTAATTATAACAATTAAGACAAGATTTTATTGAGAAAAAAAAATAAACATTAAAAAATGTCATTTATAAATGAAAAAAAAGCTTGTAAATATTCAAAGAACTTGAAAATAGACAAGAGTTCAAAATGTCTATCATACGTAATTCAGCGTAATGTGAATTCTTAAATTGTTGGAATTTGTAAGTATAAGATTAACCACTAGAGTAGAATAAAGCTAAAATTTAATAAAAATTTAAATGAATGATATTTTTGTAAGAAATATAAATTCATTTAGAAAATAGCGAAAATGCTCTCAATGGAGCTCGAACGATTTCCCGTTGTCTTTGTGTCAAAGCTTTAGAGCACTCAGAGACTGGAAAAAAAGCAAGGAAATGCTTTTACTTTGAAAAGCTTAGAAACGCGCGTATGTTATATATATGAATACGGGGTGGGGGGCAAGGACGCTAGACGGCAAGGTGCGAATAATAGCAAGGCTTGCGAGCGCCGTAATAAGATCGGCCGATAATTATTATACGCGGCATGCACAGTGCCGTGGCAATGAAAGGAGAACTCACCTTGAACTTGTTTCCCGGCGCATCCTCGACGAGCTGCCTGGCAATGTCTTTGATGCAGTTACGGTGCTGGGCTGGTATGCTGGCGTCGCACTCCCAGTCACGGTTGTTCGTGTGCGCGTAGAGTGCACCAGGCGTTGCGTGCGTGATGCGCGTCGTCGTCACGAAGCCTGCGCTCGAGAAAAAGAAACGCGCTGTGAGAAACGAGTGCCAGACTCGCGTCTACCGCGTGATGAAATTAACTCGAGCGATGACGTGAAAATTAGGGGATAATTCGCATCGAAATCTTATTTCATCTAGAATGCCTTTTTTTTATATTGAGAATAAAATATACAGTCATTAGAACAGCGTTGGAAGGACTATTTTATTTAGAATTCTGAGGAAGGTCTCTGTTTCCTTCTTAAGTTCTTCGGTGGGTAGCGTCAAGCAGGATGTATAAGCAATAAATTTTCTTGTTCAGATTATACTTCGAACTTTTTTCATTTCGAAAAATAAGGAAGTTGTAAAAGCTACGCGGAGTTGACTGCAGTAATAATTTCATAATTAATTTGTGTAATTGTAACGCGTTAAAAATGAATAGCTGAATTTTAAAAAAATGTCCAGCTTCTTGGAGTAGGTGATTAGCTTTTATCAGTTCGTTTACGTAACACTGCGTTAACAACTTGTTTCTATTTGAGGTGTAACATCGATTAGTAGGAAATTTATCCTCCCACTTGCTGAAAGTAGACGCGTCTCATATATACGGCATATTGAAAAATAAAATGCGAAATAGGCCGCACATATAGGAAGCGGCTAAAGTCGCGAAAGCGGCTTTCCCCCGATTTCGGGCCGCAGCAGCCGGGCTGGCAGGCACGAGGGGGGCCTTGAGCAAGAGCACGCATCACGGTCGCGGTCGGCCGGCGATCGAGCGTGCGTGCGTGCGCGATACACATGCCCGCGCGCGCGTTTTTCCCGCCACTAAGTTCCCCAAGGCCCTCGCGCGTACTGATTGTCAATTGACCGCGTGGGCAAAGCTAGATAGATAGAGTGAGAGAGGGAGAGAGAGAGAGAGAGAGACCGCCCGTGGAGTGCTCATTATCGCGTGCGCGCGCGTATGGTGCACCCGCGGGGTGTCGCAGCCAATCTAATGTTTCACTTTACGGCCCGATACACGTGTAGATATAAGCTAATATCTCGATCTGTCGCACGGGAAATTGGAACGCTTTCGGCGCTTGCCGTGGGCGGCTTGCTATCTACTCTACGATTTTGGAATTTCGATAACTTTGTTCTGGCCGGATTCAAGGCTAGCACATTCGTACATCGGATTTAAATAATGAGTAAATTATTTTTAATAATTGGATGTGTTATATAAATTTAATAATAATCTTCGTTCCTTTAACACGAGTGAAGTGTAGACGGACTAAACTCTATTGCATATTACAAAATCGATATGGCTAGTTCTAATTTTATCGCGTAATACGGAAGTACTTGTTGTATCGGAGTTAGTAAGTTTAGCTTTCGTAGTATTTTCTTCAACTTTATTGAATTGTTCAAATGTTTTAGTCTATTAAATTCCTTAAAAACTAAAAATTAACCTCATTACTGTTTGATTAATTTTTTTACAAATACCTATGATTAATGCTAAAAAAGCGTCGCGTAGGATACGAAACTTTTTGCAAGAAAAACTATTCGTGCGTGAGTGAGGAAGGTAGTCTTATTGTCAAATGCATACTGGACAGGTTTTTGTCAGCGAAATACACAAGTACCTCAATTGAATAAGAAATGGGTCAAATCTTGTGGTCGAGAATATCCTTTGTAGTGAATACTAACTGATAGAGTGTGACTTTGTACCGTTGAGCTCTTTTTATTCGGAAACCGATGTATTCGGGAGTTCTATATCAAGTTGACGTTTTTATAAATAAGATCATTTTTTTAGAAGCTTCCCGTGGAAACAGGTCTCGCTAAACATTGTCCCGTCATTGGTCTACAAATGTTTTTCATTCACTAGTTTTAGGGCACCGCGTGTGTCGTGTACGCGTTCAGCGCAGCTGTGTACGAATGCAATTGACCCATTAGTTGTACTTTATCTCGAATTTTTCGAATGCTTTCAGAGTCAGCTGGCGGTCGCTCAATGATAATGTAGCGGAAAGACTTTCGTAAATCTCTTTTCACGGATGATTTTGCGAAATACGGTGACGAGTTATTAAAGGAAAATGCAACGCGACTCTTGACTTTCTAATGATAAGACGTACCGGTGTCCATGCCAGTCTCCTGGGCCCAAGTGGCGATTGTCGTTAAATGGCTATTCTCGTTGACGTTCTTGTCGCACGTGTTGTACTTGGCTTTGCCGTCGAGTCCAAGCATGCGATACTGGGCCTTCACACCGGAGAACATCGCCGTCGCCGTGCCTGCGGAGTCTGGCACCTGCCTGTCCACGTTGTACGTCTGCGAACAATCGCGTCATACGCTCTCAAGTTTATGTTCCTCACCATTCGAAGCCTCAAAGTAATTGGAAAAAATGCACTAATTCAAAAGACAACTTGTGCTTGTAATATTGTTAAAATTACTTGCAACGTGCTGTTCTGGTTACGTAATAACGAATTGTCTTATTTTTAAACCATGACAGGCATACTCATTTCAAAAAATTATCAGAGAGGATATTTTTAAAATTAGAGTCTCGATTATTACGCACGTGTGTGATTTGGCTGGTCTCGCCGTTAAAATACCACTTCATTTTTTTCAATTGCACCCAATGAACAATAATAATTTTCACACGAACATAATATTAACATGACTAATGATGGGAGTTTCGTGTACTGGCATTGCAGTCGTACAATAATCTCTTTTTACGATCGATTTTAAATTGATGAAATTGCAATGGCGAATATAAATTGTATTAGTTGACATTTACATGATAAATGCTTTTTAAAGGTACAAACATGAATATATTTAATAATAAATTGAAATAAATAATCAGGTTATGGATTTAAAAACAAACAATGGGGTAGAAAAATTATAACTACATGTTACCTTTGAAAATCCAGTGCTGGGGAATTTCTCGAAGAAAAGCTTGTACTCTTCTCCGGAAGCACCTTTCGTCTGCCCTTTGAAAATTCGTCCAGATGTAATAGTCGACAATCCCATCCCATCGCCAATGAATACAATCACATTTTTCGCCCGATTTTGGTTGTTTTGTAGCGATAAAATTCGCCTCAGATTCTCTTGGCCGGATTTCATCCAATACGATGTCTCTATGAAATTACCGTTCGTTTATTAATTATGTATCTGCTTATTTTCGTCGACACTCATCCGCATTGGCAACGCTTATTATTCGCGGAATCGCGAAAATTCGTGTAAATCACTTAATCTTGATGAAAGATGTGTATGTATACACAAATTGACAGGCAGAAATGAAATCTTATCAATGCTTTCATTACAATACAGCACTGATCGTAGACATTTTTATGATTATCTCTAATTTCATCACCTGGGGTTGTAGAAAAATAACTAGGATTTGCTTTTAATTTAAGGTAAGTTTTAAGTAAGTTTGGTATATAAGATATAAACAGCGTTATCTCGAAGAATAAAATTATCATAAGATTAATAGTTCTCTGTATTTCAAGCCCATACGGATTACAAATTGTTCTACGTGCTACTTTAATTTTGAAAAATGAAGCAGATTATTTAATACAATTAAAGAAAAGAATTTCTAATACTAATCGATACATGGAGAAATATTATGTAACATAAATAGTCTTATGTGGTAAATAAAATGGTACGTCTCTCGAAAAGATGTAAAAAATGAATGAAATAGCAAGTGGAAAAAAATAAGGTTCGTTAAGTAGTCGCGTGCAGTCAGTCACAGGAACGGTGCGTTCAAGCGTGTAATCTCTAGAATGGTAATGCAATTTTAGCAGGTTTACGCGATAGCATTAAAATTTCGCTTAAATGCAATCCAGTGCATTCGTTCAGGATCCGTTTCTATGTCTGACTGCGTCTGAACGTCGCAAGACTTGCCAATAGTGTGGAGTGACGCAAAAGTGCTCAGGCTCCTATGCATATGTAGCCATGGCTACACGGGGGCCGGAAAACTCGGCGGATCTGTACTAACCTTCGTGCTCAGCGGGCACTGAAAATCCGGAACAGAGGCAGCAGCATAGAAGCACGCCGACAGCGGCAAGTGGAGCCAGGAAGCTCTTCATTTTGGCGGCTTATTATTCTCTGGTCCAAGTAAAAAAGCAAGACGCCCGTTGAATACACCTATATACAAATATATCTATCACAGTCTCGTTATTGTTGTGCCTGGGCGTGCGTCTGTGTTGGAAGCTCTCACGCGGGCTCAGATTGCGCGTCCGGCGATTTGCGCGCGTCGAATGCCTAATGCGCGACAATGGGCCTAGATTGCGAAATTCAAAGTGCGCGCGCTCCTTGCGCCGTAGCTCCGCGTTACCTCGGACGAAAGAGAGACGCCAGTCGCGAGCGCTCGCAGACTTTTCGCGGATCGGGAAAGTCAGCGCCGGATAGAACTGGATGTGGACGGCCTGTCCGTGGACTCGACGCGGCTCCGATTGACTTCGACTCTGCCGGTGCTGTAATCAGACGATGGAAAAGTGCTGCTTTTAATTTTATTTATTTAAAATTATTAGTTTATTTTTCAAAATATTTTCTATCAACAGGCTGTCGTTAAATTTCTCATGTCAAGCTTATATAGGTTTAAACAGCTTTTCGCTTTGTTGTAAAGCTGTCGTTATATAATTAAAATATGACACGCATAAAATAGAAAAGTTTTAAATTTTAGTGGAAAAAATGACACCAGTGCTACCAATGCTACAATAACGACCGACATTTATGCAAAAGTATGTACGCAGCTGAAAAAGAATAAATATTGGGTAATAGTTTTTCTTCAACAAACTTACGCAAATACACAACGAAAACATATTGGAATGTATAAAAAATTGTTATACTACAGTTCTCATAATATTATTGTACACATAGAATACATTATTTATATATAAAATTCTTAATTGTTAAAACATGAGTGACGTTTTAATAATACCAATATGCTTTAGCAGTTGAATTCAATTATGATAGTGCTTGTATCTTATCGACGTTGCATTTACATGAACGTTTTATAAAACTACTCAAAAAGAATTTAAGAAATAGAACATAATGCATCTAAAAAATAGCTTAAAAAATAATAGATCTAGTAGATAAACATTTAGTGTTATCAGAAAAAAATGACGGCAAACGAATAAATGTTTGGTACATAAACTCAACGTTTTTTATAAAGCTCGTCTGCCACATGAGTAGATATATGAGATAATGACTTCTAGCATGCAATAGTCTGTTGATATGACTTGCTTTAATTTGTAATTGCTTTATTAAAATCAAAACGTTAGAATGCTATTTTCGCTCCAATTTATAAACTATTTATTAGCATCTCCGCTTTTGTTATTTAAAAATAAAAACTAATTATAAAAATAAAGTAAATCTCAGTCAATTGATGTCATACTATACAAGTATGATTTTGATTCTCAATAGACAATTTTGAACAATAACTGATAAGAAAGGAGCTATTAGGTGTAATTCGTCAATCAAGCTCCAAAATATAATCAGCTGTAATCTGAGCTACTCGTGACTTATCCCACATTTCAAGCTCGCTAGGTATGCAGTTAATTTGAAATGATCCGATATTATAAAATATTTGAGAGTAGCGTCTTATCGAGAAAAATTAGCTATAAAAAGACTTGAAGCGATCGATGGAAACGACGTAGATGTCGATCGCCAGCAAACGTCGGTTTTTGCATCGCGCCCGTCTCCGCGATTACTCTGCCAATGATAAAGATGTAAACAATACAGCACTCTGCTCCCAGCAGTGCGTAGCAATTCCGACCTCCTTAGTTTGAATGAGCATGCGCTTCGAGATGGCCGCGCGTATGTAGACCGCCGTCGTGGGCGTAAAAACGCCGAGGCGAAAGGTCGCCGTGGGCAGGCAAAACGCGAGAAAAAGGAGCGGAGCGCGCAAAAAGCACGAGGACTCGCTGCGTCACTAACCTTAGACTCTGGCCCGGAAGAGCGGACCCGTGGGAGCTGCGATCCGTCCAGCCGGCGGTGCTTGGGCCGCGCACTGCTATCACGCGCCTCTGGACACGAGGTGCTGCCTGCGCTCTCTGCCTCTCTCTCTCTCTCTCCCCGAGTGGCCGCTCCGACTCCCGTGAGCGCGGCTCTAAATATAGTTTTGTCACCCTCGCGATGCGACCCGATGACCCAGTTGCCTCGGTGCGCTCGCTCGACTTATCATTCTCTGCTCCCTCACCTCGCCTGCGCCGCCAATTCGCCGATCTCCGACGCGATCTGCCGCTGCTGCTGTCGCCGTGCGTGAGAGTGCGGGCAGCTCCGGGGGCTCCCGCCGAAAGCGCGCGAGTTTCAAGGAAGCTCCTGACCGGAAGTGGATCGGCGAGTGAGTCGTGGTGTGCGAGGAGCGCGCGCAGCCGACTGATACGAAGGTACGAGGAAGTTTGTCACTTATATAGCCTTTGAGTATGACCGACAAAGGCCGAGGTGTAAGCGCGCGCGCGTGGATCATCGGGAGGGAGAGCGAGCACAGGCGCAGGAGAGGGGGAGGTGGGGGCGGAGAGAGAGAAAGAGAGAGAGAGAGAGAGAGATGGGGTCCCCCCGGAGCGCTACCAGCTCTGTACACGTACATGCGGCCTCCCGAGTGTCGCGCAGCCGCGCTAATCTCGCCGTAATTGTCGTGCGCGCTGCTACATGTTGCGGCGCGCCGGCGTGAGTTCGCGAATTACAGACGCGCACGGCTGTTTTTTTCTCTCTTCGCGTGAAACCCCAAGCGCCGCACGGCTGATCTGCGTCCGCGCGCGCGTGAACTCAACGCGGATCGTACCGCGACGATGCAGCTAGATACGCGCAACGTGCGCAGGATGGACCGAGCGCGTGTCGCGCGTCGCGTGTCATCGCTTTTGCGTTACCAATTCATTCGTAATGAGGGTAAAATGACTTTGACGAAATTGTCGGAATTTCTGCCTTCGGGAGAATTCCGACAATCTATGCTTCATGAGATTTAAATTATCTTCGTGAATCAATTGCAATATATAATAACAGCACTTGTATGGCTCAGTAACACCAAGTCCAAATCTTCTCCAGTAATAAGTTGATGTATAAACACATTTGATGCAATATAAAAATCAAGTTTTCCGCGGAAGAACGAGTTTTAAGAGTCAAGCTGGGGTAGAAACTTTCCTTATGGGGAATTATATGACTAAAATCCTTTCCTTGATGTATTTATGAACCTCTATTTTACTGCGCTACTTCTTAAAGTGATTCATATTCAATATTCAGAAGCTTTTTTTCAATAAAGAGTGAGACCATGATTAAATATTCTATTTTAAATATTTGAAATCAAACTTACGTGTATGAAAATCGTCTGTCTCGCACGTGATCTTATTTACTTAAATCTCGTGTCACGGGTGATCAATTAAAAGAAAGAAACGATAAAACAAATTTTTCAAATATTATGTAGCCACACGAATATTTCATTTTTCGATTTCTGAGAAAACATTTACTTTTGAATAAATTTTAAATTCTTTATTTAAATAAAAGTACGCATACATTTTTTAACCTCAGAAACAATAATTGTCTACAATAAATTAATATTTTTACCAAAATTGTAAATAAAAAGGTATCATTTTGTATATTTATACTTATATGTTACTTAAACTATTTTTATAATTCTGGTTACTGACTAATGCTTTTAGAATACATAAAGGTGATGTATTTTAACTTGTTAGTTTCTAGTACTCTATATGCGCATTCAATTATATAGGTCGTCCAAAATAAAGAACTTCGATGCCAATATATTGTCCATGGCATGGGCCATACTTTCCATATATATGCGCAATATGAAGATATAAGTGATATATCGCCAGGGCGGCAGAACCAAACTTCGGCCATACTATTACTCATATAATGCCTATATCACTCCCATATTTTCTTTTTTTGAAATATCAGATAAATATGAGAAATATGTTGGTCATATGCCGTGGCGATGTATGCGGGCCTACATTTACCCATATATAAGTGATAAATTTTTTTTGAGCAGGTACAGTTAAATTTTGTACCAGGAGAATAAAATTTTGAAAAGCTTCATTTTTATTACTTGTGTTAAATGCTTCATTAATATAGTTGGGCATATAAGAATGAATCATTTTCCACACATTAGGTTAGAAATTCCATAGCCTTACTATTGGTTTCTTGCACAAGATAACCAATAGCTTACACCAAACATTAACTGTCTAAGGTATTCTACACTCTTTGTCTTATCTAATTCATTCGATTTGACAAATCCTCATAACTTTTAGGCATTCCTACTTAAGAACTCTCATGTTTAGTCTAATATGACGTCAAGAAGGAATTATCTAAAAATTTTATGGATAAATTTATATAATCACTACCCTGGTGGAAATCAAAAATATTTTATAACTAATAACTGGGTATTTATTTTGACGATGGCTATAAAATAGGTATTTCTTTTCTAATATAGGTAATTCTAGCTGGCGATGAAACCCTTTTTGTCCTATTATTTGACCATTTTCTAGACTGAAAAATATAATGAGTTTATCGTAGATTGGCACAAGCTAGTTTTTATCTATTTAAGAGGTTTTAAAGTTAGACAGTTTTTTAATTAGAAAATGGGTAGTAAAAGTCTATAGTTATATTGGAGAAGAGCGAGAGAGAGACAGAAAATAATGACAAAAAAAAAATTTTCGAAATATCTCTAAAAGGGCTATTGTAAATGTTTTTCTGGCTTCATATATTATTTATATTATAGGAAGCTATCAGTTAAAGTTATATGTCTTTTTATTTAATGTCGAATTGGTAATAAAAATTAAAAAGAAAATTTTAAGGTTAGTCATTTTAGTGCCAATTTATGAAATGGACATATAATGGGAGAAAAGGCGTTTCATCGCTGAGGATTAATTGGCTATTTTTCCTACCCATTTGTTAAGATTCTGGTAATTTCGTGATAGACGAATATATACTATGATCATTTTCTCTTGAAGAAATAACGTAAATAAATGTTGATCAAATTTGCATAAAATAATGCATTTCAACTTTCAAAATTTTTTTTCACAACAATATAATAGTGTCGCTTCCTACGAAGACATTTTGTGATTCAAATATTCTAAAATTTATGAAAATCAAAGGCTATATAAGTGTCTAATTAACATGTATATTTGTTCCTATTGATTTTCTAAAACAACAATAGCTGGATAAGTGAAATTAATTAATTTATTAAAATAATTCTTTTTCTTTACTATTCATTTAGAATCTTGTTCTTATGTAGCCTTTGATTTTCATAGATTTTATAAAATTAGAACCGCGAAATGTGCTAGTCTTCGCCGGGAATTTCAGATGTGCTAGTTTTTGTTGGGAGCGATAATATATTATGTTGTCAACGTGATATAATTCGTTGATATTTAAATTATCAGTACTAAAAGAAGTGTTTATTATTGATAGGTTTCTTAATTTATTTAATAATTATTGACTTTTTATAAAAAATAATGCGATCCAGAAGAAAATAATATCAACAATGAAGATATGATATTTAATTATCAAAATAATATAACATTAATAAGAATTTTCAATGTTCAAATCTAATTTTAATCTCCAAATAGTTAAATTAAGGAGAGCATCAGAAAAACGTTTTATTTTAGTAAAATCCTTAACAACGCAGTTCTTAAAATAAATCCAAACTACTAGGCTCATAAAATTGAAAAATGATTTTGTAATGACTAATTTAATCTTTACACGCATAAGTCAATATATAGCGTGAAATAATTAGTAGTATGAACGATATAACTTTCAAAAACCTCGTAATAATCAGTATAAAACTTGAAGATTTCACCATGACGAACGATCCTTGAATGTTACTGTTTTTTTTATTGTAACTGTCGAGATATCGACCTTTATAGGAATAAGTTATCAAGTAATATTTCTGCTTCGAATAGTAAAGATATACATAAATAATTTTTTAAAAGCAGCTACAAAAAATGCTATATGTACGTAGTTATACTTGCAATAATTAACTCATAAATCAATAAATATTATATAAATTGAAAGCTTCTTTCGTAAATACATTTTTTGTTGCTTAAGATAACTATATAAGTACAGTGTTATTAAAGTATTCTTTATACCCCATGGATTTCGGCATACGTGCGAATATGTGTTATGCTCTATATGACAATCTTAATTTTAGTTAATTTCTTTAGATGAGTTTTTGTTTTACGATTGGTGATTTTATTTTACTATACTGGTCTTGTATCTAGCGGATATAGATTCGTCATGCAGCAACCTCACGTAAACTATACAAAAAAGCATCCCGTACGTTTACAAAACTCATGCTTCTTTCACAAAAACAAAAATAACTTTTTAAACAATCCTCTTGCAATTTATACAATAATTCTAATTTATCAAACCAAATTAATACTATACGTTTATAGAATAAAAATTTTAATTGTAAAGTTTATGAAATTTGGTCACTGATGATGATGTTTAAAATGAATTCTTACTCTTAAAATATCTGAAAAGTAAAAACTTCGATTCATTGACTAACGGTATGAAAAGAGATGTTTGTACACATCGAAGTATTTGTAAAAAAATTAATTATCTTATTTACCGAATAAGAATATTGCTAATTTTCAATAATCTAATATTGTCACAAAGGTTTATATATGTTTAATATGCAATTTAATAAATGATTTTAAAAGATTTAACAAACTGTTTAAAAATGTAAAATTATTTCATCATTAAAAAGAGAGTATCTGACTACAATGAAAAGTTTAAGTATGTAACGAAAGATGTAAGAGCTTCAATAATCGTGAAAGTCTTTTCCCTATTTTTAATAGATACTTATTATGATGCGCAGTATGAACATTCGCTGGCTGGCTGAGAGTAATCAACATGAGCTTGCAAAATAAATTTCAAGGAATTACACGCGAGTAGGCTAAATCTAGAGAAAGAGATGGCGAAACAAGTAATCCGAGAATTTGAAGAGTGAAAAAAGCGTCGATGAGCCCCGGACGAGACTCGCTCTGATTCGTCGCCGATCGGCAAATCGGCCAGTCGGAGAGCCGTCGTGCCCGTCGCGCCCATGACTTGCATCCATGGCAGGCTGTACAGCGACTCGTGGGCAACGCGTGCGTAGATATGTATTCCGCGCAATCGGCGGACAGAGATAGCTAGTCGCGTCCACGGACGTCATCGCAGCAGCAGCTCGCGTGGTGTGTGTCTGGGATCGCGGCGAGCCGATTGGCCAGGGCTTTCGGTGCCTCCACGCTGGCGCACGTGATACCGCCGAGCGATTAGTTGCGGCGACACGTTTTTCGTGAAGCGCGGCCGACTACCGCAGTCGGGAGATAAGGCGTGATCGCGTGAGTCGATAAGCCACCCGCCGATGTATGCACAGATATACCGGGTAGAGAGCGGCTGATCCGCGTCTGTGTGTCGACGCGTGGATGCTCGTGCACCCGGAGCGTGTCTCGATCTACACAATTAGGAGGAAAGCACGAGCAATTGTAATTGATGAATTTTTATAGACGCTAAAAATATTCCTTTTTCTGACAAGCGCCGATATACTGGAATTCATTGCTGATGAAATATTATGTCAACATGAGGTTGCAGAAATTATTGTAAGTCTCTTTTTTCTTCAATTCAAGTAACTTTACGTTACTTGAGCTGTGCATTAAAAAGGATATTGAAAGGAATTCTCAATAACATTTTTTAAGTATTCGGTGACTTGAAAAATTTAAAGAACCGACTGTTTAAGGTCTAGCGATTCGATTTTAACTAAATAGCGCTTGCCGTTACTTATTTTTCTATCACCGTACTAAACAATTAAGCTTTCATTTTTTGTTTTTACATTTTTTTTAATGTAGTAAACGAAAATTTGTTAATTTTAGACTACCTACACTTTATTTATTAATCAATCGAGATAATTGTCATTTTTTTTATTTCTTTTTTTAAGAAAATCTTAAATTTATAAAGTATTTAAATGTTGTTATTGATTTATTTATGAGTGAAAAAGAGACTTTTTTTATTTTGCAATTTTAAATAATTAAATTTTATAAAATCGCTTAGTTATTCATTGCACGTTAGAGTAGAGATGTTAAGCTTTCTAAATCACTTTAGTGCGTATTTGTAGGTGGTCTCAAAGCTTGGGAAAAATCACGCAAATATGACTAAAATCTAATAAATAAATGAAAATATACAAAAACCATTAAATATTTTTTGATAAAATTTTAACTGCTTCTTTACTAATACGAGAGCTATACTTTAACGAGTTATTAAGAGCCTAGCAAATTTTACGACGGAGTAATAAACAATCGTTAAAATGGGGATTTTTAGTGGTTTTTTGCGATTTGCGGATAAACAAATTAACGAAATTTAAATCTGAAAAATGCACGTTTGTAGGTCTTTTTAATACCTACAAACTTTTAGCGCATTAATTTGTTATTTAAACAATGACACGACGCTCATTTTTTGGCTCATTCATCGGGATATTGTACCTGATGAGCCCCCCTACCATAATTCGTCGGAAAATCTCAGCTCAGAATTAAGTCCAAAAACAGGCCTAAGAGCAGCCGACACTGACAGCTGACAGCTTTTACACTTTTTACCAGCTGAGCGCGCGATTTGAGTTCGTGAATCGTATAGTTTCAAATTTTTGTATGTGTTTGGATTATGTATGTATATATAAAATATATAAACATTAAGTTCGTTAATATATTTTCTTAGTTTAATGTGTAGCCAAAATGCTTTCTTTCGCAATATTTTTTTGTTAAAAAATTAATTCAAAAATTATTTTTATAAATTTTAAATTAACGTTTTGAAAAATTAAGTTTTTTTTTGTTTAACCGTAAAATTGGTTGTACGAAATTGGTTCTTGATGTGGCTTACGTTTGTGTGATGAGACCCAAACCAGTAGAAACTGGTGGCATGTTTTTATAGAAGTTTGACATTTTTGTTTATATCTTCGGGAATTTTTCAAATATGTCACTCGAACTTTTTTTACCAGTTTAGAATAATATGTAAAATCAAAAAATCAAATAAAAAAATATTGAGTTTTTCGAAATGTAAAGGTGTCCTCCCCCCTTAAGTGAAGCGGCCAGGGAACGTAACACATATATTGCGCGGTACTGAATACAATGATAAGGTTTTATTTTATATTATAACATTGCTGTAAACAAATGCTCAGTAACTAAAACGTTTAAAACTAGTTGTTTGTTAAAGACATTACGCTATTATTTTACTTGTTATATTTAATTATTATCACTTATTTTTTATGAATTGAAATAAAGCGTTAATAAACAACCAATTCCTCTTTTTATCTCGAACTTACTAATATAGATGTAACTGATTACATAGATACTTACTTCTTATCAAATGACTTAATGTGTTTCACTGGGTTTATCATTTTCTTACATTTGAAAATCTCGTATTTTAATAACTGTATAATGTAAAGAAATTTCTGGCTAAATCAAACTATTATATAAACGACTTGACGACTCAAAATTTATTAAATGATTATAGCTGTTACATAATAAATATACATATTTCATAGATAATTTTTTTCTTTAAAAGTCCAAAGGAAGACTTAAATTTTTATTAATTAAAATGAAATATCACATACAGTGAAGCCCCGCGATAAAAAAAGAGATTAGTTAATGTCAATAATTGTACAATGTTTGCAAATACATCTTGTAATGATTAAGTACTCATACAAATATATAAACTTATAAAAAATATCAACGGATTTTACATGGGAATACTTTTACTGTGTCACGCTAGCTTCTGAATCAAAGATTGAATGAAGAAAAATGTTTTAATGAATTTTATTTATTATTACTACTCATCAAAAAATATGAATTTTTATATATGGGTCAGAATAATACTTTTTTAAAAAACCGTGCGCAGGTGTCTCACGGATTTTTCTGAAAAACTAGGAGCTTATTGTACACCAAAAAAAAAATAACTTTTGCCAAATTTCAGCCCTCTAGGTGCGGTAGAAGTCAAAATATGGCCATTTAAAGGTCGTAAAATGGTCTATTTTTAGCTGTTTTTTACCAATTTTCAAATGCTTGTCAAAAAGCGAGTTTTAATTTTTATTTCACGTACTAAAAACGA
>JAWWEQ010000055.1:10885023-10914548 GCA_035583055.1 Torymus tubicola | reverse complement strand
TTGATGTTTCTTTGACCATGTTTTGTTGACTTTTCTATTTTTATCGATATATTGACTGTGTCTATTCTTTACTATACAATTCGAGTTATTGTATTTTAAATTTCTGTGAAGAAATTTCTGTATTTTCTATGGCAGTGGCCAAGAATAAAGATGCTATTATTATTATCTAAATAATCGCTTGCTTACTGCATTTTCAAAGATATTTATCTGTTTGTTGAAACTCTTTGCCACGCGTGGGGCTCGAAAGTTGTTACGTGAATTTAGTTGGAAATTTTAATAAGAGCGTTTGCATACAACAAATTAGCATTATCTTGGTATATTTGCAAGCCGAGTAACAGGAAGATTAAATAGCGAGCGTTCCACTTTTTTCACCTTGCTAAATTTTTGTTCGTGTTAGCGATTGAGCGGGATATTCCTGCATAAAATGATAAAAATGCACGAGCTGCAGGCGATATGACCCATTAAAAATGATACTTTGCAGGCTTTGATGAACGTTTAATTTTTAAACAAGGATTATCTGTGGGCCGGATTCATGCTTCATTTGTTATTGAAGCATGGAGCGTTGAAGAAATTAAAATGAGGATTGATTTAAATTTTAAATGCTCATTGAACTCTTTGAATTGTTACAATGTAAATTGATTGGAGAAGAAAAATTAAGTAAAGCCTGACAGCACGCGTTATATTCTTGTCACTTCGTCTTGTACACTTTAATCCCGAAATGAATACATCACTTGATCGTGCACAAAGGGCATGCAATGGCCTCTCCTCCCAAATTGGTGAAATAACGAAATCTAAATCGCAGGTCAGTCGGATAGGTGAAATGTACCTCTGAGATCATCGTACCAGCACAGAACGAAGCCTCGATTAGCCGCAAGTGCGTCAGGGTGAAGCCTCGGCGGGGTAAAGTTTCGCGAGTGCCTTTCAACGATGTGACACTTCGGCGACAGTGCCAACAGTGATAAGTGCCGTCGCGATGCTGTGCCTCGGAACCGAGTCGAGGCGCAGCTGTGCCAGCGCCTGATGTCCCTCGGCACGCAAAGCGCCAGCGAAAAGTAGAGTTCGGTTACGATTCGAAATAGATATCGAGTGGTAAGGATGTACGGGGCGACGATGGTGGAGTCGCGCGACCGAGCGCCTCACCACCACGGTGGCTGCGGCGCCACCGCACGCTCGCAGTCGCCCTCCGGCGCGCATCGCCATCACCATCACCACCAGCCGCAGTCGCAGCAGCAGCAGCAGACGCAGCACCACCATCATCACCAGCACTACCGGCACCAGGTGATAAAGACGACGCGCGTGCACCAGAGCTCGCGCAGCACGCGCGTCGTCACGGTGCAGGAAAAGGTGATACGCTCCAGGCTGCAGCTCGGTTACTCCACGCCCACCAACTTTATCAACCGGTATTGTTACTCTATCCGACTTTTTATTTTTCCTCATGACTAATACATTTTTATTTTCTTATTTCACTCCGTACTTTCTCGTTTTCTTTTGCATTTGGAATTCAATCTACTCGATTACTTTTACTTTGAAACCATCATTTGAAATATTCCATGGTACATTTTTGCTGCGCAGTAACATCAATCAGTATTATAAGTAATAATTGTTAAATAATTTCGAATGTTATTGTAGCGCACAATGCAGAGCTTAGTTAGAATAATTGGAAAATAGAGTTAACAATGGATTCATTAATTGAGATATTTTGCTTTTTCAGTTTTATTATCCTTTTACTATATTTAGATCATGCATCACTGAGAGAAACACTATAATAAAAATTATAAAAACTCTAGCAAAAATTACTAAGTAACATTGTAATCGGGACCTATACTTGCATTTCAACAAAAATTGCTATGCTACTTTGTAATTTTTATATTTGTTTCAAAAGTACGAAAAAAGTTATTTAATTGTAAATTTATTTTTAACTAGTCAAATAGTCATGACAAAGTGACAAATAACATAAATTAAATATTTAAAGTAAGAAATAAATTTTATTTTTATTGCTGAAAGAAATCGCCGGGACCTAGGATCGAACCACCAACCTTTGAATTAAGAAGCGTAAACCTTACCGACTGCGCCACGCGTCGCTTTACTCATTGTAACACGAATTGTCCTTATGTAGTAAACAACTGAACAGTGATTTCTGTTCCAATTGTTTCAATGAAATTTCTGTAATAGTAAATTTTGACTCGGGTGCGGGGTCGATTATTTAGGTCATGTGTGATTATTTAGTTAAATAATCAATTTACGCACTAGTTTTGCATAGTATTTCATACCACGAGCGCCAAAAAATTATACCAGTGTTATGATTTTGAGGTTAAGTCATGGTGTAAATACTGTTAACAACTAAACATATTTTGCTATGTTACATAGTAAACCTCATAGCTATTCGCGAAAAGACTAACTTTTACAAAGGGTATTAACAAAATTTAAATAATATTGTAGTTTATTTTGTAACACTTTCTGTTCCAATACTACTAATTAGGATTTTTACTATGTTACAGAATAATTTTTCTTATGTATAAGAACATTATTTGATATATAATTGAATAAAAAATCTATAGATAACTCTTAATAATTACTGAAACTATTACAAATTAGGCTATAATGTAGGTATAGGTCCCGATTACAATGTTACATAGTAATTTTTGTTAGAGTTATAATAATTTTTTGATGCTATTTCTCTCAGTGTGGTTTTTATAATAATGCGTATAATAAATTGTTTGTTACTACAACGTTATAATAGACCTATCGAACCCCGCTTTTAGTTTACAGAATTAAATTTTCAGTGTATACCGTTAGCACTCAGATACTGATTTATCTACAATTTACTTTGCCCAACCAATGACGACGAAAAAAGTAAATACGATTAAAAATTTAGCGTATACATCAATACGGGTTCTACTGAAACTTATTGACTGTCATTGCCAAATGAGGCTATTTTACCTAAATTTTTCGAAATTATGTTTTTTACAACGTTTTATTATCTACATAACTATATAGAGCAGCGTTTTAATTACCTTAAAGATTCACTTGTTAAAATGCAACTCCGTATAACGCGCTATAAATATATAGGTAAAGTATTTTCAGAAAATTATAATGGGTTTCGAGGTAAATTGGTCTTTGAAAAAAAAGCGGATTTATTAAAAATGCACAATTACATTCTTCAGTAATATAAATTGGTGATATTCGTAAATTAGAAAACAATTTTATTAAACGTAAAATCATTTAATGATGTATGACAATGTGAATTCAATCTAATTCTTATATATAAAATTCATAAAGATCAAATGACCTCAGTGAAAAGACCATAAAAAATATTCATTTAAAATTGTTCTTACAACATAACTCGATAGTTGGAGTATACTTTGCTGATGATTCAAGGTCAATAAAAGCTATGTCGTGGGGTAAACGTACGTATTACTATACCCACAAATAGTGATGATCATACATTGTTGTAGAGAGTCAAGGCAAGGTAGTGCGGATATTTGAATAGCGAAATACACTAAGGAATATGATTTGCAAAAATAGAACGCTTGATGTAGATAAAATAAACGCGGCCAGAAGAGAAAGGTGAAAAGAAGAATTTGAATTAAAAATTAATTATTCACTTTAACGGAATGATAAATATTAAAATTACGTAATTGTTTGCAATGAACAAGTTGATAGGTGTTTCGATTTTCATTAGGATATTTTCATTGAATGCTTTTAGGAGAGCAGCAAGGCGGCACGTTACTGCGGCCCTTGACATAGAAATTGTTTATGAAACTTGCACTTGAATGTGAAATACGTAATATTTAAAGAGTTCTATGATTAAAATCCATAAAATGACTATATAGGGTAAGTGCAGCGCGGTAAATGACCAGTTAAGGCCAGTGGATAACTGGGTCGCAAAACATTTTTACTTGCCGCAGAGAAACGACTTTGAAATTGCAAAGAGATTTCAAAGTAGCACATTAAAACTTTTGAAATTCATTTTCTACTTATGAGCGGTGAAATGAATGCCTGAGCAAATGTCAATTTCGCGATACTGCTAGATTAAATGTTTATTCAAGTGACAATATTTCATGTAAAGGGAAAATTCAATTTGGAACTCGATTAAACATGAAATGCCAAGAAACGTTGAAATCTGTTAATTCTTCATTGCTTAATTAGTCCGTTACCATCACAACTGGAGTGCTCGCATCACGGCTGCTCACACCTTCCAAAAACGTCGCCCTTTCCTTCTCGAGCCTTGCCTGGAAGCTCCGTAAACAAAGCCTCAGTAAAAGGAGCGCGTGAAAGCCGTGACATCGACAGGCAGCGTGTCCATTCTTCTTCTCTCGTGAATGACAAAAATCAACAAGGACGAAAAGCCAGCACCAGGTCGACGTGGACGTCGCGCAAGCATGAAGTGCGGTGCGAAAAAGGTGTGGGTATAGACATCGCGAGCTGGAGCGCGAACCGAACCGCTGAGTAACGGGGCACGTGCGGTTGCTTAATGACGGAGAGCCGACGAGAGCGCCTCTATATATAGCCCTATCGTCAGTGCGCACGCTTGCCTTCGTTTTATCCGCTAATACCATTAGGGATAAAGAGATAGTGGCTACAAAGAGAGAGAGAGAGAGAGAGAGAGAGCGAGCGAGAGAGGAAGGAGGCCACTACTTCCGGTGCACTTGCCCGCTAGCACCAGCGCACATAGGGCTTGAAAAATGAATGAAAGCGCTCCTCTGTCAGCTTGCTTTGAATGGAGGGAAAAAGATTATAGTAATAGTTAGATTGACGTTATTTTTGACCGGCGCTTCCCGATATCGACGTAATTGTTATCGTTGGTAATATTTTTTACGTTTTTTGCATTCCAAAAGTGCAATTTTGACTTTTACTACACGCATTTTTTTAAGTTTTACGGCCACAAATGTACGATGCGTAGTACAAGTATTATAATCTGTTTATCTGTGCTTTGTTCCTTGGTTTTGCCACGTTTTGAAAAATGACGGATTAGGTCAAATCTCTTGTTTGTTTCTTCGTGGCCATGAATGAAAATATAATTGATAGTACTTTTCGCGCAGTTGGAAAGTGTACGTCCATTTAAATTAACTCATAAAACTGTTTTTATTAACAGAAATTATGTACGTGATTGTAGGTGATAATTATAATTAGTCGTAGGAAATAGGGCATTAGAAGGAGTTTTTGTGCCACTTCTTCAACTCATATTAGTATGACTGTAAGGAACTCTTCGAATGTATCCTTGTTAGTATATAATAATATAATCGTGTCCGAAACCTGAATTGTTTTTACAGTTAAACACTCTAATTATTTCGTTTCATTAAGTAACCTTAATAATTCATGAAAGTAATTGGCTTTAGTTCTTTTTCGGATCGCTAAAAGGACTTTATTTATTCTGTTTGGGACATTAATGCACCATTTACACGTGTTTTCAGTGCCTAATCGTAGTTTAACGTGATACGTAAACATAACAGTCTCACCTCTACTCCATCACGAAATTTCGAGGCTCCTATTGCAGTCGGTGACTTACTTAGAGCTGTATAATTGATCGTACCTTACAAGTAAATTCTTCGAATTTCATTGTATTGCAAGAAGTTTGCGCAATTTTTGACACAACGTACTCGTTAACAAGTGGCCTTTATACGGCATGTACGTTGCTTGATACTACGGGCCGTCCCTAAAGGCTAGGCAAGGAGCTTTTGCATCAACCTTAAAATTAAAATACCAGCAGCAATGGCAAGACGCTTCGAGCGTCGCGTGTACGGCTCTCGCAGCCAAAAGCGAGTAGCCATTCCTGCCCCGCCAAGGCTCAAAGACCACTAATTAAAAGAAAAGTCCTCTCTTACGAGCTCTCGGCGAAGAAAAAAACTCGCGCTCCGCACGCAGGCGTCTCGCTCCTTCGCCCCCCGCGCCGTATGCTTATTCACTTGGCACTGGTTCAGTGAACCTCTGACCCGCTTCGCACATGTACGCGAGTATCTCCCGGCGCGCATGGAGCGTAAAGCCCCTCGCGCGAGCGAGAGAGAGAGGGAGCTAATGGCAATCAGCGCTCGTTAATTACTCGATGATAATTATGCTCGCGCCGTTGCGCAGCTGACTCTCCGCCCGGGCTAAATATCCCGGCGCCGGTGCTTTAATCGAATTTCACTGGTTCGCGCGTGCAGCTACCCTCGGCGTACTGCAGAGCTTTTAGTATCCGCGAATCGCTTTTTCCGACGTCCCGGCCTGCTATCCCGCTGGATTACCGCACTGTGCGCGCTGCTGCTGGTGCACGAGGTGCTTATGCATACGGATTTCGGTCTCGTGCAATTCTGAACGCGGTTTTAATAACGACAGTTACCGCGTTCTCTTGTGATTCCTTGCGGAATCATATGTACGATTTAAAATTATTCTCAACATTGCGCCAGCGGCCGTATAGTTTCACATTAAAGAGCGACGCGACACGCGAATCGATTACGGCCCGGGTTTATTACGAGACAGTTGGATAAACCTGAAAGCTTTAGAGCGCTCATTTGAAATGCCATTATCTCAACCATTAGAGTACAAGGGTCTGGTCTTGCGAGCTGCTTCGTCGCCCGCGATTATCCCGACCGAAATGCGAAAAAGCAACAAGAAAACTCGCTCCTCGCCTCTGGCGCCATAAGGTAAAAGGTATGTACATAGAGCTGCGACTTTGTTCGTGGCGCTGATCGCTACAGCGAGGCGAGCTCCGACTCCCGACTCCGGCGTTTTATTCTAATCGCCTGTTTACGATGCGTGAAGTATGACGAGAGCTCGTTGCCAGAGCGTGCAGTGCTCTCCAGACGCTTGTTTATTTTATACCGTTATTACGGGGATGAAGCGCCGTATTAAATACACGTACGTTTAGCTTCTTGCCTGACACTCGTAGCGAATTTGTTGCTGCCGATCAGTTACCAGCCAGTTGCATTATAGTTCTTGTAATGAGGTACGTGAGTGGGCTGCTCCTGTTCTTTTGGCCTGATATTGTTTTTAAGCGGGCAGTACTATACGAGGTACAAGCGCGATTATGTGCACAACTAATTATTATAATGTCGGTGTTATCTTTGTTTACGCACGTGATGAAGTTATATTTCGGCAGCATTTTCATTCGGTGAGTTTCAAGTAGGTCAGTTACGGCACGCCTTGAATGAATAAAGATGATACTCCTGTGTGTGTTTTAGTATATAGTGAGCTATAGACAGACACGCGCGCGTACACAATGTACGGTGAGGACGAAAATGAGGCCCAATCCGGTGGAGCTACTTAGTTTTTACTGGAAAATCATTTCTTCAAAATTACAGTTATGTAATATTGTGCTCACGTCATCGCGATATTACCGTTTCGAAATGATTTTAGCTGTGCGATGCTCGTCCTGTAAAGCTATGAATTAATTTGACACACGTGTCTTATCTTACAGCCTTGTGCAAATTACAAAAAAAAAAAGAAAAAGCACGTCATGGTGGTCTCATAATATTGGCTTTTTATTTAATGACTTTTAAATAGATTCACAATGGTGTTTCTATGGAGGCGATTAAGCTATGATTTTTGTTGTACAATAAAGGATACGGTTTATTAATTTATTGCGTATCGTAAATTATTATATTAATAACAAAAGATCTGTTTACAAAAATGACTTTAAATAAATAGGCATGTGTATCAATATTTCACATTCTCTTTGAAATTCCTTATTCACTTATTTTATGATGTCCATTAACAGAATTGCCCAGTGTGCCTGCCGGTTTATGTTTTTTACGAACAAGACTTTATCCAGTATGCCATCATCAGTTTATTACCATTTATCCTTTAATCGTTTAGGTAGTCTCTGTAATTGATGTGCCGAGTGGCTAAAATCATTTACTGAAGCATACAGTAGGTATACTTCATTTTTTCTGTAACCTTTTTTCCTCTTTCTAATTTTGCGTAATCTATACTAGCCGACTCATCAACTAGAAAATCGTACGCATTGCGGAGTATACGTAAACTTTCGTTCGAAAAGGACAGTACGATCTTGTCAGCATTTGGGCAACATAAAGGAAAAGTCGCGGTAGCAGTGGGCGCGCCAGCGTAGAAACGGAGGAAAAACCTCTGGAGTGCGCGGCGCCTCGTGTATAGCGCAGCGAGAAGGCTCCTCTTGAGACAAGCCTCTCAGACGCGCTGCGCCTTCCGTGCAGGTCCGCGATGGAGGCGCATCAGCTGCCACTTGGACACGTGCCACGGAAAGCTTCTTATTCGTCGTCTTTCTTCTGCTCCTCCCGCCTCCTTTCTCTTCTCCCCTGATCAGTTGGCCATCGCGTAATAGGCAAGTTTGCCGAAAATCAGCGCCGCGCGCACGAGCACGAAGTTTGTATCGATAAAAATGACACGCGATTAATTACGCTCCGGAAGGGGGAGCAAGTCTGTCCGGCACACTCCTATTTCCTTTTCGATGTTTTTAACGCCATTGAACACTGCGTGTATTTAGTTGTTCAGCGTTTTAAACGATAACAAGAGCTCGTCTATGTGGCATTAAGATTTTTCTTAATTGAAACTAATTTTTAATATTTAAATTTCGTATAAGGTAGCAAAATGACAGCTATTCATGAAAATTATTTGTTAAAAAAATCTTTCAAACACAATAGAAATAGAAAAGGTATATAATAGACATTTGAAAGCAGTACTATTCCCTCGTTAAAAAAATATAACCTTGCACGAGTACCGCCTTCATCTGCCGAATTGTTAAATCTCATTAAAGCATGTCAGGTAAAAAATCGTAAAAGTCGCGCGCCGAGTGCAAAGCATGATATCATCCTCGTATAATACAAAGCTAGCAGCCGCCTACCGCGTAAATGGCGCAATAAGACGAAGGATAGGGACAGTTGGCGCAAGCTGCTGCTGCCGTATACAAGCTACTAATGCCACCGACATATGGGCCGTGTACCTCCGTCTCCTGCGGCCATCTCCTTCGGCCCTCGCTCATCCGTGAGCAATGTGGATCAGAGGAAAAAAGGAAGAGGACGCCCGGCTCGGGGCAAAAACACGAAGCAGGCGTATGCACGAGGGCAGGTGTCGGAAGACAATCGCGTGCCACGAGAGCACAAGCCAAAGGGAAGAAAACATACTTATATATACTTACACGAAACCCTTCGCGAGAGATACGGACAAAAGAGAGAGGGAGAGAGAAGGATAGTGCAAGCGGCACTCGTGCGGAGCGTGCCACGAGAGCGTCGAGAGACAGATGTTCGGCTCCTTGGCGCGCGCCAGCTTCTCCCTCTCCTCGACTCGTGTACGCTCAAAGAGAGAGAGAGAGAGAGAGAGAGAGAATCACCGCTGATCGATGGCGAGTGTCGCGCAGGTGTCGTCGAATCATCCAGAGCTCGAATATTATTATTCTCTTTTTTTTCGAGGGAGCCTCTTGAAGAGACCGGAGCTGCGAAGACATTCCGCCGATTTATTGTATTCTACTCTCTTTTTCCTCGACGCGGGGACGGAGAGCGAGGATTTTTTGCTTTCATTGATTTTTCTTTATTTCTCATTCAAGGCTTATATATATATATAGTTATTTCGCAGGAAAGATTTTATAATCACAATTAATGAGTGTATCAAAATAAGGTATTTAACCTATCGATAAAGAGTAAAAATATTTTTTCAAAATTTATCGTTCTTCTGATCAAGTTTTTAGGAAATAAGGCACTTGGAATTATTTGCTTTGATTCATTATATATAGACCTTCGATAAAGCAACTTCTTAAATGGGTTACAGCGAGCATTGTGCATGCACCAGCGGCAGCAGCAGCATACGCAGAATAAGTGACCTGCTTCGTAAATATAGATCAGATCTCGATCTAGTAATGCGGCTACGCGAACAATTTATTCAAGTCCTCTTTCACTCTCGGCTTGATCTGATAAAGACGCGTGTGCAAGTAAGAGAGGCGGAGGGAAGGCGCTCTATTCAATTTCCATTTTCAGTAAGGAATGCCTGTAAAAATCCCTGGCGAAAGATTCGAGAAAAAAGGAGTCGGAAGAGAGGGAAAAATAGCAAGGGGGAGAGACAGAGTCGATCGCTAACTCCCGGGGCGAGCTAAAAAGACGATCCGGTGCCGAAAACATTTCCGTTAATGCTCGAGAGCGCTCTCTCTCTCTCTCGGTGTAAGCTCTCTGTCTTCTTTTCCACAGCTATATAAGCACTAGTGCAAGCTGTAGCCTATTCTTTGCAAGCATTTTGCTGCAGACTTTTACCTCGAAGGAGATGTATCTTCGATCTGGAGTGCCTTCGCCAACTTGGTAACAGCCGTGCGGCTCTCGATCGATCGATTATTCTTCCGCGCTGTTCTCTCTCTTTCTCTCTCTCTCTCTCTCTCTTTCTCTCTCCCTCTGGAGTAGCGCTCGACTTATATGAGTGAGTATAGTTTGTCCTTGCGATTACGGTCGCGATATATATAAAGCTACGGAATTGTCGAGTTCACCATAAAGTGACACAGCTAGCTGCTACTTATTTTTGTACTTTCCAGCAATTAATCGTAGAGGAAAAGATGCTGAATCAAAGCTGTAACTACATTAATGTTCTGATAAAGCTTAGGTAACTTTATTACGTCGAGGAAAACAAGCGACTCTTTTTTTGAAAATATAACTGTCGCGAACCGGATTTCGCTGATTATAATCTTAATGCAAAATTGTCTTAAATCCGCCAGTAAAGAAATTCGACCTTCGGTTGTATTTGCAGACCAGCCATTCGTTTCACCATTCTAATATAACGCGTTTTCTATAGGTATATGCGTGTAAGGCCCGCCAAAGGTTTACTATCTCACATTTCATCAACCAGCGTCCGCACTCAGCGGCGCAGACGACAAGGCAAATGTTTGTGTTCAACTTATTGTGTCCGGAGTCTGGAAGCAGCGCCGCGTGAAAAAAGAAAGGGACGGCTCTTTAAAAGGAGCCTAAACACCTCCATCAAGACAAATGCCGCTCGAGCTCGCGCTGCCGCGTAGCGCAACGACGTTGAAGAAAATTTACGAGCAGTATACTGGCTCCTGTAGGAGCGAATATATACGAAAGCCGCAGCTAAGATCCGATTCATTGAAACGTTCGCGCGCTCGTCTCCCCTCAGTGCCTCGGGCTGAGCGCGTTACGGGAGCTCCGGTGATCATCGCGGCGCCTGTCCAACAATCTCTACTGCTGTTGCACGCGTATAGCTACCTGCTGACGGTGCCGTATTCTTACATACGCCCGATGTTTATGCGCTCGCGCGGCGGGCCCGTAACGACACGCAAAAGGAGGCCCTGCCGCGGCTCGCGTCGCCTATTTTTCCCCCCGGGTTTTCGTTTATTTGCGTGCGCTTCCTTCTCTCTCTCGCTCTCTCTACTCGCTCTTCCTGTTCGAAGGGATTTAGGAGGTATAGCGAGCGAGCTGTGTAGTAGCGTCGAGGCGATGGTAACGCATCGCTGCCGCGCTGCTGGCGTTGCCGCTTTATTATAAACGCGCTCCGCTGCGCGCGGATTTGCAAGTACACACGCATAAGATGCATAAAAGTGTGAGACTCGCGCTCGAAAATTTCCTGTGCACTTATATTTCAGCTATAATGATACTTGGGCGTTGAGAATCTTTAGTGCGCTAACGGTCTTCGTGCAAGCCCATGTCAAATGTTACTATTAACATTTTTCCATTATATTTTTTATTGAAAAATCTCCCATGCAAGCTGCTTCTGACGCAATACATTCGTCAAAGGAACATTAATTAGCACACTATTATTAACGAAGAAATGAGAATTTTCTTGGTAACTGAGTTATCCGCAGCGCTTTCGCAAAAGACTCATAGCAAATGCTGCATATAGTTACTACAAGCAAAAGCCGAGAATTCATAAAACGGCTAATAATAGCATAGAGCCCTCGCGGTGTACTGCGGAAAAATCGTAAGATTCTTCCTTCGAAGGGAAAAAACGGCGCCTCTACCGGCCCTCAGCTTCGCGGCGCAGCACACTTGTCTACTGCCGCATCCTTAACTTAACTACTCTGCCGCTTCCCCCTCCGGCCCGGTGCTTCTTATGCGCAGGGCCCCGTGGATCCTTTTCCTTATGGGCGGCAGTTGTGTGTGCCGGCGCGCGGCCGCGCCGTCCCCCAGCAGCTGCCGCGCGCCAGCGCGATCCCTCAGTCCTCCGGCCGCGCTCGAGTGAGGCGCTCGTGGCTCGATCGTTTCGAGGCGCAGCTGCGGCG
The DNA here is from genome assembly GCA_035583055.1 of Torymus tubicola. Taxonomy (NCBI): domain Eukaryota; kingdom Metazoa; phylum Arthropoda; class Insecta; order Hymenoptera; family Torymidae; genus Torymus; species Torymus tubicola. The sequence goes on along the minus strand of JAWWEQ010000055.1, from coordinate 10,902,385 downwards.
GCTCCCGTGCTCCCCGAGTACAGTCGACAACTTCGGAAATCTCTCGTACCGAGTGTCTTCTTCTTTCGCCTGTGCGCGTGTGCAAGCGACTAGTTGCCGACGAGTCAAGTTGAAGCTGTCGCGAGCTTCTTCCGCTCGAGAGCGCCGGCCGGCCGATCGAATGGAAATATTCGATGCAGCAGTTCGCGGAGTGTTGTCAGTGAGTGAAAAGCGCGCGGCGGCGTTGCGTCAGCTCGACATAAAAACCGCGATTCCCCGCTCGCGATATTTGAAGAAGCGATAGTGGCAGCGGGAGAGTCTGGCTCGCTCAGCTGTAGAGCGGCGTAGGCAGCCAGTCGGGCGGAAACTTGCCGTTCCTCCCGGCAGCAATTCGCGTATGCGTCGAGCAGCCAGCAGGAGACAGGAGCAGTCACATACGTACGAGAGAAGCAGCCCGACATGATTATCTTCGTATCCGGATTTTTAGTGGGGTAGGTCGAGCGAGACCTTTTCGGTCTCGACATCCTGCGCGCCTCGCCTCGTACTGGCGCATACGTACTGCTTGTAATGTATCGTAGAGACGCGCGAGCTCGTGGCTGATCAAGGGGGTGAGACACGGCCGGGGCGATTCAGGTAGCCGGCGCTGCGCCATACAGCCTGTGCCGAGTGCGCAGGCGCGGCGGCCGTGACGGCTTCTCACTTTTTGCTGCGGAACTTTGGAGCCGGATGTTATACGTCTCATGAGAATCTTATTCATTTTATACAATATCCTATGATCTAGAAGTTTAACCACTTCGAATTCCCTCAAATTCTCATCATAATAATGAAATTTTTTCCGCAAAACATACTGTTGAAGTTTATTAAAAAATTTCGCTAATAAAGTATAAACGACAGAATGGAGTCCACAGCGAGCGCTGTAGTCTCAAGTTTCTCTTGTAAAGTTACTCGTCTCTTTTAATGCATACGTATAGATACGCACTATAGTTGTGTTCACGGGGCGCATTAGATATTCCTTCCGGACTCGTTAAATTAAAATTTCAGTCGTCACTCCCCCGACCCGCACAATGAACGAGTCCCACGGAAGCGGGTGCAGCGTGACTATCGGCCTTGTCCTATCTCTTTTTTACATGCGTATACGCAACAATGCACACATACACGTTTATGCATAAACTCTCACGTGTATATATATCTATATATTAGAGGAAAAACCGCATGGCTCGCAGAGGGTGGCTAGCATAATTATTCCGAATGATTCACTTGAAGCAAAGGGACTGATTCACGCCATACGCATGTGTGTGTGCGTGCGTATGTGCGTGTATAACGTCCTCGCGCAAGAAGCTGCCTGCTGAGGGTAGGCGCGCGCGTTCGGTGAATATCAATGGTCGCGGGACGCGTGCACCTGGCGCGTGGCAGATGTGTAGCCGAAAGTGCCAGGCACGCGTGCCCCGCGGACTTTCCTTTTTTCTCGCTTCCTCCTTCCTCCGGCTCTTAGTCTTGTTCGTTTTCGTCTCCTTTCGGGCTCCCCTACAGGCCTGTGGCTCGTGCATTTTTAACGATTCGTCGCCGCTGATGATGGGTTTCGCCGGTTTACTGGGCTCGGCTGTCTGCCTTCAAGACTCTTTATGGGCCTTTCCGGATTTCCATCTGAAACGAATTTAATTCTTCTTGGTCTTTCAAATGATTCTAATACATATAGAGTATATTAACACTTATTATTTTTTAAAACATATTTTTATTCGTATAATTCTGGATTATATTTATGTCGTTTTAAAATACAATTATGAAATTTTATTCAAAATTACCTGATATAAAATGTTTACGCATGATAAATAAGAGCCAATGCAGCTTATATAATACATGTCGATATACTATACACATATATATATATATATATATATATAATATCGCGTTTGAAAGCATTCAATATATTCGTACTGTAACTTTGTACAATCATGATCAATATTATAACGACGGCAGATACGGTCTCATTATATGAAAAGCGACTAATTGAAAGCCCATCGACGTAACAGCTGCATAGAAATGTCAAATCCACAGATTGCTCTCGACGACACCAGACTAGCATTACGGGCGTAATGCAACCCAGTAGCCGCACTTCCTCTCGCTGTCCACCGAGCAGCACCGTTTTCGCAAATCGCAAATCCTCTTTTCTACGCACTTCAGCCGACTACCCGCATGTGAATCGCGCCTTACGGAGAAAAATCGTAGAGTAAATTTTAAAATTTATATAGGAAAAATTATTATTTCCTATAGTAGCGCTGGGACATAACCGAAATTTCCTACTTTTTAAATAAACTTTCCTACATTTTTAATACAATTTACTCCCTTTTTTTTAAATTTTACCATTTTTAATAGAAGTATTTCTTGCGGGATCATGTGCCGGTAAGCCGACATAACCTGACAAAAGATGTATTTATCATTTTCTTCTCTTCAAAACTGATGAGGATGTTATGAATTGTACACGGAGAAAAATTATGTAGGAAAAATTACTATTTTTGATAGTAGCGGAGGGACAGACTTATTGTCACATAAAAATTACTACAGTATATAGTACAAATTGCTACTTACTTTATAATTTTTACAATACAAATAACAATTTTTACTGTGAATTGTAGTAATTTTCATGAAAATTTGAGTCTGTCCCACGGCTACTGTTAAAAAGAGTAATATTTCCTACACCATTTTTCTCCGTGTATGTTTTTACAACTACTTTTTTATACAAAAACTCATGCAGTGTATCGTTTCCGAAATAAACATCGCCAATAACATATTTAGTGCAATGTTATTGTTATTGGACGGGGTAAGCTGTAACATGTGTAGACGAGTCGAGACACCGTACGTGCAAGGACATTTTGGCCTAGCGGTAAGACTGCGGCTTCCGAATTAGCGGGCTGGGGTTTGATTCCCGCACAGGGTTCGCGTTTTTTCAAAAATAAATATATTATTTCTTATTTAATTTAGTTTAATGTGTACGTTTCAAATAGAGTCGGTAAGGTAGATGACGAATAATATTTTTTTAAATTACGAATTTCCAATTTACTTTCTAAAATAGTAAATATTTCTAACTGAAATTATAAAATTTACTGTATTGCAAGTATGTTACAGCGGTATTACTCATAGAAAATAGTAATTTTTCTTATATAAATTTTAAAATTTCCTCTATTATGTTTCTCCGAGTATGGAAAGGCTCGCGTTTGTCCACACTTTCGAGCCATCGCGCGGCTCCAGCGACTCTTTTGCCTTTAGCGTTTTCCGAAGGCTCAGCACGTCATTCCTCATATACGCATGTCCCAATATACACGCATGACTATATTTATGCGAACGAAGAGCGCCACGCATCGGCGCGCATAAGCGGAAATTCTGTTTGGTAATCAAAATTGCGCTCACGCGAGCCAGCGGATATTGAGCGTGCGTCGCTCTCTTCTTCCCCAATTACTCTTCTGTGCTCTGGCTGTCTTTCGGGACGATAGCCGCTCGATGGTATCGGTGCGCCTCGGCTGGCTCTATATCGTAATTGCGATGGCGTGCGAGGCGTGCTTTTGCCTCAGAAGTCCTTGGTAATGATGACGAAGCTTTTTTAGCTAAAATTGCTCAATATTTCGATAAAAATTTTCTTTTTTTATTCAAAACTTGTTGTACAAATTGTATTTCAACGAATAAAACAATGTAACAATAAAGCATTAAGGGTTTCATTTTGTGTTGATACTGCTAGCACGTGACTGACTTGTTGAATGTGTCGACATAAAACTGGCTTTCTTTTTTCTTCTTTTTAAATACCCTGTCACGTACTTTTACAAGTTCTGCGTGTCTTTGTAAAGTTTGAAAGATCCTTTAAATTTGGAAAACACGTTACGTATTGAGAGTTTCAAGTATTCAGTATTTACACGGCCACCGATGTGCTATCTTGACGAGAAATCGAATCCTTGTAATAAAAGCTTATTTTCCGAAATTTTATGAACGAATGTGAAATAAAGGATTATTGAATTCTTCTACAAAAAGGTATGATTACTATTTTATCCGGAATGGAAAAATGTCGAAATTTCTCTTACGAACTGGTTAAATCAGACAATTTCCACTAACTAGCTGGATCACCTTTTTTAATTAAACAGTCGATTACGCAAGAAAATAATTTATAATGCCTTCCCATAAATTTCCCAATGAGTTTTATGACACTATATTGCCAAGTTTGTCATTAGGTGAAACGAATATAAATTATTCGCCGATGGAAGGTGTTAAAAGCGCTCGATCGTGCGAGTAGACACATGTAAACTTTCACTTTTTGCTCCTTACGCAATGTTATCATCGTCGTTGCACGCGCCGCTACCGCGCAAGTGTAATCCCATTGTCCGCGAAAAGAAAACCCAGGTTTGCGCGTATATACTCCAGGTGCCGACTACGGATCTATATATAGAACGTAAAAATCCGCGAATCCAATAAAAGCACCTGCCCCGGAAAAGAGGTCCGGCCATTCCGTTCAGTACGTATGTATAGGTAGTCTCATAAGTCACGGCGCCTGCTAGGAGAAAATATCGGCCCCGTTTTTTGACGCATTGTAATGCTATTGCCCTTTCATGTAAATTTTCGTTATTATAGCGGAAAATCTCCGTCATTGTCGTGTCGATTTCGCATTCTCCAAGTCGCGCGCCACCTTGCCTATGTAAACTTGTGCGATGAAATTGTAAACGAATATTAATGTGAACTTAGATGGGAGGCTTTCCCGCTGCAACGCCTACTTTGAACGTGATTATGTGCAGCAAGATTGTTCAATTTACTGTACTGGCACTGCATCTTGTACTGCATTGCTCTGCAATATCTGATTAAGTTTAACTAGACCCTCCTTGTTTGTTTCCAGCTTCCCACAGAAGATGGACAGGCTGGGCCCGACGAAGGTGGGCATGGGCGCCGGCGGCGGCAGCTGTGGGAGCGTCTACGCAAGCAGTGCTGGCGGCCAGCCCCAGCTCTCGTCGTCGTACATGACTGGACAGTACATGTACAGCCAGAACTACGGGCACTATCCGGGCGCGGGTGTACAGTACCAGCAGCACCCGCAGCACGCCCCCAGCTACGGACACCACCAGCCCCAGAGTTACGGCCAGGTCGTGCAGGCGTACGGCGGCGGTCAACCCGCCCAGTCGCCCTACCAGCAGACCTGCCACAAAAAGTCGTCGGTGCGGAACGGCGACGTCATGAAGAGGTGTCGACTCCAGGCTGCGTAAGTCACTAGCCTTTTTTCTCGCACTCCGCTGCAGCGCACGCGCGCGCACTGATGCTTTTCTTGCTCTGCGAGCTTTTCGTTCGATTTTAAGTTTCTTAATTACGTTGAGAAACGTCGGCCAGGCATGAGAGAATTAAACTTACGCTGACGTTATTCAATGTCACGATTAAATAGTTACATAGTCATGCGTGTTTATTAATGAGAACTATTAATAATCTACTTCTACAATGAATTTTGAAGCGAATAAGACAATTTTAGTCTCGTAATGGTTGAACATATAAAATTCTTTTTTTTTTCATTTTTCAATCTTTACGTTTTTGTTTATAAAAAAAGAACCGTAATAGCTAGAAAATTAATTTTTTTAGAAAATATAGGTAATTTAATTCTCTTTCGAATATACATCCCATTCAGATATATAGAGCCGTTCTTGAGAAATTACGATTAAAAAGAAAAATTAAAAAAATTTTAACCTCAAATATCTTCGAAATTTATGGATCAATCCTTTTGCCCAAAGAACTGTCTCGATTCGCATAGAAAATCTACTCTTGTAAAGAATTTTAAAGTGATTAAGTAAATTGTACTCTAGTTATGCAACGACAAAAAAATCACTTTTTTTATAAATTATTTTTTTCTCCAAAAATAATGAATCAAAAAAGCTAAAAATTTAGTAAGTTATAGTACTCAATATCATTTATAACCAAAAAAATATTCATGTCAATAGCTTTTTTTTTTAATTTTGAAATATAACCTTAGGTATTTACAAAATATTACGTTTTCACAAATAACTTGTGACGAAATATAGCTATCGACTTCTTTTTTTTTAAATTGTAGAGAATTGTATCCTGCATACACAGAATTCATAATATATAAACAATATTTGGTTTAAATATTAAAAAAATCGAAAATAAAAATTTTGAATATTGAAAAATGGCTATAAAAAAAATAAAATTAATTTTACAAATTGAGCTAAATCTAAAAAAAATGATCACTGAATCGTTAAAATCGGTGGAGTAGATCATGAGATATCAGCGTTGGACATACATACATACACACATAGATCCATATGGACATTTTCTAAAAATAGTGTATTTCAATTACAAATTTTATAAATAACATTCCTAACACATTATCTCAAAAAAAAATTTTTTACTATCACAAAGCTTCCTCTCGGAGGAAACAAAAAAAAAAAAAAAATCGGTCTTGTGATACCCTATTATCATCAAATACATTTTTCTTATGGAAATTTAACATGGGAAGAATAGTAGTCACCAATCATCAATCAATATTAAGACAATATTTTCACGAGCAATTAAAGTAGAAGAATAGAGCTTTAATTTAAGTTGAAGATGGTTAATATCGCACAATTCTATGCAAAGCTACATGCATTTGAAAATCACCAATAATGTCAACAATAAACGTTTTTTCCGAAATCGCGAAATTCTTAAGGTTTTCATTGTTTTTCATGCCTTGTTGTGGATAATGGTTGGCATTTTTGGGATCTTAATATTGGTCGATGAGTGACGACTACTTTTGGTCCACTTTTCCGATATAAAATTCCTATCAGAAAAAGTAATGTGGATGTCACGAGGCTGTTTTTTTCAAAATTCTTGTCGTCTCTTCTATACCCTATAAAACATTAGTTCAGAGGTGTGCCTTAAAATTTTTTTTTCGTCATTTTTTCGACTACTTTAGGTAGAATTCTACCTATATATTTTCAATCAATTATTAAAATCAGTTTTTAGTTATAATATTAGAAGAAAAAACTTTTAGCCTGACATAATTATGAGATGATGAGTAGGAATAATCGAAACACAAAATATTTAGAATGTTGTCACGGCCGAATTCTCAAGGATTAATAAAGCCTCCTTAAAAATTTTTGGCTGCGCGAACTGTTATGTAGTTCGGTGTCTTTCACTTTGGAGTTATATCTTGAATATAGCACTACAGTTGTAGTGGGCCAATCGAAATAATTACAGCAAGAATACTCAGAGAAGTTTCACACATAATTTCAATGAATTTGAGTAATACGTAAGCATTAAAGAAAAATAATACTTAGAAATAAAATTGCAACTTCAATTAGTGTTTAAATAATCATTTTTTGAAATTACATGAGGGTTTTTACATAATAAAAACGTTTTATCATCGCAGCAATAAACTTATTACTAGTAAAGCCCGAAAAACTCTTAAATAAGCGTTTGACTCAGATGTAAGTTGCACTTTTTAAAAAATAGCTTTTTTAAAAATAGTTACGGCTATCGATCGAATTGCAGGTACGAGCTATCGCAGGATCTGTTGGACAAACAGATCGAGATGTTGGAGCGAAAGTATGGCGGTGTGAAAGCGCGCAACGCCGCGCTGACGATCCAGCGGGCGTTCCGGCGCTACACCCTCCTGAAGAAGTTCGCGGCGATCACGGCGATGGCCAAGGCTGAGAAACGGCTGAGCCGAAAGCTGCAGGAAGCGCAAGACCGGCAGGACATGCAGGAACAGCGGCTCGCCTACCACAGCCAGGTCTACGTGCAGCAGCATTCACTACCCCAGCAGCAGCAGCAGCAACAGCAGCAACAGCAGCAGCTACATCAGTCGCCCGTCAACCGGCCCACGCCCATACGCAGCATGTCGCTGAGGGAGAGGCGGCACCCGGGCGTCGTCGTCGACGGCTCGACCCACGGCTGCAGCTCACCCATGCCCAGGAGCCAGAGCGGCCGATGCGAGATTCAAGTCACCGCCCATCAGGTATGACTATGCGCTTTAACCCTTCTACATCTGCCACGTCGAGCCTTGCCTCAGCATTTATTAACCAGTAGTTATGTTTATTCGTTTATTGAGATAATATTAAGCGATTTGTTTATGTTACTTTTAATTGATCTTCGTTAGTATTCAACGTCAATCACGAAGCAAAAAATGGCAAAGTAACTACAATCACCAATCGTTATTTCAGAGAAAATGCTTTAATTAATATAAACTTATAGACCGTATAGAATATAAATCGTATAATTCATTCTATTGCTAATTAAATCGCGCTCGCGGACGAAATGCAAAGTTTGTGCTGACTGCAGTCGATTTTGAGCGGGCACTAGGCGAGATATATTTTCAAAGCGGATCGCAGAAATCGAAATAAATGATTAATAATGGTTTGCCGGCCGTTTGCAGAACCAGGTCACGAATCACGCGGCTCACCAGCTGGTGAATCACAGCGTCCATTCCGGCGGCAGACACACACCGTCGCTAACGCCGAGTCCCTGTGGCAGGCATCAGCAGCAGCAGCAGCAGCAACCACCGCCTAGTCCGTGCTGGGAGTCGAGCTCACAGGAAAGCGGCTCCAGCATTCACTATTATAATCCTCAGGTAAATGTACTCGTGATTATTGCCTCCTACGCCGCTGTTGAGCCATTCCCAAACGCGCTCAATCAAATATTCGTAAAATGCTTAAGAGGCCATTACACAAAATGTCACCTCGGTGTGATGCATCAGCGAGTAATTGACTGGCGTCGAATGAAGCTTGCGAGAATCTGCGAGCAATAACAACGATGAATTAACCGTGCTATTGCGCTCGACAGGAAAGCCTGTGCGGGCTTCGGCAGGAGACACCGCCGCGCGACGGTCAGCGCATCACGCCGTGCACGTCCCCGTCGGCGCCACTCAACCTCCAAAGCCAGATGCAGCAGCAGCAGAACTGGTCGAGCAGCACGTCGCAGCTGAGCGCCTCGAGCGGCGGCCGCCCGGGCTCGCGGGCCTGCGGCAAGAAAGTGCCGCCCGAGGTGCCCAAGCGCACCTCCTCCATCAGCTCGCGCTCCATGGAGCAGAGGCACAACGGCCTCAGCAAGAGCGTCGAGAACGGCAGCCTGAGCTCCGTGCAGAGCTCCGGCAGCGACTCCACCAACTGCGAGAGCTCCGAGGGTGACGCTCAGCGCGGCTCGCCTGTCTGGAAGCACAAGGGGATCGTGAGTATTTGCTCGAAGGCCCGGCCAGGCGCGGCCGAGGCGACCGGCCGAGTTCTAGCTTTAACGCGTGCATTTTATGTCCAGTCGAGCTCTCCGGAGCACCAGGAGTTGGCTCACGCGAACGACGCCGGCGCGATGCTCGGCAACGCGAAGGAGCTCAGCCACTCGCACGCCTCCTCGTACCAGCTGCCCCTGATGGACCACGCAGAGACGATATCGCAGAGCAGCTACAAGGTGTCGGAGACCGTCCGCAAGCGTCAGTACCGGGTGGGCCTGAACTTGTTCAATAAGAAGCCGGAGCGCGGTATAAATTACCTCATCCGCCGAGGCTTCCTCGAGAACTCGCCGCAGGGCGTCGCGCGTTTCCTCATCAGCAGGAAGGGCCTCTCCAAGCAGATGATCGGCGAGTATCTCGGCAATTTGCAGAGCTCCTTCAACATGGCAGTCCTCGAGTGCTTCTCCCACGAGCTGGATTTAGCAGGGATGCAGGTAAAGAGCTCCTCCGCCTTCCTTCGACGTTACAGGCGGCTTCCGACCCCCCCCCCCTCCCCCGCCACGATAGGCTCACTGATAAACTCTGCCCATTTACAGGTGGACGTGGCGCTGAGGAAGTTCCAGGCGTACTTCCGCATGCCGGGCGAGGCCCAGAAAATCGAGCGGCTCATGGAGATATTCAGCCAACGCTACTGCCAATGCAATCCCGACGTTGTGTCGAGACTGCGCTCGCCCGATACTATCTTCGTGCTCGCGTTTGCGATTATCATGCTGAACACCGATTTGCACACGCCAAATCTGAAGCCCGAGCGGCGAATGCGCCTCGAGGACTTCGTGAAGAACTTAAGAGGAATCGACGATTGCGGAGACATCGACAAGGATATTTTAGTGGGCATTTACGACAGAGTGAAAGCTAACGAGTTCAAGCCCGGATCTGACCACGTGACGCAGGTGATGAAAGTGCAGGCGACGATCGTCGGCAAAAAACCGAACATGGCGCTGCCGCACCGCAGATTAGTCTGCTACTGTCGGCTCTACGAAATCCCTGATATTCATAAAAAGGAACGGCCAGGCGTGCATCAGCGAGAAGTCTTCTTGTTCAACGATCTCTTAGTAGTGACAAAAATATTGAGCAAAAAGAAGAACAGCGTCACCTATACATTCAGGCAGAGTTTCCCCCTGTGTGGCATGCTCGTCACATTGTTCGAAGCCTCTCGTAAGTGTTATTCTTGCTTTTATTAACGAAAACAGATTCTCTTGATAATAGTCCAACTATTAGATTTTCCACATTAAATTTCATACTTTATCTCTGATATAAAGACATCTATGTTTAATAGTCATTTTAAATATCCGAACTAACATTCGTGTACCTATTTTATCGATAGATTATCCATACGGCATCAGACTCTCACAGCGTGTCGATAATAAGGTACTAGTCACGTTCAACGCTCGCAACGAACACGATCGCTGTAAATTTGTCGAGGACCTAAGGGAATCGATCAGTGAAATGGATGAAATGGAGACTTTGAGAATAGAAACGGAGCTAGAAAGACAGAAGAGCAGCAGAGGAGCACGTAGTAGTGCGGAAAATCGCGACTCAGGTGTTGCGGATGTCGAGGTCTGCCCTTGCCCAGGACCCTGTCCCGACAGATCGGAGGTCATCGATGTCGACTCACAACTGAAGCGATCTGCGTTAAGCAATTCGCTACTCGACATACATGAACAATGTAAGCATAATTGTCATTTATTTCAAATTTTTGCAGTGCTTTCTCTAAGCATCGCCTAATTCTTCAGCTCAGCTGTCAACATCAAAATAATGCTAATTTAGTTCTTAAAATTTTCTAATTTATAGTTGCTGGCGAGAAACCGCAGCGTCGCGGCAGCGTTGGTTCCCTGGATAGCGGTATGTCAATTTCATTTCAATCGACTTCCGCCAGCTCGATGAGCCAAGGCGCGAAGGCGGTAGCGGGTGGGCAGCAAGTCCTCGTGCACGCGGTCCACCCAGGGGCTATGATCCCTGGGGCCGCCAAAGGAACAGCCATGGCTCAGCAGCCCTCTTTTTTAGGAAGCCTCTTCAATAAGCGCGAGCGCAAGCTGTCACACACCGAGGACCCGGCGACCATGGCAGCGGTGACGGGAACGGCCCCGCAGAGTCAAGCAGTTCCCTACGGACGCACCACGGAGGTTTAGGCCCTACCACAACAACTCTTCTTTCCACTTCACGCGTATCTGTCCCATCAAATCGCCTGTAAATTATTTGTCTCCGTAGCGTCTTTTCCCTCTAAGTCCGCGGATGTGCTCACCTACGAAGGAAACCACCAGGAGGAAGGATTCACTGTGAATAAACGAGTTACTTCTCGCGCAAGAGCAATCATTTCTAGTCACGTAGTTTATTATTGTTTTACGATCATTGATGCGAACCAATTACCTTATATGATTCTCTCTTTCATTGCATGTATTTCCTGATTTATTTTTTTTTTAGATACATTTTTATCGACTGTCTCTGTTTTTCGAGTTTATTTAATATATCTCATGTTGGAGGATAAAACAAAAATAGAAGAAATTGCATTGGTCTGGCAGGATCCGACCAAACCTTTTCTTACAAAAATTGTACATTTAACATCATCTGTTTTGTATTACGTGATGTTTCTTTCTTTAAATCTGTTTATATTCTTCTTCTTGTTCTTTTTCTAACGTACGAAGTTGTGTATAGTATTTATTCGACTAACTGAAAATTAAAACGGCTTTTCGTACATTATTTATAAAAAAGTATAAATAAATAAATAAAGGAAACAGATAAATCAGAAGCAATTGCGATACTGCATAGAAAAATTATAAATTATGAATCAGTAGATTCTGACAAATGGCGTTTTTGCTGCAAACAAAAACACCTTTACGAAGTAACAGCGAATTGTCACTAGCGATAATTAGACTAAGTCTATTGATTAATATTGTATATAGTACACTTTAAGATAAAAGTATGTTGTATGGTTGTACTGTGTATTACGAAGTACAATAATCAAAGTGAGAGTTAAAGTGTTAAATGAAAGACGAGCATCACGTGCAAATGTGCGATAACCAGACTTCGGATTGACCGAGTCGATGATTCATATCTGAAGACATAAGCTGCTCGAGTCACTGGATTTAATGCAGTATTATAGAGAATACGGAAAAAGTTTCTTTGTTCATGGACCACGTTTTTTTATATATTTTGGCGTGATTCTTAAAAGAGGAATCAAACTATTCTTATTTCAAATCTGATCCTCTTTTTGGAATACGCCAGAGAATGAATGCGACTCGACGGTATTGTAATAAACTGAAGTGAGATACTTTAAAATCATGAGTAATATTAGCATAAGATGCGTAGTCTTGTGGCGGCGAAAAAAGCGCAGGCGCTTCAAAATGGAAATCTCAGATATTTAATAATTGATAAAATAATAGTCTGCACATTATCAAAGGAGCGTCTTTTCGCCTCAAGACAACGGATCATCCAATGACGTGTCGAAAATATGTAATTCGGAATCGTTGTTTTTGGAATTGTAACGAGATCTAATCGTACTGTAAATATAACTAATTGTTGTAATGCGAAGCAATTGATAATAATAATAAATTTACAACATCTAAAATTCATTTTTGTTAATTAAGTAAAGAGTTCCAAACACTTGTTAGTTTGCATTATTTTTTTTAATAAAAGTGATTATGCATTTCCTTAAAAGATTCTTATATATTTAGTGTAATGCACATGTTTAGAAAAAAAAATACTTGGTACCTAACATCATTTTACAAAAACACTTGTAAATAATAACCTACAAAATTGAAAATTTCAAATGCTGAAAGTAATCTTTGATGAAGATTATTAAAGAGAACGCATTTAAAAAAATGTGGTTCCAATTTGCTGCAAAGTTTAATTAATTAAAATACACTATTGAGTCAATTAAAAATAGAATACTAAAATAACAGTACTTTTATGTATGTCAATGGCCCCCTAGTCATGTTTTTAATCGTAAAATTTTAACAAATAAAATGAGCTTTAGCATTTCAAAGCAAAGAAAATACATTTCAATGTTTTATAGTGGACTAAATAACATACTTTTAAAATCTAGAATTTCCCTATAAAAATAGGTGTGAGGAGTTTTGATGAAGTTAATGATATAAAATTGTCCATTACATATTTTTTTTATTTATTTCCATAAAAAGGCAATATTAAATTCGTGTGAAATGACAAAAAATATATACCATCTATTAAAATAATTATACCGAATTTCAATAATAACAAGAAACTTCGCAAGATAATTTATACACACAATTTGATTTCCTGTTGTGTAAAATTATTATTATTTCATTATTTAAAATAAAATTACAACAAAGTATTACAACAATAAAGATTTGCAGTAATGATATTTTTTAATACTTTTTCCTCCGTTAATAGATAAGCTTTGGATAACTAAAACGTTCGATTTACAAGTAAAACAGTATATAGCAGATTTTAAAATAAAATGTTTCAAAAGTTTTGGAAATTTCGTTTTTTAAATTACTTGTCTGAAAAATTTTTAAAAAACAATATATGCTTATTAATTTACACAAAAGCTATATTTTATCAATGATTATGTAGAACTCTTTTCTTGATTAACAGCTTAAAAAAAGACACGAGCAAAGTGAATATTGTATACCATCATGATAACGTGTTACTCGTGTAAATAATGTTTATAGTTAATAGATGTCTGTATTACGAAATTACCAAAAATTTCAATGTCAAAAGTAATTTTTAATAAATACTCGAAGTCAAATAGTCCAAATTCCATTACGGTGAGACAGTGATATTTTCAACATAAAGACTGAAATAAGCTTAATATTTCAAATTCCACTAGTAGATAATTTTTTATTCAGTTTTCCAAATGTAACGTTGAATTATGTTCAAATATCTTTCCTAAATTATTATTCTTATTATTGGCATGTAAAAATACATTAAGAAATTTTAATAATGGAAATTTAATGTTTAAAATAAATCTATGACGTTTATAAAACCTATTTTTAAGAAATTCATTTTTATATTTTTCAGTGATTTTTAATCATTATATTTGTTAACCATTACACTAAACTATAAGCAATGCGCGCTACGCGCTTGTGGAAATTAACCTATTGACCAATATAACAACCAATGAAAATTTTTGATAATGCTCTGAAATGGCTAACGGATACAGTGACTATTTCTATTGTAAAGAACTATTGGTTCAGATACTTTGTAGTGGTCGTTAATCTTTATATTAATCTTAAAATGTATAACTATACAAAAAACTTACATAAGCAATAAAAAGTGGATCGAATACAAATTACAAACCAGTATTCTTGAAAAGGACTCAAAATGATAAATTTGGCAAAATTTTATGATTTACTAATAAACAAAAATATAATAAAAAAGACAGTTTTCAAAATATTAGTTAAAATATTAATATCTGTTAACTAACTAAAATAGATTGGCTTCCATTACTTTTACTTGACAAGAAACTTGAGAAGCAATTATTATCGCTGTCAAACCGAAGGACTATGCATACAACAAAAGACTGTCAAACGAAAAGGTAAATAAATTTTTGTCCGCAAAATTATTTTAAGTAATTTAAAAAAATTAAAGTTGATCTGATATATTACGAAAAAATGTAACGAATTTGTGACCTAAGTTAAAAATTTCTGTAAAAATGGTTTAGTTTTCAATTAAAAACCATTATTAAAATTCAATGGATTATTTGAAATGTCATGAAACATTTATTATCACCGCAAGTTAACTGTACTGTACAAATCGATAAAAGTCGCCCATGGATTTATAGAATATTCGATGGATGTTCATTTTATACAAGTCAATCATTGCCAAAATATCATTGACAATACTGCTATCTCTTAAATCGCTGTAAAAAATACACCGGTTAATGAATGTTTTAATTATAAACTTACGTCAATGGAGGCAGTTGAAAGGCGTCATTTAAATACGTTAATTCTTTGATCTAAAACTATTCTAATGATTATTTACATTACTTAAGAATTGTAAATAATTTAATAAGTTCGACATATTCCGTTGAAGTGTTTTATATTTTCCTAAGCAACGCGATGGTAATTAGACTTCAATTTTGTTGGTTACATTAGCATTTGAATAAAATGCTGTTCTACTGAATAAAAAGCGTTTAACGATCTAAAAATGTATATAAGTATTACTAAAAAATGCAAAAGTGCGCCATAACATAGACTATAATACAACTTATGAAACAGTAAGAAAATCATACTGCTGGAAAAATACAGATCTTATTTGCAAAAAATACTATTATGCTAATTCGCAATTTTTTGTAGTACGTCATATGTATAATTTCACGAAATAAAGCGTAATATTTGTAAATTAATGTACTTACTATTTGTATATAAAGCTAATTATCCCAATTTTTTCACCGTATTTTTCAACCTAAATTAAAATTTAGTTATTTCTCACTGCACTTAAAACACTGCTGCCATCAATCAGCTCGTAATTTCCATAAACAATGGTATGATCCTTGTTTCATTTTTATTGCCACTAACTAGTTTTCTTATTCTGACTAATTTACAAAAACTTTTATACTGTAATCATGGAAAATCATAAAAATTAAACAGCAGTATAGAAAGAGTAGTCATTATACCCATTATAAGGTATAGTTTTCTTAATGTTATTAATTGAAGAAGTAAATTGTTAATACATTGGTTATTTTCTTTACAACTTTTTTTATCATCAATACTAAAATTAAACATTTACCATAATAATCAATATCATTTTTTAAAAGTCATAGTAAATTTCATACTATTTCTAGAGCATTAAAGAACCCCTATATTCTTCTCCGAATAAATCTTATCCGATTAAAATCACCTTAATACATCCTGACATTTACTTCAAAATATTCAACAACTGAAAATATATAATACATACACTGAGACGCACAAGCCCACATACATTCAAGCCAATGCGCTGGAAGCGTTATTACAGCTGTATCGGTACGAAAGACAATAAAAAAGAATACTAAATTTTGGAACTTTGAAATTGAGTACACCGTGCTAATTACCATGCTTTATGAATACATAATGCAAGTTTACTCGCAATATGCTAACTAGCATAAATTTCAAATTATAAAACGATACCTATGTAAAATAAAATAAATACCTAAGCAGTAATCCGTCGTTCTAGAAAGATTTAAGGTACCCTAGTGGAAATTTTTTTTTGCCTAAACTGTGTCGAAATTTGTCAAACTGTGCTAAACTGTGCAAAACTGTGCTAAACTATCAAAAACTGTGCCAAAGCGAGGATAACTAGGGATAATTCGAACATTTTACACAATTTCGCACAGTTTAGCACTACTTTGCACGCTTTGGCAAAGTTTGGCATAGTTTGACACAGTCGATTTTTAATTGTAAAATATTACTTTAATTGAATCATTCGGCACAGTTCGGCACAGTTAAACACATTTTAAGGCAAGTTATCTGTAGAAGTCTGATTATATTTTTTCAGAGTTGAAAATTATCTGCGCTAAACTTTGTAAAATTGTGTCGAACAGTGAAAAATTGGGCAAAAACATGTATGGCACATTTCGACACACTTCAGCATATTTTAGCACCGTTCTGCACGTTTTAGCACAGAAATTTTTTCCATCTGGGTAGCACAGGCGACTTTTGTAAAATATTAAATCAATTTGAAAACTTGACTGAAATATTCTTCAAGTCTTAAACTTTTCATAGCTGCCAAGAAACCATAAGTTCGCCGACCAAATTATTAAGAAAAACGGACCTTATGGCCACGACTATTTTTTTTGCTGATTAGTTATTCATGGCATTAATATAAAATACTATTTCTTAATAAAAAAGTCAGTGATGCCAGATAGAGGTGTTTTGTTTCTCTCACTCTCATGCGAATAATGTAATATTATGTGAGAGTAATAAAGACAAAACACCTCTATATGGCATCACTGAAAAAGTAGTTGGTTATAGTACTTATTATAAGAATTCTGTCAGTATAAAAATAATAATGGGTTTCCGATAAAAATAAATAAATAATAGCGGCTAAAGGGTATATATAGACACCAAGAGTGTGAATTATAACAGCCCCCGATCTAAAACGAGAAAAAAATTCGAATTTTCTTTTTAGTTTATATTTAATAGGCATAGTTTCTATATTAACGTGTTTAGAAATAAAAATACATGTTTCTTA
>JAWWEQ010000055.1:10852597-10879972 GCA_035583055.1 Torymus tubicola | reverse complement strand
TTTTAAATTTCTGTGAAGAAATTTCTGTATTTTCTATGGCAGTGACCAAGAATAAAGATGCTATTATTATTATTATACACAAACACATGTAGACGCACGCGCACGCTTACATACACAGACACACTCCCGAAAGACAAATATTTCTATAATGTTTTTGGTGAAACTTGAATTTTTACTATTACAAAGCTTGAGGAGAAAGTAAAATTACAGAAACATTATAGTGAATTAATATAAATACTATTTCTTAAATATTTTCGAACAACATTTTGTAACATATTTCTAAGGTTTTGGCAAAATATTATGGGAGGTACTACGCTAAGGTACAAAAAAGTCTTTTTAAGTAATCTTCTGCAAACCTTTCGAAAATATTTTATGTAATGTTATCGGATTGTATAACAAGATTGTATAAATAATCCTGGGAAAGCTGGAAGACATAATGTAATAATCCTTTCCAAAATATTTCATGGAATTTTATGATTGTTTGGTATAAGAATGAAGTAAATATTTCTGGAAAAGATTTGAAAAACTTGCCGCATATATCTTGAAACATTTTTATAATTTCAACTTTCAATATTGTAAGAAATGTGACTGAAATATTTTTATCATATGCCTCTCAAACGTGTTTAAAAATATTTTTATTGTTGCTTTATGTTTTATTATGATAAAATATTCTAGGAAGCTTTCCGTAAGATATTTTATAAAAATTTTTCTCTAGAATATTTTATGCTATGTAAGGTGAGAAGTTTTTCATAACAATAGCTTTTTTTTGACGATATAATCATGATCTTGTTAGTTTTAATCGAGTTCAAATACTATTTTAATTATTCAGTTTTAAATATTCAACTCAAGAATTCAATCTTGAAAATCCAAACACATTCTATTTAGAATTATATGAATGATCTCTGAACAATAATTATTCCTTTTTATACTGAGTACGCAAATTAACACTTTGTTAACCGGTTTTGATACATATGTAGCAATCTTGATTTAGCGCTTTAGCGCTTGCTTTTTTATTTAAGCGTGCGCGAAATCAAGCTTTATGCATGGAGTATCAAAATAGTATATTACTTGAATATAAATATGCGAAGTGAGTGATTCCTTGCTTTGTTCGGATGAGTAACTATAGGTACCCATGCAACGATCACCCGCTTTGCTTACTTGTATCAAACTTGGCAATCACACGATTTCTCCCATTCTCATCACGCTTCTATTATTTCCATTTGCACGAAATAATTTGACCTGTACATACGCGAATTCTGCGCATGTTATATGTAAAACAGATATTTTACACACGCAAAACAAGCACGAGAAAGACTCTCGTTTTTCAGTTTTAATTTCTTCTTTCCAAATTTCATATTTAGCAATTTTTAATTATTTAAAAAAATCTAATTAGTGCCAACAAAAAATGATACCATCAAATCGAACTTGTTGATTTCGAGCAAAGTCGATTTGAGCTCAGCATATCATTGTGAAACTTGTTTATTTAATATCTGTATTTATGTTTGCATTTAGCAAATGCTACCTATCATGTCGAGAATCAAAAACTTAGTACACGTCATAAGTGTGATTCTTACACCTAGTATCTAAATGTAATATTGTACACGCCTTGTAGATAAATTACTAAATATTTCATTTTTATATGATTTTTTTTTACAAAATTTTGAATAAACCTACTTTTTCTTATTTCCAAACAGTGCGATTCTCTAATAATACAGCTGACGACATTTGACCGACCTCAGAAACAATAATAAATCATCGTGAATATTGAAGAATGAACTTCAATTTTTTGACTTTTTAAAAAAAATTTTTAAATATTATGTAAATATTACCTTTGGATATATTATCTAAAACATGCCGCTTTCTGTTTGTACTTGTAATCATCGAAAATGTAAAAAGAGTAATATTATATACATTTTTGGGGCCAAATTTTTCATTAACTTCGCTGTAAATTATTTCATACAAATATATTGTGTTAAATTAACTTTTACGAATTGCGTTGAATAGTATTTAATTTTCAATAAACATTTATTGAGCACTATGATTGTAAAGATAAAATCAACTTATATCTTTTGTTAATGTAAATATAAGGATAAGCATAATCAATTGTAGTTATTATTGATTGAAAATTAGTGGCCAATATTTTTGTTATTACTGTTATTATAATAAATTATTTTTATAATAAATCGTATGTGACATAATTAACATTGTTTTCATTTATTTATGACAAAAAAGGACAAATCTATAGGATATCTGGTACACCAGAAATATATTCATCTTCGACCATACATTGTTGTAAATATTTTATTAAGTTTGGTTTGCTTCGAAATGTAATTATGGCATTCCCTGAGGCGAGAGAGGGCAGCGAAGCAGTTCGAATGTCTTGGTCATCCCGTACCATGCCAATATTTCAGCTGTGTGTGATGGTGAGATTTTTTTTCAGCCGACTTCTTTTCCATTTGCGATGAATTTGTTTACCCGCTAGTTACTGTTGCCGCTATTTTAAACTCTCAAAGTAGAAACTCGATGCGGTATAGTAAAAACATTATATTTTGAATCTTCGCTTATTACCTGTATAAAACTCTCAAGGTACGATAGTTTAAAGAAGAGCGGCAGTAAACTGAAGATGTTCAGACGAAGCACTTCTTCTTCGATCATTGCGTTATTCATCAAGGCAACAATGCTGGTTCCGGAAAACTCGTGTCATCTATGGTTATAGCCTCCTTGTCATTCCAAACTATTTTACCACCAGCACGCAAGCGTATATAGCACGTATATAGGCGTAATGTTCAAATTTCAATCGTAAAGAAATTAAAAATTTTCATTTTTCTTCAAAACACTTCTTCACTTTTCTTCAAAATTTTCTTTAGTTTTAAACTATTTTATCCGTTTATTATAATAGTTAATATCCGTTTTGTTCAGTTATTAACTGTTATGTTTAATTATCGGATTAAATATTCCAATTTTTGTTATCATTTATAAAGAGCTTTCTTCCATATATAACTATTGCCTTCAGTTTTAATTCAGAATAAAACTGTTATTTTCAGATTCTTATACTGATTTCTTCACTGCTTAAAGTCGCTTGCTTTTCAGAAAAAAGAACATAACAGTGAATAACTAAAGAAAACAGTTTATAATTGCATACAACTGTAGAGAACTGTCAAAAACTGATAAAAGCTGAAGATTACTGTTGTCCGTCTCAATTCCGACATTTTTCTGCAGTTAATTTCTGTTTTCTTCCGTTTTCTTCGTTTTTTTCTGATAGCTGCAGATATCACCTGTTATCACCATTAATTTTTTTTTCACTATAGTGTTAATAAACAGTTTTAAACAATAAACACTTTTAAATAATTCTTGAAAGTCATTAACAGTAAGTATTCAGAATTTACGACAGAGATAGGTACTATAGGGAAACTCAATATTTAATTGGTCTTCAAACTTTAGTAGAATACTTTGAGAAAGAAATCATCTTTTTTTAAGAACATTTTCGACATGATTGTTGTATAGATTCAGATTGTTAAAAATATAATAAATTTTAATTCGCTATTTAATATACTCAATATTTATACTACACATTTTTTAAATTTACTTTTTACATTACTCAATAATTTTTATATTTATCTTATAAATTTTAATTGTTAAAAATGTTTTCAGAATAAACTCTTTTAAATTAAATGTGAGAGATGGATGCTCAATTATTTTGATGACAACTTACAAAATAAAAGAATCTTGTAGTTTAATTCATGTTGTTAAAAGTGTGTTTGACTTCTTCCTACAAAAATTAACATACGTAAATATGTTAGAGAAGTTCAGTTTATTAAAAGTCACTAGAGGTTCATTGGAACTTGTGCCATTTTTTAAAAAAACTACTTATTTTCAAATGTATTTCAAGACAATTAGTTCAAACCAAAGTAATGGTTCGGAAAAAAATACTGAATCACAATTAATTGTCCAAAATAAGAAATCTTGCCAGAGTCTTTCACTAATTGAAGTAAGACAAATTTGATTTAATGTTTATTCATTCATATGAAAATACTACAGTCAATCAAAAAATAAGTTTGATATCATAAAACTTAATAAGTAAAATCTTTTTTTATTTTCTTATAGAAAGAACCTCTAATTAAATTTGTTAAAGTGTATCGATGGCATCCAGAAAAGTTATGTACAAAACCAGATTTGCAAACCTTTGAAATAGATTTAAATAAATGTGGTACAATGGTCTTAGATGCTCTACATTATATAAAAATAGAGTATGATCAAACTCTAAGTTTTAGACGATCGTGCAGAGAAGGTATCTGTGGAAGTTGTGCAATGAATATCAATGGAGTTAATACACTGGCGTGTATAACGTAACACATTTCTATGAAAAAATATGATAGTATACTGTATATAATATAATATTTATAAACTCATTTTTTAGAAAAATTGTAAGAGATCCAAAAAAGCTGTTAATTATCTATCCACTACCACATACTTATGTTATAAGGGATTTAATTTCTGATATGAGTTACTTCTTGGAACAATATAAAATGATTGATCCTTATTTAAAACGTCCTCAAGAACAAGAATTTATTGGAACCAGACAGTTAAGACAAAGTGAAAGAGATCGAAAAAAAATTGATGGATTATATGAATGTATTCTTTGTGGATGCTGTACATTTGCTTGTCCTCCATATTGGTGGACTGGAGATAAATATTTAGGTCCCGCAGTACTTATGCAAGTAAGAAAATCTAAATTTGAAAATTATTTTTTATTTTTAATATAATTATTATTTAATAATATTTATTAGGCTTACAGATGGATCATTGATTCAAGAGACCAAGCTTATGCTGAAAGGATTGGGAAATTAAGAGACTTTTTTTCAGTGTTCAGATGTCACACAATATTTAATTGCACAAAAACTTGTCCAAAAGGATTAAATCCTGGCCGAGCAATAGCAGAGTTAAAACGATTGGTTACTGGTTTAGACTCTAAAGAAAAACCTGACATAGAGAATCCAATACCAAATAGATGCCAAGGCGAAAGCATGATTTCTAAATGTAATTAAATATAATTTGTATTATAAATATGTATTTATTATTTCTGAAATAAAAATGAGCTATTCTTTTAAAAAATAGTTGATTTATTAGTCAGGAACAATATTTATTTTACAGTATAACAAAAAATTTGTACTTCATCTGTCTCTGGAGAGACTATCCTCAGTCATTAACACACACATATATATATATACTACTTAATGATTGTAAACAATCGGAAGTCTCACAAATACTATGTCAATATAGCTATTAATATAAGTTAAAAATTACAAATAGAAAATTAGAATCTTATCGGTACTTTAAAAAAATATAAATAGTATAAATAATTGCATCACTGCTTCAACAAAGATTTATTGTTACTCAAGATAATTTGAGCCACATCTTTGAGTTTAATGCATCTTATAAACTAATGATTGAATCCAGAATACAATGATTCATCTTATTCATAACGTGCTCGTTTGTATTTTTCAGGATTAGTAGGAATATTATCAAAAGGTCGTTTTGGTAAAATGTTTTCAGTATTTGTAAGTTCCAATAATCCATGAACTTTAGTAAGCATATCGTGATCATTCAGCCACTGATGAGCAAGCACCTTCTCAATAGTAATTCTTTTTGTTGGATCTACAGTCATCATTCGTCTTATCTATAGAGTAAAAGAATCACATAAAATAACAATTTAAATTGAATATTAAAATAGTATAATTTGTAGTCTTACGAGATCTTTTGCACTTGATGAAATACCATAGAATTTTGGAATATTGAAAGTGTACATTCCATTTATTATTTGTTCATACAAATTAATTGAGTTAACTTTATCATGAACTTTGAAAGGCGTTAATCCAGTTAAACAACAATATAGGATAACTCCCAAACTCCAAACATCAACCTGATTGGTATAAGTACCTCTGCCCCCTGTTTTTAAAATTTCAGGTGCTACATACATAGGAGTACCACAAAATGTTTTCATCATAGTTTGTGAATCTACCAATTTTGATAAACCAAAATCAGAAACTTTTACAATAGTTTCATCTTCATGTCCTGCTAAAAGAATATTTTCTGGCTAAAATCAAAAGTGTAATTTTAATATTTTTATTGTAACACTAGAGCTTTATTATTGTATAGTTATTTCACCTTTAAATCTCTGTGTGTAATACCATTTCTATGAAGATAATTCACTGCTAAAGCAACTTGGTAAAAAATGAATTTAGCATTTTTTTCTGGCAAACCATTGAATTTTTTAATTCTCTCGAATAATTCTCCACCTTCCATTAGTTCCAATATTATATATACTGCAGAAAAACTTTCGAAATATTCTTCTATTTTTATAACACATGGCTGTACAATAATAACATTAAATGGTTAGTATCTGAGATAAAACCGGGTAAAACCTGATAAAATCAAATGAGGTAGGAAATTTTTAACCTTGTTTAAAATCTATATGAACAAGGTTTATTGATTCTTCAAATTTTCATGTAAAATGTAGAAGAGGCTAATCTTAATTTCTGGGCTAATTCAGTTTTACCAGTCTCATCTAAATATTTTATGTTTTTGAAATAATAAATATTTCAAACTTACATGCTTCAGTCTTTTGCATATTTCAACTTCATTAAGAGTCTGCTTTTCATCATTTAAATGATTTTTAGTACTTGTGTCAGCTATTCGAGACTTAGGTATAATCTTCATGGCATATTTTTTGCCAGCTGTACCCACTTTAGAAAAACACAGCTTTACTTCTCCACATGCACCCGCACCCAATGTCCTCGATACTGCATACTTAATTCTCAAATGTTCTGGTAAAAAGGAATCATCATAGCCAGATGTGCTCATATATATAAAAACTAAAATTATTAAGGTAAATATTAATTGACAGCAATAATATAACTAAAAATTGTAATTATATTGTTACCATTGAAATTATTTTTTGCAACTGCAATCAAATCATTATTAACCAGAACTGTTCTATTCCCTTTTCCGATCAGATTGCCATTTACAAAAGTTCCATTTTGACTAAAATCCTTCAAATATATTACTTCATCTTCCACACCACTGGACAAAAAACATCGTTCACGACAAATTTGAAAATGTACTTTACTTATAACCCCTTCTTTTTTGCCCATCTTGCCTCTTACACAAATATCACAGTCTTGTAATCGACCAAATGTATATTCATCCTTTGTTAAAACTATAACAAAAAAAGTTTACACTTTGATCATTTTTTTGCAAAATATATCAAATCATAATTACTTAAGATAATAGAAAGTTAAAATTTTTAAAAATTTAAAAGAAAATAATAGAAGAGTGAATGTAAAATAGCTTTTTACTTTATATTTTTTTACGCCGTAGATATAAAGACAAAAAGACTGACCTACTGGTAAGAGATCCTTATTATGCGGATAGAGCCTTCCCCAAATTTTCGGTTCAGATTCAACCGGAGTTAGCGTGTCCTGGGATTGTGTGAATGCTTGCGAATCGGCATTTTGTGTATCGGGTAGAGTAAGAAGCGGGGAACTCTCTTCTATCTCCATTATTTTAGTGGGCTTGTTTTCGCTTATTGCAAATATGTAGTTGGTGCACTGTCAAACCGTACAACAGTAAGTAAGTATATAAGTACGTTTGAAAACCATAGAGTACTGATACATTGAACGACTTGAGTATTTATTTACCTCGTTTGTTTTTCTCTTTAGGGATATTCTTGCAATGAGAACATGTTCTTGACTTACTGTGTCCCAAATCAAGAAAAAGGTTTTGTTGTGTATATATAGGGCCGTTCTCCCAAACGTTGGTTACCAATTTTGCGCGCCAGGAGTGAGCAGGGACGGGAATATATACCTACTTTGACTAGATGTAATATACGTGTACTATACTCTATATACTTAATTATTATTAAGTACCTGTATTATACTTAATTGAAATCACGGCCAGAGGAAAATGCAATTTCAAATTTACGATTAAGTTACAATAAAACGTTAACATTTATAGTATAACTATAGCTATATCAAACACGTTTCGCGCATCCTATTTGTTTATTTATTTTTAGTTATGATCATGTTAGTTTCAATTTAAAAGTTCGTTTTAATATGTTCAAATTATACGATAATGACGTAATTTTGATAAATAAAATCATGAAATTTTTGTTGTACTATTTTAATTATTCAGTTTTAAATACTTAACTAAGCAATCAAATGAGTTAATAACAACCAATCAAAGCAGTCTTATTGTTATGATATATTCTCTAAGACAAATATACGGATATACAAAATCCTATTATTGCTTTTTCTTTCTTACAGGATTTCTATATTTGTCTATCTCTTTGTCTACGGATCGCGGTTCGCGGCACGCCATCTTTAGAGACTAGTCATAAACATAAGCCCTGAGCGCTTCACTTTTTTCATAGAATCAAAAATTTTTAAATTTCATTACGGTATTTTTTATTAACATTATCTTTCAGAAGCATAGTTTATTATTTATTATACTAAATAACAGATGTACATTCTAAATTTTGAGGTTAGGAAACCAATCGGAACAACATTTATTTTATAATTAAATTAGTAGACTCAAAATTTTGATCAATTGGGATATTGAATAATTTAATGATAATTTTATTGATTTACGCAAATGTACACATAAAACATTTAATTAATTTTTATAGCCAAATATTCATTTTATATTAGAGAACATTTTGAATTTTAACGCTAATTCAGACCAGATATTGAATCAACCATGAATTGCATTGTTTAAAATGCTTTATAACATTATTTTTTTGTAAGAAAGGATAAGAGAGGAACATTCGATTTTGGCGTCTAGTCTACTATACTTGCCTTCGGAGCGCGACATCAATCAGTGGAAATATCACTTCAACGTTCTTGATATCTATAAACGTTATAATTATTTATAAAAAATGCACACATCATTTTTTTAATATTAGAATACACGCAGAGAATTTCTTTGTAAAATTTGTCACAAATATTACGTATAAATTACAGTACGCGGCAGAAAGACTAACGATGCGTAAGTATAACAATATTTTTTGTGTGGCATATTGCATCTTTCCCTGAACAGTGATTCGTTTTTATTTTTGTCGATTTTCGAAATTTTAATTTAGGAAGTATCTCTAAACTACTTCAGAAAGTTGAGTTTTGTTGAAAAAGTAAAGACAAAAGCATTGCTATTATTATCGTGGTACTAATGCAATCTAATAATTGTATAAAATATACGCAAAATCGCCGAAATATACGTAATATAACAAAAATGACATAATCCGTCATTACCGTGAATTTCACGGCAATTTTTACAGACAATTTTCTGCGTGTAAAAAAGTAGCTTTTTAACTTAAATTTACTCTATAAATTAATAAAGATTTTCTACTGTTATTAAGCCAGATGAATGGAATGAATGGATGAAATGAAAATATAAAATGTTATATATATAATATGTATAAAATGTAAAATGTAAAAGATGACAAGTTGTAAGAACTCCTAAGCCGACAGGTAAAGGATAATATTTTAATAAATAAATAAATAAATGAAACTTAATCTTTATTATTTATATCTATCTTAAGTAAGATTACATTGTTAGCACGTTGTGTATCGCGCACGGCTTCTGTACGAGCAATAAACAGTAACAAGCAACCTCTACTATCTTTCTCGCCGCTCAACATACGTAGTTCCTTTTCCTATAGTTATACGTGTCGCGTTATACTAATAAGTAAGTGTATGTTTGCATGGGTTTGCATGTGTGTGTGTAGTATATAAAAGTACATACATCTCAAATTAAACTATATATTCAATATATAGTTTAGACGATTTTATAGGTAAGATTAACATTTAAATTTTAAATTTCGCGCCAAGGTATATTACGCGAGTAATATATACGTACATAATGTAAATAGGCATATGTACGTATTTTTCTTGAAGATATATTAAAGACACCGAAAACAAAAATTTACATCCAATCATCTCTTATTAAGTGTAGATATATATAGCTATATATACATATACCAGTTACCACTGTCGTATGATTTTCGACGGTAATAAATACCGCGCGAAAACAAACAAAGTTGGAATTAATAATGTTATTTTAAATCAATTTCGTTTATAAAAGTATAGTTATTTTTTTATAATCATGGATAACGAATTTCCGGATCCTGAAGATGATTTTGACTTGATGCATGAAGATGAGTATGAAGTTTTGAGGGAACTGGAAGGTAGAATTTTCTAACCTATTTTTATAAATTTATCATTTTTAATATTGTAAATTATTTGTGATGTCATAGAATTACTTTTATAATAAATAATTATTAATATATAGCAGCAGAAACACAAAGAACAAACACAAATAACGTTTCTCAGCCAAAACCTACTGTATTGGCAACTAATAACAGAAGTCAAATAAATAATAAAAAACAAGATGATGAGATTTTTAACACAACTCCTTTATCTAAAAATGAAAATGGGGAAATTTCAGAAATATTACCTGTGATACATAGTGAACAAAATGAAGTTACGAAATCTAATCAAAATAGTAAAAAAAGATCAGTGGAAGAAATTTTAGATTCACTTGGTCCAATAGAATTTGATGATGATGACTGTAAGTACTAATATCATTTCTTATAATTCATTTATTAACTGAAAAATAATAATTTTAGTTTCATTTGGACATCATGAAAAAAAAAGACCTTGTTGGGATCGACCTGAAGAGCTTATGAAATTGATAGTTGAAAGAAGAAAAAATCTTTATGATAATAATCCTGTAAATAGTCATGAAAAAATTGTCCGAAAGAAGTAAGATAGTTTTATTTATATTTCTATTGAAATATTTTAGAATTACTAAATTGATCATTTTTTTTAATTTTCTTCAAGTAAAATAAATTCAATATCAAAGAAAGTTCCATTACATGATTTTGTAGCTGTTACTCGTAACACTGATGGTCAGCGTTTTTATATTAAAGTTTCTGAAAATAGTTGTTATGTACCTAAAAGTTATCGCTCCTCATCTGGTTTTTTGTTGAAATCTTTTGACAAATTAAAAGAGGAAGCAGAAGAAATTGTAAGTAGGTCTTTTTTCTAGAAAATTATTTGGTATTCAATAAATTTTTTTGTTTATAATTTTACAGTTGATAAAAAGTGCTGAAAAAGCTAGTTTATCTCGTGTAGATACTGTTGATAATGCAAATCCTTGCTCTGAATTATGGGTCGATAAATATCGACCAAAACGTTATTTGGAATTACTATCAGATGAAAATGTCAATCGCTCTCTTCTTTATTGGCTTAAACTATGGGATAAAATTGTTTTTGATAGAGATCCCACTGTACGTCCAAGGAAGCCTGAAACATTTTCAAAATTCAAAGGCAAATTTAAAAAAAAAGAAGAAAATGTTCCAGATCATGATAGCAAAGGTTTTCCATCACAAAGAATAGTATTATTAACTGGGCCTCCAGGTTTAGGTAAAACTACTTTAGCACATATTGCAGCAAAGCATGCTGGATATAATGTTGTAGAATTAAATGCCAGTGATGATAGAGGACCAGAAGCTTTCAGGTAAACTTAATTTTGTAATAAATGTTGTACAAAATATTAATATTTATTTTTTAAACTCACTGTCATTTGATTAAAAAGTAAAAATTTCATTAAAATACATAATTTCCTAAATTAGAGAAGCTTTATTATCATCGACCCAAATGAGGGCTGTAATAGATAAAGACAAGAGGCCTAATTGTCTTGTTTTGGATGAAATTGATGGTGCTCCAGCTGCTTCAATAGAGTTACTTCTAAAATTTATCCATGGCAAATTACTTCCTAAAGGAAGGAGTGCAAAAGAAAAAGGTCAAAAAGAAAATAATGGATGTCGTAGACCAATAATCTGCATTTGCAATGATCTTTATACACCATCATTAAGGTATATATTATACTGGGTAATTTTAGTAAACTAGAAATGCCATTCAATTAGATTATTCATTGTATTTATGATACAAATATATTAATATATTAAAATTTATACTTTTATAAATAAATACATACAATTAATATAAAAATTTAAATATCAGAAATTTATAATGATAGTTTTAATGGAAACAATATTTGATAAAATTTTTTTTACAATTAATAAGTAAATATTAATAATACTTTCCTGCAGAGTTATACAATAAGCAAATATTATTTGTCTTAGGCCTTTGCGATCAATGGCATTAGTGATAAGTGTCCCTGAAATAAGTCCATCAACTTTAGCTGATCGGTTGCAAGAGATAGCACGTAAAGAAGGTTTACGTGTGGATTCAAGACTTTTAGTACAATTAGCAGAGAGATCTGCTTGTGATATTCGAGCATGCCTTGGTATACTGCAGTACACTGGAGGACGCGCAGATATGTTGAAAGATCTTACTTTGGGTTTGAAAGACATGAAAAAAGGTCTCTTTGATTCATGGAAGGAATTACTGCGTGTACCTATGGACAGAAAAGGTCCTCTACCTAATTCAGAAAGAGCTCAGAGAGTTATAAAAATTGTATATCAAGGTAAAAAACTATGCAATCTTTAATAGAAAATCGTTAATCTTGTATAACTCATTTCGTTAATAAAACTTCGTTTTCAGGCGAAGCGGATCGTTTGGCGCAAGGTATATTTCATAATTATCCAGAGAATAATTCAGAGAAAATAGTTAGTGTTGCCAATTCTCTGCATTGGTTCGAATTTTACGACATGATCAACACAATGGTGATGGAACGGCAAAGTTGGATACTCATGCCTTACACAACATCGGCTTTTGTGGCTTGGCATTTGTATTTGTCCACCACGCAGAATCCGAAAATTGCCTATCCAACTGCCACATTTGAGGTAAGTGTTTCGGTATACAAGAATCAACGATTGTAATGAAAATGATCTGCAAAATGAAGTTGCAAAATTTTAATTTATTCGAAAAAAGGATAATTTATATATTTCTTATCGGCATCGAACCGATAATTTTCTGAATACATGGTACTTATCTTATCATTTGCCTACTGAAATTTTATATTACAATATGCCAGCAATGAAAGGGTAAGGAAACTGCTGGATAACTGTGATACAGTTTTCTTTTTTGACACTCACTTAAAAAAAATGAATTTGTATCTCTGCCTTTCGCTAAACATAGTCTGATAAAAATTCAATCTTCAAAAAACACCGGAGATAAAAAATACAATTACGTTATTCTGTATTAAGTCTTTTTCATATTTTTATCAATATCGAAAACTACAAAATGAAATTGAATGTTTGTTTACCCTGATAATTTATATTTGCAACTAAGGGTCGCAATTACGCTCGGCACTGGCAGGGATATTTATCGCTGTTGTTGGAAGCAATAATGGTAATGGGCTTTTCTCTCTCCCACTCTCCTCTTCTCTCTCTCTCTCTCTCTCTCTCTCTCTCTCTCCGGTATACACCCTTGCCTCCAGCTTTTTGATTTATCCCCGGCTAATTAGAAAGACTAATAATTAATGCCGCGGCGCATTGTGCTAATTATCAGGGGAGAAGCTTTTAAGAAATGAGAGAATATTTCGAAATAAAACAAAGCGGCGCGTGCGTGCAAAAGTGTTTGTGCGACTGCACGTGTTGAAGCGGGCGCGCATCATCTGCCGTACAGCCCGCATAGCACACCTATACAGAGATGCAGCAGCAGCAGCAGCAGGAGGCGCGACGCGTCGAGAATCTCGCTAAGGTCAGCCAAGTAGCCCCAACCGGCTATTCGTCAGGCTGTTTTTGTCGCCCTAATGAGAGCCTAAATTATTCAAGTTAGAGGAGTCCTCCCCCGGGTCAACGATCGCCCCTTTTTTCCTGCGCGCGCGACCCTCCCCCGCGCTCGCGCCTCCGTCCTTGCGCTTGTGCCCTTCCCCCGCGCTGTTCCTTTCCATAACCCCGTCAAAAATAAAAAATCTGCTGACTCTCGCCTGATGAGATGTGCAAGTGGTTCGTTTGGATGAAAAAATTGTGTGCTACTCAGCGTGCTAATTTAAATAGCTCTTTTCTCGAAATATACGAGTTCTACAAATTCGAATTCATTTAGTATTCGTCAATTAATTTGATATTCTTTACATTTTATTTACAGGTCAGCCAAAAAATAGAAAGGAATTTGTCGACTCTAAATTTAGTAAAGAAAACATCCAAAATCGATATAATGACTCTGGTATCAGACGTCTTACCATTCTTACCCGATTTATTGTGTCCGCGCTTGCGTTCTGTTAACGTTAAACTGTTGTCCCCAAAAGAGAAGCAAGATTTGGAAAGACTAGTTAATTTAATGCTCGATTTTGGACTAACGTTTGTTCAAGAAAAGAAACCAGAAGGGGGATATGATTATCACCTTGATCCGTAGGTTTAAATTCTCAAATTATTCATCAACTACATACTATATACCAATTATAACTAAATGATTTTCAGTAATATCTGGGATATTGGTGCCTTCCCCGATTGCAAAGTGCGAAAACCTTTGTCTTACGCGGTCAAACAAATAGTTATTCAAGAACTTGAAACCGCGAGGTTGCAGCGGGCTGCAATAATGAACGGTGAAGTAACCGAAAGCGCTAAAAATAAAAAACCTGCAGAACCATCGGCGCCCATTCCACCCAGCAAAAGTAAACCCGAAGCTACGCCTAGTCAATCCACTTCCGAGAGTGAAAATGTTCCTAATCATTTGAGACAACTAAACCCAGTGCAAATTGACCCATCAACGGTTGATAAGGTAGGTTTGATGCTATTTATGATTATTTTTATTTTTATTTCATCTAAATTCAACAAATTGAATTAGCAAATTCTCACCTAATTGAGATCTATTTTTAATACATTGTAATTTTAATGAATTTAAAGTGCAAAGCGTTTTATCTTAGACCAAAAATTTATTAACTTAAAAGATAAAAAAAGATCGTTGCTCTGATGATTGCAACTTGCTTAAAATATTTTATTTTTACAAGTTGCATACAGACTCATCATTGTAAAAAAAGGTAATGGTAATTTGCATTATTCTCAGTTTGATAATTCTATTATTCACCAAGATTAAATAATTAATTTAGTCGGATTAACGCGTCAAGAAAAATATATTAAAAATCGAAGAATGAATAAATAAATTATTTTTTATTTAATTAATATTTTTAAACTATCAGCATATTAATAAAATTAACTATGATTTGTATAGCATCCATAACTATGGTGTACAATACGCATGAGGCATAGTAGATATTTATTAAAAATTTTTTGTTATATTTTGTGAAGTATGTAAGTTAATAAGCGTATTTTATATTATAATCATTCGATTTTATAAGAATAAAACGTAGTGTGTTTCGCATTATACTATAATATGAATGTTCCATGAATTCTACTCATGTATATTTCAAAATGTCTTATACACTTTGAAATTAGAACAATTTTAGATTTAGATACAAAAAAGAAATAAAATGCAAACTTCTATAATACGATGAGGTTGTGATCCGCCTATTTTATCTATAAGTTGTTTTTTTTAGTTTAAACATCGGAAATTAATACAAAGACATAGCTGTAAAAGGGAACGTTTGAATGATTGAATATATTGCATTTACAGGAGCACGAAGATACCATAATAGAACATGAATTCATTGTGAAACATATCGATTGGTAAAAAGCGTAAAAGACTGTGTAATTGCATGTAAATTGAATGTTTATTATGCAGTGGAGAATATAAAAGAGAGGAAAAAATTATCTTTTCTCTTTATCTAACCTTTTTATTCGACTCCGGCTCCATTACACGAAACTTTTCATCTGCGGCTATTCATGCAACGCGCGCTCATCATCGCGTATCATTTTCGTCACTGAAGTCGCGCTTGCGCGCTCCCGGCGACGTTCGCTTTCTCTCCCTTTATAAAGCGGGTTGCAGAGGCTCTCGCGTGCGCCGCACCAGCAGCAGCAGCGGTTTGATTTCGAGAATAACTAGCTAACTAAATGGCGTAGCGCTCAGGCTCGCTCGTTCGCTCATTACTTTCGACGTCGCCCGCGCGGAAGAAAAGAAGCTGACGAAGACGTGCGTGTACTCGCAGGAGGTAAAGAGCGCGGAGGGCGGCGAGGAGGAGGTTGGGGAGGAGGGGGAGGTGGAGGCGGCAGAGGACGGGGAGGAGCCTGCACTAAGGTCGAAAGGCGGACGGGAGAGCGAGAGCTGCTACATCCGCAAGGCTATTATAACCGCTCAAGCGAATCTCTATTAAAACGTGTTTACACTGGCTTAGGGGTTGACTCAAGCCAGCCCTTCTGGCCCCGGCGCTCAGCCAACTCCGAGCTCGAGCTATACACTATACCCCCGCTCTCCCTCTCTCTCTCTCTCTGAGCGTGTGCGCGCGTATACACCCGAGTAATGCCTATCTAATTGTCGCGTGTATGAATAGTGAATCCCGAAGCACTCGAGGCTATGAACCAGATCCGAGCTAACACAAGGGGAGAGCCATATGAGCTAATTTATATTATGATAGCCCAAGCTCCGGGGGATGTGTTTCTCCTACCCCGACGTCCCCTCCCCTCCCGCTCTTGCGGGCTTTATCCCTTCTTCCTTCGTCTCTCCGCGTAACTACTACTCGCCGGCCCCTACTTACAGCTTCCACGAGCTCACTCCGGGCTTTATGTGTTTCTTTGCTTCCTCCTTTTTGCCTCATGCGTGGAAGACAAGAAACGCTTAGTGATCAAGTTAATCTGTTAGCGCGGACAAAGGCAATCAGAATAGCCGCGCTGGAGCGCCAGGACGGGAGAAAGCTTGAACGCTTCCGGCCCGATAAAAGCGAGGCTCTCTCTTAGCATTAGGGCCGAGCGGCTTGCGGATGCGGATGGCACGCGACCAGTCCTCGTAATCGCGGGGGCGTCGACAACCCCCAAAGTCCTCGCAATCTCGCCGCCTTCTACTCATTGTCATGTTGATTCTCGCTCCATCTCTCTCACCGCGCGTCTCTGTGTCTATGGTTTCGCCAGAAGCACACAGTCATCGAAATTTATGGCTTCTCAGAGAATGCTCTCAGGACCCTTTTGGCCTCGGGCTTTTGTGCTCCTCGATTCATGACTCTTACCCCGGCATTTTACACCTTACTGCTTGTCACATTTCGTTTACGGAAGACACGGCTATTTATTAGCTCGACCCTGATACTTTTATCGTAATAGTGCAAGTAACTCTAATGCGCGTAAACACAGTATGCAATTAATATTAAGAATATCTTAACGAACGCCTTTACTCAATATTAGCCCCTTCTGCTAAATCAGAATACTAACTTTATTTTCTTATTTTTTATTAAACTGCTGCACAATTATTTACATTTTGAAGAAAATAACCAGGTTTAAATACTTTTTTTCAATATATTTCCCATATGTTTGAAACTATAACTTCACACTTTTGAAGAAAAAGTAACAATCTCCGTGAAACGTGCTTGTTAAAAAAGTATAGTTGTAGCCTGATTTTAGAAGTTCCACAAAAGTCTTACTACGATAACCACATAATGCAAAATAAAATCATACCAACTGTTTTTATGATACTTCGGCAGTTACAATTCAATCAAATTTATCTCGTTAAAAAGATTTGAAAAAGCCACAAGATAAGTTTGTTCTGATTATTCGAGCTCAACCAAAATAAGTTTTACCAAAACTAGTACATTATATAACTAGACAAGACAGTGGATTCTAATTTATTTAAAGAGTACATTATGTTAACACTTATAGTATATGATGTACTTAAAACACAAGATCTTTTTGTAAGAATCTACCACAACGATTACAAAAACATTGTGAAATTGATTATTTACTAATCAAAGTTATTAATGAGGTGTTTCTATCATTTGTGAGCAACGGAAAGTAAATTAGAAAAACGGGAAAAATTATTTTCAGTGCTGCTCACTAGATGCTCGAAATATTTAATTTTCTATTCACTTTGTATCGAGATAAAGGTTCCTTTTCATACAAGAATTAAAAAATTATTTTTTTAATAAGTTTTTTCATCTCGCACTTACAAAATAAACTAATGTTGCGAAAACGATTCTTTCCAAATACTTTGTTATAAATAACGTAATTGCCAAACATTTTCGTGAAATAAACCGTTTATTGCAAACGAAAGCCGTTGATTTAAAAACTTGATATTCGCAACTCGATTCATACATTACTATACTACTATACATAAAAATTAATACAGCAACTAATGAAAATATCATGAATTTTAGTAATACATTAATAATTATTATAAATTAATATTTTAATGGCATTTCAAAATTAAAAAGATTTTAAATAAATTAGCAAAATTATGAATTTGCATTCTTTTTCTTTTTATACGAAATGCTGACAAACAAAACATAATAATAAAATATGACCTAAAACCGGGATTCATTAATACTGTATTATTTTATAAAAATGTACTTACAAAACTTTTTTTTAAAACAGGAAAAATTTTATTTATATTTTTAAAGAATTAACCCGAGTAAAATTAACTTGTATTGGCTTTTTTAGTTTTAAAAATCTTTCGCTAGGTACGATAGTTGATTAATGAAAATGCATGGATAAATCACTAAAAATTATAGATAAACTCAAAATTAGAATTTTTCGTATTATTAGGGTTCACGTACACTACTGTTGCAACATCTGTCATATTTTTTGATGTATCAATATATTTCAAAGTTTAAATGAAATACATAACTAAAAGTATGTTACAAACTTAGTGTAAAAATTTTTCAAAATCTATATAAAATGTTGAGAAAACGACACTTAATTTCAATAAAAAAATACGAATACAAAATATTAAAATATTTTACGAATTTCTGTTAGAATAGTTAAATGTCTTAAAAAATTTCCACGTAAATAATATAAATTTCCTAGAAAAGTTATCATTAAGGTTCTTACGCATAAAATTTAGGGTTATACGAAATTTGTGTTCATCTATTATCAAAGATTAATTTTATTCTTAATATTATTGTAACTATCAGTTTTTTATCAATATTATACTTTTGAGGAAAAATTTACAAACTCTCATAATAATGATTTTATTCTGAATACAATTATTGATAAATAGGGATTAGGTTTGGAGGCAGGAGATGAAATTTATACAGAATAGGTTAGTAAAAATTACTATGGCAGTACGATAAAAAATTATCGTAAATCACTATAATTTTTGAAATACCACTGTAAAATTTATATGAATCGCAAAATTTATAAAGCAGTATTATAAAAATTCACGTGAGGATACGTACACAGAGTTGCAGAAATGGCTCTCGTTCCCCGATTATCATGAATTTTACAATCAATTGACGCAATCCTATCAGTATATAAATAATTTTAAAAATTATTTTATATAGTCATATTAGCAATTTTAAAAGCTTCGTGGTAGTAACAAAATGTGAATATTTGTGTGTTTTTATGACCGTTATTTACACTCATCCTACATAATTTTTAGAAAACCCGTGCGTGTAAACTCTTTATATCTCGGAAACAAATCGACCGATTTTCTTCAAATAAAACCTCTTAATAAATAAATTATCTTCGTCTCGTAAAAAAAACTCGGTACTCCGATGGATTTAAATTTTTATTGATTTTGTTTGTAACTAATAAATGATTTTGAGAATCTTTTGAGTTTTTTTATATTTTAGAGCCATTATTACTTAAAATACTGAATTTTTCTTAAAATATATTTAAATTACCTACATTTTCTTTTTTTATACTTAAATTATCTTTAGTTTGTCATTTGTTGTAAAAGAAAATTTTTTTATATTTTATAAATTAATTTCTCATAAAATATGTTATTTGTATATATGTGAAATATTAACTACTTATTACATTCGCTCAAGACTGTATTTGGTTAAATATTTGGGAGATTATCCAATCGTCCTAAAATTTGGCACAGATATAGCTTTTATATATATTCAGATCGAGTTCGTTACCTAAAAATATCGGTCTATTACGATCAAAGATATTTAAGATTAAATATTTTTTTAAACAATTTTCGAATCGCGTTCTCTGAGAATACTTGATTTATCAACTTAAAAATTTAACCACTTATTAAACTCATTGAAGACTACATTTACAAGGAGAGGGTTTCAGTTGCGGGAAACTAATTTTAGCGATCATTTGAGAGTTGATTTCTGGTACCTAAAAATGAAACACAATCCTAATCATTTCAACAAATGGGTCCTTTTTTTGAGATATCGGCAATATAATCTCAAATATCCTCTATTTCGTTAAAAAATGGTATCTCTTCTATTGAGTGTCACATTGCAAATATTTATGATAAGAAAAGTGAAAAAGAGATTATAAAAATAGACAGTAAAAGCTAAAATTTAAGTCCTGATAAGTTAGAAAATATTGATTTATCAGAAAGTTACAAGCAATTAACCCCTTGATTGACAGTGTATCATATATGCACATATTTAAAATACTTTGATAATTCTCAATAAATTTGGACGAAACTTGGTACACTATAGTTTTTGAGGTCGCTGAATCCAAATCTGACATCAGAATCACAAAAATTCAAATAACCTTTGAAATGAATTCAGCGACCCCAAAGATCCCTAGAAACATAGTTTTCTCATAACTAGACTGAGTTTTTGTGGTTACCAGTTTTGGCACGAAAAGTTGCAAAAGCCCTGCCAGTCAAGGGATTAAACATAGCGAACGAAAATGGTTATTTCTTTTTCTTTTTACCGATGAAATGGATCGTATTTTTAACCATTTTCGTTCGCTATCTTTAATTACTTGTAACGTCCTGATAAATCAGTATTTTCAGTATTATCAAAAATATTTGCAATGTGACACTCAATAGAAGAGACATAATTTTTTAACGAAACAGAGGATATTTGTGATTTAATTGACGATATCTCAAGAAAGAGGGCCCATTTGATGAAATTATCAGCACTGTAATTCATTTTTAGGTACCAGAAATCGACTCTCAAATGACCGCTAAAATCCGTTTCCCGCAACTGAAACCTTTTCCTTGCTAGTTAAATCCCACGAGATTATCATTATTTGTTTTGTAGATAAAGAAAAATTTATAAAATAAAGTTTCCATTGCCTCACGATATAGTTTTTTATACCTTCAAACAGCTTAAATGTTTCTCAAAAAAAAATATTGAAGCATTTTATTAAAAATAGTTTTGAATAGCTATTTTTTTATTAAAATATAATATAGAAAGTGAAAGAGTAATGCTTACTACCAAAGGCTCAAATTTAAGTAAAAATCATCTTATTGAAATGCCCATACAATAATACACGTAAATATACATTATTAAAAAACTAAATGCTATCATTTTGCATACGAAAAGATATTTATATAGGATATACAAACAAGCAGATAAACAGATATTTTTTATATTAAATCAAATTGTTGAACGAATCGTAGAAAACAGCGAATATTCATTTATTTTGAGAAAAAAATTATTTTATAGAAAAGTAGAGTTTGAGTTTGCGTACAATGCCAGGAGTAAAAAAATCAACCATTCTTCATTTTTGCAGACTGTTTTCTTAAAGAATATTTTTGATACATAAAATTTTTAATACTTATTAAAAATTGAATAAAATTATAATTAACATTTTAGAAAAAGATAATCTTCTTTTATTTGTAAAATATAAAATTGTATAATAATAATTTCTTTTTAATGATGAAACAATAGAGAGAGAGTAAAAATATGAAGTCACTAATCATTTAATATTATCTACCAGTATAAAATAAAGTTTTAAATTTCAAATATTGGCAGTCAAAATTAATTAAAGGAATCAGTAAATTAAGTTTGAGGAAACT
Organism: Torymus tubicola; assembly: GCA_035583055.1. Classification (NCBI taxonomy): domain Eukaryota; kingdom Metazoa; phylum Arthropoda; class Insecta; order Hymenoptera; family Torymidae; genus Torymus; species Torymus tubicola. The sequence goes on along the minus strand of JAWWEQ010000055.1, from coordinate 10,858,199 downwards.
ACGTGCCAACGAATTGGCAACGATTTTTTACATACCATACGCCTTAATATTATCGATTTATATTCCGTTTGTTTTTTTGCATAAAAATGATTCGTTTAAATGTTTATATCGCGGCGGAACGCATTATATTAAATTTGAATTTACGCGCCAACATTATATTATAACTATTTAATATATTATAACTACAATAATCCTCAAATCAATTGATTATTTAACAAGAACCCAATGAAGCCAAAAATTATGTTTAAGAAAGCTAAGTGTCAATGAATTAGCAGCTGTTTTTTTGTTTTGAAAGGAGTTATTGTTTTGTCTTGTCGAGAATGGTAGTAGTAATTTATGGGTATTAAAGTTCATTAACGTATATATAGAATGCCGTAATAAATCTTAGTTTTTTGTAATCTCTTGAATTCATAGTGCGGAACAAGTAAAGAAATGTTAGCTGTAAACTAGATTATTTACTCTGTTTTAATTTATTTAAATGTATTGTTTAGCTAGTTCGATTTATCATTATTACTATTTTTCTCTTTTTCAGAAATGTCGAAATTTTTTCCGTTCTTTTCAACTAGCAGGCCAAGAAAAACTGAAAGAGAAGCGGGCAAAAGAAAAAGAGTTGGGAATAGAACCTTCTCAAAAATCATTGAATGCAGAAAGTGAAAAGGCTTCTGAGAAGAAGACACGTGATTTATTTAGAAGCAATGTTTGGTATCAGTATAAAGAAGGTTATAGTAATGCCGTAAGAAGAACGGTACTAATGGAAGATCTTCTCTAATACTTTTATACCCTATGTAAAATTCACATTTTTATATTTCTTATTTTTATATGTTGTATACGTAATTTATATTTGAAGTTTTATGTAACATAGTAAATATATATTATTTTCATATACTGCCTTTATTGATATATTTTCTATCCTTAAAAAGGCCACCTAGATAACTAGTGTAATATAAAAATATATATGAGTGGAACTTTTTATGAAAGTCGATCATTTTAACTATTAAAATAATGTATAAACAAAAGAGAAGTGTAACGATTCGACAGATTTTTATTACTTTTCTGTACAAATTGAATTTAGTGTTTGATGGGAAACCACTTTCCCGAAAGAAAAAAAATAGAAAATGTTATCTAAAGCCGCCTATCGAGTTTAACCGAAAAACCTCGAACGGTGATTGAGCAATTAACTAGCGCTGAATTTTTTATCTCTGGCCACAGCAAGAAACACGGATTTATCCGGACAAGGAGAATTGAATATTTACTCGAACACGGTCGAGATTTAGTATTCCGAGAAATTCGGTAAATCCGATGATCCTATCCAATCACACCAATAAAGCCATAAGTACGATCCATTAAGCGCAATAAATGGAATGCGTAACATAATTTCGATGTATAATTAGTCACGGCTCCATTCGCTTGATCTCGGAAGCGCGGCTTTGAGATCGCGCGCGGTTGCGTTGCCTCCGCAACGGGCGTGCTGTGTGTATACAGGTCGGGCGCGTGTGCATGCGCGAACGAGGGCACATATCTAATAAATCACTTAATACATTTTACGAAAGTGGTGGCAGACGCTAAAAGGCCAATCTATATAAGCACACCGTGGCATGATAATACCCCTTCCCTACTCTTCCCCCCCGTCCCCTCTCACGCTGTACGCCCGTCTACCTGCACTTTCACCGCCACTCGTCTCTCTCTCTCTCTACCCCCGTCTCCCTTTTTAACTGGAACTCGATTCGATAACCCTCCCACAACGTGCGCGCACGGACGCGCTTCCTCACTTCCCCGCATTTAATCTCCTGGCCCATTACTGTGCATTCGTCCGTCGCTTTATTCCTCCTCTTTTTACATATACAGCGCGAGCGTGGCTGCGCTCAAACGCCATTTTACCATGCCTCGTGAAAAAAACGCGCACTGAGTATTATTGTATACATCAAGTTGGAAGGATAGCCGTGCAAGCTTCTTTTAAAAGTTTTCAGAGGGAAAAAAATGAAAATGCAATTTAATGGAATAAACTGGTTTACGCACTCTGACACACCGTTAGAAGTCTAGAATTATCTTATAAAGTGGAAAATGTACTCGAGAATCGTTTATGGAATTGGTAAGTAATATGTTGTTACGTCGTAAAATAAGCTGAAAAAGTAAATTTAATAAAATAAAATTATCACCACATCTCCTTATTCAATGAAATATTAATATTGCTAAAAATTAAAAATGAACATTTCTTAAAGAAAATTATGAACGTATGTAAAGTAGTGCTTTTTCTATGATTATTTTTGTTTTCAGTGTATTTCCAACTAAAAGGAATAGATATTTATTTAGAACACACACACTCCAAATACGCAATACTGCGTATTTGGAAATCTATAATTGCATGTATCAAAATGATATATTTTATTAAATTATATATTCATGATGTTATCTAAGACTTGAGAATAAGAATATTGATGACATTTTCAAAACTTATTTTTGGAATCCCGACAGATTTCTATTGCAGATTTAATTCTCTCTTCACGATTCCTTAAAATTTCTTAAACTTCGAAAGTAAAAATCTATAAATTAATATCTTGATTATAGCTCATAGAACCTCTTTGCAATTTAGTATCTCTAAAAATAAAATAATGTCGTTTTTACTCATAGTGTCGGTTACTGTATTGTTGAGAAATTACCACATGTGCCAGAATATCAATTTCTAGTTTACTGCAATAAGTATTATTATTCGATTTCTATCCTAGTAAGTTAAAAAAAGTCTTAGTACGTTAACTCTTATTGTAAATCATCACCTACGATAAATAGATACTACATATAGAGTTACTTTTTATTTTTCTGTAATGGTCAAGTAAGAAATATCTTTAAGATCTAAACAGTTCGTTAAAAATTGTGAAAAATAAAACACGCTATAACCCTCGTCCGATCAACAAATACCACTGTATCACATTGGAATATAAAGGGTGAAAGCCGCATACATCAGTTTGTTAAAAATATTTTTTTTACAATTGCATAAAAAAGCCTCTTATATTATTAAATTTCGAAAAAACGAATTTAGATCTTTCGAGAATGTGGCTCAAGTGTCATTTTAAATTTTTGACGACGTGGAGCAATTTTACCCAAAATTTATACCCATTATTACCAAATGTTACATTTGTAACATTAGATAGTCAAGTAAATTAAGTTTTTTGCAGTTGCATAAAATTGTGAACTTGTAAAACTTGTAAAGCTGTTACGTTATAATAAGGAGAATCAAGCTCAAGTCTTTCTCTCTGAAAATGACGTAAACAACATTGTAAATATTTACATTTACATGTATTTTGCCGGTAAATGCACCGATATAGGAGTCCAATTTATTAAAAAAATATAATCAAAGTAATGCGTGAAATGAAAAGGTAATGAGAAATAATTTTTCAAAAATTTTTATTTGAAAAAGACAATTTAATGTACATTATTGTTATCGACTACAATACTGTAATATATTATTTGTTCGGTAAACATTTTATGTAATATGTTATATAGTTTTTCAACTTAATTTTTTTTATGCTTTCCAGTATATTGGAGCATAAAAGACATACCAAAGAGCACTTGACAAAGCACTTGTACGGTGCTTCCGCTGCATTTAGTTACACACATTATTCTGAGATAAGATTTTTGCAGAAATAATTCGAGATAATAAAGTGTATTAGTAATAAATGTCTTTTCTACTAAATGAGTGATCATAAACTTCATTATTTAAGTGTTACACAAACGAACATGAAAGTATTTTGTAAAATCATGGGTTAGAAAAATTTTTATGGATTGATATACATAATTCAAACTTAAAAAGAATATATTTACACAATTTAACAACATGTTTGACAAATAAAAACAATTAAGTGAGTATTGAAAAAATTTATATACATTTTTTATAATTATTATATATATACAATCATCCTAAATAGAATGGTGACTACTTTATTGCCATTTTTTACAATTTCTAATTGATTGCTACTAAAAACCATTTAAAATCGATTCTACAATCCTTAGGATTAAAACAATTGGTTGTCATGCTACAAGATAATGAAATATTTTTAATTTATAAGTATACTACAAGTGACTCGTATTTGGTTATAAATCAGGTATCACAAATATTCAAACATAATTATAGTATGCAATGACTTTCTTCATTAACTTTCAAATGATTCGGTAAGACTTCGTAGCCAATTTTCTATTTTGTATTATTGTCTTAAGCATGGTTTTGTCGTTCATTCAGTTATATAAACTTTGCTTAAAATTAAAAGTACAATGAAATTTAAATCTTTACTGAATGCTTTCCTAGTTTGAACCGGGTATTGTTTTCTGTACGGAATTCAATCACACATACGGTTTTGACAATTTTATAAAATATGTAAAACAAACAATTTACGCGTAAGAGTTATTCGAAATGAAATCGTTGAACCACACTTATCTCGTCGCGAGAGTGTATATAAGAAAAGTTGCTTGGACAAAAAATGCTTTCAGCGAACTCGGGCATGACAAATGAAAGGGGTTTGTCTGTATGTGTGTTTATTCACGAGAATGGAATGAAATTTCGTATCCGCGACCCCCGCAAATGGAATAAGCGTAAAACCGAAGAGATAGGCAACGAAACGTTAGTGTCCAACTTGTTGTCCAGGCCAATTCCCTCTTTCTTCAGCCGCGGTGCGGAAAAGAGAAAAGCCCGTAGCGATCAAGAAGCAGCGTGACTTTGCGTGGAGGGGCAGCTGCCGTAGCGCCAAGAAAACGCGCGAGCGAGGGGGTGGAGAGCGCGCGAAGGAGCGAAGGAGGAGCCGGAGGAGAGAGAGAGAGAGAGAGAGAGGGAGCCAGATCGGAAGACATCGTTAAGAGGCCACTCTCTTCCCTTTGTCTCGCGCTCCCGCGTGGGTGGCGGCCGCGGGTGGGGATAAGCCGCGATGTCGTTGATTAATACGGTTTACCAGTAAGTGTAACGGAGTGTGCAAAACGCGCGCGCTCGTGTTCCACTCTCCCTCCGCGCCTCCCTCCCAGCCTCCCTTCCTCTCTCCGCCATCGTCGGCTCGCGCGCGGCGCTCCCCTTCCTGGCGCGCGGCGCGACGAACCAAACGCCGGCACGTGCCGATCAATGGCGCCTCCCTCGCGATTGGCCGGCTCGCCGGGAGGGAGTAGCGCAGCCTCGCGCTCGCACCCCCGCCGGCGCCCGCGATCTCCCCCGCAAAAGCTTTTCTTGTGAGGCGCATTGATTGCCAACAACCCCGAGCTCTCTTCCTTCCGCTCCCCTACCCCGCCCCGCGGCCGCTCCTAGATTGGAAATTCAGAGAGCCCGACGGCGGCGCGCCTCGGACGGACGTGTGTGTCGCTCCTACGGCTCCTCCTTGCTGCTGGGCTGCAGCTGGTGCACCACGGCCGGGTGCAGGTGGTGCTGGTGGTGGTGGTGCTCGGGCCGCCGCGACAGCCCCAGCAGCGGCGGCAGCAGCGGCAGCGGCAGCGGCGGGAAGTGGAAGCCGGCCGCCAGGCCGCCCAGCAGGGAGGCCGTCGTGTGCTCCTGGGCCTTGCGCCGCAGCTCCGCCAGGCTGCTGCTGCGCTGCAGCTCCGCGCTGGGGCCCGCCGCCCCGGGCGCCCCGGCCGC
>JAWWEQ010000055.1:10820956-10852149 GCA_035583055.1 Torymus tubicola | reverse complement strand
CCGCCTTGCAGCAGCCGCAGAGCGCGCCCGAGCAGCTGGCCCAGCCGGCCGGCGACCAGGAGAGCATCTCCTGCAGGCTGCTGCTAGCGGAGGAGACGCCGACGGCGGCGGCGGCCGCGGCCGCGGCGGCGCGGCTCGACTCCATGGCGCTGCTCCAGAGCGAGGGAGCCGCGCCGGCCAGCGAGCTGGGGCTGCTCACCTGCAGCTTGGAGGCGAAGAGCGGCGGCGAGAACTGGGCGGCCAGGTGGGGCGAGAAGAAGAGCGACGTGGCCGTGGCCTCGACCGGCCGGAAGCCTCCGCTGGAGCCGCTGAAATGTGCCAAAGGCGTGAGTGCGGCCCTGCTTTGATGGCGCTCCATTAAAGGCCAGATGAAAAATTCAGCGCCGCTCGCCGGCGTGCCGCCAAGGCGCCGCTGAATAAGCGATGGGGATGTGCGTATTTGCGGGGAGCGAGGGCTGGGATAAATTACGCATGCGTGGACAGAGGCGCGGAGGTAAATGGCGCGTGGCGCCGCTTCTTTATGTCTCACCTCTCCGCGGGCGGTCCCGTTCCGACGAGCTGCTGCTGGGGCGTCGGCTGCGACGGTTGCGGCGGCTCGCCGGCCGGCGCCGTGCCCGCGCGCTCCTGTTGCTGCTGGGGCGTCGGCGTCGCCGTAGGCGTCAGCTGGGACAGCGGCTGGGGCGAGGTCGAGGAGGGCGCGGGTCCGTGCGCCGGCCGGGGGCTGACGGAGGTCGAGGTGGTGCTGGGGCTGCGGGAGCCGCTGAGCGCCTCCGGGCCCGCGGCCGAGGCCTCGTCCATGGACGCGGCCGAGTCCTGCTGCTGGGCCTGCTGACCGAGCGCGCCAGGGGCTGGATTCACCGGCTCGGCCGAGCCTGCGCCCTCGCGCTTCCGCTGCTCCTCCTTCAGCCGCTCGCTCTTGCGCCACTTGGCGCGCCGGTTCTGGAACCATACCTGAACAGAAATTATACCCGTTAGGTTTCTTCTCTTTCAGTTTTTCAAATTTTGCTTTTTAGTCAGCGGTTCCTGGAAAATAAATAAAGAGTTTGTAATGCTCTGACTGAAACGTAGTGCCAGTGTAGTTCTGCTCTTGGTTTCAGTACAAAATAACTTATTCAATCGAAAAAAGAACGTTCGAGCAAGATTCAGTAATAAAATTCTGAAAGTCAAAACTATGAAATATCGGGAGACTGCATCAGGTCACGTATAAATGGACATTTGCGTGATTAAATCAGTCTCTGTAGATAATATCAGGAAGAATGTTCATTAGTGGTACTTCTTTGTGAACTTAGAGAAAAGGTCGCACATGTTTAATGAGCCAAGTAGAGATCGTCAAGATGGAAGAGTTCGGTAACGTGCCTAACATGACATAATCTCGGCTAAAATAGACTTCATTCAAGATTTCTCGTCTCATCCACACGTTTTGTCGACGAACATTCCTCAGTATTGTCAAGTGTCACAATGTTGCCAGAGGCTACGCTATAATAGCAGGTTCCAACCGCCATTAGAGCATAAATATTAATAAGAAAATTTCAACGTAAAAATTGGCGAGGAAAAATTAGCGATGTTTAGTTTGCACGCGGTAACTGTTTAAACTAAGTTGCGTCTGATAAAATTTAGTAAAAAGGTTAACATTGTCTCGACACAAAACTCGAAATTGAAAGGGTACGAAGCTTAAAAAGAATTCTATAGTTAAAAAAAAGTATTTTGTCGAGATCTCGTTGGGAAGTAGACTAATGTGACACACGGGGTGTCTAGCAGCGAAAATAATACGAAGCAAGTCGAGGAGAGAACGGTACGTTTGAAAAGTATCTCGGGAGGCTGGGAAAATGGTTTAATAAAATAAATATGACGAGGTTCGTTTCTGCCGCGATGGCTTCCTCCCGGCTGAACCGCAGCCTCGGGCGGGCGAGAGAGATGACGGCTCGAGAGGAGAGGAGAGGAGAGAAAAGAAGGCGACGCTGCGCGCGGGAGGAGAGTGAGACGCAGAGAAAGAGAGTGGAAGGAGCTCGAGAGAGTGGCGCTCACGCGCGCGCCGGCACTGCTGCCGCCAGACGGCCAGATATAATAATATCCTAAGGGTTGCTGGGACGAGTAATAGCTGGGAACAAAGCCACGATTCCCTCGAGATCGGCCGTAGAACGTTGAATTTTTACCCCACTTCTCTGCACTTATCCATCTTTTCTCCCCCCGCAAGCGCGCGTGCTCTTATTTTTTTCAATGGGAATTTAATCCTAAATATGTCTAAAACCATTCAATCCACTAACTCTCGACGTCGGGAAAAATCTTCGAATGCTTCGTGGCTTCGAGGGCCGGGCTTTCTAAAATCACATGCCTATTTCGTACGCCTGATCGCTCGTACATCAATGTCAATAAATAAAATAACATAATATCTTGCATCATCAAATAAAGACTTGGCATATAATAATTCGACGTATACGTTATGCTTTTCTAGACTTTCCTCATCACAATTTTTCAATTAAATTTTAATATTAATATTGTTAGGATACTTATTTATTCATCGTCTCGCACAATTACCTCCGATATCATAAAATCAATATAAAAAAAGAATTCTAAATAGAATTATATCCTGCGAGCAGTTTAAAGTGTAGAAAATTGAGACTCGAGTTTTTAATACAGGCGAGAGTTTCTCACATACGCGGGACACGAGCCCGCGTCCGTCGGGAGCTGCGGGCTTTTATGACGGAGTGTGGAGTACTTTCTCACGCCTACCTTAATCGTAATTGCATTACGACATTATTATTTTAAAGGGTTTACTTCTCTAGTTTCACTTTCATTTTCTCCCTACCCATTTTCTACCACTGTTCACGAGTCCCTTAATCATCGTAGACGTATTAAAACGCACTCTTACTACTTGAATTACCTTAAACCTCTAAAGTGTTTCATATCGTTTTATGATGCAGTTGTGCGGCTACCTTTGACTAATTATTTTATTAGCTTACATTTAACTTTTACTAATAAAATTCTTTCTCTCTTTCTCTCCGTACCATTGCACTACTGATTGTTGATATGAGCGTTGATGGCGAAACTGAAGAGCCTCGGGGAGAAATACTCGTGCGAACGACGGGTCGAGTTGTCGTCTCCATATCTCGAGAGGAGAATTAAAAAGAGTTGAGAGCAGAAAAGAGTTGAAAGTTGTCTTTGGTGATTGAAAAGTACAGGTTCTGAATGAAGTAAGTACATATGAAACGTGATTTAAGTAAATTGCGCTCGAGTGGATTTCTCCTGTGGATCAGTCCGTGCTCTCACTCTCTCTCTCTCTCTCGTCATACATGCGACGGGCGCGGGCGCGAGAGCGCGGAACGTGCCTCGACGGCCCCCCAGGAGCTTCTAATTGGAGTAGGAAAGAGAACGAGAATGAGAGCGAGAAGACCGGGAACGAGAACGAAAACGAGACGAGAAGGAGCAGAAGACGGCTCGAGAACCCGAGCTGCCAAGTAGGCGAACGCTACTGCTGCTGCTGCTGCTGCTGCTGAGGGAGGGAGAGCAGAGAGACAGAGTGGGGGACACGGCACTACATAAACGCGCCTATTTGTCCATTATTCCAGATTCTCTTTGTCTTCGTTAATGAAACAATGAGTCTGCGCCGTAATTGCGTCATACCCGAGGCACCGTCTGCCTACATGCGCCCGCACACTGCACTATGCCCTCTCGCTCTCTCACTCTCTCTCCCTCTCTCACCACGCCGAGGTCGCCCTCAATATAAACTATTACACCAAATCGCTCAATCCTTAACGCTTTTCCCGCTTTAATCCTCTACCGCTGATGCGACCGCTCCGAAAATCCTTTGATTTTCATTCATGTTATTGTGCCGTTTATAATTCATCGTTCACATCGCTCATTCACGCCTGTGTATATATGCCTTCGCGTTGAGCTTCCGTTCCGCGTATCTGTTTGATATGAAAGAGGCTATATTTTTTTATAACAAATAGTTTGGGTATGTTTGTAACGGCATATACGTTTGTGGCACGTATCGATTTTCTTTGCTGACGCTCGTATCGTAAACTTGCAAATTTCTCCGATGAATGTATAATTTGTGGAATTGTAAAAGAGAGGGAAAAAAGTTGAAAAGATAATTTTTAATTTTTAACGAGATCGACGTAACATCCTTTTAGCATGGTCGAACGAGGCCTTACTCTCAGATGGTATAAAAACGTTTGATGCAATAAAGGAGAGGCGGAGAGGGGGTTCAAACGAACATCAGAGAGGGTGTTGGGGCGTTTCAACCTACCACCATGCGATATGCACACCGAAATTCAATTTCGCTATTAAGCGCCCGGCATATCCCACAAAAGATGCATAAAAGCAACACGCTAATCATGCTTCCTATGAGTGACTAATTCTTGTTAAAACATTCAATAGATACCCTAAAAGTGAACCGACTCTAATGTCCCGCAAACCGCATGTTATGTAATAATCTACAGTACGTTATTTCACTAACATTAAATTCTCCTTCGTGTCTCTAGTCTGCAGTATCAATTGCAAAATTCCATTACATTCAGATACAAGTTAATTTTATATTTTCCAATATCATAAATAGATTGAAATATTATTTCCCTCTTATATGTATTTTCTATAATTATCACATTTTAGTAGTGGAATAACTGTTGGAAAAAATCCTCTATCTCTGCTTTAATTAAGATATATTTTTATTGAAAAACTAAAATATCTATTTTCATTAAATCTTCTTATTAACAATTTTTACTTTATAATCAACTAAAAAATATGAAAAAAAGATATTTCTTAATAATATATTTTTAAAAACTAGATTAGTTAAAAAATTTTGTACCTGCACTCATTATTTTATAAAAATATAAAATAAAATATATCTTTATGTTCAAAGATTATGTACTAGTATTATTTTCGTTCTGAATCAATATCTTTGACTAGCAAAGAAAAAATAATCTAGACGATATATTTAAACAAAATTATAATTAAAATAATCAACAACTTATTTGAAATTCAACTTGGTTTAAAAATAGAACAAAATCTGAGGGATTATTTTTCATATAATGCAAATATATAAATACGAAATTTAATAGTATTTAAAATTAACACCTTTTATGAATATGTAATACTTCCCGTTAGTAGTTTTTTAATTATTTAATTACTTTTAGTTGTTCATTAAAACATTAAACAATTAAAAAAATATTTAAAGTACCAAAAAATGAAATATATATATATATATATATATATATATGTATCTCATAGTAATTTGCTTTATATATACTTTATGATATATAAAATTCATTTTTCAGAGATTCCATTTGCGGATTGTAAGAAAATGGCAAAATTTTGTAGTGTAAAAAGGAAAAATGTGAGAATTAAAAAGAACGACAGATTTAGATTTAGATTTATTCCGTGAAATGAAAATGAACGAGAGTGAATGCGCGGAGAGGAGAGGCGCGAAGAAGGGAAAAAGGGAGAAAGAGAAAGAGAGAGAGAGAGCAACAATCTGGCGAATTACCGGCTTAGTTCGTCAGAAGATTACGTCAGGTCGAGGGTGTCAGCGAGACCCTCGGGGCCTAGGTCCTTGTTCTCACGCTTGCCCGTGAAGTAAGCACGAGATGCTATTTTTCCCTTTCGCTCTTTTCTCTTTTCCCTTCTATCATACCGATGCTTCACGTGCAATGACTACCAACATTTCCAGAAATAATAATTCTCAAATATGATATAGCACAAGCTTTTATTTTTTTTATACATTATTATATGTACGACTACGACGAAAGACGGTTACTCTATTTACTACGATTCGAATATCATTATACTTATCGTCATTAAAGATTATTATTTTCTTCTAAGTAAATGCAAAAGAATAATTCAATCCAACGCTGGACAATTACATCATAAAAACAATTATATCATAAAAAGAAAATTTTTATATGAGCTAGTAGAGTAAAAAATAAAATTTCAACTACTAAAACTCATTTTCAAAAAATTCATAAAAGTTAATCAAGTTTCATTTTCGAAAATTATTGTGGATTGCGAGTGAAATAAACTCTAATAAATTTAATTTACCTGAACTCTAGCTTCCGTTAAATTAATTTTCATGGCAAGGTCTTCCCTGGTGAAAACGTCTGGGTAGTGTGTCTGAGCAAAAGCGGACTCAAGCTCTTCTAATTGCTGTAATGTAAACGTCGTTCTATTCCTCCGCTGTTTTCTCCTAACGAAAGAATCTTCTCCAACACCGTGAAGCGCCGGGTGGTAAGCAGAGTAGCTCGCGTCTGAAAATGTTGGATTATTTAATTTTTTTAACAAATATGTTTATCTGTATGGCATTATTCATAATATTATAACTTATAACCCTTGGATAATTTTTGCTTGTACTTTATTTTTTAATCATTCTTAAGTATGTATAATCCATTATTTGTCTTTTTTTTATTTTGTAACAAATATAGACGAGATCTGATTGTTTCCAAAATAAGTGCATGGAATTATTTCTAATTAAAACAGAATATTCTTTTTAAAATTGCGATAAATCATTATAAAACTTTTTTTTCCTTTTTTTAACGTAAAAAATTATTTATATCATATGCTAGTAAGATCGAAATTAATTTATATATTTTATATGTTCATATAATAAACGACTATTTATGCATATTAGTTTTACATAACTCATTTAGACCTACGCTAAGAAATTTGATTCAATACCTATATATTATTATGTTGATTATTTATTTATCTAAAATAATCAAGTCTAAATTAAAGTCATTCTGTATCAAAAGATTTTTGTCAATTGGAAGATTGCAATTACCAAAAATGTTCTGAATAACCCAGTAGTATAATCAAGTACTACCATAAGATCTCGAAAATTAACAAATATACAATTTTTGACTCTCCATTCGTAAATGAGAAACATGGATGGAAAATGAGAGAGGGAGAGAGAAAGAGAGAGAGAGAGAGAGAGAGAGATCGAGCCAGAGAGGGAGTGGGAGACATTCAGCTGCAAAGCCCGGAACCGCTCATTAATGATGCAGAGCAATCAGCGCAATTAATTACCGCGGCGCTAAGCTCGGCTTAGCGAAAAACACAAATTAATTTCCTAAACTCATAAAAATTGACGAAGCTACCGGCTCTCAGCGGTGAGCTTTCCAGAAATCTGGAAACGGATTGCCGCGTTTTCATGCCTGTTTTTACGTGTGCTTCGAATGTGGTTATCTTTATTTATGCGAGCTTTTAATCACGATGCAATTGAATATAAATTTTTTAGCACAAAAACAGAACAAGAAGGAAATTACTCAATATATTTCATTGGATCTCATATTTATATTAAAATGTCATAATAAATAGTCTTTAAAAAAGCCAAGACTTTATTACAGTGTTTTATTATTACTCTTTATGAAATTTTCTCTGTAACTGCTACATGAATTAAATTTGGCAATCCAAGGATGAAAATGATCAATGCAGCGACGGTAATTCAGAAGACACAGAATGTAGTACACTATATACAAATAACCAATTTGAAGTAAAAGAGAATTAAAAATAGTTTTATGATATATATACAATAGCATGTAAGCTGTTTTTGTTTATCTTTCTTTTTTTTTGTACCTCCAGCTCTGCGCACAGGCAATTGCATTTACCTCTGCAGAATTACTAATTTGTAATAATATCTGGAATAAATAAATAAATATAAATAATTTAAAGCGGACCGAAGTAATGCTTGTCTGCGATGCATCAAGTCTGCGATGAGCGATCGCACGTTCTCGCACGTAAAGAAAAGAGTCACACCGCGAAGAGGCGAAAAACACCGCGAGGGTTTGGACGCACTAGCGAAAAATCCAGCAATTATCGATTGGTCGTGTCGGGCTGGCGCGGCAGCCTCTCTCTCTTTCGCTCTTTCTCTCGGTCGGGCGCTCGGCTCGTAAATAAATTTAGCGGGGCCCGAGCTGAAATCCACTCAAGATCTTAGATTAGAGTTTGGAAAAGTAAAGCCGGGGATCTCGAGGAGCGCGTGCCCGTGGAGTCATCAGTCTGTATAGCTGGCTGCTGGCTCCGGGAGTCGCGCTGATCCAATTTATTAGCCGTACTTGGATGACGTGCGCGCACTCTGCATCGAGTCGCTATCTACGTGACCGAGCTCTCCTGCTTTTTCGATCTCTCTCTTTCTCTTGCTCGAACGCGAGAGCGCGACTGCAGGCCACTGCCGCCGCCACTGTCGCTGCAGGAGAGGAAACCCGGGCGGAGGGAGAGAGAAGCAGGCGAAATCTAATGAGAGCGCGAGCGCCACTAATGAGCATAACGAGGTAGTTAGATGTTGGAGCAAATTTCGGCGCGGCACGGGGCGCGGGGACGACCGGCAGAGAGAGAGAGAGAGAGAGAGCTTGGTCAGCCTGGCACGAGTGAGCCACTTAGCGACTTATCACGTAGTTACCTAATCTGTTTATCCCGACAAGAGAGAGAAGGAGAGACACAGACACACACATACGCGTTACGGACGCGTGTATACATATATGTGTACGGGCGGAGGGGGACGATGGCCGACGGTCCCCAGGGCCGTCTTCGCCTGTGCGCGCGGCGGCGGCGCGCAGCTGTGAGCCTGTGTCACTGTCATGTCTAGTCAATTCCTTGCTCTCTATAACGCCGACGCTGCCCCGAGAAGGCCCACACACTTGTCCGCGATTCAAGTGCACGGCAATTTTACCGGCTATATATGCGCGAGCGTAAGCGCTTTGTTTAAATCCGTCGAGCTGATACCGATGGCGCTGCATGTCTCCTTCTCATTGCGTTAAAAACTTGCAAGTTGCTGGCCTAAGCATGATATTGTAATGGTAACACGAGATGCGACTCAAATTCTCTGGGGAATAGCTGTGTGAATGGTTATGTACTCGTAAGTGCGACGATAAATGTCATTAGATCGTTTTTGAATAAATATCAAGGACGTAATAAATTGGATTATCGTCTCTCCTTTACGTACGACCTTTCACAGTGATGCAGTAAAACTTCGTATACTAGTATATCCCATCGATTCCCTAGAGAATTGAATGAAAAAAATATTACCTCTCTTTTATCAAAACTCTGTTTCTATCTGCGTGAAAGCAATTCGAGTTCGACAAAAGTTTAGATAATCTTAACGTAGTACTAGCCTATGAGAATTTCTGAAACTTTGATAGTTCGGAAAAATAAGTTTCATCTAAGTTTAGTAAAACTTTAAGAAAACGTCTGAAACGAAGAAATTTCTTATAATATATAAATTGAAACTTAATAAAAAAAAGCCGATCTCTTCTAACCAACTAAATTAACATTGTAAGCCATATCCATTTACTTATTTTCTAGTGTTATTACTAAGTAGCTATAAAGATTATAATATAAGTTTTCTTTTAATTATTTTGTTGTTTAACTTACACAAAAAATAGGCAACAGTCCAAATAAATATTAATTAAATTTGAAATGAATAAATCATCATTGTTATTATTGTTGTGTAACTCTGGAAGTAATTCTTATTCTATCAAAGGGTCTCACTATATAATGACACGGTCTTTGCCGTAATCTCAATATTTCTATCTAATGATTTCTGTTTTATCACTTTTTTTCGTATTTTAATATTGCTTGCGAATGGAACCAATTTTACTGTCGTCTATTAAAAATAGTTATCATACAATGCTAAAAGTATGTAATTATATCTAGAATAATCATCTAGTTTTTGATATGTATTATAATAAATAGCTCATAAAGATTAATAATAAAAAAAATAATGAAGCATCAGAAAATAAAGTTACGTAGCTATAAGAGAACTAAATACATACGTAAAATATGGGCTTCTAATTATAAAACAAACTGGACTTGTATTCCTTAAAGTTGTTATGATGAGAAAAATATGGATTTAAAAATTTTCCTCCCTTCCCTATATAATTTGCGCGAGAAAAAGTATGGGGGTACTTACAGGGATGCGTCGGAGCGAAGGGGTACTCGAGGGTCGGAGGGAGCCTCGGGGCCGGCAGACCCGAGGGGCAGTGGTAGCAGAACATCCCGCTAGTCCTCGCGGCCGCCCCCGCGCCGGCCCCCGGCCCTCCGGCCAGCTGCTGCTGCTCTTGCTGCTGCTGTGACCGCTGCTGCTGTGCATGTACAGACCCAATCTGCAACATCAACCGGTCATCACTTAATATATACATAAATATATATATACACACATCATTTGTCTCTTCGTTTGCTCCTGTTTAGGGGATATATAATAATCGATGGCTCTGTCCTATCACTATATGCTAATTATTCTAATGTTATATTATTAAATATATGAAGTGTAGTCGGTGAGCTATTAGATTACTAGTCAGGAAGAATCTAGTTTAGCCTCGGTCTCGATGAAACTAGAGGAAACAAGTTTTAATTTGCCTTTATGTAGTAGTAAAATATTTATTTTTGAGAAAGTTATCTTATAGTTTCTTCTTGAACAAGGAAAACGCACTGAAACATCATGCTGTTTCAAACATATGCAATTTAATAATATATTTTTGTTACTATATAAACTTTCATTGAATATAAATGTATTGAGAAAATTATGTTTTGTCTAAACATGAGCCAATACCGAAAAAGGATTATATTAATTTCTAATCATCCAATAAAAAAAATTCTTCTGCGCATTATCATCAAAAGAGTGGTATTAATTATTTCGAAATTCTTTCTGCCAACGTATATTTTAAAACAAATTCCTGTCTACATATAAAGTATAGTAAATTGAATAATCGCAATACTGAGTAAAATAATGCAAGTGAGAGGGAGTTGTATTTTTTCCGAGTGACAAGTATATTAAATTAGCATCAAATGACGTCGTCAGGGTTTAAGTAGACTGCGACGAAGGCGGCAATGTGTAATTCCATGTAACGACATCCTACTAAACAAAGCCCGTAGCTCGGCAAGTTTTGTTTGCATGCATGCGCTGTGTACATGTATATACATATATATATATATAAGCCAGGCAGCCGTGCATCAGCAGAGCGGCCTAATCAACTTATAAAATCCGGGCAGCAATTTTTTTATTATTACTCGTTACCTAAACAACTCTTTTCCCCATCCTCCACGGTATATTAAATAAAATTAACTCTTCTAGCCCCGATAGCTACGGCTACGCTGCCCTAGGCTGCGGCGTGCGCGAACTTCCGGCGACTGTGGCGGTGGCGGCGGCGGCTGAGCGGCCCCGAAACGAGATAACACGTCGATCCCCATTACCGCTGCTGCTGCTGCTGCTGCAGGGGCGAGGGGGGCGCGCGCGCATTCTAAACTCGCGTAAATAAGTAACGAGGGTATTGAAGCCATCGCTCGTGGAACTTAATAAGCCGAGAGTCGTCAATTTGTAATGCGACTGCGCGCGTGTGCGTGCGTGCGAGTGCGTATAGCGTACACGCAGAGAGGCGCGCAGGGCCTTTACGTAACGGCGTCCGCGGCGTCGGCATCGGCTTTATCCGCGGCCTGCCTGCCTCCCGCGCTCTCTCTCTCTCTCTCTCTCTCTCTCTCTCTCTCTCTGCGAAGGGACAAATTGAATTTTAGATCGCGCGTTGGGGATCGCGAGATAGAGAGACAGAGCGAGAGAGAGAGCGAACGGCCGCACGTCCGCTCACGCAGATGATACTAATTGAAATTTGAAATTGATATTAGAGAATTATTACTACCCTCCGAGCAGCCAAGCTTTCTATCTATCTCTCTCTCTCTCTCTGTGCCGCCGCTGCGGGATAGCCCTCAGGCGTGCGCAAACGCAATTACGCCAATGTGCCGGCGCGCGCGCGTCTCGGGTATCTTGGCGTAATTGTTGCCAAATTCGATGACGCTCGCGCGCGCCTACGTTCTCCTTTCTTCGGAATATAAAGCGGCGATTTCTCGAAAATTTAGCATCGCGCATAGTGCGTCGAACAAGCGGACACGCAGACAACCGCAGGCAACGATGACCCGAGAATCGAGAGCGCCGGGAGAGATGATCGGATTATAAACCTCGAGCAGATGTTCAATTTGAAACACGAGACAGCGTATACAGTTAATTTTAAGCCGAAAATCACATTGAATTATTAATGCGTCCATCTTAATTTCGGACCGGCCCGCTAATGCCGCTGTCTGCGCCTACACATCGCGCGCGCTGTGTAACAAACGTGCAGTTATTATTTTCCATTCGAGCGCGATCTAGGCGTAACCATTGTGCGCCTCATCGGGACGGCGCTCCATTATGAAGAGCTGGATGAAAAATAGATATAAAGCCATAGCGCATAGTGGCCGAAAGTTTTGCTCATTGCGAGAGTTTGAAGTCGAGTCGACGCAGTACAGCTGTGTGATAATTATTTAGGGAGCTCTAAGCGCGGCAAACTTTTGACACGTTATACGTAAACGCATGCGGGGGGGGGGGGGAGAGGAAATTAGCGGTTAAATCGAATCGAAAGGCGGAAAATGTAGGCGCACACGCCGGGGGCTGATGTTTGCCGGAAGAGTTACGGGACCGATAGCAATGGCAAACACTGGGAGCGATGAAGAGCTGCGGCGGTATAGCATAAGAGGCTGAAATTTGATCGATGCCGCACGGCCGCGTCAAAGGAACCTGCGCTTGCGGCTAATTCTCGAGCCTTCAGCCTATGTGTGTATATGCGTATGCTGTCCGAAGCTGCTGGGCTGCACTTATATATATATACCTCGAGCCATTGTGCGACGGCGCGATCGGCTGTTGTACGCTATATGTGTACTCGAATCGGAGCGTGCACGCGCGCGAACAACGGCTAATAACGGGTGTGTAAAAAGTGAAGAGTAACAAGCGCCGGGCTGGCCCCGTACATATACATTTATATACACATGTATACCGACAGAAGGGGCGAAATGGACCGAGGCTAATCCGTGGCAGGCCTCCGGCACGTACACACACACACAGAAGCATACGCACACCCCTCGGCGCGCGTTGTTTGCTCAGCGAACATGCGGAGAGCCGAGAGTCTATATTTGCTCTCGGCGTCAGCTCTCTTACGCCTATATGCTGTGCACGAGTGTTCGCAAGGCTGTGCGCTTGTGTTCCTAGTATGTGTGTCTGTGTGTGTATGTGCAGACTCAACCAGCCGCTTCGAAGATTACTCTACTGTTTTATTGCGCGATCATCCGATTGCCGCGCGGCGAAAGGGGTTCACCGACAGTGGCGCACCGCGGGCATTACCCGCCCGCTCCACTATATATATATATATATATAAACTATCCGACACTCGCGCCATTAATTCCCCGCGTCTTCTCGTAAATTTTCATTTGCACGTCGTGTCATCGGGCCGATTAGCTGGCGCGCGCGCACTTTCTCTCTCTCTCTCTCTCTTACTCCTTCGTTTATCTTAATGCATTCGTCCGAGTGGCTTTGCTTCGCGCGGACGGATCAACTGATTTATCAGCTTTTCTTACAGGTGGATTATCCAAAAGTTACAGTGCGGTGACGGATGAGTCTAAGCCATTTAATATGTGAGCAAATAAATTAGAATAACTAGTCACGAGTCACCCCTGAAAAAATCTACTATATAGAGTGGGAATTGAAAATTTAAATACATTGATAATTCATATATATTTATTTGAAATATTTGCTATTTGTATTTAATTATAAAATAAAAAAATTACTAATAAGAATAAATAAGAAAAGATCGAGGATGATTGATAAGGCCAAATGCAGCCGACTTTGAATTTAAATAAAACCTCTTGGAAAATGTTTGTTAATATTAAAAAAAAAGTTTTTAGAGACATATGAGAACTTAAATAAGACTACAATCAGTAACCATTAATGTCTCTAAAACCTTATTTTTAACATAAACAAATATTTTCCAATAGATCTCAGTCAAATTATAAGTCAGATGAAATCGACTCTTATTGACCCTCCTCCTTTATTTAATCCGACTAGTTTAAAACAATAAAAAGTTTTGTAATCGCCAAATAGCGATTTAACTAATAATCATATCAATTTTGCTATAAGATTATCAAATGAATAATTCAGAATAAAGACGGTGATAGCAAATCTATTATAGTCAGATTGTAGAAGGTTAGGAGCAACTACATGTCTTAGAGAATCCGCTCTATCTATTTAACTGAAACAATACTTTTTTAGTGATCAAATATACTAAGAAATACTGTTACGTATATATTCCCACAAACACCTTACAATTCAATTACCGCGAAGCTGGCATTGAGTTTGTTAAATTAGCGCTTCTCAGCCTTGAGTCGTATTTGTCATTTTGCAAAGTTTATATATACATATAGGCCGTAAAAGCTTTCCGAATTGTGATTGGTCGCAGCGCAGCGGGTCGAATTTCTAGGAAAGCCGTCAATAAGCGCGCTTGGATTCTGCATTACAGTCGTGCTTGATTATTGAGTCGCTAATTGTATAATTGCCGTCGGCAACGAGCAAAACGCTAAGTCGACGCGCACAGTGCCTCTGCGTGTATATATCTACATGTATGTATGTGTGTGTGTGCCGCTCTCGCTCGACGCGCAGCAACTCGCCGCTGACGTCAACATTCAATAATTCGACACGCGACATATCGCGACAATATCGCGCGCCTGCCGTTGCGCAATTAGCGCGATTCACAATTAAAACTGATATTCTCCCTCGTGGAAACTGTCTCGCCATTTTCTGCTCTTTTACTTTGAGCGCGGCGGGATGCACGCTCGGCCGTCGCTGCTGTCGTTATAAGCTGCCTGATGAAGGGCTGAACGTAAAATCACTATATTAAGCAACTTTCGCATCGACTATTCCCCTCGAGGGAGAGAGAGAGTGACAGTAACGACATTACAGCTAGTAAACTGCGTTATCGACATCTGTCAGACGGCAAGTCGAACGAAGAATTGTAATAAGCCGGTTCAAATATCAACTCGTTAGTCTTCGAAAAACAATGTCTTAATGCGTTTAGAGCACCGAACATTCGTTCTCTTTTACTACATTACATTGCTGTCTTATTGTTTTTCTTACATCTGGAGGTCTTCAGGGAATAATTTTATCGATACAATATAACGTATAAATATTGTTGCAAATCATCATACATGAGCGATTACGAAGGCGGTTATAGTTAGAGAACATGTTATGGAAAAAAGCTTGAATTCCTTTTTTTGTAAATTAATAAATTGAATCCCTATATAATAAATAAGGTTTTGTTAAATTGATTTTCAAATTTTCAAAAAAAGAAATCTCAAATGTTATACCGATAATTAAAAATGAATTTTCAATTATTATTGATGAAGAATTTGTAGGAATGCCAGTTCAATTCCAACTACAATTAGAACCGGATTACTTTGATTTTAAACATGAATTGATTGATTGATTATAACATCATTGGATCAATTAGACGTTGCCGATACTAATTATTATCGTAATAATTTATAAACATTATACCGACTACTGCTGATTAATTTCGATTGTGATTGGAAATACGTTTAGGAACTTTGTACTGATGATCAATTACGTATTAATCGAACTTTACCATACGCAATTACGTTGCACTATGATTAGTCATACCAACTTCTAATAATAAATTAGATTATTTTTTTTAATAGATAATATTGTACTAGGAAAAAAGATATTGAGAAATAATATAGAAAAATAGATATCAAAATGTATGTGATTCTTAATTATTTTATTTTTATCAGTGACACCGACAACAGTGTAACTTTCAATTACGCACGAAAGAAACTATTTCGTTCTCAACTTGACTAATAAGTTAATAAGTTTTCTTTTATCAAGGCCAAGTATTAAACTCAATTGATGAAATCTTTAAAAATATGAAAGCTATACTTCATATGAATAAACATTCAATAATCTACGTAGATGTGCGTATATTTTCTAAAAGAAAAGAAGTATAAAGCAGGGAATAAGCAATCTTCCGAGTCTCCATAGGCAACACAAAGCCTACACAGCAGTCCACAGTTGATGCAATTCCAAGCGAAGAGTTTACGCGTGAAAGAGAGAGAGAGATGGAGAGCAAAAGAGAGTTAGCAAGCGAGAAAGATTGGCTCGGTCGCAACAGTTGGAGAAATGGCGAAGGCGCTCGTGCCAATTAAAAGAAATTCGGCTGCAGCAGCGAATTGAATGTTTTATTAGCCGGGGACTAGCCATGTATATATATATACACGAAGCGCTCGCTCGCGCTTGCACGCGCGGAAAGCGCGAAAGCAAGTGGGTAACTAAGGAATGTGCTTGCCGGCTGACGACGTTAGCCGCCGCCGCGGCGTCGTCGGCCTGCTTTATTAATACAGAAGGCGCGCGCGAGCGAGCGAGCGGGAACGGCGGCAGCGAATTGGAGGGAATTAATTAAGCAGCTGAAATTGGATGCAGCGCGTTAGCCCTTATTCTTGGATGACACAATTCAATAAGCTCGTCCGCGCGCGAGCGGCTGCGCGCGCACCCGAGCTCGTGTGATAGCGCTTTAATGCGGGATAACGGCATTACGAGATTCTCCGCCGCGCTATACTACTACTGCCAGCGTGTCCCTCTCTCTCCCTGGAGATCGCCAACTCCTTCGCGGCAACGTACGCATATATAGAGGAGACGTGTCAATATATGCCCGCCTCTTTCCTAGAAAACCGCCTCACACGCACCAATAACCGCGGCGCTGCCTCTTGATTTAACTGATTCTAACTTTAAGCTGTGTCTCCTAAGGATCATTTGTATCCCTCTACAACTCGGCTGAGAAATTCATTAGGCTATGCTGCTCCGGGCTTTATTGAATTTGAAAAATACTAGCTGCCCTCAATTTCTTCAATTCAAACACGAAATTCTCTCTAGATATGTACATTAAGAAATATAGGTTTCGTCACTTTATTTTAAGACGAAAAAACAATGTATCAGCGAGCAATTCAAACAAATCCGATCGGTTGGCATACGCTCCGATGAAACATATTTAGTTACTTAAGCCGGCGGCTGCAGCGCATCGGAACTTTGTTTTTGCACGACAAGCATTGAAAATCGCGGTCGACACGGCGCCACCCGTCATCCACTTGCGCGCTTCTGGCTTCGACTTTGCATCCCGCCGAGTGCGCATGCTCTCCCCCTTGTACACTGGCCCGAGGCGTTTTACGGCGACGCGACCCTTGTGTTACAACTTCCCCCTTCTAACTTTCCCCAAAGCACAAGCCGCAATGTGTGCGGATGAATACACCAGTATCGCGGCTCACACGAGCGTGATCCCTATATGTATAGCTGTGGGCTCGCCGTCGAGAAAAAAAACTTTGTAATCGCCTTTCATGACATATATAACTTTTCCTATAGTATATATATAGGGTATATATATTGTTTCCACATTTGATACATCGAATTTTCAATGCACGTGGGCGTGTAAATCTGTAGCTTTTTTTATAATTAGCTAATGCAGCTGTATATACCATTAGACTTATATATACAAATATTTTCTATACCTTAATTTGAAATGTAGAGAGGAATTGTATTTAAGACTCATCTCATTAACAAAGTGATATTATATACCCTCTGTATTCTCTTCTAAATAATCCTCATCCTTTACCAGCCACACTACTGTATACTAATCCACTCTAGCCGCGCGTTCCCGTCTTCCGCGGTATACGCTGCCTCAGGTGATGCGCGGCACCGAGGCTAGTAATTATATACAGTCCAATTTCAATAAATCATAACTTCCGCAACGTCCGGCTAAAATATGCGCGTGCGCAGATATATATAGAGAGAGAGCGCGCGAGAGGGAGGCTTGCTTATTAGCAAAGTGCAGCGCGGGACGGGCGAGCCGACACAATGGCCGTTACAGCGGGGCGCAAAGTGAGAGAAAGCTCCGTTTATTATTCGGCGTGTGCGCGCTGGGCTCAGGTGCGTAAGCGTCCCCTCGAACGGCCGCGCCGCGCGCCGAGTTGTGCGAAGTGCTGTACGAGTGCGCCCGTCGCCCGGAGAGCGCAGTAAAAAAGTTATTCGTGACAAATTGCGCGAATGGATGGCGCACGCGCAAGCCTCGGTTTGCCCAAGTGGTCTGTGAAAATCAGAGAAAAATTGCGTAAAGCTGCGACGGGAGGAACGCTCTTACTGATGAATAATTCTTTTAAGTCTCTTTTCGATCATCAACTTTGGATATTAAGTATCTATAGACATTGTGTGAGACGTTACGATTCGATTTAGCTCTATTATATTTATTTAGTTCCTGAAAGTGTCGAGCAATGCTTCGCTCCACTAGATATCCTTTCAGAAAGTTTACTATATATACCTAACCAAAAGATTTAATTTGCTGTATTTGCCAGAACAATTCATTTATCAAATAAAAAAAAGCAGGATATTAATTTTTTCATTTTTTTCATAGCAAAATTTACGTGCGTTTTATACGCTTTTTCTGCCGACAATACTTTCAATCAAAATTTAAAATTAGAGCCCTTTTTGGTTATTAAAAAATATCAAATTCTTGTTTTATGATGTATTACAAAGTAACAACTAATATAATCAGTTGTATTGCCATGACATCCATTTAAAAAATTACATTTCAAAAACGTTTAAAAAGAGTTTTGTTTGGTTTAAGTTTAGGAAATGTAGATAATGAGACACTGTCAAATTTCCCAATTACTGATAGAATGTTTTTGAAAACTTGAGCAAACTTATTTCACGCCCTTCATCAACTAATCTTTTAAATAAAATATCTAAAACAGCTATTTGCCCAAGTAAAGGCCAAACTTTGTAAAAGTTAAAAACAACTTTGGGAAAATTAAAAAAAAATGGAGAAGTTAAGCAAAACTTTGGAAAAGTTAAGAACAAACTTTTTTTACTTAGAAGAAAGTTTGAATGCTTTTCTAGTCATTCACTAGACATTTTTTCTTGCAAGTAATTATACGACGTCATCCGTCGGTAGTCGGTAGGACTTGCTTCATACTGAAATTTTACGAAACCTTAGCTAAAATTTTTGAAAACCTTCCATAATGAATTAAGAAGTTTGGTATTACTTTATTATATATGTAAACTTCTCACAAAAGTGACGACAAAATTCGAAATCACGATTTGAAAATTTTTTTTCAAGTACATCTTCGGCGCATAAGTTTTCTTGTTTATTATGCTATATAAAATGAAGATCCAAGATTATACAACGTCCATCAAATGACTTATTTTGTATTTCACTCCAAACGCGAAGTTACAATGAACATTTACATATATACAACCTAGAAATCACTGAAAATGTAAATAAGCTGATCTAAAAAAAAGTCACTCGATGAATGATGCTTAACTGTAGATTTTTATTTTACATACTATAATAAATAAAAAAAAATCCTGCACCGAAGGTGCGCTCGAAAAAATTTTTTAAAAGATGATTTTGAATTTTGTCGCCCTTTGATGAGAAATACACAGATACGTCCTCGAAAACTTAACCATCGAAACCTCAACCAAACAACTGTCAAACACATTATTACGTGGAAATGTACATATATATCAATATAATTTTAATTAATTTAGTAAGTTACAATTTAACAAATTTTAAATATATTTTATCAAGATGTTAAAAAAGTATGTTTAAATGACTATTTTTTAAAAGTTTCACATACAGTTAACAAGAACAAACTAGAAGTAAGTTCCCTATTCAAAAATACTGGAAAAAAAACAAGACATTCTCTAAATTTTTCTACTCTTTATCGTTCTTCTCCATTAGCTTTAATTATATATCTTTGAAATGAATAAATACATGTGTATTCTAATTACACAATGCTATTCTATTTTTTTAATCAAATTTAATCTAAGTTTGTTTTCTTTCTTAATGATTTTATATTAATAAAAGTTTTAAGTATATTGACGAATATATAATTTATAGAAAATATATACGATAAACTTTAAAAGTATACGAACCTATTTAGCAACGTATTTTTGTGCTTATTATTTTCAATATTATTGAAAGTGTCTGCTCCTGCCGATAATTAAAGATCTGCCTGAATAATATGTTATTTTTCGGCATAACATACTATGTTAATCCTAAAATCCCTGAAAGCCTTTTCTACAGTAAAGATTTTACACGAAATATTACAAGAGCAAGTCTTTTATGCCGATTCTAAGGCTAATATTACGTAAGAAAATTTAATTGTACACGTATTGTAATAAAAGATGGCATAGTACTACATAAGAAGCAAATAAATATCCTGACACATTACAAGCGATAAGATAAAATGGATATTAAATTGATAGAGATGGAATAGAATTGAGATCGACCATCAATTTATCCTCATTTTAAATCTTTATACACGCCGGTCGCTTCTCATCAGTGTCACGACTAGCAGCTTTTACTGAGAAACTTGTTAGGGGAACTTTATACCGCACCGAGGAGCTTCTTTTAACGTTGAAGAAGACTTTTAAATATGCACATTAATGCCAATAATATAAGGAATATTTTAAACGGTAAAATATTGAATTTTCCGTAAATCTAAAAGGCTATTTAGTTTATCATTATAAAAAAAACGTTAATAAATCCCCGGACCTCCTTTAATTACAGTGGCATGGTCAATTTTCCCAAATGGCTTTGCGCAGCTACTAATTTACGTATCCCCTTAATGGATCTATTGTACCACAGAGCTCTTGCATCTGAATTAATTTTGCGCATAATCGAATCAGTGAAAACACTGCGATCCCATCAGCATTATCAGGCAATATTAATAAATGCAACGTGCAGAGTTCATTTAGCGTAATTAATTAACCTAACCGCCCGGCTCTATATTGATTTACGGAAATTACAATTATACGGGCGCGAGTTTACTTTGACAATAATTAATAGTCAATTTAGCGAGAAAAACACGAGTACACGGTTGCAAGGGACGACATAGATCCATATAAAAATCTTGTTCATTTCTTTGGGAGAGTGCGAGAGCGAGGTAAAAAGAAAAAGTGAATTCACACATCGGATAATGTCCCCCGCGGATAATTAGGCGAAAAAGGGAAAACGGCGAGAGGGGAAGCGGGCAAAAAGGCGCATTAGGCTCATAAACGCAGGGCAAATGGAATTCCGGGGGTCGAGTGCGCGTGTATGTGTGTGAGTGCGAACCGGATTCCGGAAGGGCGAGCGAGCGCGGGCGAGCGTGACGAAATCGAGTCGAGAGGATGGCCTTTATACGGCAGCATCACGGTATCACGTCGGGACATTGAGATTCCGATTGACTTCCGGTGAGCCCCGTGCCGCTCGGCACCCCCTATATAGGCACCCCCTCTGCGGAGAGAGAGAGAGAGAGAGGGAGGACGATAGAGAGAACCTTAAGTGAAAAGCGACGGGCGCGGCGCGTGCACACACATACAGACTCACGACTCTTGGCTCTCTCTCTCTCTCTCCACTCCATTCCACTGCATTACGCATGCTCTCGCGCTCGATCAAATCTTCCATTCGCACGGACAGAGCGAGCGAGAGAGAGCGAGGACTCGGCGTTACACCATCTCTGGGGCTTCAACCGAGCGTAACCGTATAAATAAAAGCCCGGCGCTGCTCACTTTATTATCGCTTTATTTGCCTCTTTTGTCTCCCGCTTTGCTTCCCGCTCTCTGTTGGTCCACACGCGGAGCCCCCGCCTCGAGAGCAGCTATTTCTCTGTTTTTCTTCTCCTGCGCGAATCGCACCCGGCACTTCACACAACGGGCTCACCCACTGTAAACACTGACTTTGTCACGCCTCATTATATTTATATAATGCCTCTATACATCCTTTTCGGGCATTGCCCCAGACCAGCCTTAAATGAAGACCTCTTGGGGAACATATTTATAAGCTCGAATCTTTCATTCATTTTATTCGACTATATCAAAACTGGAATAATATATGTTTTTTTTACTGCCATAAAGAAAAGTTATTTCTTTCCCGGTGCAAAGAGAATACTGATTCACTGATACGTTCCAACGCGTGAATCAATCTTAATTTAATCAAGGTAAGGATAATCACACCCAGAATTATATTTAGGTGACTAAGTAGCTTGTAACTTAAATGAGGTTAAATGAATTTTTTCTCAGTTTCACTTCATCAATGATGTAGTTATTTTTTTAATGCCAGCGTCTCAGAATACATGAGCTCATTAGAGATCCTTTTTGTCTCATTAAAGTAATAGCTTTTTCGACGTTTTACTCATTCAGAATAATCGAACGAGATGGGATGATCGGAGAATCTCATTTGAAAATAAGAGCTTTCTGTAAATATTATTAGTCACATGTCCGATGAGATGACTATAGGAAATATCATGTAGACGGAATGTCTTGCGATTATCATTTCCTTGTCATTAATATCATTGGCTTTGACATAATACTTACACCAGTCATAATGAACTTGCTTAAATTTATTTGTATTACAAATACATTTTATTGTAAAATAATAAGGGAAAAGAAATATAAAATTTAAAATCAGTTACCACGTAGATGACAGAAAATTGTAGGTCTGATCAAGGAAAAACAAGATAGTTGAGTGTTTTAAATCTGATTAGAAGTAACACAAATCATAAGCTATCCAGTATGCAAAATGATCGAGTTAAATTCTAATTTAAGTTTAAATTGAAAAATCTCTAGTCATCTTATGTGATTGATGCAAATGCGATTTCATTTTGTCATTTTCGATCATTATTTTACTGATATAAGTACAATTTAGATTGTAAATGAATTCCCAAGGAATTGTTTGCGATTGATATCAATTTTGTATCATTTGTAAAAATATCTTTTTTTATTGTATTTCAGTAAAAATATTTTACAACAATGTTGATAATTTATAAGTTTTATGAAATGTTTAACTTGATAATAATGTAAGCATATTAGTCATCATTTTTTAGTCGGAGTAGACGTATCAGTTACTATAAAAGTCTTTTTCGCGGTTAATTTCATAGATTCTTTTTCTGAATTCAAACCTGGATGTATTTATTGTTTAAAAAACAATTTTACAATGAAAAATTTCAAGTTTAGCAAACAAATAGTAAACGAATTCACAATAATATGATCAGCACTTACGTACTACAGTACTACGCTCGGTAATATATAGAACTATATTACCCTAAAACTACATGTTCTTGTATTTTGAGTATTATATTAAAACAGACACAAGGAAAAATTTACAATTAAAATTGTAAAATACATTCAATTGCGGTATTAAAATTGTTTTAAATATCAATAACAACTTGATGAACGGTAATGTAGCAAACAAGTTAATTTATGAAATACCAAACCTTGTAAAAGCAATAATAGCATTAATTCGAATTGAGTTCTTCGTATGATAGTTTTAACAGACTCTTACGTAATTCATTCAACAGCTATACAATACGTTGATAGATTTAATAATCGTCATCAATAAGAAAAACAATGTGCTGCTCTCATTGTCACTGACATAAAAAGATGATCGTTTAGATAAAGCTCTGTATTACAACGTCTTTACTTGTTTTCCAGAAACTGCGCTCGTGCAAAAAACACGTATTGAGAAAAACACTTTGAATTTTTCAGAACTGAAAACCATAAAGAAGAAAATTCGTAACCCAGGCATGCACCCATAAAATAAGACGAGTCAGAAAAATATGAAAGTAACTGATAGCCCATAATACAGTGAGTAAGCAACTCGGGCAGCACTCATCGAGAAGATAAAAGAGTGTGGATCACATCGAGATGAGAAAGTGTCGTACCCACAAGGCACTGAACAATGGTGAAAAGAGCGTAATATAAGGAAGCGTGCTCGCTCGGTCTCTCTCGCGCCCGCGCGCACGCGTAGAATTCATGGATGCGAGCATGCGGGATCATGTAGAGCCACTATGGCATTGATTGAATTAATCTGTCAATTTACCAATTACACGGATGAGTTTGTTTGGCGCGGCTCTTGGGCTGCTCTGCTGCCGTACGGCTGCTGCTGCTCTCGTTTGCCGCGGTCTCTCTCCCGCTCGTTCGCTCGCCCGCCCGCTCGTGTACGTATTAATTCCCCTCTTCCAACACTGCACGTACGCCCTCTCCTCTCCTCGCGGGCGCGATCGAAACTCACCCGATCGGCTGCTCTTCGTGTGTGCGTACGTGCGCGAGTGAGCGAGCAATACGTAACCGCGTGGCTCGAGGCACAGATTCAACGAGCTCAATTGGTACACCGAGCGAGAAGGAGGATCGTATTGATTCTTCGGTTACATGCTCTCTTTCTATCTCTCTCTTTTCCTCTCGCAAACGTCGACGTAGAGAGCAGAAGTGCGAAGAATACATATCTCGCCCGATACACATGTATATATGCGTAAATTCATTTTTGCCGAATCATGCACACCCGATATCTGCGAGTGCGCAAGCGAGTTTTTTTCGGGGCGTAAGTTGATTATAACAGACCGACTGGATTTCGTTCACAGTATACTATGT
This sequence comes from Torymus tubicola, assembly GCA_035583055.1. Classification (NCBI taxonomy): domain Eukaryota; kingdom Metazoa; phylum Arthropoda; class Insecta; order Hymenoptera; family Torymidae; genus Torymus; species Torymus tubicola. The sequence continues at coordinate 10,827,899 of JAWWEQ010000055.1, read as the reverse complement.
ACGTAAAACATTATGCGTGCGTCTTTGCGGATGGGATTGTCCCTCTTTTCGTTGACTTTCAGAGCAAAAGACATCACTCAAATTCCACTGAATTAAGATCTCGTTACAAAACGAAAAAAAAGAAACTTTAAAGAGGCTGCGAGAGCCGCTTAATAGATTTTAACTCGATTGGCTTAAATTTTCCACCAACGAAATCAATTGGGGCGTACGAAATATGCGCGAAATAAAATTGAAACCTATAGCGGAGCTTTGGCTAATCAATATTCAATGGATCGAGAAATTAAGTGAATTATCGACTCTGCTGCGCACGCCAATTTTTTAGTTATTAATATTAAATCTTTTAAATGTTGGAAGGAAGATATAATAGGAGAAATATAGTGCATGCATGATTATCGATTGAATGTTGAACTACTCAATTAGCTCGAGCTGTCTGACCGAAATTGCCACTTTCTACTTAGTTTCATAAGACAGAAGCTAAATCGGCTGAGGAATGTTGAAGCGGAAGATTGTATACAGCGTAGATTGCCGCACAACTGCACACATCGGTCGCGTGAGAAAGCGCCTTGCATATGAAAGCAACACGTCAGGTGACTAGGTGTGTCCCGGCGGCCAGCCGAGCGCATAAAGAACGCAAGGGCAGGCGCATGTATACAGGCGGGCAACGTGCCGAGAATTAATGCGAGTCTCTCGCATTATTGCTCGGCCGTAAATTTCGCCAGGAAGACGATTTAGCGAGGAAGCGCCGGGGATAAATCTTGAAGAAGTCGAAAAGCGTAAAACAGCGGCCGCGCTTGAAAAGCTGGCGGGTGGTGGCGGTGGCGCCGCTGCAGCAGCCCAGCAGTGGCGGCATCGGGGAAGCAGTGCGCGCTCGAGAGAGGATATACATTTAAGGAACGTCCGATCCTCCAACCAGCGCGGCGCCCCGCCAGGATGAAGAGGCGTGTCTTCTCTCTTGCGCGCCGCGCTCCTTCTTCTCCTTCTCCTCCGCGCTTCTTCCTCCGGCGCGCGCTCGCGGAGAAAAGAGACAGAGCCGCGCCCGCGGAGTATATATTGTAGCGCGCGGCGCCGAGGCAGAGCCGCTCTACCTCTTCCTCTGGCCCTTATACATCCCGAAAATCGCATTTTTATTGACCACGGCTATAACGCGCGCGGGCAACATTTCTGTATTAACCTTCTCCGCGCTTCCCTGATCTCCTTCCCCACTTTTATCACTTTTCAAAATACCTAGCCCCTCTTACGCCCCTCTTACGCCCCTCTCTCCTCCCGCTCTGCGCTTCTTACTTTTATTAGTCAAGCTCTTTCTCTAACTGCTACGAGAATAATCAAAATTCACTTGCTACTCCTATTTTCCTCTCTGGAATACTACCTTACGCCCCACTCTATTTCGCTCAACTCGCTTTTTCAATTACAAACATAGTCCAGGTTATAAACTTCTTCCCTTTTTTGCTTTTTGCTGTTTTTATTTGGTGTTAAAAACAATTTGATTAAATAAATATACGCATCAGTAACTTAAATAAATATACACTTCGATACAAATGTCAAACAATTTAGTTGACCATTCATACAAAAAAGAAAACACGAACAAACAAAAAAGAAAAATAATATAACCCGATCTAAATATCCGGAAAAATATTTGTTTTCTTTTTCTGCAAGTATATTTAGAAATTGTTTCAAGATACGCTTATCTATGCAGTACAGCTTCTAAAGGGTGTCGCACTATACTTTACAACACTAGCACTGCTTTACCGGCGAGACATGTAAAAATAATTAATATCAAACAAATAGTAGTGATTTACATCTTGAATAAATGCAGTAGCCCTACACAATCCAGTAATATATTGTTCTACAGAAAAGTACTATAAATAGTGTTTTATTCTTAACATGAAATTCTTTTAATTTTCGTTAATATTATCGTTCCTGAAATAAACAGAGATGTCGTCATTTTTGCCTTAAAACGTTGTAAAACAATGCATTTGTACTGAATTTCGCAGAATGACTAAATTTATGCAAGACTTAAATCTCTATACTTTTTTTTTAAATAATGATTTTACATGTTCCAATGATAAATTAAGTTTAGTAATAAAGCGCGATTATTATACAATCTTAAAAAGTTTTATTGAATTGTACAAACTAAGGGAAAGTGCATGTGGCAACATGAACGCGTTTCGACGAAAATATCAAAAAAGAAAATAGTTCTCAGAAGATTCCTCATAAAGATGTAAATAAAGTTTCTTTTTCAATTAATTTAATAATAAGTAAGAAGATATTTTAAAAAATTTAAAAAGTGGGGATTTTGCAATCTCTATATTAATTTTCCCGATTCTGAGCGTCTTAGTTTTTCAAACATTTGACTTGAAACAATCTCTAATGCCTATAGGAATGAATACCAAAATATTTTAAAAATATGTTATATTACAAAAAATTTTTAAAATAATAAAATTACATTATTTACAAAATATAATTTATGTACATAATAATTCGAATTAAAAATTAACTAAACTTAACTGTACTGGATATTAATCGAGGGACCAAAACTGAGCAAAAAAAAGGCATTTCCTTTTTTACGATACTCACAGTCAGTTACTAAAAAGTATTATCAATCGGAGAATTCATTAATTTCTGCTTGAATATTTATAGACGCAGTAGAAACCGTCCAAAAAATATTAGATCAATTGTAGAAATGAGATGAAAAGACAAAAATAAATACTAAATTCTTGCTGATTCTGTATTAAAATATTGGGTACAACATATATTGAATAAAATAATATTTAACATCTCACTATAATTTTCTTATACCGTCACAATTGTCAGATGCGAAAAACGCATGATTACAAGTTTTAATCTCCCGATATGTTAATCATAAGTACTTAGGTATAATTATTTAAATCAATGCATGTAACTTGAAAAAAGCATGGACTTATTTTTTCCGAAGAAAATGGAACTACTTAAAAAAAGAACTAAACTAATTTCATATCTTTTACTGAAACAGAGTTATGAACTCACAAAAAATGACATTAACTTTGGAATAATACAAGTTGTAATTATCACTCACAATATTATTAACAAACAAAGAAGAAGACAAAACGTCAAAAATAAGCTTAAAAATAATTGTTAAAGTATGTTTTATTTAATTTTATTGATGCAATTATATGAATTAATGCATAATACTTTTCAACATTTTTGACGATTTTTCAAAGATAATACAACAACAATGAATAATTTAAAAAAAATCCTTACACAATGCTTAAAAGTATTGTGAATTAGAGAATATGTTTCTAAAAAAGATGACTCTACTATACATATATATAAACTAGATATACATCTATTTTTGCTCCATACTTACCTTTAAAAATTTTTTAATGTACAAAAATATAATTCTTCAACAATTAACTAAATTTTATCGATATCGTGTTAATTATATTATTTTCAGCCAAAATTATCATAAAAAAGTAATATAATCCCTTTTTAATTCATCTAAAATTCTTATACGGTTACTTAAAATATCCATTTTATGAAGTGTGAATATTATTGTTTATTTCTAATTGGTGAATAATTATGGAATAACAAACAATCCACGTTTTTAGCCATAAAGGTAATTCGAAGATACCTAACTTATGGTTAAAATTTGTACTCGGATAAACGAGAGTTTAGCAGTATATTACAAAGGAATTTAAATAATCTTTTTCTTCTTTTACTATATATGCTACAAAAATAAAGTCTGACTTAATTATTTATTTTAATTTCAATTTTTATTGCAAAACAACATTAAACTATTTTTTTATAATACATTAGTGTCTGAACATATACTAACGCAGAATTAAATTTAAAAAGTTTTTACTCCCTTTACTTATTATAATAATTATATAAATATTATATAGATAAAAATATTTGAAACTATCATGATCTAATATTTTATGAAATAAAAAATTTACAAATTACTTTTACTATATAAACACTTTAATAAAATCACTTTCCAAGTATTTATACTGCATATATGGTCGAAATAACTTTTTATAAAAATGATCCATTTACACTATTATTGTAACTAAATATTTGGCAACTCCATTTATGTGTTTTATAAATATTTGACATTTTTAACATAAATAAATCGGAACCTACGTTCCTGATAGAAGATTGGATACGTTCAAATGGAAAATCCTAATGACATTTAATTGAAACGAGAAGAGTATTCAATTTAATTTGATTATAGGTGGATTTTATATTAACTCTTAATTGTGCTCGTGTTGACTGTTACAACTCAAAGCAACTTGTATAACTTTATAAGTACTAATGTTATTGAGGGGAAGTAATAGTTTGTTTTTACGAAATTTTACGAATATTTTGAAACTAATTTCTTTTATTAATTACAGTTTAATTCATTAAATAATTTACTAGCGTGATAACATTTAAATTAATGATCGTAAACATTATAATGATATCAATGTAATTATAATAAAAAGATTTATTGAATGTATATGTAATATGAGTATTGAAATCTTTATTTTTTTAATTGAATATATGCGTTTGAAGTGGGAAAAAGTTGTCTCTAACTTTTTAATTCTGTTTCGAAACTTCGTATAGAGTTAGGCATCACGTAGAGGCCACGCGGTGAGTTACGTTGGAAAAGCTGATGCACTTAACTATGTGTTAATACAGCGAAAAACGAATACTTTTGCGCGAAATCAAATAAAATATCTTAATTTGATGTAACACTAACTGATTTTTCATGGCTGTAATGGGGTAATTCAATTTATGTCATTAATTCCACCGTAGTGCATTACATTTTTTTCATAAAAAAACATTTGTTTGTACATCTAAAAGCGAACTAATAGAAAAACTGCTTTACAACTATGCATATGATGATGACAACATTTATCGATTTTATTTGAGCTATCTAAAATTAATTAAACTACTGTAATGTTGAAATTGATTAAGGTACAAGATTGTCATTCAACCTTTAATTGTTTTTTATAATAATAAGAGAAGATGTGAAATAGTAATAAATTTTACATACAAAAATACGTTTTATCTAATGATTCTGAGAAATACTTAAGTTATTGAAAAAAGTTATTTACTTGATAGCAGTATCATACGAAAAATGTAATAATGATAAAAAGGCGTAATTAACAGAATTCTGGTTTAAAAATTGCATTCCTCTGTGAGCACTTTGATATACGCGGTTAAAATTTACATTGCCTGTCAAGAACGTACTACACATGCATATTAATTGGCTTTATTGAATTGCGTGTTCCGAGTTGGATATTGGAAAAGTAATATAAAATAAACACACGTTTTTTCCATTGCGCACACGTTGCAATGAATTTTTCACGTAATGAATATGCAGTAAATTTTACAACAATGTAAAATATCGACAAATGAAATTATCAGAATTTTCTTTTTTAATAAAATACATAAAGTAAATTATTGGAGAAATTGTGAGAGCACTACTATTCGTTAAATTGGAAAAATCAATGGCGAATCCGCGAAGTAGGTGAAACAGCGTGAGCGAGCGCGCGCGCGAGAAAGAGCAAGGAGATCGAGGCGAAACAGATAGCACGCTACCTACTACTACTGCTACTAGGCTGCTTGCTCGCTCGCTCGCTCGCTCGAGCTCATAGATAATTGAATGAGCGCTCATGAGAGCACGTAATTTACCACTTAGGAACGGTAGTTTAATCAGGCGCAGGCAGTGCAAACGAGAAAGCGTAATCTCCGAGAAAATTATGGAATTGCCGATTACACGCGGCAAGAGAGAGAGAGAGAAAGAGAGACGGCGGGAAGGAGAGAAAGAGAGCGAGAAATAAAATAACTCGCTTAACGTCAGCAGTCGAGCTCGCGCGCTGCTCGGCCGGGGCGAAAGGCGTAATAAGAGGAGACTGGCCGTTAACTCGCCGATTGATGCTCTCCCTCTCTATCTCTCTGTCCGCCACCTCCGAGCAGCCGCGTGCAGTCCTCCTTTTTTCCTCTCCCCGTGTCGCGCGTGCACACAAACGGGGAAATTTCTCCGGGCGCGGTTGATACGATTTGCAAATCCCGTGAATCCCCGGAATGGTCACAGCTTTATGCCCCGCTGAATAAATGAAGAAGCTTGCGCTGCCTGCCAACGGATTGACGCTGATGCGTGCGCGCGCGTGTGTGTGTCCGCGTGTATGTCCGCGTGTGCGCACGTGCGAGCGGAGCGTTATATCGCCAAATTCGTTTGTGACGCGCGCAATTATTCATGGCCCCGCGACGACGGCAAAGCTTTCGCAGCTGCTTTATTATTATCGGCGCGCAGGCGCGACAAAAGGGCTCGTTTATTATTTTTGCCCGCTCAATTATACACGAGCGCGAGGCGCGTTACTCGCCATTTGAAAAGCCATTTGTTGTCATTGGCTCCAATTAACGCATCGCGCGCGCTCGGCAGTCGGCGATTTTTCGGCCCGCCTGCGATTGGGAGAGAAATTCCGCGCCGCGGCGGCGGGAGGAAGTCGGCGCGCAGGGGTCGCCGGTAATGGGCGACATCCTAATCCTGGCCCCTCGGCGCGCACGCTGGCGGCCGGCGGCGCGGGAGTGCCTACCTTGAGCAGCGGGGGGCTGGAGGAGCAGTCGGCGCCCGGGCGGAAGAGCGTCGTCGTGGCGGCTGCCGGCGTCGCGCTCCGGCCGCCGCTCGTCGCGCTCGCTGCTGCTGGCGGCGGGCTGGGCCGGCCGGGGGGCCCGCTGCCGCTGCCCGGGCTGAGAATCCTGGACTCGTGGCTGAACAACAGCTTCCCGCCGGGGCCGGGGCCGGCGGCCCGCAGGCTGCGTCGAACAGGGCCGCGTGCGCGTGGGCCGACGGCGCTGCTGCGCCGGAGGAGGCGGTGTGGACGTGCCGAGGGCGCTCGGCGCACTACGGAGCGCGCGGGCAGCGCGGGCCGAGTGTGCGCCGGCCGAGCTTGCGGCGGGCCGAGCTTCGCGCGTGCGG
>JAWWEQ010000055.1:10808493-10820856 GCA_035583055.1 Torymus tubicola | reverse complement strand
CCCCGCCCCCGCGGCGGATTGGTCGGGGCGGCGAGCGCGCAGATCGCGCGGCGGCGGCGGCGGCGGCGCGCCGGAGGACAAGACGGGGAGGAACCGCGGATTCGATAATCCGCGGGGATTGTCACTTAGGCGCAAATTGAAAGGCGCCGCGATTGCTTTTTCATTAGAGGCCCGTGCGCACGCCGCCACCGGCTGATCGCGTTAGGCGAGCCACGATCAGCTACACCCGCTGCCAGCCGCACCTGCGGAACTTTTCGCTTTCGCCCCCTTGGACGCGTCCTGTCGGGAGGCTGCGTCTTGTCGCGTGCTCTGCGAATCTTTCGTCTGTTTACAGAAATGAAAAGTGCTATATAAGTAGTTGCTTTGGGGGGAAATAAACAATTCAACTGACGGTATGTCGATCTAGGGAAAACGGATCTCGTGTGGTCCAAATTTGAAATTCGAGACTATTCTGGGGGACATTTTGTCAATGTATCCAACATGTTCTTCATACGAGGCGATGGAATTTATCTTTCGAAATGTTTCGAGTCTGAACTTCTCTAATAGAATTGTTTGTAATCGTCGAGGACACTTATATTAGCTTAATCACTCCGATCATTTAAATCTCTATTAATGGGATTTTTATACCGCCATCCCCAAACACTTACCACAGCATGATACGATACTTGATAATCACATGACATAGACAACGATATCTCAAAGTAAAGCACGATAAAATCCAGATTATTTTTACATATAAATCAAGTTTTTTCCATAAGTCTATTTCTCCTGATGCATTGGAAAATTCAATTTTCTGATTATCAAAGAATGAAATAGTACAAGATTATAAGAAGTTTACAACTGTAAAAAATTGATATTTGTACTGAGTAAAATAGCATAATAAACATTATTATAACTCTAGCAAAAATTACTATGTAACATTATTGTAATTGGGACCTATACGTGCATCATAGCCTAATTTGTAATAGTTTCAGTAATTATTATTAGATATCTATAGATTTTTTATTCTATATACAATCAAATAATGTTCTTATACATAAGAAACATTGATATGTAACATCCTAAAAATCCTAATTAGCACATTAAACATATTTTACTATGTAACTTTGTAGAAGTTAGTCTTTTCGCCAATAGCTATGAAGTTTACTATGTTACATAGCAAAATGTGTTCAGGTTCTTAACAATATTTACACCATGACTTAACCTCAAAATCACAACATTGGTATGATGTCTCATGATCAAGGAGCGCGGGAGCGCTCCGAAGGCAAGTATAAGTATAGGAGAAGCCTAAAGGAGCGACCCGTGCTACTTAAACATCGAAATGGTATAAAATACTGTGCGAAACTAATGCGTAAATCAATTATTTAACTAAATAATCACATATGAGCTAAATAGTTGACTCCGCACCCGTGTCAAAATAGACTATTACGGAAATTTCATTGAAATAATTGGAACAGAAATCGCTGTTCAGTTGTTTACTTCATAAGGACAATTAGTATTACAACGAGTAAAGCGACGCGTTGCACAGCTTATACGCTTCTCAATCCAAAAGTTGGTGGTTCGATCTATAGATCTCGGCGATTTCTTTCAGAAATAAAAATAAAATTTATTTTTTACTTTAAAAATATTAATTTATATTATTTGTCAATTTGTCATAACTATTTGAGTAGTTAAAAATAAGTTGACAATTAAATAACCTGTTTCGTACTTCTAAAATCAAATACAAAAATTACTATGCAGCATAGTAATTTTTGTTTAAATTCAAATAAAATATACGTCCCGATTGCAATATTACTTAGTAATTTTTGCTAGAGTTTTTATAATTTTTATTATAGCGTTTCTCTCACTGTACAAATGCTAATATTTACCTTTCAAAATCTGTTTTTTTATTAGATGAAAAAGATTTATATATATTAGAACAAGAAACCATACTGTCAAATACCGCTTTCAATAACATTTTTCTCAGAATCACGTTTTTCCATCAGTAAATAAAAAAACCATCAAAATAAAACATATATAAATTGATTTAGAATATACACTGTTTACACTTGACGTAGTAAACAACTGGGTTTTATTTTTCTATTTTATTTAATTCCTGTAATCTAAAAAATATATCCAAGCAATAATAATACTGTACGTACGCTAAACATTCAAATTAGTATAATATGTCTACTGACTAATTCTATGTAATTTTGTAGTAATAGTTTTATTTCGATATAACTCAAACAGTAAATTATTCACTTAAGACGAGTTTGTAGATTTTGAGTTATACATTTTTATAGAATAGTCTCATGCAACTATCTTCCATTTTACAGTAGTTTCCTGACAGCAATTTGATTTATAATAAACGATAAAAACTCAGTTAATAGCCATAAAAAATGTCTAGTTTCTAGATTATGCTGAAATGCTGTTTACGATAATCTAATAAAATAACAATAAATTAAAAGTTTTAAACTTGATTTCTGTAGTGATTTGCTTTTGTAAGTACAAATATTCACTTTTAACAGATACAGTTTATCGCAATTACTTTAACTGAGAATAGTTGTTACAAAATGTTTTTGCATATTGTTTCAGAAAATATTAATAAAGATATCAATTTTATCATTTAATATTGCCTCTCTCGTTTTCACCGTAATAAATAACACATTGCTGGGTTTTTTTCTCTACATTAAAAATGGTGCGATTACGTCAAGTCTGTAACAGTTTTTTTACCTAGTTTAAAACTAGCTTATTTCGGTTGCACACCATTTTTCAAACGAATAAATATTTCCGAGTAATCAATAACAGTGTTTAATTGATGGCAAAAATTGTTCTCATTTTTTTGGTCACTTCAAATCTTGCTAAAATCATTTTCTAGAAGAAAATTGTTACTTATTTCCACTATAGGGACGTAATAATTTTTTAAACAATTACCATTTCTTTAAATATTTAGAAATAAATTAACGCGAATCCGGTTTAGTACTATCTCTTCGGGGTTGAGTAGCATTTAAAATGAAATATTGATTTTATGGCTTAGTTTTCGCCATTTGATTAGAATAGCCCATGACTGTGTTTTTACATACGAGCGTAAGTCAAGTTTGCTAAAGTAATTATATGGATTTTCTAGCATATTTTTAAAACGTTTTGACTATTAGCGTTTATCACTATCTGTTAAGAATTGTTATAGAACTTAAAGTTTCGTAGAGAATCTATTATTATAATAATTAAAAAAGAGTTAATCCACGTGTCCATAGAAGGCTTTCTATTGGTAATTTTAGATTTTTTTTCTGGTTTTCTATTTGTAACCCATAACATCAGAAGCTGTGTCAAATAATACTATGTATGCTACACCTGTGCAACTCTTTCCCAAATTGCCAAAATCTACTTCCAAATTTTTCCATTAAAACTTAGTCAAACTTACTAGAAACATAGCAAAAATTACTAGAAACACAGTAATAATTACTGTATTTCTATGGGAAAAATTTGTATTTTTGGTTCATATTGCCAAATTGCTATAGAAAACATGGGGATTATTCCCTACATTTTTCCATCAATATATTGGTACATATCAAATAAAAGCAGAATATGGTTGTTATACATAAAATTATTGAAAGGATAGGTAATTTATGCGTAACATATGCATCTTAAACAACATGAAATGGTATAACTCGCCGGCAAGTGCGTCACATACAAATATTATATATATATAAATTTTATACTTTTAAAAAAATGTGATCATTACTTTGCATATAATTATGGAATAATATGCTCTTACCAAGTTTGTTATTTACATAAAGATGTTTTTCACTGATTTTCATCTATCACTTGAAAGTTAAAGTTTTTCAATGAATGATTAAATTACGATAAAAATTTTATGTCATAAGTTTAATATATTGAAGCCATTTTATAAAATGGGGGAAGTTGACTAATAGAACTGTTATATGTGTGTTTTGCTTTTATAAGTGTTTGTTTGGGCTCCCCTTTGGTCGATTGAAAATAAATGTTAGTTTATACTTCATGTTTAAATTTTAAATGGACAACTAGCTTTAAAAATATGATCTGAACCAACGCACACATACAAAAAATGGCGGCTATTTGCATTCAAATTTATTCTCATAAATAAAGAGGAAAGTATTTAAAAAGTTATCAATTTTCACTATTGAATGCATGATGAAATATTTACTTTAACACTTGATGTAGCAAACTTCGCTCTTCTTTTTTCGCAACTTTTCAGACATTTTTCCTGATTAATTTTTTTAAATTTCATATTTTGATAGGATTCTATATTTAATAGGGTTAATTTAGTACAATATTTTGCATTTTTCAACTTATAGAAAGTTTATTTTTAAAAAAAGTATTTTTATCAATTAAAATTCAGGATAACAATATAATTTTGTATCAATTCCATTTTATACACGATGGAAATGCTAACAAAAAATGTCATTATATAATTTTTATATAAACAACAGATTTGGAGATCACATTATTCCAAGTCAATATAGTCAAATACTCTTTATTGAAATTACTGTACTTTGAATTTTCGACAGAAACAATTTATAAAAAAAAATACCGATGCAGTTGCAAAGAATTTTCAGAATAGTATGTTCGCGCACTTGACCAAAAAATTTAAAGTTGAAATTTTCTCAATAAACCTTTAGCAATTAACTAAGTAATAAAATTGTGTTTGTTTTATTTTCCTAAATTTTAGTAAAAATTGTATATATTTGGTTATAAGAAAAAAATTACTTTAAAAACAGTAATAAATTAAGAATAAATTCAACCAATTTTTGTAAAACTATCGAGATTTTTTCATACATGATTTTATTTTCAGGAAATGTTGAAAAAATTAATTGTTTAAAGCTTTTTATTATTAAACTAATAAATGTCTTATATACGAAAAAACAAAACAGAGAAAAGAAGCTAATATTTTTTGTCTTCAAAAATGTTCATTTTTAATTACGGTTTGTTAGTTGAAAGAACCGAAACATTACATTCGATTCGAGCAGGGTATCTTAGGAAAAATTCTTAGATTTTCAAGCGCGCCTAAGTACGAATAATTTAAATAGAATAAGTTAAAAGAGAGAGAGAGAGTAAAAGAGGAGACAGCGATTATGAATAATAAAAGAAAAGTAAAAAAGAGGCAGGAGAAAAAACATTAGCGCAGCGAGAAAGTATAGAGCGCGGTGGAATGCTGTGAGTGTAGCTGAAGATATAGGGGGAGCGCGAGCGTGCGCGCAAGCCGTCTTACGATGAAATGTTAATGAGCGCTGGCAGAAGCAATTGAGGAAAATGAGCTCTGGCCTAGGCAAAGAGGTAAGGGCCGCGGTTTTGCAAGCACGCGTATAGCTACACAGCAGCGATGCGGCTGCTGACGACGAACGACGACAGTAGCGCCGGCGAGGAGCGCAAAGAAAGGTGTATAAGAGCCCAGGACAAAATAGAGTCAGGCTCGAATTATAAGGAGAAAATGCCCGGAGGGGAGGAGCCGGAACTAAAAGTATAATTAACGATGCGCGTAAACTCGCGAATTCTCGCTGCGCCGCGGGCTAGAAGCCACTACTTTCCATCGCGACACCAGCACTACCTCGTCGCCACTGCCGCCGTCGCCGCCGCTGTTGCTTAGAGGTTGTTTAATAAAATAACTCGGTTAGGAGAGAGCCGAGCGCTCGCTGCTACTCGGGGGAGGAGAGGGCACTAATGTACCCCGAGCGCGCGAAGGAGAAAGCATGAGAGAGAGAGAGAGAGAGAACGGCGCGCGCGGGGGCACTAATACATAAAGTAGCTTAAAGTAGAAAATTGTGGAAGCGTCGTGATGCCTGGTGATTGCGTTACCTCCGGGCTTTGATTTAAAATGCAACGAGGGGCTGGCTAAGGGGCGGCGGGCTCGCGCCAGCTTGAAAGCAAGCGGCCCAGCCGAGCTGTAAGGCTCCCTCTCTCTCTCTCTCTGTCGGAGGGGTATGCTCTCTGTCTCCCTCGCTTCCCTCCCTACCCCCTCCTTCCCCCTCCCCCAGCTCACTGTCTTACGACGCTCTCCCTCTCTCTCGGCGCGTCGTCCTCCCGTGATCGATGGCCGCGTGCTCGCACTGTCTTTTTAATGAATTCGCCAGGGCCTGGCCAATGCAATTAGCCGTAAACACTCTATTTTATGAAAGCGAATCCATTCGGCCGTTATGACTGACGCCAGACAGACAGGCCGAGCCCTGCGTGCACGACGCTCTCGACTCTTAGCTAACTATGCGAGCGCTATGCCTCTCGTCTCTCGTGACGCGCTCTTCTGTGTGACGCGCGCGCTCATCTAGCTGGCGGATAATTTAAAGCATTCTCTTCCTCTCTCGAGTTTCCCGCTTTACGCGCTTCGTTAAAAAGCTCGCCGCGTGAAAGTTGTACACCACGCGCGCTGGATCGCTCGAACGCCCTCGTGTACCGGAGCGTCCGCGTCGTGCGATATATAGGAAGTTCAATGTCAATCTCCAGCATTGCAGGGTGACTGTCCTGCAAGCTCTAGGGACAGCGCGAGATCAGAGAGAGAGAGAGAGAGAGAGCCAACGTAACTGGACGCAGGTACAAATACCCTCCTGTATGTATATATACGAGCTCTCATTCCTTCGATCTCACACTTGGCGCCGCGGCGTCTCTATATCCGCGTCCCCTGCGCATCGAATACTCGAGTCCCCTTGTGTCGATCAGCCAAACTGGATTACGGCCACGACAAATCCCTGCGACTTTGCCCGATGCTCTTGTGTTCTTACATGTGTACTTTGCAAAATCACTTTGCACATGTACAGTCGGCCATGCGTGACGCGTATTATCGCCAATGTATATATGGATGTATACCAGCTATGTGTATATACAGCGTGTAGTCCCATCAAGCTACTTTATAAGCAAAATCACGTTTGCTCGGGAATTCAGCGCTAAAGCGATTGCGCGCATACATATATACACACGCACGCAGGTAGATCGGAGATTATTAATGGAAAAAGTCGCCGGGATGTACATGCCAAATGGGGAAAGTTCATTTCCGCAAAGTCCATAGTGCGCGATGTATATTGGATGAAAAAAAAGGAGGAGAGGGAGGAAAGGTATTACCTTTCGCTCGGCTGGAGCTGAGGAAAAATATAATTTCTCCGCTCGCTAGGGCTCTCGCATCGGAAACGAAGTAAGCGAGGCAGAGGAGGGAAAAAAGGAGAAGACGAGTACGCGCGGGAGGAGGGATGAGTTGATGTGCTGGAAACTGGATTTTCATTTCAGTCTCGATGTTCAGCGCAAGAACGATGATGGGATATATCCCGGAGATCCCGCCTAGATGGAAAATCTCAAGACCTTCGAAGCTGAGTTAATCTGATGTCGGATGTGGAGCGCGGGCGTGCGCGGGTACGCTCGTGATATATACACTGCTATATGCTGCTGCTACTGCTGCTGTACCGGAGCGGAGTGGAGCGCGGCAAGGGTAATTGATATTGCGACTTCTCCCACTCGGGATTTCAAATTCATTCACCAATTCAACTGCGTTTCGCCAAAATTTACTAATCAACTTCAGTGCCAATATTTCACATTAACTTAGTGGCTTCAGCGAATCTCTACCTCGTTTACGCCAGACACAATAACTTTGCTTCAGATAGCAATGGCAAAAAGCAACGTAAGTTGCAAATTAGCGAAGAAAGTCAAGACGACATATTGGCTCATCTTGTATTTTAACTTGGCGTATACTTTTAATATACACAGAAATTATATACGTGTTATAATTGTATATCGAGGGTATATTATTACATGCGCGAAATTGTGTTGCTCTTGGATTGATAGGTTTACTGATATCACATCAGTCAGAAATCACTATTCTGACAGTAAGCTAATTTCGCACTGTGTCACATCGAGTATCTCCATTTCATTTTGCTTACATCAAATAAGTCAATCACGAATACGTAATACTAAACAAATGTGACTGGATTAAATATAGTATTTCGTCACGAAAGTTAAAGCGCAAGTATATATAGTATATTTGTTGAAATGAAAATTAACATTTTAAATATAGAGATGTTATGTTTTGTGTTATTATGTTTTATGATGATAGAAATATTTATATAAATCGTCCTAAACTATATAAATTATTAAAATACTTCTTGAAAATCATTCCGTAAAATCGATATAATTTAAAGCTTATGCAATTTTCATCGATATTGGATGGCCGCGGCGTCCAATTTCGACTACCTCTCTATTATATCATAATATTATATCTTGATAATTTCGAACGAACAATAGCCGATTGTGGAAATTGATATATATTAGGATGATAATAAAATGATAAATAATATTATGATAACGGCATTTTCGTGGAAAATTTTTGCGGGAAAGCTTTTCCATATACCGTAGGAAATGAAATTCAGCTCCAGAGGATAAAGATATCATAATTAGTATGCATACTTAAACTTCGTTATGCTTAATTCGGGCAAAATGTATTTAGCATTACGGCAGCGCGAAACGTAATTTTAACGAGTGTAACCGGGGAATGCAGAGCTATGGCGATAGGGGGGAATACACGCTCACCTGGGTAAAATACATATACATACATTATGTATATATAGCTTACAAAGGCATACACAAGAGATAAAAGTGATGTAGGCAAAGATGATCCGCGCGTTATAGTCACGTGGCGGCGTAACGTCGCAAATTTCTGCGGAAAGCTACTTTGGAAATTGAAGAGAAGGGGGAGACGCGCCGCGCGCGGGGAATGAATAATAAATAAGGTTATCGTTTAGTTGATATTTTGTAGTGCGCGTCATGGGGTGTGCGGATAGACGCGTGCGCGCAACTCGCTCGCTCCCCGCCGGCGGGATATGCGCGCACCGGCGAACGAGGAACGGCGATAAGAGATCAAAGCCCGTATAATGCGGCAGCCTACCAGCGCGTACTCCCATCAGCGAGCGCATTCAGCGCGAGTGTATGCGCCGCGCACATAGGGCTAAGTGACTCCTGTCCCTAAATCATTCTTTATACGCCCCCGCGTCTTGGCGTCGATCGCGAGTCGATACACTCGCTTGGCGCGGAATCGCAGCAGCAGCGGCCAGAGAGCAGCGCCCTCTTTCTCGCTCTTTCTCGCTGCTCGCGCCCCCGGAGCTCGGGGGCAGGGACAGATGGAGGCATAACGAGTACACAATGCGATGCAAATTGCTCGACTCGCTCGCTCGCTCGCTTGCGCTCGATCGGCGCCTCGTTCTCCCTCTGCTCCCGCTCGCGTGCGGCCGCGATGCTATTACTAACATCGCTATTCTATTATGATATTACGCTTCCCCGAGCCGCAGAGCGGGCAGGGCGCGGGGGAGTGTGCGCGCCGCTCTCCCTCCAGGCGTCCAATCAGCTAACTCGCTAACTAGCGCCGAGCCCGGACACCTGGCCCGAGGCTAAGCGAAAGCGGCCGCCACGAGCTCTCGCGCGCCGCCGACACCAGCCCCCGCCAGCGCCTCTTCCATCATTTCGCACAATTGCCTTATGGCTTATCAACTCCCTGATATTGCGCCAAATATTCTCGCGCGCTCGCGCAGTGGCTGCGCCCCCCCCCCCCTCTCATTGCATTGGCCACAATCTTCCCGGCGCACAACGTGGCTCGGTGTGTAGCCCGCGGCAGGCTATTTCTTCTATGTATAGCCTTCTTTCACTTTCTCGAGATATATAGAAACTTTAATCCGATGATGTAGATTTAAAATTGCCTCGTGTCTGGTGCCCGAGTAGCGGGCGGTGCTCGATATTTCTTTTCTGATTGGGGAGTGTCAGCCAAGAAGCTCTCGGGGGAGCACTTTGTATGCGTTAAAAATGTAGTTTGGCTCGTTACGAACATTATATCGTTTCAAAATAAACTACGCCGCAGCTGAACAAATAATCCGAGTGTTATTTCAAATTTTTTATTCACTTTAATATTTACCCGCACCTAACGCCATTCTTTCGACGTATCATGTTTATAAGTGATAATATTAGAAAATGTAGCTGTGCTTTTGTATTTAAGATCAATCATATAAAGATTTATATTTGATAACAAAATTCTACTTTTAAATAAAATGTAACTTGATATTTGATTAAACTTTACTTTTAGTTATTTTATTTAATTTTAATTAATATAAAATCTCTAATATATATGATATATGCAAAATGTGAAATCTTGCCTCTGAAGCTCTACTGCGCATTTTAATTTTTATGAAAACGTACTTACTGCTCAAAAGTTTATTCATCAGGAGACGCAGATGTTTTTTTAATATAAAAAAATAACGAAACGTACAATTGTACTGGCTAACGATTTAAAAACTCCATAAAAACTCAAGACTCAATAAATGAATCTAAAAAAAACCTTTAATAACTTTTTCGAGAAATCAAAATGTTTAATTCTGTCCAAAATTCTAATTGAAAGATTTTCAATAAATATTACTCAAAATATGATATTACAATTTTAAATAGGTATAACTTTAAATATAAAATTTTATTATCCGAAGCCTTCCCATTGCATTGCCAAATGAATGTGAGTGAAAATAAATTTGTTAAGCACATAACATTGCAATGTTCGAGCATATATAAAACTAACATAACAATTTTATTTCATGCGGAAGCTACTAACTACTATACCTTTTAACTCATGTATTTTTTAGAGTTTTTTCCGAGTAAAAACTCGAAAAGAGTTCGATTTTGTTTACAAATTATTGAATCTTTTTAGTTTGCTAAGTTAATGTACTGGCTACCAAATGTGAGAATTTCAATACTAAAATAATAAAATTTTATTATTAACACTATTATCTTTAAGTTTATTGTGAAAAGTAGGAAGAAATTTTCAAACTACTCGACTCACTTGTGAAAATAACGCTTACCATATAATTCGATCATTTCAGAGTATTATTAGACCACGGGATTGTATTGTCTTGTTTAATTTTTTAACATCTGCAATAACATATTCTGAAGTTCTCACTATCTGAAAGCTGTGACTTCTCCAATGCCCATAGTTCCAATAATTGATGTAAAAAAGTGGGAAGGCAATTCAAGGAAATTGACCGAGAAAAAAAAACGAGAAAGCCATTCAAGGAAATTGATCGTCGAAGAAAAGAGGTGTTTGAAAATCCTGCTTTCCAATGTAAGAAGTATACAGCTCTACAAAAAAGATTATGTGCTTTAGGCTAGACCACCATATCTTTAAAAGTACATAATACTACTTAATACTTTGACACAATTGTTAATCGTCGCCAATCGACAAAGATATGTAAGAAAAGAAGATGAGAAAAACAATTACAGAGCGCGAAAAGAAGTTTTGTTAATAATTTGATCATCTGATGTATAATTTGATTCAAATTGTAATTATCAAAGCATCTAATGAAATACATACTCCTGGATAGCGAAGGGTGGTTCATTTTCAGCAAGAGAGAAGGAAGGGAAAGAGAAACGGGGAGAGTCAGAGATAACACGAGAGAAAGATACACATATAGATGAATCAAAACGCATTGATCTAATCTGATCATTCACGCAGTTAATATGTCAACTAGCCATAAGTAACACAATAAATTTTACTGAAATAAAGTTTCGGTTAAATAAACTCTTGTTATTTATTTTATTTGATTCTATATTTAGGTCTAAACTAAATTTTTCAGTCTTCTTAAAAGTTATGTAGGAAAGCTCTTTAGACAAAAAAATGATTAATAGATAACATTAAAAATATAGCAATTTGACGTACACCACGATAGCACATTTTTCTTTTTTATTTTTCTTCAACTTTTTTCCCGAAAATATATTTATTTATTTATTTATTCCAGACATTATTACAAACTAGTAATTCTGTAGAGATACATGCAATTACCTGTGCGCAGAGCTGGAGATAAAAAAAAGAAAGAAAAAAAAACATATATATACTTACATGCTAAAACTTATAAACTAAATATGTGTTCGTATAAAAGTAAATTTTTTGAGGACCTCACTTTTTACCTACCTAACCCATCCCGCATTCACCCAGGGTTACGTCTGTGCGACGGGGAAAACCTTTAGGCAAACCACGTAGGATAAATCCTGATTAGGAAAACTCGCCCCGGGATATAGGTGTATTCGATTCATTCAGTTTCAAAGTATATTACATATTCGAAGCGGCAGATTTAAACATAACATATATATTTATTAAGTAATAAATGGTTATCTAGGTGCTTATATACATGATGTTAAATATTGCATTATTGGTGTTGTATACATAATAAGTATTGCCAATACTATAAATTACTGAGTAATGACTCTTACCCATTCTTTTAGTTTCGTTTTCGATGATTTATTTGAGATATTTAATACTTTAAGTTCACTGGTGGAAATCCAAAACATTTTTTACCCAATAACTGACTATTTATTTTAGACTTGGCCATAAAATAGGCACTTTTC
>JAWWEQ010000055.1:10762188-10790527 GCA_035583055.1 Torymus tubicola | reverse complement strand
GTTATAGTAAAAATTACCGTGATGCACGGTAAAAATGATTGGAGTTAGACATGATCCACGATTACAGCGAATTTCACAGTAATTATTACCGGAAAATTCTATCCGTGTAGTAATTTATTGAATGCGCAATAGTCTTGGAAAGATCTTGAAAGAATCTGATACACATTAAATATTGATAAATTTCAAGATCTTAATCCTCTCTTGAAAGATATTGGATAACAAATTTTTTTTCGTGACAGATTTTAAAAAGATCTTTAAAAGATCTTAAATAATCACAAAAAAAAAGATCTTGAAAACGTCTCAGAAATATCTTACTAATATAAACGTCGTGAAACGTCTCAACTCGTCTCAAAAGGTTCCCTTTTAAGATATGTCCGATTAAGATCTTTTTAAGATGATTTTTTTTTTACGCGGGCATGTCTAATGAGACTGTGGATTTATTTAGTAATGCCGCGGGTTCTCGTTCATTTTGGTATATATTCTTCAATTTAATTATGAAACAGACCAATAAATTATAAAATTAGCAATTTTTTAATGAATTCTTATTACTTAATCAAGAATATTCCTATTTTCATAACATTTCTATTAAGTTTACGACCATTTTGCATACTTCATATGTTAAACAGTGCGGACGATTTGTAAAAGAAATAGCATATACTATAAAATTTTGAAAATTCTTGAAATTCTATCTCGTTTATATTCAATTAGATTTCTTCCGATTTGCAAAAAAAAGTGGACTTATATGGTTAGGCTTTGGAGCCACAGAATTGATTGTAGGTAGAAATTCGCACAATATTTCAGAAATATACAGATGAAGCTACGGTAGCTCAGTCGCCTAAGGCCTCGGACATTTGACCTTCTGCGTTCAATTCCCAGTCTTTTGATACACTGCGAGTTCTCGAAATTCCAATTTTTCATGTGTTTATCTCATGAATTGTAACTGTAGTATGCAGAGCTATTCAATATGTCTCGCACAACATACTCTTATAGAACTCAAAATTCTGAACCAAAAGTTCCTTTACCGTTTTTCGATATGACAAGTAGTTTTTTGAGCATTAATGCCTCAAAATTGTTTATTTTGAGGCATTTGAAAATAAACAATTTTGAGGCATTGATGTTCAAAACACTACTTATATCGAAAAACGGTAAAGAAACTTTTTGTTCAGAATTTCGAGTTCTATAAGAGTATGTTGTGCGAGACATACATTTTCAGAACAGGTTGTATACGACTTATAAAGAAAAAGATACCGATACCCATATTTTATACAATGAAACTAATAAGCAATTATTGAACTAAGAGAGAAATATTTGTAACAAGGACAGGTCACCTTATACAAACAGAATTTCATCAATCACAATACGAACATTTTTTCAGTGCGAGCAATTCAAAGCGTTAAAGATTTTTCCCTCTGCGGTACATCAAGTAGGCCATCTATAAAGATATTCTTGCACAAAAGTATCCGAGCCATGCGATTTCTCCTCTGCACAATGAGTCGGAGATGATACACCGCTCCGATCTCTCGCGCTCGCGTGCACGTGCGCTCGCTCATAGGATCTTCTCCTTGCCAATGCATCTGCGGTATTGCGAGAAACGACTTCACAGTGTAATGCAATGCGGTCTTTCACTCCAGCCTCGCGGCGCCGACGTAAAAATCATAACATGTGGAGTACATGTGTAGAACGTGCAAGTCATTTATGACACCGCGCGTAGACCACAAGTATATAAGAAGTACTCTGAACAAGACTAAGTTAGAACGACGCTTCAAATAATTTATTTAATATTTCTCCTTATATTAAAATAATCTAATTATTTTATACATATATATTCATAAGATTATACGTTTCCTGAGTAAATCTGCACGAAAGCTTTAACTTTCATATGACCCCAAAATTAAAGTTATTACTTTAGCTTATGAAAGAGTAAGTGACTCAACTAGTTTACTTTTAGTTATCGCGCTGTTTGACTGATAGCAATTATTCATGAAAAATTAAAGAACATAAATTAGTTATATGTCAGTTACTTTATAACGTTATTCTACTAGGTATAAAAGAACTATGAAATAAACTAAACTTGCTACGTTATCTAAATCAAATTTCAATGGCACAGTAATACATAACCAAAATGGTATTGATGTTATTATTTTTTCCAATTTTTGTAAGTAGCAATAAATTATTCAAACTGGATACTCGATAAATAAATTGCTTTGTCTATGAGAATATAAAGATATGAAATATAAAATATTTTGTAATGAATTATTTTGATACTTATTGCAAAGTGAAAAACAGTATAATATTATACTGTTCATATGAAGTAGATATTGTCAATTTGAAAAATAATTAAACAAATTTTTTCATTTTTGCTTTTTTTTTATGGCAATCTATGGCGTTAAAAATGGTATATGTGATTGCCACGCTCGCTTCGCTCAAACAATCAATTCACGATCTTGCAAGAATCATATTTATCGCACTAGTTTCGAACTACACATATATAATTTGAGGCCTATATAAGTTCATTGAAACCGCCTTAATCCCATGTAACCACGTGCTTTTTGGACTAATCAGATAATAACTTTCTTACATATTATGTATACTACTCGTATATCAGTAATCAGTTATAACAATAAAATGTTTTTTTTCATCTAGTATTGAATTATCCCTTTGATAAGCTGTAGTTAGTTGTTATACGTATCAAACCCGGGTGGAAATATTATATAAGATCGTAATTGAAATCTCATGTAGATTTCATATAAATCTCATATGAGATCTCATAAAGTTCTCATATGAGATCGGTATACGAATTTCAAACATATAAGATCTACATGAGATCTCATATGAGATCTTATGGGCAGTTTTAATTAATTGATAATAATTTATTTTTAATTTAAAAGTATGAATAAATATTATGTTGTATTGAATATATAGAAGTAGAACGAAATATAATATATTAGTATTAGTAAAATATATTGATAAAACTTTATTGCTCTTTTCCAGATCAATTAAAATATACTATTTATTCATATTTTTACATTAAAAATAAATTATTCATTAATTAATTAAAATTGCAGATCAGATCTCATTTGAGATCTCATATAATATTTTCACGCGGGACGAGATGTTTGACAAAATTCAAAATTATCGCTCGTAACGATCGTTTTCTTTCAGTTATTCGCAATATAGTGCTCACAAGATCATAAGAAAAAGAAAATTGAATTAGAAAAACTATTAGAAATGCGATGGAGCATCTCTTACATTGACTTTACTATATACTCAACACTTAAGTTTTAACAAAATGTTTTCTTCGAGAAAATACTTTCTTTTCTCTCGTAACTTCTCGTAACTTAGCACCTGAAATTTTATAATCGAAAATATTAAGCATATATAGCATATTAGCCCTTTTTACTAAACTAGCAGTGTCAGTGCGCGCTGCGCGCGCCCTATCGTGGACCAATCAAAATACACATGTTCATTTTAAATCGACCAATCGCAATCATTAGAGGTGACAATCTCAAGTCCATCTCTTTTTTATATAGGATAAAAATTAGTAGACAATTCTATTCCCATTTATTATGAATGTGTTAAAATTAAATTTACTTTAAGTATGTGGGAAGGAAACAAACTTACTATATCACTTTAGGTAACAAGTATTTACATAGATACAACTATCAGAGCAAAAGAAATACTAACGTGGATATACCTGTTCTACTACTATAATAACAAGACATACAGCTACTGTAGTAAAAAGTAGAAATATCACTTTTAGTGGAAGACTTGTATTAAGTATAAGGTAATAGCATTTCTGAGACAATATTATACTACTTATTCTCAAGGCACTCAACAAAACAAATTTTTATTCGGTTAGTGTTTACTCATCCCAACAGTAGCTGGCCAAATTTTACAATACATATTATTTTATTACTTTTTACTTATTTGACTATTTTTATACTTTTGCAAAAGTAACCTAGCCGCTTTGCAAAAATAATCTGCTTATCGTTTAGATGTATTACAATTAGAAAAACATGTTATGATATATCTAATACTATACTATATATACGTCTTCGTACTTTTGCGTTTTTTACACAGTAATTATTAAAAATAACTAAATATTTTTAAATGACAATAACATTGAAAATTCCGTCGTCGATTAGCATGACCGCAAGGTAGTACAAACAGGGCGACGTTAAATAACATAAATTTAAAAAAAAAACATTGGAAATTCATCAAATGATTCTTTTTTAAAAAATAATTAAAATTTTGTAATAACTAATTTATGCAAATTATGTGCAATTCGAGTGAAAAAAGTTAATTTAAATATTGCCTATGATAATTCTCATGCCTAATAATTTTAATACAATTTTGATAATATTGATCGAATATCACTTTTGAATAAATTATATACGAGAAAGTGTTTCGACCTCTTGACTGAAGGTCTCGACTTCAGCTTTCTTTTTAAATTATGTATGAGCATCAGAACTAAAACGAATAATATAGATGGCAAATGTGCTGTAAAAATAGATTTAAAATATATGTAAAATGTTTGACATAACTAAATTAAAAATCAATCAATGCTTTCAGTTTTTTTTTAGTTTTATGATATGCCATAAATGGTATAAATAATATTGTATATTACGTATATATAGTATATAGAAACTCCTTTCCAGACAATAACTGGGGCAAAAATGTTTTTTCTTATATTTTGAAATTATAAAATCAAAATTGTTTATTATTAACATTTTTTCTGAGAAGTTTTCATTAGTTCAACCATTTTTTCAATTTACAATAATTATAAATAGATTTAAGAGTAAATTAATTTTTATAAAATGACCATAAAATTTCAAATGTTTCTTTAGGTGAAAGAGAGTTTCAATTTTTACAATCCAGACAAAAAAAACCTTCAGATTACGAAATGAAAGTGTATCATCAAGGTTCACAAAGCATGAGGACCATGTAAGACCTTGCTTAAATCCTCAAAACATGACTTATCAATCACATTAACATGGAAACTTGCGATTCGTTGTGAATCATTGTCTAACTATTTACCATTTCTTGCACACGTATCCTTGTGTGGTTTCCAATGGAATGTATTTCAGTGCTTTTGTATTTTTAAGATAATTTTAACATAATGCCAAAGAAGTCGATTGTGTATTTATCATAATTAAATAATGCTCTTATCACTGAATTAAATAGCATCCACACATCTACATATAAATATAATGCAAATCTTATTTGTATATCAGTACCACATTTCCCACAAATAGAATGTTTGTATAGTTACTTAGCCGTCTTGAATGTACAGATACCTGTCCGGTACAACTTGCAGCAATTGTATTCCCCAACGACGTATCGTCTGGTAATGGTGAATTACAAAGCTATTTCACCTGCCGTACAAGGTAAAAAGAACTCGGCGACGATCGCGATCGCTTTTCCACTTTTCTGGAACTCGCTTCGCCGTGAGAGGATACATTCCAACTCTTCATGTGTCATTTTCATGACGGCAGATAGAAAATTTTGAATAAAGCACGTCACGTATCGTACAATTACAGCTCACATAGTTCGACCGGTATATATATATATGTATATGTATATTCGTCGTGGAGCTAATGATATAGAAAATTTCTGATGAAATATTTATAGGCGAAGCATATCGGGGTGTAAAAATAAACGCGGAAAGCGATCGGCGCGTCGCCTGCATCGCGTCGAAATTTATTTGTTTGTATAATTTGATAGCCCCGCGTGCGTGCGCTCCTCCTCCGATCCTCCTATATAGCGGCGCTCGGGCATCGAGAGTCAATTCTCAAATAATTCGTACTCAAGGCGGCAGAAGGAGCGAGCGAACGCGCGCGGTATAAGCAGGCGGCGATGCGATATGCGTGGGCGGCACGTGCGACGCAAACCAAAACATTTTCGCCTTTGACGTCAAGGATCTTCGCGCAGGCACGCGCTCAATGTAATCCGCACAAGGCTGTAAAAATCGAGCGTTTGACAAGAGTGACGCCCGCGGGCGCTATATGCTCCGTAGAAGCGAGCACCGAAATTTTGCGCTGAACCGCGAGCGGAAAAGTTTCGCGGCCGAAATATCGCTCCAGGGGCTCCTCGCCCGACTTGCCCCACTTGCTCGGGAGAAAAAAAATAGCTCGCGGCCGGACGCGCGCGGCGGGCACGACACGCCGCGTGTCGTACGTGTAGGCGCGCGCGCGAGCGGCGTGTGTGGTTGCGTTATGTAGGGCGACATGTCAGAATTGGCGATCCGCGAGAATCGCTCATGCGATCCCGAGGTGAAAGGAGGCGCTGGCTCGCGCGATTTTCGCCCGCGAAGGGGGAGGGGTGCGCGGACGCGCGCTCGCGTGTACGGGAGAGAAACTGACCTTAAAAATAGAAGCACGCGCCTCGTTTTCGGCCCTTCGGCGCCGCGCGGCCCGCGGAGCGAGGAGTTGGTGCGCGAGCGCCTCGAGCCTCCGCGCGGTCGGCCGCCGCGAGCAGTCCACCGGCGACTCTTTGGCAAGGCGGACGCGGCGCGCGCCTTCCTATCGGCCACCACCTGTCTCCGGCGGGGCACGTGCCGGCAGATAAGAGCCCGGAGCGACGTACCCGCAAGTGCAAGTGCCAGTTCAGCTTGCGCCCGCCAACGAGGATTGACGTGCGCATCGGTGCGTACGATGAGAGCAGAGCCGGGGACAGCGAGCCTCGGCAGACCGGAGAAAGTCCCATACCGCGGCGCTCGCGTGTGAGGCCCTGAGAGTGCAAGTGTCGGTGCAATTATATACTCTAGAGTCGCGGGAGGTTTTCGCCCGCCGGGGGAAAGTTCCGAGGAAGCGGGAGCAGCGATCGAAGATGGACTCGATTCGGGACCTGAAGCGGCTGCTGTACGAGCGCACGGAGGCTCTGCGACAGCGGGACGAAACCGTGGAGATGCTGGAGCGCATGGTCGCGGAGCGCGACGCGAAAATCCGCTACCTGCAGAACGAGATCGATAAATTTCGCCAGGTCGTCGATCACGGCCTACTGTCCGGCCCGCTCAATCCCACGCAGCGGTTGAAGCGGCAGGCTATATCAGCCGAACCCTCGCGCAATGATTCCAAACCGATCCCGAAGTACAGCAAGCCTCAGAGGTACAGCCCCTATAAAATTCGGTGGAAAGCACCGGCATATTTTCCCAAGATTCTAATTTTATCATTTTTATATTGTACTTATTGTCTGTGTGTTGAACACAGAAATAATTCATGCCAATTGCGTTTAGTTTTTCTATTGAACAATAATTAAAGCGTTTTTTATTATAGTTATCAAGTTTTGTTGTGAATTCTATACAACGATTTATAAAAGAAAATATTCTCTGTGTACACTTACATTTAAACTTCTAGATATCGTATCTTTAATTTGTCGATAATCTTTACGTCTCTCAGATATTTCCCACATTGTGATTTAATCTCAACACTTTAATTTTAGAATGCATATTACTGATAACTGGAATTTATTTAAAACGTCAAACATTTAGCATTAAAATAAAACCTTGCCTCATTGCGGAAAAATTTTTATAAAATTTTCATCGTTATTTTAATAAAACCCGTCGTTAAAAACATGTTTTAGTTCAGGTTTTTTGCTCAAATTTTACTTTTTGTTATTCTTTTGAATGCTAACTGCAATAATTTACAGATCGTGGATATAATTATTTGAGATATGCATTTATTATGCAACTTTTTAAACAATATAGATATTTTAAATATACATTTATCACATTGGTACGAAAATCTAAATACAAATTCAATTAAAAATATGATAAAGAAATCATTTGAAAAAAACCTTGATTCTACTTATATGGATGGTTCTACGATTCGGTGACGCATATATCAAACTGTGAGTACTACAACGACAAGCAATCGGCTATTTGAATAGAAACTTTTTACGAGCGATCACAATGCCTAAATGATAAATAAGTGACACCGTTAAAAGTGTGTGATTGGGCCTTGCGTGATTCGTAACGAGAGACTCGTACTTTCTCATCGCGTCACGATCGTTATCAATGGACGTGGCGGTTATTTATTTCGGCATTTATTTGGAAGTTTTTACGGGCTTCAATTATAATGTGATTTACTAACTTCTGCAATTTTCTTTTTCCAACTCATAAACGGATTATTATAAGATAATTTACATTCCATTTTTTTTCAAATAAAAAATTTTATTGTAACACTTATCATTTAACATATTATATATTATTAAGAAAGCTATTAAATTTTGTAATGTTAGCATAAATTTACTCTTTATTGCATGATTAAAATAATTTATGAAACTTGATAAAAAACGAAAAAAAATTCGAGAATACAGCCGTTTATTAGAATAGTAAAGTAAAGTACTACTATTCTTGTACAAGAAGAAGTAGCATTTTAAGGTTTTAAAACATTAATCAATAATTTTTTTTATATGTTACGATCGTCTGGTCAACGTCTTTCCCATGAAATTTAACGTCTAATAAATTGAGTGTTTTTCATTGTTTTTCAAATCAGTTTGTAATAAGGCAAATTTTGAGTTAATTTAAAAATAAATTGTTCAAAAGTTTTATTTGCTTTTATATAACAATGAAAAAATTATAAAGTGTTATAGTTATTAATACTAACAATCATTTATTGTTACTTGTATGTTATTAAAAAATTTCGTAAATAAAGTAATTCTGACTGCAATGAAAACATTACGTAACTAAAAATAATGTAAATTACGTTAAAAATATTAAATACACGTACGCATGTAGGCTCGTACGTGTAATCAGCATGCGTATGTGAACGTGCATACAAATAAACTCCGTTATTCTATTTTTAACTCAATGAAACCAATAGATATCATTAATGGTAAACAAATAAAACTCTTTAGCTCAATAATGAGTTTTACTGTTAGTATATAAGATGACTACTATTAAGAAAATCGATTCTCCCAATAAAATATATAAATTTCTAAGTAATAATATCTTAAAATAAATGTAGTTAATTATTAAGAAGTAATAAGCATTTTTTTTAAAGGTCTCGTGAACTTATCAAGGCTGCTATCCTCGACAATGATTTCATGAAGAATTTGGAAATGACACAAATCCGAGAAATCGTCGATTGCATGTATCCAGTATCTTTCCTTGCTGGTTCTACAATTATTCGGGAAGGAGATGTCGGTTCAATTGTTTTTGTTATGGAAGGTAAGCTTATAATTTATTTTATGTGATTATCAATGAATGACGCTTATATGCATTAATGATTGGAAAAATCAATGATTACCGATATTTTCGTAAAGAGCATAGCTAAAGGTATAATATATACATAGGGTTATTGGGGTCGCTGATTCTGATCCGATTAATAGTGAATTTTTTTTATTAATCATTTTATTAACAATGAATATAAGTTTATGTCTTTTCAACCTTTTCTGATCGTGTTCTTTTATTACTAATATATTTGAAAACTGTCAAAAGCTCTCATTATAAAAGTGTTAGTTAGAATATAAACGAATAACACTTACAAAAATCGGGATGGTAACGCAGGTTACCATCGTGCTTCAAATGGTTGAATATTTGATAAAAAAACTTATTATTATATGTTATCAGGTGAGTAAAATACCTATAAAGAGAGGGTATGAGAGTAACACTCAAATTATAGTAAACATATAGTATTTCGGAAGTTATTATGGTTTGAAGAGAGATTTAATTTTTCAAGATATTAGATATCAGACTTCGTACATCCTAACCGAAAGCCCATTTGACAAAACGCTAAGATATGTTAGATCTTTTTTGAAGGACAAATCGGTGATTCGCATCTCATACCCTCCCCTTGATTGTGTAGAACTGATGAAAAACTCGATGTTTATGATCCCAAAAATCTGCTTTATAGCCATTCGAATCAATGAGCATACGAATATTAAAAAAGTCGCTTAGTAATTTTAAACGAAAATCAATAATAAGAAGCAAATATAAATATTAAATATATCTATATAAAAGAAAAATTTTATTTTTTCAACTTTAAAATAATAAACAGGGAAAAATAATAGTAAAACATTGATAATGTCGAAAAATTTGAAATTTTCGCAACGTTGAAGCCATATAACATACAAAATAAA
The DNA here is from genome assembly GCA_035583055.1 of Torymus tubicola. NCBI lineage: Eukaryota > Metazoa > Arthropoda > Insecta > Hymenoptera > Torymidae > Torymus > Torymus tubicola. The sequence continues at coordinate 10,780,447 of JAWWEQ010000055.1, read as the reverse complement.
AAAATTCAATTTCAATAAATTTTCTTACTAAAGTCTAGTTAACTCGAATATTTTTTTTCGCATTCTCTGAACTTAACATGTGCCCATACACGTGCACGCCATTGCTTTCTACATTTGACGACTATAGTCGCAAGAACTATTTTTATGCCTAAATATTTAAATAGACAAAGAATAATATATGTCATATATTTACTAAAATCAGTTAGATATTTTTGTAGTCGTTACCAAAATATGGATACTCTAAGAATAGTTTTTAAGATTTCCGCTTTGAAAATGCAAATATTTCTTTTACAATCTTAGATTATTATTTGAATAACTGAAAAAAAAAATTACTTTTGAAAGCTGCAAAACTTTTTTAATGGCTTGATCTACTCGTAATATATGTAACTTAAAAAATAAAAGATAAAATAAAACATGTTAATTTTTTAATGAACTATTATTATTAGTTTTAAAATTAATTAACTTTTTTAAAAGGTTATTTTATTTTTAGAGTCTAGGTTAAAATTACTTTAGAAAAGTGCGCAGCCACAAATGTTATACCATTGCTGTTATTGCGTTAAAGTCTTGATGCGAACACGTCAAGCAAATTTAGAACTTAAATATCTGGTCTGGTCAACGTCTTTAGCAGTCCATTTTATAGTAGATTATTTGTGTCTAATAATTACGTTTACACATCTGAGTTTCAAATTTTGTATGTTTTAAAGTAATGTAACATACTGACATAATTTTAGAATGTCTATATCTTTTGCACATATTAATGGAATTACCCTAAAAAAAAATTTGAGTATAGTATTTACAAATGTGGAGCACCTGATAGACCTGATTTTCCAAAAGTCAACTCAGACCACTTATTTAATTAAATAAAAGCCCTAGTGTCGATAAGTAGAAATCTGTATTTCTAGAATTTAGCCAGTTTTAAAACGGATATATCTAAAGGAAATGATTATAGTATCACTCAAAAAAATTTTTGAACGTAGTATTTACATACACAGAGCGCATGACATACTTATTTTTCCAAATAAATGTTTGTACGTTAGGTTATTAGATAAGGGATTCACGTCAATATTGAAGCTTATATCGCCAGAAAAAGTAAATCATCTTATTAATTTAATATGAAAGGCTTGCAGAAGCTTTTACATATTTTACTTACAAAGGGGACAATTTCCAAAAAAGGATTTTTCAGAATTTTCACTATTAATCTCTAATAATAAAGCATCTAATAATAAAGTTACATTAATCAAGTGGTAGACTTTTTTCCAGATTTCATGCCAAAAATGATAGGAGATAATTGTTCACCAAAATTCACGAAAATTTGTTTTTCAAGATTTTTTGGATCGCTGATTCTCATACTTAATTTTAACATTGCTACCCCCAAAGGGGGTAGAAAATAAGGGTTGCAAGTAAAAATTTATATTTTTTTCACAAAAAGTAATAATTTATTTCTGGGAGTTTGTTTATTAATTTTTATTCATTAGTTTATTTAGATAGAGCATCTCAGAAAATGGTTGTATACGAATTTTTGTAAAAATCCGTTGAAATTTGAAAAAGTTATTCAAATTTGTACATATATGATACAATACCACTTTTGGCACTTTTTTTATTGGTACATATGTGATACAATACCACTCAGCTGGTTAATAGGCTCTTTTTGGAAAGTAAAAATTAATAATTTTTTAGAATTTCAAAAATTTATTTTATATCTTTTAATATTAACAAATTGTTTATTGTGATTTAAACATGTATTCTAACATAGCACATTGCTAACCTTGATACTCTCATCCACTAAAACCTTGTTACTAGTTGATTGAACTCGTCCCAATTTAAATCTTCCAATTAAGTAGATGTTGGTACCCACATACTCTATTATACAAATTGTAACGAAAGACGCGTGTTCCTGAGTATAAATGCATATTTAGTTGATATGGCACTGTTTTGGCATCGCAATGTACCTGCAGTATGACAATGCAGTACGGCAATGTAGACATTACAGGAATACATATAGCGGGACCAGCATTTAGTGCAACTAATAGATAGTCTGACTGCGGCCGCTGTCTGCGTGATTACATACCTCTGTTGCGAAAAGTCGATTGGTGCGCGTAAGAACAAGCAAAAACCATCGCAGTGCAATAAGAAAGAGGCAATGAAGACTTCTTCATAACATAGCCCTCGATAGCAGAAAGAGCAATAGTCAAGTGCAAAATGCGAGCCTTGCGATACTTGTTGCTGCAGTCGATATCTCTGTACACGGGACGATCGACAAAAAATAGTATGAGCTGACAGTTGGAATCGATTAGCAAGCAAGAGACCGCGTGAAGTATTCCACGGCTCCCTAAGTATAAACGTCTGTCGGAGATGTATCCAGTAAGCTAAGTGTGGTCGTTGAAAATCTGCTTGAATCGTATGCTTAGTATACCGGCCGGAATCCTCATGGTCAGCTGTTTCGACCAATCAACATCTATACATGACTTTCGACAGTGACTCAATTTAGCTTAATGTGCTTTAATTTATGCATATACTTTTTTTGTAGTAACGCACTTTTTCTAAAATGAAAATAACTTTTCTTTCCTTTATGTTTAAAATACAGAAAAAAAACAAAATTGATTGCTATTGTATACATATATTTTTACAGTATAAACCTCTTAATATTGTTTAATCGGCGTAAATTTCGCTCTAAGAATGAACAAATGCTGTCATTGTTTATTTTGTCTAGAGACTTTTAGAACGATATGTTACTGGAGTATATAAGCAAATCAACTGAATTTTCATAAGACATCGTTGCTATATTGTTTATATTCTTTTTACATGTTTCGTCGATAAAACGGGATTAATGGTAAAATAGTACTCCCTATACTGACAGTTCTTTGTACTTTTTTTCTTTTTATTTAAATATTTATTGATAGTAGTTTGTTTTTAAATTTTGAAAGCTTTTGTATAAATCAGCATTTCGAAAAATCGCATGAGATTTTATTTTGGGATTAATATGATGTTATATAATATTAAATTTTTTTTTAATTTCGACCTTATTTTTTTATAGAATAGGTTTGAAATTCGGTCTGTGATTATTCGGTCTAGTCATATAATATTAAAAAAGACTAGTAATGATATATTTTAAATAAAAAACATTGGGACCAGTTCAACAGGAATCTCTATCACTCTAAGCTTATCTACTTAAGTACACATTTTCTCTCGTCATTCTTCAAGTCAAACTCTATAGCTACTTTTTCTGACAAATTAACTTATCCTTTGATGTAATTCAAAAAGTCGTCAGTCACATCATGAAAAGTGTATAGTATAACAGTTATAATCTTAATAACTATTTTCGAAGTCCTGTAAATCAACTTTCTCTTTGTGGTTTAAATAATAATCACAGCTCTACACTGCAAAGTAATAATAAAGCCATCGGTTACATCGGTTTTTCATGTAACGCATTAAAAAGTTATTAAAACGAAGCATATTATTAACAAAATATGGAAAGAAATCAACTAGCCATTTCACCTAAGAACCATTCAAGCGTTATTTCCTCGTCAAGTAATCGTGAACCGTACTTTGAAAAAATGTACATTGCTTCTTTCGCCGTATATAGTACCTATATGTACAGTTGGAATTGTGAAAACACAAAGCCGTTCGAAAGGATTACAGCTACAGCTCCGGCACAATGGTGTAATATTACAGCATAGGACTAAAATTTGATTTAATTTCTTTTTTGAAAGCACGAGCTGCGCTCCGCCGCGAGCAGTGAGCGGTGGCGGCGTCGGCGGCGATTACTTAATGCGACAGCATAACAGCGTGATATTGCAAACCGGCGCGCGCAAGAAGTGCTGTCTAGCCCAAGTGCCACGGACTGCAAGAGAAGCACGCAGCTGCCGCGACCGCATCTCGCGGTTGTTGGAATTCGCGCCCTTGGACTCTCTATCTCCTTCGACGAACTCCAGACAATGCACTTTACTGTCGCGAGCGCAAGCGCAGCTGGCATCGGTTTAAGGATCGGCAAGGTGTGCGAGCAGCCAGGAACGCGGCGGCCTCTCTTTCTTTTCGGCCGCCGGAGCTACCAGCACATGCACGCAGCCTCGTTACAAGCGAGTGCGCGCGCTCGCGCAAACAAAGGTTTCGGCGAAATATATCCTTTGGCGGGGCGCAGGCGGCGTCGACCTTGGCTGGAAAATGGAAATTCCGGCATATGTCGAGGAGAGGCGAGAAGGAGAGAGCGCGAGCGGCGCGAGACAAAGAGCGCGAGCGAGCGCCAGCCGACATGAGAACCGCTGGCCTTTCTCTCGCGGACGTACCGGGCGGGGAGGGAAGGGGCCCCGGCGACGCTGGAGAACCGCCGCGGGCCACTCGGTGCGGCAACGGCGAGCAGGCAACAGCGTGCGCCAGCTCTCTCTCTTTCTCTCTCCCCCGACCTCGTCGCCTCCGCGCCAGTCGCGAGTGCAGCGCTGCACCGGGTGCGCGTGTCGCGAGTGAGTGCACGTGCGCGGGTGCCTGTGACCGGGCCACGACGACATGACCCGGCGGGCGGGCCAGTGAAGCATGAAAGTGCGGGGCTACCCGGGCCGCGCGGTCCTCGAGGACCCGGAGCTGCTGGCGGACCCGGAGGCCAGCCGCGGCCGCGCCATGGAGCTGCTCTACGAGGCGAGCTGGCGCGAGTGCGCCCTCATCTGCGCGGCGCGCCGGCCCAAGGCGCGCTCCAGCGACGACCTGCTCACCCTCGGCGGCGCCGGCAGCAGCAGGAGCAGCAGCGCGAGCAGCCGGGGCAGCGCCAGCAGCAGCGAGAGCGACGGCGAGGCCTCGGAGGGCCAGCCGCCGGAGGAGGCCGAGCCGAGGCAGAGCGGCTCCTCGGGGGGCTTCGTCATCCCCAGGCCGCGGCTCATCGTGCCGGTGCACACGTACGCGCGGCGCCGGCGCACCGGGGCGCCCCAGCCGCTGCGCAGGCGACAGATACGCCCAGGTACGGACACGCGCCCTCCCCTTGTCAGATTTTTCATCCTCAAGCTCTCTCTCTTTCTCTCACTCTCCGTCTCTCTCTCTTGCTCTCGCTCGTCGCTGAACTGCCGTGTGGGTATATATACCACTCGAGAGAGTCGTCGACCTACTGCCAAGCCGGAACTTTGCTGCTTCTACTCCTCCATGCGTCTCAAAACGCTGTCGCGCGAATATTGTCACCGCCGTGACTAATGTCTCGCGTTGGCGCGCTTCTTTGCCTTTGAAAATATCTTCGTAAAAAGACGACCACGCCGAAGGATGTCTATACTTTTTGGTACTTGCCAATTTTTGTAAAAGCGGCTATGATTCACAGCATCGTCTCAAAGTAAAATCCAGCTAAGGAGTGTGAGTTTGAGCGGTAAATCTATAGTTAGAACGAGCGTTGAAACTGGTTAATTATTCTTCAAGTTGGCGTTCTTTTATGTTGCAATTCGCATGCTCTATAGTTAGTACTGGTAGAAGACACAAAGACACTCGTTTCACCACCGCTATATATACTCGCTCGAGCTGTGAAATAATACCGTAACGCCGGTAACGGAAAAGTATTTAATTAGGTTCAGGTATGTGTCGTTCCGACGATCAATTCTTCCGACGAAACTAGCCGGACTGCATGAAGTAAAAAGCAGTTAAACTGCCGCTTCGAAAGAACGGAGCTTCTGTGTTCCACGCTCTTAATAAGCCGCGGTCGGTCGGCTCGGGTTACCCTTGACTCTCTCGAAATTTATTGGAAAGCCAGGCGGCATTAGCTTCCCCGAGCGAAATTTCATCCGACTCGTCGTGCACTCTCCTTTCTAACCTGTGGAGTAGCATGGCCACTATTCGCAGCTGCCTCCGATCTTTCTCCGAAGCCCAGCGAGTGCGGGATGAGCAATTTCCAGTGGTGAGGAGAGAAAAATTCCACGCACCTTTGCGCTTTATATTATGCATGTAAGAAAACCAGTCGCGTCCGCGTGATTTAGCAAAGTGCCGTTGTCGTTCGCCCGCGCCTACATATAGCCGATGGCGCGTAAGATGTCACTCACTTCGCAGTGCTCGCTTGTGGGTGGAATTGATAAATAACCCTGATGGGCTCGACCACGTGCTTGAAATTCTTATTCCGTGAGGGAGAGACAGATGCGTGCGCATGACGCGCGTAAAAAAAAGAGAAATACACCGTTATGACGCGAGCAATCGTTGAGAGGAGAAACACTCCGCGATCCGTCTTGACGACGTTTGCGTTGGAAACATTGTCTCGTATATTATTACGTTACAAAACGAGTTGGCTGGTGGAATCCTTGCAGATTCTCGACTTGCAGCGCGCGCGTCTTTAGCTCTGCTTCGTGTATCTCCTGGCTTCCTTACCTAAGCCTGATTACGATTCAAGGCGCGAATACACTTTCGGCATTGAAATACTTTTCAGTTAATCAAAGATACAGCCTCTCTTCGTACGTGCCACATTCTAAGGAAATTAATCACAGCATTATATACGTCATTAAAGTTGAAAAATACGTGCGATTTTTTAAGAGACAAACTTTAAATATATATGCATAACTTTAATTTGTAATCCAACATGATTGCCATAAATAATTTTGAATCAAGGCACTCATGACATGTGCAATCGACAGTTAATTAAACTCACGGTTTCTTGTACGTGTTATATTTTACGAAAATTAATCACAGCTTCGTACTTCATTGTAAATTTAAAAATTTTTATTCGTATTTTTTTCAAAAGCTATAACTCAGAAATAACTTTTAATTGTAATTGCTAGAAGAAGTCTCGGCCTTTAGATTTCAGATTCTGTTTATATTTTAGGATATACAGTTTTGAATAACAAAAAATTAAAAACTGAAGTTTCTGGGTCTGATGCATCGATGAAGTAGATTTATTGACGTTTTTAATGCTATTAATATAAAATATATATTTATTAATTATGTTAATTAAAAGTTTTGAAAGCTAAGTGAATTGAAAATTAATAACCATCTGTTGGTCAGTATCAGTACAAGATTTTAACTGAGTTTCGTTGCCCACATTGGAATTGGCATAGCTTTGAAAAACATAAAAATTTGTAGGTTTTAAAAAGTAAATGAAAGCTGGGTTTCTCTAGTTCCATTTTCGAAACTTTATCTCAAACTTTCCTAAACTAAATGACTGACGTTTCGAGCACATGCTATTTGTCACAAATATGTAGCACTAAAAAATCGATAAATTCACTTTATCGAAGCATTAAACAGTGCAACTGAAGTTTTCTTTATTTTTTATTCCAAAATATATTTTTTAACATAATTCAGGATCAGACCACTCTTCTGACGTATGTGGCTATGTAATAAAAAATATATATTCAAAAATTATGTTTTGATTTAGATATTAAATTAAAATACAAACAAAATGTTGACGTGAGTTATTAAGTTTCCCTTATGAATTTTTCATAATACTATTTATACTGGAACAAAGATTTCGTATTTTTATCACGAAGTTATTATTCTGACAAAATAGAGTTTATACATTGTATGTTGTTAGGTGTCATAATCATGGAAAAATTTTATTGATACTCTTTTATAAGTATATTTTAATAAACATGAAGAACAAATAAAAAAATTTTTTAAATGTTGATTGAATAAGAATTTCTTTATATTAATATTAAATAAAATTCATTTGAATGTTGTGTATTTCAAGTTTTTCATCCTAAATTATACGGAATCGCATTTATAAATTAAGTTTTAATCTTTCTCTTAACGACTTTATGATTTCTATTTGCAATTTATTCATTAATTTTGTAATATCTTTAACATTTACTGCCACTTGCATCAATGTAGCGAGTAAAAAAAGAAGAGAATGGGTGTGAGATATTACCTATCAATTGAGAGACACTTTAATTGTACTCAAAATCCTAATGATTAGTACGAGACACGAAACGTATTCAGTTCAGGGCCAGCGAGAAAAAGTTCCGTGCCGCCTAAACCAAGGATGTTGCTACACGCTTACTTATAGTCGGACGCGATTGCAATTCGACTTCCGAATATCCGTTCGCGCCATCCGCTTGTATATTCCGTCAAAAGTCTCGCACCGAAAGCAATACCTGGAACAACAACTTTCTCCGGAAACGCACTTGCGCTCGTTGATTGTTGTACTCGCCCCAGCCATTCTTGTCGACATTGCAAACCAAATAACTTGTTTCAGTGTTTAGAAACGAATTTATGAACTGTAAACAAATGTGGCGTATTCAATGCGTTTTATTGAAAGTGTTTTGCTTAGGGGGCACCTACGTACGAACGTTTTCTCGTCAACAACACTTTTTGTTTATTCATTTTGGCAAACTACTTTTAACTTCAAAAAAAGAAATGTGAAAAAACCTTTTTCAACTCCAACAATTTAGCTTGAAATTGTCCTACACTGCAAAGTTTGAAAGAAGAAAATGAAAGTAGAGAGTACGAGCTTTCATTTAAATTGATATGAAAAAAAAATATTAAGCAGATTGACAGTATAATTATTTCATTTTGCGTATTTTTATTCTTCTTTGATGCTCGACCTTAAGCTATCATAAATTTTGATGGAATCAATCTTGCTTTACTCAGAAAAAAAATAAATGAAATGTCGTTCTCTAGTTTTTATTTTTAATCGCGTAGTACCTTTCTAGATTAAATGGCTATAAATTGGAAAAATAAGCCTTATTGATATTCGTTAAAAATTGCATTCATCTAAAATATTTGTAATTTTTTTTTAATTAATTCAAATTAATGTTCTGGGGACGTAAATCATTTCTTTTGTATTTTTTCTCGTATAATATATAACTAAATTTATATTTATTTATATCTTATATAAACACAGTTACTAACCATTATCTACACGCATACATACTCTTAACTAATATACAATATTTATATATTAACTAGAGATTATAGTTTTATTAAACAAAAAAAAAAATGAAATAGAAAAGGACAAAAACGCTATTAATATTATTTATAATGGTACTAATGGTAATTATGTACATCTTAGATGATATATAGAAGCTTATTTCCTAATATTTTCTTTATTTAAATCCTTCTATTACATATACCTTATGAACGTTTAACGTTTATAAAAGAAATAGTACGTGAAAAAAATTTAATGCTACTTCCTATTTTACAAATCTTGCGTTACATGTTTCTTTCTCTTGCAATATATATATATTCCCAGCCTCAACAATGCGCGATTGTTTTTAACTCTCAATTAGCTGCCTTATTTACCTACTCGTAGAAAATTCATTGCACTCATTCTTTTGTTATGCATTACACAGAAAATTGAAACAACTGTTTTTATTTTCATTTCAAGCCAAGAAGTATATATTTATACTTTAAGATGAGTTTTAAAAATCACAAACCGTATATAGCACTTAACATCAAATTCATTTCGTCTCGTTACAATAAACTCATCGCTGTAAGTTCAACTATCTGAAAATCTGTACGAGTGTACAATGTAAAATGCTAGCCACACTTTGAAGCAGTTGGTGCTCCACCTTTTCTAGCACCGTGTGCGGTTCTCCCGAGCTCTTTCTCCTGTACACGCATATAGTCGTGAGCTCGCGAACAACGAAAAAAGTGCTCGCGGGCGCGCGCGCACTGTACCTGCTTGCGCAATGCGAGCACGCCACCAGCACGTTCCAGGAAAACTGGACGTTATTCTGAGCCGATTCACACTTTTATCCTTCGCCTGGCACGCGCCACTGATGACTCTCGATGCGTTGTAAAGTTTTTCTTCAAAATCACCGGCAGGAAAGAAAACTAGTTACTCTATGTAGCTTTTTCTGTGTATGTGTTATATATATAAGTTCATGATAATATGACGAACATTCATATTCACGCTCTGAATTTATACATAGCAATTTTATAACTTTTAGCGGGATCTTAACTCGTGTGGTTAAATTAAGATATGAGAAGAATATGTTAATACTGAAATAATAAATATTTTTATTAGAAATATACACGCTACTTTTGTCATAAAAATAATTTTATTCGTTTTAATCTTCGGTGATGATTGTGCCTCGCGCGTTGTGTTAAGTGGAGGCACGAATTCGAGCTGAAACGTATTGAAATCACCCCGAAGATCACATGGATGGCGTCGCGATCGCACCACGGAAGAAAAACAAGGCGCGTATGTATATAAGAACGCATTTAAATTGAGTTAATAAGAAACGGAGGCGAAAGCGCGTTACAGTGCAGTATAGACGGCGCAGCGCGTTTTCACTGCTGCACGGGACTCGCGGGAGAATAGTGTTCTGGCTCGGTGGCTCGCTCCATAGCGGCATCTTGAATCTTCAATTTACAACACATCCGCCGCCGCTGCCACTGCCGCGCGAGCGCGCGCATGCGCCCCATTAACTCACCTAAATAACCGGCAATTACTTTCATTGCCCCTCCCGGCCCCGATTAGATAACTTTTTCTCCGCGGGCTTTCCTCCACTTTCCTCGGCCTGTGCCTCTACACTCGGGCTCGTTTCCGACGACTGCAGCAGCGATAATACCTAGCCCGTTAATTATATTTAAATTTCCGCTGTTTCGCGCAAACGTTTGCGCAACCAGTTACGAGTGCGCGCTGCCGTATGACCATGTCATATTTGCTAACACTTATGCGCCGATGCAGCGATATTTTGTAACCATTAGTCATCGCGAGATTTTCTCTTGGTCAGTGACGGGAACGAGGCATTATTTCAACGACCGCTAATAAATTGTTTGCCTCGTTGCCGAGGGGGTATCAAAAGTCGTAAAAATACTTCAGAAGTAGGACGAAACCTCACTAAAGCTCCTCGTGTTTTTTAACATTGTGATTCATTTGAAGACCAAGGCTGATTTTTGTCATTTTAACCGTTCTCCCTTTCTCATTCGTTAGAAACGCTTTTTCTTCGTTTAATATCAATTGTTAGTGCTTCAAAATGTCCTTACTTTCTCTCGAAATGCAAAATACAGTTGAAAAATAACAGTTGTGTACCATTGTTTGTGTTTATACTGCTAAATAATAACTTCAATTCGTGCAGTACTTTTTAAACTCATTTCATGAGTGATAAAACGTGATTACTTCTTTAAATAGTAGTTAAACCATTATTCGCAAGTATTATAAAGCCATAGTAGCTGGTATTTGTGCATTTACAATAGAAAGTTTAATTGTCGTAAATCAGAACTATTAAATGTTTTGATGAAAGTTGCAATTCAAACCAGTTTGACCAATTATATTTAATTTTATATTTACAATAATATGTAGGTTTAATAAGGAAGTAAAGTATATTAAAAACAAAATTTATTTTAATTTGAAAAATAATAATTTCTTTAAATTAACTTATGCACTGATGTAAAAATTAAATTAATATTTCCTGTACAAAAACTAAAAAATAATGAATGCAAAAAGTTTTCTTGCAATATCCACGATTGCATAAAAATGTTGCAAGGCGAATACTTCTTTGAATATAAATAAATTTTTTTTAATGTTTATTATATCCCGTGAATTCCATTTTTCGCTTATTGTAAATAGGTTAAGACTATACATAAATGACAATTGACAATAAGTAACTATAGTGTAATACTGTGTAACAATTGAATATAATAAAATAGTATAATACGCTTATATCACACGGAATTCACATGGGAAGGCATAATTAAATAATAGGTAGAAAGTAACAATGGAATATTAAGTCGAAGGAAAAAAGTTAATTTAGTATACTTGTTATTAGGTCAAACCATTTACTTAAAAAGGAAATGCGTACTAACAATCTTTGAGTATTCTAAAAACGTTTGAAAAATAAAACTGAATCGTAACTTCATTTTAGTCGTTATGCACATGTGTGATAATATTTAAGTATATGTTTTTCTGTGAAAAAGGTTGTATATGTTATATCATAAAGTTTTGTTCTAGTTTGTTTAAAGAATTAACTCCCTTTTTCAGAATTTTATATATTACATTTTTGTTTAAATATTAACTATAAAGTATTTACAAAAGTATAGTTTATAATATACTTAAAAGTAACAAGCAGTTCGAAGCTATGATCAAAACTGAAAAAATTTTTTATTATATCTAGTATATTATGAACATGCTCGTCGAAAGATAAGACCGTTAATTTTATATCCTGTATCGTTTGTGTGAAGGTAGTTGTTGAGTACCTCGGAAATCACGTCTGAAGAGGTCTAATAAACCAAAACCAGTTTGGAGGCCTCGAACGCCTAAAATGCTGTTCCTGTATACATTTATGCAAACAACTGCAAGGCAACGTTTACTCCCATGCAAATCCAATATACGTTAAAATAAAAATATTTTAAAAACTATTTAATACATTTATATTTTCAATAATTATTTTTGAAATATACTTTTATTTTAGACCTTAATTATCCATCAAAGAAAATTTCTCTGCATTAAGAGAAGAAATTAACATAGGAAGAATGTTTTATAAAGTAGTTGGAAATTCCGTTTCTTGTCACATTAAAAGTAAGGTGAAAATAACGTAAAAAACAATTTCTTTGATCATAGGATACAAAGTAGATGGCTTTTGAAACCACATTTTTTCTGTAAGTCTACATATTATTATGTTTAGTTTTTGCCAAAATTATTCATTTTTTTAGTTAATAATATGAATGTTTCTAAACTTCTCGAAATATTATAAAATAGATAGTCTTATGTATTTTCAATTATTGTTCTGTAATATGCATTAATCATCATTATTATGCATACGTAATGTGACTTAATTTTTTAAAAAAAAGTATTAAAGACGTAATCCAACAACATGGGTCTGAAGTTTGCAACGTTGGGACGCAACGAAATAATTTTTCACAAATAAATAAAAGAGCTGAAAAATTTGCACGATAGAGTGAAATCTTTATTTTGATGTTGAGTTATGCTATGAAACGCTAAACACACGAGAAAATTCAAAATCTAACATATAAAAATAAAAATATAAAAAAAATTTTCTAATTTCGTTGCACTCCAACGATGCAAACTTCAAACCCACCCAACAACTCTACGCTCGAAAATGTAAATTAAAGGATTACAATATGATGATTTATTTTGAAATCGGTAAAATAGCGATATAAAGCGCGCATTAAGCAATTGAGGAGCGATTAAGTATTGAAGCGCTTTCTCGATAGGTCATCAACCGTTAGAAACGAAATGCGAGAGCACAGAGCGAAGAATCCCACGGGCACCGTAACAGCGCGCAGTAGAAAAACAGCGTCGAGCTACTTACGTCTACGCATCGCTCGATCGTAACATTGTTTTCATCGATAATAAGCATGCAGGCGGCTTCGCCCATTGACGGCTGTCAGCATGAACATCGGGCGCCGTGGGGCGAAGCGCGACATGTGCGTGCGATAGCTGCGTGTATTACATATGGTCTTTTTCTTATGTCAGTCTGACGTTTGGTTTTTCAGAGGGCAAGGTGGAGGTATCGAGGGACGGCAAATACCTGAGCACCCTGTCGGCGGGTAAGGTGCTAGGGGAGCTGGCCATCCTCTACAATTGTAAAAGAACGGCGACGATCACCGCGGCGACAGATTGCCAGCTCTGGGCGATAGACCGACAATGCTTCCAGACGATCATGATGAGGACCGGCCTCTCGAGGCAGGCCGAGTACACGGACTTCTTAAAAAGGTATGCACCGCTCTCTCCGCTCACCTTGCTCAATAGGATCGAGGAAGTTGCGCGTGCTTTCGCTACGAAACGAGTCTCGCTATTGACATTGGAAAACAAACTTTTACGTTCATCAGGCACACGCCTCGAAATAATAACCAGTTTTTTTTACTTTAATGGATAATGGATAAACAGTCGCTGGTTGTTTGTTTATTTTTCTTGGTCTATATAAGCTAACACGATAAATATATACAGATTGCATTTTCATTTCAACAAATAAGATAGTCTATTGTTGCTAAGCAAAAATTTAAAATAGCTAAAATACACGCGGAGAATATAAATAAACCCGAATCGCGCAGTTGAAAGATCTCTTTTATGAGACAATGAGACTGACAAAACCATACAAATCATAATACTCGAATGAATATTAATGAGCGTTTATTCCTTCCAGCGTTCCAATTTTCAAAGCGTTGCCCGAGGAGACTTTAATCAAAATTTCTGACGTACTCGAAGAGGTAAGTTTCCTTAATACAGAGATTGCATCATATATTCCAATTTATTCTCCTTTTGTTGTAACGTATCGTCTTTTTCACTCTTTCAAAACATTATTTTAAATTGTAAATTATATAAGATAAAAACTGTGTTCAAGTTTCAATTTTTTTTTTTATTTTGACACTGTAACATTTTTATTTTACATTATACCATTGCACAAATATAGAATATAAAAAAAAATTTACAACGTCAAGTATAAAACAAATCTGGAAATTCTTTTATTTTTTATAACCACAAAAAATTACGAGCTAGCTACAGACGAAGCCCGATGCATATATTCGAGTGTTTATATAAGATCATCGTAAAAAAGTGAATGCGTTTTGTCCCGGCCCTTATCGCGCTGCCCGATGTGTCGAGCCGAATCAAGACATGCTTGTATAATCCTATTTGTTTTCTCTCGCGCTCGGTCGCATAGACTTTTTACAACAATGGTGACTACATCGTGCGTCAAGGCGCGCGGGGCGATACGTTCTTCATCATTAGCCGAGGTCAGGTGAAAGTTACCATCAAGCAGCCCGACACCACGGACGAAAAGTACATTAGGACGCTGAACAAGGGCGACTTCTTCGGCGAGAAGGCGCTCCAGGGGTACGGCCTCCTTTTTTCTTCCTTCCAGCAAAATAGCGCAATACTAATTAAGCTCCAATCCTAATTCCGAAATTGCTCCACAGAGACGATCTCAGAACGGCGAACATCATAGCGGACGACCCGGACGGCGTGAGCTGCTTGGTGATCGACCGGGAGACCTTCAATCAGCTGATATCCTCCCTGGACGAGATCCGCATGCGCTACAAGGATGAACTAGTCGTACGCAGAAGGTGAGAATCGAATCGAGTCGATCATGACTTTCACCGCGACATTCGCGCGTCGAGCTCAGACGCCGATACCTGTATAATACCGATTTTCCAATCCTCGCCTAACCTAACCTAACTGTGTTTCATGCCTAACTAAAGGACAGGCGCATAAGCGAAGCTAAATAACGTAAGTTTACCGAGAATTACTCCCGAGCACTGATGGAATGCACGTACCGCTCAATAGTTGGATTGCCATTTGATTTTTTCATCTCGTTCAGTTTTATGTCGAGCTATTGAGTGGTAATTTGTTGTTGAATGGTCGTAGCATGCCGAGTCGATGTAACACTTAGTAAGATCCCCCAATCATTTGCACTGGCGCGCATCCGAGCTCCAGAAATTAACTGAGTTGCGCTCGGCAGGCTGAACGAGGAGTTCCGGGATCTGCGACTGCAGGATCTCCGCTCGCTGGCGACTCTCGGCGTCGGCGGTTTCGGCCGGGTGGAGCTGGTGCAGATAGCCGGTGACAACTCGCGCTCCTTCGCCTTGAAGCAGATGAAGAAGGCGCAGATCGTGGAGACGCGGCAGCAGCAGCACATCATGTCGGAGAAGCGGATCATGGGCGAGGCCGACTGCGACTTCATCGTGAAGCTCTTCAAGACGTTCAAGGACCGCAAGTACCTCTACATGCTGATGGAGGCTTGCCTGGGCGGCGAGCTGTGGACGGTGCTCAGGGACAAGGGGCACTTCGACGACCCGACCACGCGCTTCTACACGGCTTGCGTCGTTGAGGCCTTCGACTATCTGCACTCGCGCAACATCATCTACAGGGATCTCAAGCCCGAGAATTTGCTTCTCGACAGTCAGGGGTAATTTTTTCGCTTTATTTTAACCCGCGTCCGACTTTTACTTCTTGCCAGAGCTTGACTCTCAAGCTCTCGACAATTTTAAAACTTTTTGTAGAACATTTCCGGGTTCCGGGTTGAATAGACAACAAGTAAATGGTTTATCACTCTATTCGCTAAGAAGCTGTACACTAATGGGTTTTGCCAATATTATTTTTATCCGGCCAAAGCTCCGAATTTTCGTTTTTCAAGTGAAAATATAAAAATACAGCATTTCTTATTTTAAGAAAATGATGTCAAAAAGTCTTTTTAAACCTTCTAGCAATAGTCTAACTCAAAATCTTGGTACCGTAGTGGAAATCCAAAATATTTTCTACCTATCAACTGGTCAATTAAATTATGGACTTGCCAGAAAATGGGCATTTTTCTTATCTAGTTTTTGGCCCCCGATGAAACGCTTTTTCTCCTATTATTCTAACATTTACTTAATAGATGGAAAAGTAGAATGAGTTTATCGAACATCGGAACAAACTAGTTTTTATCTATTTAAGAGGTATTAGAGTTGGTCTGTTTTTTAGTCAGCAAATGGCCAGTAAAGGCCTAATTATATTGAACAAAAATGACATTTTTGGAAATATCTCCAAAAGGGCTATAGTAAATGCTTTTCGGCCTTCATATATTGTTTACATTGTAGAAAGCTATCAGGTAAAGTTAAATATCATCCAATTCAATGTCAACTTTGTAAGAAAAATTGAGGTTATGTCATTTAGTTCCAGTCTATTAAAGGACAAAATAATAGGAGAAAAAGCATTTCATCGCTGGCGATCAACTGGCCATTTTTCCTACCCATTTACTAGGATTCTGGACATCTCGCCAGAGGACTAAAGAAAGGCAATAAAATAACTCGTAAATTTCCCTTTTAGGTACGTAAAACTCGTAGACTTTGGTTTCGCCAAGCGACTGGAGCACGGCAGAAAGACGTGGACGTTTTGCGGTACACCGGAATACGTAGCCCCAGAAGTGATACTGAACAGGGGCCACGATATCAGTGCTGACTATTGGTCGCTCGGCGTGCTCATGTTCGAACTGCTCACTGGAACTCCTCCATTTACGGGAGCCGATCCAATGAAAACATACAACATTATTTTGAAGGGAATCGATGCCATCGAGTTTCCGAGAACGATAACGCGAAACGCTACCGTTCTAATAAAGAAGCTCTGCAGGTAATTTTAACGAAAACTTCCGCCAATCAATATCGGCCAGGTCATCGTAGTATGCGCTATTAACGACTATCAATTATTTTTCCAGAGATAACCCAGCTGAACGTCTTGGTTACCAGAAGGGAGGCATCAGTGAAATTCAAAAGCACAAGTGCGTAAAATATCCTACAATCACGTACCAAGTTAGCCAAGTGAATAATGGAAAAATGTGAATACTTTTCAGGTGGTTCGATGGATTCAACTGGGAAGGCCTGCGAGCAAGAACACTGGAGCCTCCAATAATGCCAAAAGTCCTGAGTCCCATGGACACAACCAACTTTGACGAATATCCGCCGGATTCGGAACCGCCGCCACCCGACGACATATCAGGATGGGACAACGACTTTTAACATCAGGGATTCGACGAAAAGCCTCACGGCTCTCTAAAATGTATTTTTTTATTCGTCTCCAGCGCATCCGCGGGGCGGAGAAATAATATTTTTATAATTGACGATATTGACCTCTGGAATAAGGTCAGACTTTTCTAGACTCGCGGTATGTTTTAAAGCATCGTTCCGAAGTGCCTCATTTTTGATAATTTATTTCTCCAAGATCTCAAAATGAGGATTTCCGGAAGCGTGTTATTGTTTGCTACTGTCGGTTATTTGTAGGAACAAATTATTAAATTTTACATTGAAGCGTATTACGAAGCGCATAATGTTGTTGCGTATAGTAATGTTTAATAGGAACCAAGGAACGAGTCTGTAATAACAATTATGGGTCTCGATGCTGTGAAAAACAGTGACCGATCAGTTACGAAATCTTTGAAAATTCGTTCACAATTTTTAACGTCGGAAAGTTTACACTGATAAATGCTTAAACACTGTTTCCTAAAAGTTTATATTTTAAATTTGTATGTTATGTTTCAAGTCATCCTGTACGAATGATAGTCCCGATGTTAGAGTGTATCTGAACGAAACAAATTGCTCACTCGATTAGGTTTTTACATGTTGCGAGACGTATGCCAGTACGCCAAGTGCCATTACTGTACACGTTTTGTAAATCAAAGATGCAGTTGACGCGCGTACACGTAAGATATAAACGGCTTAAAAAAATTCTCTTGCCATTCGTGTTGCAATTTACTATAAACTTGTCAAAGACGGTCTTCATTTAGCAATTGTGCTTCGTACATAGATCGTTTGAATTAATATTGTTGTTTGATTCGTTTTATAGTTTATTACGATGATTCTATTTTAAAAACTTTTACAAAAAGTAAATCATGTAAATAATTTTTAGAATTATGCAGAAATAAAGCATCTGATATATATA
>JAWWEQ010000055.1:10726611-10762088 GCA_035583055.1 Torymus tubicola | reverse complement strand
ATTTCGTGAAAGGGTGAGTTTGTCCCACGATTACTCAACATTATAGTAATTTTTAAGCGGAATATTTTTTCCGTGTACAGTATCGCGGCCTACCTCGTTTATTTCGGTCTTACGAATAAGTTTGAACATTGAAACCCATTTTTCTCAGAAACTCAAAAAGTAGACTTATGTGGTTATGCCTCGAAGCGACAGATATGTAGTTTGGAAAAAAGTAAATTAAACTAAAGCGTAAGAACTTTTTTCTGAACTCTTATGTTCAGAATATTTTTCAGCAATATAAAACGTTGATTCCTTCAAAAGTTACGTGAGTTTGAAGTTGAGTTTAAAATTCCCAAAATATAGCGGCAAAGCATCAAACTTAATCGATACATTTATAAAATTTTGTGAATTTCAAGCTCAATCCTAAACTCACGTAATCTTTGAAGAAATTAACATATTTTTTCTGTAAAATGCTCTGGAAGGTTCTCGAAAAATACTTTTCAAGTAGGATAATTTTAATTTAATTTTCAACATAAGTTCTTATGGATATTATATGCATTATCAAGGAGGCACAATATATCTCTTTCTCGGTGAATGTGAGTTTTGGATCGAGCATAGCAAATCCGCACGAGCGACCGAATAATATACATATATATATGTGTGTGTAAATCTCACGAAATATGCGAAAAAACTGAAAAATAGTAATATTAAAAATTTTTTTCCGAGCACACTTAATTATGAAACTTGATTTTTTTATTGGTTAGAGTATCGAGACATCCGCGATCGAACAAAGTCCATCAAATTTTTCTGCAACAACTAATCGATTTTTTTTTAAATGAAAAAATAGCTCTAGATTAATCTAAAACATCCCACCAAAAACAGCTTAATATGAAATTTGGAAAAAAATAAATGAAACTAAAAAGCGAGAACTTTCCAAATCTTTTTTCAGAATTAAAAAATGTTGTTTCTTCAAAAATTATGTGATCTTAAAGTTGAGCTTAAAATTCACAAAAACGGTGACAAAGGATCAACAATTATTGAGCCCACCATTAACTACTATAAATACCTACAAATTTATTGATCATTGATAAAGAAAAAATACCGACGTCCTCCGGAGCCTCTCATAGATACGACCCAGCAGCAGCACGCCGACCGTTTGCTTGTGTGTCTGTGAGTACATGTGTTTATATTTAAAAATTCTAAATAAAATAATGCTTTTATGTGTTTACATTTTTTAACGATTGCTTCTTTTCTTCACATTCCTTTATTGCGAAGTTGATTTCTAGAAAGTGACAACTTTTCCTTTTAATCATTCGATAACACAAAGGTCCACTGTTGCCGGTTTTACGACCACAAATAATTAAATTTTCAACAGTTAAGAGAGGTCAACATTCTTATAGCACAAAAGGAAACGGGTAAAACTGCAAGTCAGTATATATATATATACTTATAGTATAGGTCGCATCGTCTCTCCTTTGTTGTTTGAGTCGTCCGCCTATCGGATAGCGCCGATCCGATACTTTTTGACGCGCGCTTGCGTGCGTCGACATCACGCTGGTGTTGCGAGTTGTGATTCGTCGGTTCGTCGGCACCACCACACGTTACAGCTAACAGCACTCGAGCATCTTCGTGTTTCACCGTGTCTCGATTATTGCGAATAACAAATCGTCGACGGAGTAGGAAGAATAGGGAGGGGAGGTATAGTTTTCGCGGTTCAGCTCGCGCACGCCGCCCGCCACCACCGGCGTCCCGTCACAGACGCACGCCGGCAGTCTTCCAGAGACGATCGGATTGGGATAACTGGAGGCTAGCCTGACGAAAAGGAATTTCTTTCCTTTGTTTCTTGCCGCGGGAACGAAGACGAAAGGATAGCGGCCTAGGATACGGCGTCGTTCATTGATCTTCACATCCAACGTCTTGACAAAAGCATAGGTAATTCACCGCTTATTTAGTTGTCTTCGTGAAATTTTAACTGCACACAGCAGCAGCCATTTTTTTTCGACAAAAGGTCGCTCTTTGTGACAAAACTCTGTGACCGGTGAGACCGAGTATACACGTGCGCATTTTTGTTATTCTTTCTTTGACCTTGACTGTTAGACGATTGATTCGTGATTATCAAATTTAAATTTTTTCAATGTTTAATTAAAATTAATAACATGTGACTTCCTCCCTTGAGACAACCTCCCCAGAAAATATTTAAGCTTAAGATAGTTACGCTCATATCATGTGGCAAGTTTTATAAAACATTTTGAATGTTGAAAAATGTTTACTACTTAATTTTTGTAAAAAAAACTATTAAATTTAAGTCTAATAAAAATCTTCTATATTATTAGTTCATTTCATATAGTCATTATATTTCAATCAATACATGAGTATTTTTTATAAGTATAACTTTATTCATTTTAAAAAATGAATGAAAAGTTGAGTAATCGCGTGCGCGAAAATTTCCCGGAAAATTTGTTTCTGGTTTTCGCATACGCTAATAAACATTTCGCGTACGCGATATCGGCCGTAGATACACTCTTAAAAAATTCTAATTCTATAAAATTAATTTTTTGCAAGTAAAAAAAGAATTCTGTATAAATTGTACTTTAAGTATTTATAAATTTAATAAAGTAAATTAATAAATATAATATAAATAAATATCCTGCCAAAACAAACTTTTATTTAAAAAAATAGTTATAACCATTTCGAAGGATTATTAGTTTGATTTAATATACTTTACATTTTAAAATCTGTAAATTAAAATCACGGAAAATAAATCTTGAGATTAAAGAATATTTATTTTATTATTCATAATAATTAATTAAAGAAGTCTTAATAATTAATTAAATTAATTAAAATAATGAATGGACATTAAATGTTTTTATATTGAAATGAATAAGTTTGAAAAGCTCAGAATAATAGATTTTTGTACATTTTGCCAGAGTTTGAAAAGTTTATGTCCATAAAATGATTTTTTTTTCCTTTTTCTTTATTTTTTAATCCAGAAAATGGCAGGCAGAGGAAGTCTGCTTGAATTGATGAAAAAGAAAAAGCTCGAGGAAGAGCAAAAAAAAGAACAACTTAGGCTAGAAGAAGAGCGTAGACTAGAAGAAGAACATTCAAAGCAAGAAGAAAAAATTAGACATGAATATGAAGCAGAACAAGCACAAGGATCTTCTAAAGCAGACACTGCGCCTTCCATTAGTGTAGGCAAAGGTCGAGGCAGTCTCCTCGAAAAATTACGTAAATCAACTTCAACATCAGTATCTACACCGGTTTCAACTACAGCCTCGGTTACTTCAACACAAACTACATCCACTTCAACAGGTCCAGGACGTTCAACCTTACTTGATACCATAAAGAAAAAGTAAGCATTATGAAAAGTATACTGTATTTTATTATATATTTTATTTGCTAATTTTTCAATGTAATTCCATTATTTACTAATTATTATCTACTGTTGAACAATTGCAAATATTACTAATATATAACAATCTAATTTTCACAGTTTTTTATGTAATTAAAAGTCAATCTAAATATAAAGAATATAATTGTTTTAAAATATTTCACATTGTAGAACTGCTTTAGACTCATCAGTACAATGTTCTGGTGAAAACACTGGTGTCTTGGGAAAGTTATCTTCTTTATCACTTGAAGAGACAAAGTCTTCTTTAATATCTGAACCTGAAATAGTTTCAAAACATGGAGAATCGGGAAAATCGTATGTATATTACATCTATTATTTAATATAAACACCTATATATACATTAAATCACTTGAATCATTTTTTTATTAATTTTATGACTTTTCAGGATTCCTCTTACAGCCAATTATATAAACTTAAAAGTTGATAAAAACAAAGGCATGTTTCAATATGAAGTTAAATTTTCGCCCGATATTGACTCGCGGTCTTTCAGATTCAAGCTTTTGAATCAGCACTTGAATGATCTTGGAAATGTAAAAACATTTGATGGAGCTCTTTTGTATTTGCCTATAAAATTACCTGAAGATGTATGTTGCACAATGTACTTCAAAAATTTCATTCTAATACCAAAATCTTTTCCTGAAAGAGCTTTTATTTTATGATTCCAGAGAGTTATATTTGAATCGGTTCATCCTCTTGATGAATCTAGAGTTATATTAACAGTCATTTTTAAGAAACAAATGGCAATGAAAGATAATATATCTTTCTTTAATACATTAATGAACCGAGTGATGCGTGCTTTGCACCTGGTACGTATTGGGAGACAAGATTTCAATCCTTCATGTGCTCATAAGATCCCACAACATCGACTTGAAGTATGGCCTGGATATGTAACAGCAATAAGTGAATTGGAGGGTGGTCTTAAGTTGAATCTTGATGCTACACATAGAGTCATGAGACTCGACACTGTCCGTGATTTAATGTAAGATATTAGTGATTTAATGTAAAATATTATAAATTTTATAAATATACTATAAATGATACCAAATTTTCTTTAGGACTGATATGTATAACAATAAGCCAAATAATTTTAAAACTGCTGTTATGAATGAAATTATTGGTACTTCTGTTTTGACGCGATATAATAATAGAACGTATAAAGTTGATGACATTGATTGGGATAATACACCTATGTTTAAGTTTAAAAAGGGCGAAACAGAGATGACACTAATGGATTATTATAAATTACATCATAAAATCGTCATTAAGGATGTAAAACAACCACTTCTAGTTCATCGATCTAAAGAAAAGTCAACAACTGGCGAGGTATACATTAATACATTACACATTTAGTGAGACAAATACGGAAAGTCTATAGCTAAACAATTTTCCCCCCGTAGTGTATACAACATTTATTGACGTTTAATTTTTTTTACTTTTAATTTCCAGACAATTGAAAAAATTTCATTGCTAGTTCCTGAATTGTGTTTTTTGGCAGGAATTACAGATAGCATAAGATCTGACTTCAGAATTACAAAAGATCTTGCTACTGTTACAAAAGTTGGCCCTGAACAAAGAAGACAAGTCATACGCAATTTTATTCAGCAAGTAAATGGAAATGAAGTCACCAAAAAAATTTTATCTGATTGGGGTTTGACAATAGAAGAAGACACATTAAATTTGACAGGACGAGTTTTAGATCCTGAAGAACTGATTTTTGGAAACGATTATAAGACAAAATCAGATATCGCAGAATGGGCTCGTGCTGCCACTAATAGTAAAGTTCTCAGGACTGTGAGTACTTTTATTTTTGTATATTTATAAATTAAAATTTTTTTGCTTTCTTTCGTGAACAAATTCATTTTAAATTTCAGCCTAATATGATGAATTGGGCAATTATTTGTACCCAACGCAATAAAAGAAATTGTGATGATTTCTTGGAAACCTTTAAAGCAGTTTGCCAAAGAGTAAATATTAAAATAGGTGAGCCCAAAACTGTTTTTCTGAGAGATGATGCTACTGAAACTTACGTAGGAGAACTTCGCAAATTAGTGAAAAATTCTTTAAATATGGTTGTAATAATCTTTCCTTCATTAAGGCAAGATAAATATACGGCTGTAAAAAAGTGAGTATGAAAAATTTTTAATTAACATAATTTTAATTTACAATACAAATGATTGTTTTTTATATTTTAGGGTGTGTTGTATAGAGTCTCCTACGCCATCACAAGTTATTATATCTAAGACCATTTCAAAACCCGACAAATTAAAAAGTGTAACAGAAAAAATTGCTCTACAAATCAATTGCAAATTGGGTGGTGCATTGTGGGCATTAAAGAATCCTTTTGTAAGTAGATATTTCATTTTAATATTATTTTATGCGTGTTAGGGCTCAATACATATGTATTTTATTTCTTTTAGCAAAATGCAATGGTTTGTGGTATTGATGTTTATCATGCTGGAGTAGGACAAGGTGCTAAAGGCAGTGTAGCTGCTTTTATAGCTAGCATAGATAAATTACTTACAACGTGGCACAGTCGAGTTTGTTTACAAGCTCCACATCAAGAATTAATTGATGTGTTGAAACAATGTCTCGTTTCTGCCATTAAAGTATACAGAGAAGTATGTTAAAATTATATTTTTTATATACCTAATAATATATCTTCTAATTTCATAATCTGGAGAAAAATATTTAATTTTTTTCTATTACAGCGAAATGGTCAATATCCTGACAGAATATTCATATATCGAGATGGTGTTGGCGATGGGCAGTTGGATACTGTAAGAAATTATGAAGTGAAACAGTTTTTAGACACCTGCTCTATGATTGAACCTGGATATAAACCTAAATTGAGTGTTATTATTGTACAAAAAAGAGTTAATACACGAATATTTGAGAAGGTGAATGATTAATAAATAATATAAAATATTTTAAATTTAATTTTTTCTTAATATTTTTTTATTTCTTTTTTTAGAGAGCTCAATTGAAAAATCCGCCACCTGGCACTATTGTCGACAGCGAAGTTACTCGCCGTTATTTGTATGATTTTTATCTAGTACCTCAACTTGTAAGACAAGGTACTGTCACACCAACTCACTATATTGTACTGTATGATGGGGCTGAGTTAAAAACTGACCATATGCAGCGATTAACATTTAAATTATGCCATTTATACTATAATTGGCCTGGTACTATTAGGGTACCTGCTCCTTGTCAGTACGCACACAAACTTGCGTACTTAGTTGGACAAAGCATAAAAGCCGAACCAAGTCCGGAATTAAATAATCTTTTATATTACTTATAAATATTCGTTCTTATAAACATTTATTAATTTATTAATTAATGACGTTCGAATTTCTGCGCTTTTTTGACTATACAATTATTTTCAACAAAAAATCAAAAAACGTAAGATTAGGCAGTAGTCATTTTTGTTTTTGTTTTTTTTTTTTTTTCCCGTTAGTTGACTTATACTAAGTTACTTAAAAAGTCATGATTATCTGTTAATATTAAAAAATTGTAGTCACTAGTTCTGTTTAAATTAACTTGAATTTAAACAATTTTAAAAAGCTAGACGACCAATGAACAAATAATATTTTTGCGTTAACACAAATATTGTGATAGGTTACAAAATTTACTTATATGACTAAGAATAAGTAAATGTACAGTATGTATCAACCTACAAAGATACTTGTTTTTTCTAAAATTAGAATTAAATTTTAGATACATATTTTTATACTTCGATTTTGTAATGAAAGTTAAGATTTATGTTAGTAAAACATTAACGTTTCAATAAACAAACCTTTTTTTATTTATAAAACAATTTTGTTATTCCAAATTCTGTCTTGCAGTTACCTGCGCGTAAATTTAATTATTCTCCGAAATGCAACCTGTAAAATGAGGGTAGAGGTAAAAAAAAGTCTGGTTACATTGAAGACATACGAGGTATTCTTCTTTCGAAAATTTTGGTCGATTTGTAGGACGACTGAGGCGCATTTAACTTTTTAAGAGCTGAATAATTCAAAATAAATAAGTTTAAACCTATTCTGCTTTTCGTATTTATGTTAAATATAGTAGAGAAGCATTAACGATTGCAATACTAATTTGGTTGAATTTTCGCAATGTTATTGATACAAAAATATAAAAAAAATTTCAGTAATAAACGTAACATTTTGAAAACTTAGATTTACGATCATCTTTAATTTTATTGTTAAAAGACACTTTGAAAATTTTTTGCTTGAGGTAGCATGAGCGGCGAGTGCCGTATCAAGCTGGGGGCCCCGAGAAGGGCTTTCTGATATTACTAAATTTTATGATTAAACTTTAATAAGAAACATGTATTTTTATTTCTAAACAAGTTAATGTAGAAACTATGCCTATTAAATATAAACTAAAAAGAAAATTAGAATTTTTTTCCCGTTTTAGATAAGGGTGCTGTTATAATTCACACTCCTGGTGTATATATCTACACTTCAGCCGCTATTATTTATTTATTTTTATCGGCAACCCATTATTATTTTTATACTGACAGAATCCTTATAATAAATACTATAACCACCTACTTTTTTGTTAAGAAATAGTATTTTATAATAATGTCATGAATGAGTTCTCAGCAAAAAAAATAGACGTGGCCATAAGCTCCGCATTATGCTTCCACATGGCATTTTTACTTAGAGAATCGACGAAATTGTAATAAAATTTAGTTAATGACAGGTTGTAAGGTATTCTTAACCATTTGAGCACTCTGCAACGCTAAAAATAAGAATGTTATTTCATTAATACTGGTCAAATACTACGGCCCTGTTAGTGTATGTTATACATAGTAAGAACGGATTTTTATTCTATGCATAAAGATTTCTTGAAAATTTGGTCGGTGATCGTCTGATTTCAACATACTATTGTAAACTATAGAATAAACAATTATTTGCACGTTTATTTTTGAAGAACTTACTTATTTTTAACTTACAATAGGAAAATTAATACTTAAAAATTATTCTTCTCCCATAAGAGCCTGTATTTAAAATACAAATTTCAACGAATTTTAACATTTTTTTCCTTTTCCATTTAGTCGGTGACCCTATTCGGAACAAACTCCATTAAATAGCTTGGAATTTCAACTTTCGATTAGGATTTTTGTTATTAGATTCTTATGTTTTTAAAAAGCCGCCGGAGCCACCTTAAATCTAGACCATACAATCGAGAACTTTTAATGTGTAAAATGGAAATAAGGTTAGAAAAAATTCTTTTTCATATGGTTTTGTGGTACAACAGCTACTCAAGAAAGCCTTATTCACCATCATAAAAACTGTTACAACTAAAATACCAAAATTTTATGACATTAAATTTCACTGATAACTCACAAGTGGCGTTAAATGATCATTTGCTATAGTATGCAATGGGTCTGGTTCTATACAAAGACATATTTGTTGTAAATTGTAAGAATCGGAACACATTTAAGTATCATAAGAAATTGTTTTTTAAGTATAAACTATCAGTCAACGTTATCATTTCTGATAAAATAAGCTAAGCTACAGCTTCATAAGTTAATTTTATGCAGAGATCCGCATTTTCAATATATAAAAAGATTATTAAAGTAATAATTAAACTTGAAAAATCATTTAGAAATCCCTAATTAGAAAATTTTTGTTAATATGATAATATACAATTGTTTGTGTTTTTATTATCTTTTCTAGTAAATTTATTCATTGGGAAAGACAGAATTGACTTCAACGTTGAATATATACACGTTTTTAAAATTTATTAAAATAAAAATAATTATAAAAAAAGTCAGTACGTAAAATTTTTAACTTTATTCATGCTTCTTATTCAATTAGATTCCGAATTGTTTTGAAGGTATTGTAAAAAAATGTCCAAATAAATTATCACATATAAATGTTCTTTTAACATCTATTTAATAATATAATATTTGCTTTTTCTTTAGGTAAGTAGTTCATCCACGCGTTATAGTTTGTAAGCTCAGCAAGAGCCAAGAACACAGCTTATATGCCATATATTCCTCGTTCTTTTTTGCTCTCGTGCATGTCGTCTGCTATTTGGGTTTATAATCATTCATATCTTTTCAAAAACTTCGGTTTCATACATATTTCAGAAACGTATAAGAAAAAGACGAATTTTATTTTTCTTAAGTTATGTTTTTCATTTTGACTTACTATTTTTTTACGATACATTATTATTCCCTATAATAAGTTATATCATAGCTATAAAGTAATACTATTATTCCCTATTTTAGGTTATACTGTGCTCATTCACTATCGACGTAAAATTATAATCGTTTTCAATGATTTTTTTTCTTGAAAATTAGATTGGCAACTTAAGTTAAAAAATTGTGATAATTTTTTTGTTCATTGAAGACTATAATACAATTTTTTGGTGTCTTAGTTCCATTTTCACGAATATTAAAGAACTACTTTAATACAGTTTTTTTTCTATTATGAGATGTGCTAGTTAAAACTAGTATCAGCGTAATAACGTATAATAGCTAGGAATGAATTAGTATTTTGAACTCTTTAAAAATTTTATAAGTTAAAGACCAATACAATAATCAGTTCAATTTTTAAAATTCAGCTTATTCATTTTAATTACCTTTTGTTAACATTAATTACCTTTCATTTTAATTACCTTTTGTTACACATTTAAACCCGCTTTTCTCAGATTACGTAGTTAATAATCTATGATATAAATAAGATACATAGTTGCGCAAATACAATACTAAAAACACATATTAAGTATTAAATTTAGAAATCGTAAAACTTTCCAGTGACATCAATTTTTTACCACGTGCGGGGGAAATCCAATGAAACAACGGGTTTTATAAATAGTTTTTGCAAATAAAGTTTTAAACTTTATTATGAGTTTTAATTAAAAAGTTTGAGTATTATAAAAAAAGTATTTTTTAAAGTTATTTGATGAAAATAAAAAATAAAAGCTTTGTTTTTTATCATTGTAATATTTATATATTTTTATAATATAAAACGTTCACATTTTTTAGTTATCTGACATCAATTATATTTATTTTCTCAATTTATTATTGATACTATTTATGATGATATAATAATTGAGTCATCATTTAAATGTGAAGTAACTATCCGCTGGTGAAGCAGACTTTCAGAAGTAGGAGTAGAAATCTGCAATTAAGTTAGATGCTATACCAACATGCGAGATTATTTTCTACCTTATCGGTCTCATATGATACATTTTATATTTGTCGTACATACATTTCTAAAGAATAACATTTTATTTCCTTCATGATTCAAAATTTCCTACAACTTCTGTTACGTTTTGAAGAAAATAAAAATGCTTGTGTAGGTAAACTTGAACTACTTTTATTAATAAATTGAACAAATATTTATGAAAAATATTTAAAAAAAAAATAGTTTAAAAAATTTTTAATTAATGTTAAAAACAAATTATTGTTCCGAGTATTCAATAGTACGTTTTAGTTATATTTAGTTGAATATAGACGAGTATAACATTGAATCTACACAAATCTATTTTTAAGTTAAAGTAAATAATTTAACTTGAGATTAACCATAATAAGTATACGATTCTCATATACGCGAAATGTATGAATTAATTAGATAGGGCAATTCTTGGTGTTCCCAAATAAAAAAAGAATAGCGGATTTACTTGTTAAAAATGTCTTTCTGAACAATAAAGTAAAAACTATACTGATTAAGATATAATTTTTTTTCTCTTTTTAAAAATAAATATTCTATTCTAAATATTTGACCCCGTTGTGTTCTAATGGCTATTTTTTCTATCTGGTGTACAGAGCTGCTAAAAATGTTTTCATCACTTCTATAAACTTTTGTTATCGCCTTTTGAGAATAATGTTTCTTAAATTATACTATTTATCTTGAGCAAGAATGAATTTCTAGATAATCTTCTTAGTTTAAAAGCAGCTTAACAATGAACATGAAGTAGATATTAGGAGAAAACAAACATTGTCGGGATAAAATCAGTCGTTTTACACGCGTATCACGAACTGCTGCCTTTCTCTCTCTTTCATTCAATGGAGCATTGGAGCCTTGTAAACGGAAAACAGCGTACCGAAGCCGCGCTCTCAAACGACCTCGCGGCCAACAAATTTTGCGCCTCTCCGCGAGCTCCACGCGCGTATCGACTTCCTCTCCTCTCCTTCCAATGCCGCGCTTCTGCTGCATCACGCAACAAACATCGCGCCCACGCTGTAAAAGGGACGGCCGCAAAAATACCGAAAGCTGCGTAGTTCCGTCGCTACATATTCCGAGCATTAAAAGCAGAAAGATAGGTGGTATAGGTAACACATCAGATACGCGAGAGTGCAGAAAGAGAACAGCATATATATGCATAAGAGCAAGCGAAACGTTCCCAAAGTTGACCGTTGACGTTGTCGCACGCGCACACACGTGTGTATATATATACCTACGTGTACGCATACGTCGTCGGCGGCGGCGAGCGAGCCGTGCGCGCGATTCAACAACAAGCGAGTACTTATATATATAATGAGAGATGCAGTGTCTCTTTCTCCTTCCGCGCGCCGCCACCTATATACGCAGTAGTGTGTGCGTGTGTGTGTGCCTGTTGTGTGTGCGCGCGCGCAAATCGCAGCGACTGCGGCAGCCCGACGGAAAAACAATCCGCGGCAGCTATCCCCGTCTCTTTCTCTCTCTTGGGAGATCAGAGCGCGAATGCTGCTGCATGCCAGCACCTCACTCCCTCTCTCTCCCGCTGGTGCGCGCGAGCGGCCGATCTAGTGTATCGAGTCGCGCAACTCTCTCGCGACTCGGCGCTAGCACACGTAAAGACGTAAACACGCGCGCGCGCGCGCTCCGTTCTGCTCGCTCCTCTCCTCTCCCGCAGCACTGCCGCGCTATCACCGTCTCGCTCGTGCCCGTGCGCACGCGGGAGCATGCCGTCTCTCTCACCCGCTCCCCGCGAGCCGCCGCCGCCAAGCAATCCGCCATTCGAGTGGTTAGCGCCTGCGTACAGCTTGTTTACAACTGCGAAGCTTACCATACTACACACATGACCTTTCCAAGATGGACACGAGCGCCCGTCGTCTTATTGCCTAGCGTGCGCAAAAGCAGCAGCAGCAGCAGCGGAGCAGCCTGCATCTGCCTCTGACGTGCTCGAGCCCCGGCCGCGTGTTCGCCGAGTGCAGCAGCCTGCAGCTGCTGCTCCTCCGAGAGAGCTGGCCTGGCCCAGAGTCTGCTAAGCCCACACCGCCGCCAGCCAGTAGCAGCAGCAGGTTCACAACGTGTGCCGCGAGTGCAGTGCAGTGCGTCGCAATCCGCGAGGCCTCGCTACGCCGTACCCGCGCTATCGCCGCGAGGATATCGCTCCCGGACGTGCTTTCGTAGCCCGCGGCCAGCCCCGCGCGAGCGGCGGCTCACCGTGAGAGGAGGACAGCGGGAGGGAGTGTTCGAGTGCGCGTGGACCGCAGCCCGCCCTGACAGCCGCGGGCAGCCCCAGGGCTCGAGGTCGTGAGCTTGCGCGCAGGGGACGTGGAGAGAGAGCGGAGCGAACCGAGACGACGTGTCCGCAGTGTTGGCTCGTCAGCTCGGCGCCTATTGCGCACATGAGCCTCGCTCCTCTTGGCCTTGAGACGCCGCGAGAGCCGAGGGAGGAATTCGCGCAGCTACGGGTCGGAGCTACCGCTACTCCAGTGTCGTCGCGGTAGTCTTGTTTTGCAAGAGCGAGAGGAGAGAGATAGAGCGAAAAAGAGGGAGAGCCAGATTGGAGCAGCAGTAGTAGCAGCTGCAGGGCAGCGGGGAAAGGGCAAGAGCCAGTGCTGGCAGTACCGGCACGCGGGATGCTGTTGGCGGAGCCGAGACGCTCCCCCAAGCAGACCGGCCGCGCGGGCGCTGTCTAGGGCGCGGCGAGCGGGACAGACGACAGCGGGGCGAGGAGCGATAGGTGTGCGCGCACAGGGGGAGTGATACGGACGGTTGGCGGAGAGAGCCGACGCGTCGCGAGAGAGAGAGAGAGAGAGAGAGAGAAAACGAGCGCAGCCCTCGCGCCGCAACACGTGCTCCTGTCGCAGCGGCGTCGTCACACCTGCCATGCTGCCGAGGCCCGCGGCTGACCGGGCCAACACCTGAAAAGACGGCCTACACCAGTAGCCTGCTTTCCCCCCCGAGGCTGCTGCGCTCAGCCCTCCGCGTAAACAACAGCAGCGGCGGGGGCGGCGGCGGCGCAGGCGACGGCAAGAGTGGCGGCAGCATGTCCTCGCCGTCAGCCCAGTCACCGGGGGCCGTCATCCTCGCCGCCCAGCTCAAGAAGCTCAAGACTCTCAGGAAGAAGTACTTCGTTCTGAGGGCTGAGGCGCCCGGTCACTCCGCCTGCCTCGAGTACTACGACACCAAGAAGAAGTTCGAGAACAAACAGCCGCCCAAGCGCACCATTTCCGTGCGCAGCTGCTTCAATATCAACAAACGGAAGGACATCAAGGGTAAGCACGTCATCGCTCTTTACACCAAGGACGACTGTTTCTGCGTCGTTCTCGAGACCGAGAAGGAGCTTGACGAGTGGCTCAACGCTCTTCTGCTTCTCCAGAACGGCGACCAGCCGGATGGCGAGCAACCACGGCCTACCTTCGGTACGGATGACAAACGGTTGCTTAGCTTTTCTTTTATTCGTTTTACTCACCTTACTTTCTTCTTTACTTGTCCCCAGAACATGTTTGGCAAATTATCATGCAGAAGAAAGGACTCGGTGAGCGCAGGAATATTGTTGGGCCTTACAGGCTGTGTCTCACTGATCGATACCTGAGTCTTGTTAAACTTGGAGCAGATGACAAGTCTGATGCCATTGACTTTCCTGTAAGTGTGTTTCCTGTTATAGCAATAATAGACTGTGAATTCTTTTAATCCAGTGTATATTTCACCCTTAGCTAAGTTGTATTAGGAGGTCTGGATGTATGAATTGCATCTTTTATTTGGAAATGGGACGTTCTGCTCCAACTGGTGGTGGAGAATTCTGGATGGAGGTTGAAGATCAAAATATTTCACAAAACATGCACATTGCCATCAACACTGCTATGGCCAACTCAGGTATCCCAAAAGATGATGGCCCCCGTCAAAGAATGCGTAGTTCTTCAGCAAATGAAGCTAGTAAACCTATATCAGTACTGCAAAGACGACATACTGCACAAAAGCTACATAGTTTTTCACCCTTAGGTAAGCTTTCTATCAACTTTGTTATTTAGTCACTATTCTTTAAGAATATATTACTTTGCTGTCAGCAATTCTTTTGCTACATTGTATCACAGTGTAGTGACTCACCAGCATTCAATGGACAAGTTTTAATTGATGTTTGTCATACTGTGTTAAATATTGCTGACTCATGTTAATCACAAATAATATGCAATAATTCATCTAAAAGCATTTCATGAAAAATGTAAAAGTTAAATTACTATTGTGTGAGCGTTAAATACGTGTATAATTTAGTGTTTTAACATTTAATTTTAAGTTAATATAATACTCTTATTATTAATATCATAATATGGTAGTATAAATAATTGCATAGATTAGATTCATAATCATTAAAGATAAAAGAATAAATAACATCAACTATACCAAGTAAGGCGTACAAGAATATGGTTTAGATTTATTAAAAGTGAGCTTGTAAGTAACACACGTGGGTTGCGGGCTTTACAGAGGAACAGAGGATGCACGAGGAGCAGGTGGGACCATTAGAGGAGCAGAACATCACTGCATCTGCCCCTACACAGTGTAGTCAATCACAGACTACCTCTACTTCCAATACACAGGGTCTGTTCTGTCACAGTAGCTGTACGCTTTTTTTATTCTCTTTCTCTTGTGCTCATGCAACTTCTTACTTTTGGATAGGAAAAATCAGTTAAATGTCAATATGTTTATATATATTTATTCTACGTAGAGAGAAATTACATTTTTATCCTTCTTCTATTTTTTTTTACTTATATATATTTCTATCTACGTAGATTTTCCTTGATTTTTCCAGCATTGGAGTGTGAATAAAAATAAAAAAAACATTTTTATTTACTTATTTCTTTCATGTAAATTAAATCATTCCAATGCTAGCTACTACATGTGAAAATTTTTCGAGTGCTTTCGCTATTTGCCATAGTATTGGATTTTAAAGGAAGTTTGCAATGTACCCACTGGTTGCTTAGCTCATTTTATATTTATTTTTTTCAATGTTTTGTTTTACATTTTATACTGTTATAGATATTTGATTGATTATTAAAATTGTAGTAGAGTTAAAAAATTTGATAAGTTAAATTCCACATCCTAGAAATACCTAAGTATCAGTAATAAAAAAAAGAACTGTTTATTTACACATAGTAGAAGTAAGAAAGTTGTATATATGTACAATTTATATATAGAATCATAGGTTGATCATAGTAATTATCAAGTACTTATAAAAGAGATGATAATTAATTGGCAATTATGGTTCAACTTGGTGAAGAAAGAGACTGCTTATAATGTTGACAAAATTATGTGGGCAGCAGATGGCCTTTAGAATTAAGAGGCTGTATGGTTTTGGAAAGCTATATTTTATTGATAAATGAATGAAAAATAACTTTAGGAAAACTGTTTAAACTAAAAGAAAATGGGAGAATGAGGGCTGTGGTATAAATTTACAGCTGCTGTTGGTGTAACTGAGAGCGGAACTGTGGGGACAATCGCCTGTACTAAAATCAGCGCTGCCATTACGAATAGACGTCGACACTCGGTAGCGAGTCATCCGATCCTTTCCACCAATAACAATATATCCCAATCCATTCATGCCAATACAACATCATCGTCGAGCACCACAAGCACTACCACAACCGCGACTATTTCCCATCAGAGAACCCTGTCGCTGCTCCTAGCCGCTGTAGCTATGAATCAAACGCAATCATCCAAAAGATCTGTGTTACGCTGTATGTATTCTCTCTGTCTCTTTCTCTACATCAGACTCTTTAGCATCGTGCAAATCTCTTGTTGCTCTTTACTCCTTTACCCATCTCATTGAAAAGAAGAAATATTACAAACGGTATCCTTTACCAGCAAATATAAAGTGCTTTCATCAATGTATAACACAGTGTGTATCCTCTTGTCAAATGGCAGTGTTGCCTTTTGAGACATTTATACCAAACATCTTGTGAAACACTCTTCTTCTGATTGGGCGCTGTTGTCTTCATGTCGCCTGCATGTTGCGTGATTCATCTGGTGCTTTATTTATTTTTTTTTTTTTATGACTCTTGTAAAACTAATATATATGTACACAAATATACTTGTGTTTAGGCATTATGTAATTTTAACACGGTTTTAATGCAGTTCAGCATTCACTTCTCCCATCTTCTTTCATAACAGTTCTATCTTCAAAGGGATTCATATTTTTCGTGCTTGAGTTTTGGTTTTCCAATAAATTTGATTCATTGTACTATTCATTGCAATATTACTAATCACTTATATTCTTTATTTTAATTTGAGTCTCGCTTTCACTTTTTTGTAAAAGAAAGTCTATACATTATGTATAGTTTACAAATTTTATACACTTATATATGTGCTACATGTATGTAATATATATAATATACATGCATAAATTATCTTTTAGCATATAGCAAGTTGATCACTGCATGTGTCATATATTTTTATTTGAACATAAAAACATTGTTATGAAGAACAAAGAGAATATTAATCATTATTTATTACATTTTTAATATTTACAATTGCAATTTTGAAGATATCTGACAGTGAATATGTATGTTGACAACTGTGCTGCTCAACTTGTTTGTTATGTTTTTATGGCTTTACTTGGTTTAATATACATCCTTAAAAGTTAAAGCAAGACAACGGTATACAATAATAATATATTTCTCGTTATTAGCTCCCGGTACTTGTACAACTAATGCCATATTTACCAGTTCCACGTTATAATACTGTACATATATATTATTGTATTTTCTAATTTATCTCTATCTTTGATTTAACAATATAATAAAGAAATTAAAAAACTTCTTGGTGCTCCTATACATGATTGTATATAAACATGCAAAGCATTGTACTAAAAATTGACAAAAATATTTATAATTATGACTAACTCTTAACTTGTTTAATATGCTGGGAATAATGGTATTGGCTTTCAAAAGAAATTTTCTGCACCCTGCTGCACGGTGGCTGCGTCTCAGCATCGGCGAGATTTTTCGCTAGCCTCTATTGATAACTTTTTTCATTCATTATATATTTTCAGGTGTGCCAACCGTACGGGATAGATGTGACAGTTTGCCTTCAAGAGCACGTACAACAAGTGAGGGTCCAAGTACCATAGCCTCAAGTGTTGCAACTGTTATTGCTGCTCAGCAACAACAGCAATCTCAACAACTACAGCAACAACAATTACATCAGCAGCAACAACAACAGCAACAGCAGCAATATACAAGAACTTCCCATTTGGCACCTCACGTGCCAAGGCCCCATTCCATGCACAGTCGAGTAATAT
The DNA here is from genome assembly GCA_035583055.1 of Torymus tubicola. Classification (NCBI taxonomy): domain Eukaryota; kingdom Metazoa; phylum Arthropoda; class Insecta; order Hymenoptera; family Torymidae; genus Torymus; species Torymus tubicola. Next base: position 10,744,231 of record JAWWEQ010000055.1, on the reverse strand, counting down.
CATATTCACCACCAGTTTCCTCCATACCTATCAGTCCAGCTTCAGCTGCGTGTTCTACAGACTCAGCTGGATCATCCTTGTCTATGGACGATGCTTCTGAAAACATGATGGAGGAGAGCATTTTGTCCAAATATGGGCATTCTCTCACACCAGACGAGCCTGTTATACTAGAGGAGAATGGAGATGATTATGTACCTTGGTCAGCCAATAATCAGCCAAAGTACTCACCTAATTTCAAGTCCTGCTCTCCTTCACAGGTGTGTAACACAAAAATGTTAAGAATATTTTTCTATAAAGAAGGGCTTTTTTATTTTATTGAATTCTTATATTAGATCTTATAATTAACTGCTTAGTTAATATATCATCGCGCGGTCACTCCTAAGGCTCTTTCTATACTTGCCTTCGGAGCGCTCCCGCGCTCCTTGATATTGGTAGTAAGTAAAATATTCATTTCATATATTAAGGTAATACTTGTATTACCTTGAGTGGCATATATACCAAATATTTATGCCTTAAATACTATAGCACATAATATTGAAGTAAATTTTAAAATTTTTCTCATAATAAGGAAACATTAATAAACCAAACTGATGACTCATAGCTTTCATAATGTTATTTTTAAAGTTATTTAGCCATTAGCATTATATTCTATTATACAATCTTCTTCTTCTCTAATAAATTATTACACATCGTAACGTATGTAACCGCGCGTGTGTGTTTAATATAGAATGTCACGTAAAATAAAAAGAACTCGGAATTCTTCCAGTCGTAAATGAACCGTGTGGAATGGATTACAGATATTTTTAACTATCAACTCTCATCAGAAGTGACTTACTCCATTTCCTACTGAAAGATTTCAAATTTTTTGTTATATTAGATATTTTCGATTTTCTATGTCGAGTTGTTATTTTAGATTTATTCGAAGTTATATTCCTCTATATAATAATTATAAGATAAGGATTAACTAATTGAGCTGACGGATGAGAGAAGGGCCTTAGCGCTCGAGAACGGCTCGAAGCCCCTCACACATTATAATTATCTGGGCAAATCGGCAATCTCGAATTCGGATTTTGATTATTGATTCTAGTAAAGAATTCAATAATGCATTTTTTTTTATTTACGCAGTATGTCTACAAGCGATTTGTGTTTTTGAGTTATTTAACAAAAACGCTCATTTTTGCTAAAAATTTTTTAATTTGTTTCTCCTTAAACCTGCCAAATCTTTGATGTGTTTAAATATTTTAATTGAAATTTTTATATAAAATTCTTTTATATATTCTACGAGTATTTGAATGTTTATAAAACTTAAAAAATATTTTAGAGCCATATAATTAATTTTCGGAATTTTTTTTTAATAAATCGCCATGTAGGTATTCATTCAATAAACAAAGTTGAGTTACGACTTCACTGGCTTCGCTCGGATAACAAACGCACACTCGTGCAAGAATTATTTATTGCTCTACTATCGAAAAGCATTATTAGTTTTTCAATATATTTAATAATAAATTTTAAAAAACTCAAATCTTTTATGTATAATTATAACTAATATAAAAACGAATAAAAATTTGTATTAATTTATAGCAGAGTTCCTACATGGAAATGTATAGTCCCTGCAGTTCCAGTCCTGGTAGAGGAGCTTACATGCCAATGAGTCCTGCCACAGGTGTCTCCCATTCACGAGCTTCATCCCTTGTTGAGGATAATTCAACTTTACCCGATGGTTATGTGCCCATGGCACCAGCAGGTGATGATGGTTATGTTGACATGGATCCTTCTAATAATCATAATGGTCACTTTCCTGATGACATGTCACAACATGGTGGCAGTAGTTGTTCTGTTACATCTGGTACACCAAGTACAGACATGCGGTTTTCGGAATATCATTTAGACAAGGTTACTAGTTATTTTACACCTGGAGAAGACTTGCAGGCAAGACAAACTAGAGCTTATTCTGTAGGTTCAAGGCCAGAACCTGCCAACAGGCATCGAAAAAATAGGTAATTCTAGTTAGAAATTTGACGATTCTAATTTTTATTTAAAAAAAATATAACTATAAAAAAGAAAGAAATTTATGTAACATGTAATAAAAAAATCTATCAATGAAACTTTTTAAGATCAAGATATATTTAAATAAAATCGTGTTTTTTATGATGTATAGTAAAAATATGATTACATCTACTGATTTTTTATCTATAGACGCAAATGCTTCATTCATGTTTTAAATTTGTATATATTTTTCTTCTACAATTTTCACACTAATTATTTCTTAGCAATTTTACTAATAATATTTTTTTTTTTAAACTGCATTTTGCATTGATAGTTGTATCTATTTACAAATAAGTATTGTAGAAGTAATTTTCCATAAATTCATTTTTTCATTTTTAGACTGGATGTTGCTCAACAAGAAGCCAGTAGAGTTCGAGCTTTTTCCGTGGGTAGTCGATATAAGAGGCCTGAAATAAGTAGGCTCGTAAATGTCGTTACTGCTCCACTAGTCGCTGGCATAGAGAATTCACAATCCAGCAAGTCAAATTCAGCACCTCTCTTATCAAATTCGTGGGGTCATAATTCTGGTTGTTCTGTCACTTCTGAACAAATGGAAGACCTTATGGAAATGGACTTTTCTAGACCCAACAATCCAGTCACACTCTTATCACCTCCATCTTCATACTCGCAATCACAGTCGCAATCGCAATCGTATTCAACTGCCACCGATACCAGTTCCTATGTCGATATGTCTCCCGGACAGCCACCAATATCAACCACTGCCCCCTATGTTGACATGAACGGACCAACCAAGGTGCGTAATTTACATTTTTTCGTGATGTCTTTGCTTCTTAAACTTTTTTTTTTAATTTTCTTTGAATGATAATGTAATAATACAATATGCAATAAGGGAATCATCAATTTTACTCCTCTTACATGTAGAATTTTTTTCCTGACTTAACTCAACTTGCAACTTTTTTGATATGAAAAAGTAAGGCGTGAAATAAAATATTTTATTTCTCCGTTTTTAAGCAATTGATGTATGTGATAAAAAAAGTGGCGATTGTAGTGGAGTCGGAAATAAAAGAACTTTCAAATTTTTAAAATCAATAATTTTGATTAATTGTATAATATTACTTATGAACTGTATTTAGAGAATAATTTTAAAAATAAATTTGTATAATAGATAATTTATGTAATATTATTCAATAATTTTTTTGATACTTACGTATATATAGACTAAAGAAAAAATAGAGTTAGTTAATTATAAAAATTCATTTTTGAAACAGTGTATGTGCGCATATGCGCATTCATACACAAGCCTGTACAATGTTAGCATATTATTCTAGATTTAGTAAATGTGAATATGCATATAACGTTAATTTTTATATTGTTCTTATAGATGAATCGGAATAATAATAACGGTAATAATAACAACAATAACAACAACAACATTACCACTGCCAATCACAACCATAATTACAACCACTCTTTGGTAATGGTTTCTACTCATAAACCAGTCATTACGCAGGTTTCAACAATGTTGAAACCTGTTGAAGAAGCTGAATCGGCCTATATGAGAATGGATGGGCCTTTGGAGGATTGGTCTCATTCTGGTATAAGTCCTAAACAAATACCGTCACCTTGCCAGGACGAGTACGTGCAGATGAATGGACCACCAGGTGGTACGAGAACAGCGCCCATGGACTTACCTCAACCTCGACGACCACCTGACGGCTATGTTGAAATGAAATTTAAAGATAAACCAGGTTCAGATCAGGAGTACATAAATATGAATATGGGGCTAGGTCGCCGTAGACACCACAACAATAATAATTGCAAGAAAATATGTTCGTCACCTATTGCAATACAACACAGTGGCAAATCTTCCAAAATCCCAAACTTTTTACCACTCAATGGCAGTCCAAGCTCAGAGAGTTTAGCGAGTACTCCAGCAACGCCACCTCGAGCTACACCAACTGGTTCCACGGCAACAATATTTCCTTTCTCTCTTAATAGCCCTCAATCACCTATTAAACCGTTTACATCACACGTCGACGCTGAAAAGTCTTCATCTGTTGGGGACATCTCTACAAAAAATGAATGCAGCACCGTGCTGTCAGTTACAAGGAAGATTTCAGCACCTAGTCCTTTGCCGGGGGTAGACGGTTGTCCTTCTTCAAAAAAAGCTCACGACAACCTAGATAACCACATATCTGCAAACCCACCCGTAAGGTGTGTTCTCGCTTTTCACTGATCTATACGGAGCGTTCATTTAAGTGCTACGGCAGCATAAAGTTACTGCACGCTAATGAAGCATTTTTGGTTTATATTATTAGCGTACGAATTTTAGCACGCGCAGCATGATACTCCTCACTGCTACACGAGTAAACAATATATGCGCGAAGGGTAGCTACACCGTACCAGTGTAGTTTAGAAGCTGCCATGCGTCAATAGCAAGAGTTGATCATACCACGGTGGTATGAGATTTTTTCGAAAGAATCGAAGAGTTGTGTTGCACGAATTCCATGCTCTCGTGGTATGGACTTGCTGCCTTCGGCGCATGGAAGCATCTCCTGCTATTATCGTACGGTGGCACTACACTACTAGCATGAATCTTATACTTTTGCAATCTTCGTGTTATGCCACCGTAGTACTAATACTAACTATACCCTTAAAATCTGAATATGTGCTACATTTACATGGACTCCATGCTAATCAAGTAAAACAAAAATTTATGCTTCTATAGTGCGAGCCTCCGTACCATCATAGCTAAATTGAGCTCTCCGTGTAGTCAATTATTTTATATATTTGAAATTATTAGTACTGTGAAAATAGAAAAGTTTACTTTTAAAGTATTAGAATTATTTAAATTGTAAATATTAGTTTTTTAATAAGTTTTATTTAATCTGATTAAAATATACCTATTTGATATCTTTTTAAGTAATGGTGCGTATAATATAAATTTTAACAAGCTTTTAAACTATAGCTCTATATTATTTAACGTAAAGAATGAAGAGAAAATTACTAAAAATATGAGCTGTTATAAATTTTATTTAAAATTTGTTATTTATTGTGAATACTAACTGTCATGAATTAAGTCACATTTCATTTCACAGACACATTGGGATACCCAAGAAACAAAATAATTCTGGTATTTGTGGTGGTAACAATACCATGGCTGGTAAAGACCCACCACGTCATATAGCAAATTCAACAGCATTATCGCAAAAGTTTTCGGACCTGACACTGTCGACAACACGGTTCGTCACCGCCTCACCAACGAGTCCTACGCCTTCAGGTTTTAAGCCTGTGTCGAAGCCTGCTTCTCCTAAAATCATTGACGACACAACACCGACGCCTACACCTACGCCTACGCCTACACCAACTCCGACGCCCACACCGAGCCCCTTGGATAGTGAAGGCTACGAAAAACTTCAACCTGGCGCGACACTTCTGCATTATGCGAAGCTCGACTTGCCAGAGACCTCCGGAGCTCCGCCTGTTTCACCTACCCCCGTTCAGGAGGGATTCAACTATGCGGAGATCGACATGTCTAAGCTTAAACAAAAGTAGGCTTAAACACGCATCAAATAAAACACTCCGACACTTGTAAAGAGATACCGCCGAAATTCTGACGTGTTGTTGGTGCTCGATGTTGTTCCGATCTTATCGTAATTGATCGGACCGTTAACAAATGCGCCTTGTAAATAGAAAATCATGTATGTATTCTTTTAAAAAATTCGATTGATTCATGTATACATACAAAACGTTTAATTGTAAGTATATATATAAAATATACATATATAAATATAATATTAACGATTAATAAAGTAGAAACGTCGATTACTTTTTTTTTTTTTTTTAATTTTATTGCTTTGTAAACTGTTACTCTCTTGATCTTCCCCATATAACCATTTTGCTTGGTACTTGTTGAAAATAAATATGAAGATTATTTATTTTACAAGATTCGAAGAAATATTAAGGAGAAATAAAGGACAATTTAACTGCCAACTTTGTAATATTTATTTAAAATATATAAAAGTTCCGTTTTTTTGTACAAATACATCATTTTAACATTAATAGATTTTCAACAATTGTATAAATCACAAAACAGTAGAATTTGATAATTTTTGAAACTACCATATTTTCTAACTATGAACAAGAGCACATTATCAATTTTTATGTGATATGCTCAGGTACAATGTATTACTTTATTCAAGTTAAAAAAAAATAAGTGAATTTCGTAATAAATAGATAATTTACTAACTAATGTGTGGAAAACATAATTATTTATTTAGAAACTAAAAAAAAAAATTATTTAAATATTTATTACATTTTTCACTTTTTTCTGTAAACATTAGAGGTATAACATAATTGTAGATTAATATAAATCAAGGTGATAGAAACATGCATTTTTATGCTATCAATTAGATTTTTTTAATTATTAGATATTAGATAAATGGAATGTTTGTTGTTTATTTATTTTTCTTTTAATCTTATAATATTTATTAATTAATTACTTAAAATATTAAAATCACGAAATAACGTGATTCTTAATACAATATAAAATGATTGACTATTTTTTAAAAATTGTTTGAAATGCTTGAATAAAAATACAAAATTTGATATACTCTCACGAAAATACATTAGATTTAATTTCATTTTTATTTTCGTTAAAATATATTGTAATATTGTTTCAAAAATTATTATTTTACAAATTACAAGTTAATTGCAACTTACTAGTCACTATTTTATTTATGTACAAATTCATCGAAAGAAGTAGCTATTGTATAAAACCTAAAGAAAAATTATGTATATATGATTGCATGAAATTCAATAAAATAATTTTGTGTATTTCAATTATACACAAACGAAAATTATATTTTACTTCTTAAGTCGATTAATTTACATATAACTTTAATTCATATATACTTTTTTCTTTGGGTGCAATAACGAATCTTAATTTTTTAAAATTTAATATTAATATTGGTCTATTGTAAATAATGTATATTTTTGTTTAAGAAGTATGACATGATAATAAATTATAAATTTAGTTACATGCTTACAGGTAATATACATTAGCAAGTGCAGAAACGGTATTGTAACGGAATTGTTATAAAATAAAGATAAGTAATCATAAAAAAACTTTTAGATAGTATTGAAGTACATCTGTTCAAAAGTAATAAAATAATTTTGCTCCTAAAAGTAATAAAAGTCTAAATTTTTTCTCTTTGTGATACTCAAATAATATTTTGCTTTTGGGATGATATCAATTGTTTTATTAACAATTAGTAACCAATATTTTAGTAATTTAATTTTTATTTTAATGTTATTTCTATTCAAACAATATTACTTATGTTAAATTATAGGTGTTAATTGAACTTTATAATTACTTGAACTATTGATATATAAACTACAAACAAAATTCTTTTTAATTTTTAAAAAATATTTTAATTATTTTGAAAATGTGAAAATTGTGTGGAGTACAATAATATAACCAAAAGTTATTAAACATTAGTATTTTGTAATTATTGTGCTAGTAAGTTGCATTTTAATATGAATATTAATAAAATATTCAAAATTTTTTGAAACTCAATCAATATACAAAATTTTTAAATTTGGCTAAAAGTTCATTATTTATAAATTTTCTAACATTGTATCAAAATACAAATTTATAGTCTAAAAGACTTAAATTCATCTAAATTTTTAATTTTACCTAAATTTACTTGCTCTAGGGAGCTTAAATTAATTTTACTAATATTAACTATCATTTACAATTTTATATGTTGCACGATATTTCTGTTTTTCTTCAGGGGCCATATGCTCCCAAACGTCATATAAATATTCTCGTACCTGTTCATCTGTTGTATCTTGGTGTTGCTCTTTTATAGTGAAAAAATTTCTTTCAAAATAGACTTCAAAGTCAGGTGGTTGTAATTTATTTATCATTTTTGTAATACGCTTTTGTTTTTGTAATGTAGATGCTCGTAAATCATCTTCATTCGGAGGTGAAACTGGTGGAGTTTCTAAATTTATATTATCTTCTATTTTGTTATTTTCTGTTTTATTTACAATTGGATCAATCTCTATTTTATCTTCTGAATCATTTGGTTTAAAAATCTAAAAATTTTTGATATTTATTATACCACAATTGATAGTTTAAAAAAATGTTGTTACTACCTTTTTTGCAGTTTTGTCATCTCCTTCTTTTCTTTTTCTTTTTGAATTTGTATTATTATTTTTCTGAATATTATTTGTTGTGTCTTTTAACTGAGGTTTAAAACATTCCAACGGAGATAAGTCAAGTTCGTCAAGAACATCCATGGCTTCAGCAACTGCTTTTTGCCATGTCTTGAAGATACTTGGTTTAACAAATAATGCTGCAGCAAATTTAGGTTCTTTCTTATTTATTTCGTCAGTAACAAGACTAGCACGCTTACGAAAGTCTTCGATTCCTTTAAAAGGAATCATATGATGAGAAGGCACCCAGCAATGTCTGCCGTTGTCATTAAAGAAGTGAACATGAACCATCAGTGTCTTAGATTTACCTAAAGCTAATGTAAATAGAATTTAGTATATTCTAAATTATTTGAATACTTTGTAAATAATTATAAATATATTCAGTTATTCTTACTTTGAACTTTCTTATACGACATGAAAGAGTTAGGATCAAATGTGACCATACACGGCCAAAAAGGATAAATACTCATTCTAGCCCAAGCTAATTGGTCTTTTTCCCATGGACAATTTTTTAATACATCTTCAGATGTGTTAAAATTATCAATATTAGGTAAATTTTTTATTGTACTATATTGTTCACCAGTTTCAGCTTGCTCCGATAAAGAATTTTCGCCATCCTTGGTACAAAATTTAGAATAGAAAAAAAAAATAAAACAAATTCAATTTAATTAAATTACATGTAAATACTAACTATATATAATATATATAAAATTTTAATATATTATGAAATACATGCACATTCGTTTTTGTAAATTAACAGGTTATGTTACGTATACGAAAAATTCATACCGACATATTTTCCTTTTCTTTTTTTTCAAAACTTTCAGTGTGTTCTTCATTTTTCTCATATTCCATTATTTATTTAAATGACTTATTAAAATTATTTTAACTTCGAAAGCTTTTGAACTTTTCTTTTTATTGCACAAATTATCAGTATAAACGTCAACAAACAGCCCACCTAACCAAGACGGCTTCTTGCTCCCGCGCTTTTCGTGTTCTGAATCAAGGAATATACATATAGCTATACTAGCCAAAGATATATATTACCTACACACACATGCGTCGCATACTTTTCTTTATTTGGAAGTGTTACCTATATATAAACCAACTTGATTTTCTGTTATACTTACTCCGAAAGTCCGAAGTCTGAACTCCAAAATACATTTTGTTAGGCAACAAGAACGAAAGACACAACAGATGACAGTATATAGTATATGAGTATGTGATACGCATTTGTATTTATTTTCTTACTTGCGCATTGAAAATATTAGAAATGCGTCATGGGTCACCTAGAATTGAAATAATACATTATGCAAGGGAAAAGTATACACTGCGTAGGGGAAATTTGGGCAAAAAGAACATGTTGAGCAAAAAGCAAATAAAAATATGTACCAACTAAATAAGAGAATTTAAATAATTTTAAGTATATTGTTTTACCTTTAATTATAGTATAACATAGACAATATAAAAAATATTACTATGTTTCGAAATTCGTTTAAAAATTCAATGGGAAAAATTGACTTATAAGTCAATTTTTAGTATATTATAAGTATATATCAGGAAATTTAAATATTAGAAATGTTAGCGTTTTGTTAATAATATATGTCGCTCAAATTATACAAGTACACTGTAAGAAAACTTCCATATATATAGATATACAATGTGTACATTTGGAAACTCAAAATGTAAACATAGTATATCTATATATATGGAAGTTTTCTAACAGTGTAGAGTTATACACCTAAATTATTATGAAATTTTTTTTAAGAACTATTCTTCCAGGTCATTCAACTTATTTTATATATATTGCTACACTACTATCTAAGTAAATAATGCTATAACAAATCGTTAAAAAAATGAATTACATTATGTCTCGAAGCAATGGTTCGTATATTGGTTTATCCATATTGATTCTAACTTTCTTTTGAAAACTCGGGAAATTTTATCTATAGTTTATAAATACATATCAGTTTATTTTACATATCTCTGGCTCCGAGGCATAACGACATAAGTCCATTTTTTTTTTAAAAGCGGGAACATCTTGTATTTTCTATCTTTAAATGGGTCTTCTTCATTTAAAACTATTAGTAGTAAAATATTGCCCGAAACCTACGATATACGGAAAACGTAACAACATAAGTCCATTTTTCAGATTTAGTGGACGGCATAACAACATAAGTCCAGCACTGATTTATTTTATCGAACCAAATTGAATATAAAAATTATTTTATATAAAATATATACAATAATTAGATAAAATTTATAATTTTACAAACGTTAAGTGCATAAACGTGAGAATTTTGAAAGTTAGTTCATAATACCTGTTCTTTTACGAAATAAAAAAAATGCTTTTTAATAAATTTAATATGAAATTTAATTTTTACATTCAATTAGAATACATAAACTAGGGGCCTGCTATGCAAAAACTTCCTTTTAACATTATAGTCATGACGGTACTTCTCAAGATAATCTTATATTTTCACCAGAGCAAAAATTACAATATATTTAATATTTGTAATAATAAAAAGTTTTGTTTTATTGTTATCTAGAATTTTAGTTACTAACATTTTTGTGTAAACCAAAATCGTTTATTTTTGACGTTTTTAGTTCTTTAAAATCGTTTTTATTAACTTAAATTATCAGAAATCGATATTATAAGGAAATGTTCGATAGAGAAAAGTTTTGTCTTATCATTATCGATACTGCACCTATACGGCAACTGTATTTAATGTTTCTGTCTAAAGTCAAATCCTGTAAAACTATAGCCAAAAATCTTTCATTTTTAACGTTTCAAGCCGTTTTCTGTTTTTAAATTGGCAAATGTTACTTGTAGCAAAAAATGATTTACATAAAAAGGTGCGTTTTAATGACTTTTAGCAAATGCATATTTTGAGTTTACACAAAAAATGATTTTGTACATTTTACGCTTAAACATCGATGTTTCTCGAATTTTATTTATTTTTACTTTTATGTTTGTCGATGGATCTTTTTAGAATTGAAACTAGGTTCTCCATATAATTACTTAGAATGCATTATAACTTTATAATAAACCATAAAATGATATGAACTTACATACAATCGTAGGACATAAAGGACAGGAACAGCAAACATTTTATATCGATCTTATCAGAAAAGTGCACTATCTTCGAATTCTAGATTTAATTCATACTTTGGAATAAGTGGATGTAGAAATATGATAAATCCTCATGTGCAATTTTAGACCCTAACGCTAAAAAAACTAAAGTTTCCAATACTTTTAAGTTTTTTTTAAAATAAACTTAAAAATGTCGGAAACATAAGTTTTTTTGAGTATTAGGGTCTAAAATTGCAGCTTTCATCATCTTTTTACTCCCAAAAATTTATTTCAAAATTGAGTCAAATCCAGGACTCGAAGGTACTGCACTTATAGCTAGTTATCTCATGGTTATATATTTTCGCTAATATCGCAGCGGAATGCTTGAAACTTCACAAAGCAACATTTCTTATGCCAGTTTATTAATTAACAATTAATAGAGCGTTATTGGAGGTTATAAAATTCATAAAATTAAAATTACTTATCATTTATAATAATATAAACTAATTATCTGATCCGTAAACGATATATGAACAATACACTGTGAGAAACTAACGACATGATAGTATTTTTGTATTTAATAAAAACAGTATTCAAAATTTAATCAAGCATACGACTTAATTAATAAATTTGTATATTTGCACTTTAGATCGAAGCATTTTCGTGAAATGACTGTTTACTTCGCCGGCATATATACACACACACACACGCGCACAAGAAATGTAGGGTGAGACATGTTCAGCAAACATCATAAAATCAACGTCCCTCCATACGCTTTTACCCAAAGCTACGAATTTTTGTATCGTAATCACGTTTACATCTTATAGAATATAAAACAATACTTCCTACAGTTTTATTAAAATAAATTTTCATTAAAATGTATTTATTATATTAATTAATTATAACAGTATACTATTATAAACTGTATTTAATGTATGCAATTATATATACAAGAAATTCGCAATTTAGTACATATATAGAAGTGCTACTTCCCATTCTTATTTTGTTTTCAGAACTGATTAATATTAAAGAATCAACAATATTTAATTTAAAATTTGGTGTGGATAGCAACATGCATGGTTTCGAAAATATATTCTATAATATCAATAATGAGCTGGCTCTTTCGAAAATACTGTACGAACATTAATGTACATATGGAATTTATCTATCTTTTTCTTCTTATTCAAGTATAGCCTCATAACTCTACTTGTATGTGTATGCGTATACGGAGAGAAATTTCCTAGTAAATTTTACCAGTGGGCTTGGTAATCAAGGGATAAACCGCCAAAATCCCAAAAATTACCATTTTTTCTAGTAAAATTTATTACAATTATAGTAAATTTTACTAGAAAAACTAGTAATTTTTGGGACTTTAGCGGTCTGTCCCTTGATTACTAAACCCACTGGTAAAATTTACTAGAAAATTTCTCTCCGTACGAGTCCGTGTAGTAATGGTGTAGTAATTTAGGTCAACACGAATTAGAAATAATAGATGGCGCGATAGGCATTAAGTCAAGAAAAAAAAAACGAAAAAGGTGGAAATGGAAAAGTAAGAGAGAAGGAGAAATGAGTGAAAATCCTAAAATAAAAAATTAACAATTATTGAATAATAAAGAATTTATAGATTAAATAAATATATTATATTTTTCTGAAATTCAACAATTTGATAATACATAATACTATTTGGTTTTTAAAATCATTGTTTAATTGAAAAAGGAGGATAAATTCTTTTCTGAAAGAGGTTGTATAAGTTTACATATACTAGAATTTAAAGAAGTAATGATTCGAACGAATTCTGTAAATAGAAATAATTTGAAACCTACACTTTAAATTATTATGAAATCAAGCTTTATAATTCAATTTCTAAAAGTTCATTTCTAAAACATTCTCTAAAGTTCTAAATAAAATTATCAAAATTTTAAATATAATAAATGAAGTATTCTTAACGTAAATAGTAAATTATAAAGTTAAAGCCTGTAAATTTATCAATTTTTGTTGCTTAACTTTAAACTTTCATAATTTTTGATAGATTTAATATTTTTCAATTCTGAAAAAAAGCAACGTAAAACTTGTAATCTCTAGTTTTATTTTCTGTTTTACAATTATATATAAGGATTTTCTAGCTTAATCAATAAACAAATAACAGAGAATTTTTTTCCTTATTTCTTTCAAATACCGCTACACCTGTCGATAACTCAAGTTTATTAAAGCGTAAGGGTCTAATATTCTAGCATTCTTCATATTTTAGTATTTAAAAACATATCTCAAAGTTTGAGCAAAATCCGTTTATATAAACGTCCAGACGTTTATACTATTTTTTCTATTAATTATTTTTTAACAAGTTGTACTTCTTTTCTGTCGGTACAGTAGGTCACATAATCTAGAGATCGGTGTGTCTCACATCCCCTCTACATATAGCGGCATCTGTCGGAATATATAGTCAATTTAAAAAAGAATTCTCTGTCTATCATAGTATTAATCTATTATGGAATACTATATTAGAAAACATAAAAATCACCATTTTCTCATCTAATTTAGTAGTCTCTCTTGTGATATATTAATGGCTCATGTCTATAACTAATTTTTTGCGTCAATCAATGCTTAAGAATGATAACTAAAAAATAATTAGTCGTTCTTTTTGGCGGTCATATCCCATCGCAGTGCTTTAAACTGCGTTCAGCGCTGTTTAACTTTGGTGATTGTTCGAAGTGCAATTTTGTTACGCTTTTAAAAAAATTCTTAAAATTAAGAAAATTTATTCATTGTTAACTTTTAACAATTTTGTACGTTAATATTGAAAACGTTTCATTAATTTTCTATCAAACGTTTATGCAATTTGCTTCCGATATATTATTGTTAAATTTAATAAATATTTTTCTAACAGTATATTCTACCACAGTGTCAGTTTAGTTTAAAAACTGTTTTAGATTACTGTTACAGCTGTTCCAAATTCCAAAATTCGCAATGATATCAAGTGGCATTTTCATACATTATCTTAATACCAAAATTAATGTCACGACAAATCTGAGCACTCGAGTCTAATGATCTAGGTATGTAGTGTCCGACTGGAAAATAAGTATGTGTGGCACTCTACGGAAACTTTGCCCTAAACTGGTTAAAAAAATGACCAAAAAAAAAAAGAAAAATTGAAGACACGCCTCTCAAGTAATTATTTTCTTGCTCTATGAGTCATTGAAGAGATGATAAGAATTTTGAATGAAAGAAAACGTCCATGTGACATCTTTTTATCGTCAATCAACTTTTTCTTATGCCTATATATTTTTCGAAATATTAGTAATTAAAGTACAAGGATAGAGCTTTAATTTAAGCTAAAGATGGTTAAAATCGGACAATTCAGTGCAAAGATGCATGCATTTGAAAATCATAAAAATGACGAAAAACAATGAAAAAGTTAAGAATTTCGTGAATTCAGAGAAAAACGTCCATTTTTTTGATATACTAGTCGTCTCGAAGCGCGCTGCGCGCGCCACTTTTGTTTTTTAGCCTAGCAACCTATTACCCCCACCAATCAAATCACGAATAAAATGATTTCACAACAAACCCATCATTTTTTTAAGATAGGAGACTAAACATGTCTAAGCGCGCCACTTTTGTTTTAGTAACCTAGCAAGTCATACCATCATTTTTTTAAGATAAGATATTGTAAAAAATTTGTTGACATATTTGGAATGTTAATATTGGTTAATGATTAATAACTACTTTTTATCAATTTTTCCCATGTTAAATTCCCATAAAAATATTGATTTGACGATAAAATGGTGTCATACAAGGCCGTTTCTTTGATTCAAAATTCTTATCGTCTCGTCTATGACCCATAGAACAAGAAAATAATGACTTCAGAGGCGGGCCTTCAAATTTTTTTGGTCGTTTTTTGAACCAATTTAGGGCAAAGTTTCCGTAGAATTCCACATATCAAGATATGCTTTAACAGAAACTTTCTACAGGTTCTTATACCCGTTCCCTTATTATCCCACACTATTCCTGCATTTGTCCAAGGTTTTTCATACGCATGGCTCCTGTGGCGTGGAAAAACTTCTTATGCCACGAGGGAACACCCACACCAGAAACTGCGGTTAGAGGAGTCAAATTTAAGTACGTCCGAAAATAAGCTCAGATTATCCTCCCTTACCCGACGGATGAATACCATTCACGTGCAGCTCTTTGTTGATACGGCAGTACGGTTGCTATCCATTAAGTATTAAAAACTACCTATTGGTGACTTGGATGCTTATTCTATCATGTGTCTAGTAAGGCCATTGATAGTCAATATTTTCAAACTTTCTTAATTATTTTAAATGTAATAACTGAAAGGTGATAAATTATTTGATCGAAGTAATAATACTATATACATATAAACAATAACGAATATAAAAAAAATAAAGAACCTAAAAAAGCTAGCTATATTCTTCCTTAAAGTACTAAAATTTTTAAAACATTTTTCACGATTCCAAGGTTTCTAACTAAACGTATAATAACTATGTAGAGAATTTTGCTACTCAATTTTAATATAATGTGAACATTTTTATGCACGACTCACTACGACAGTTAGTACAAGTTAGAAAGAGAAAAAGAAAGTGGATGGAAGATGATAATTCTGAATTGAAAATGAGAATAAGTGGGCGGAGTCACACGGGGTAAAGGAGTATTCTTCTGTAATCTTGGTGACTCCATCATCAGGTTGACGAGTCTTGCAGTTCCTCGTATAGCGTGGGAGAGAGAGAGAGAGAGAGAGAGAGAGAGAGAGAGAGAGAGAGCAAGAGACAAAGTGGAGGAGCCTCGCGCTGCGGGATGGCAGATAAAAGCCAATTGAATTTAAATCATGAATACGAACGAAGCGAGCACTGCGAGGCGGTGCAAAGACCCGCTGGCAATCTGGTGGCAGCTTTGTGCCGGTAATGGCTTGAAATCGTGGTACCTCGACCGACCCCCGGGGGCCACTGTCGTCTACCTTCATCGTATACAGGCTATATACACTCTGAAGCTCCCCCTCGAGTGTAGCCTTGTCGCTAGTTCACTTGTACGCGGCCGATTACGATATTGATCAGGACTCGCTATGAACTGTCGCGTGCTCTTACGCGCTTTAGTTTTCTTTTTAATGGCATGGAATACAAGAGAATGACTATTATTTTTCAAAGCTGAATTTTAATCAAATATTTTATGTGCACAGGAGAAAGTTATTACTAATACTGTCTACTAATATTATTAATTTTACCTACTATATCGGAAAAGATATCATTGTTAACTCAAGATTAGAAAACTTATCTCACTATATTACACAATTTTCGGATGATATTTATAAGGATAGAAAAACTAAAACAGTCATTTTAAAGAAAAGGCTGAGAAAATAAAAACTCCATTCTAAATAAAATTTTACAAGTATAAAATAGTAATTAAACTTTAAGAGATGTTTTCAAAATTATTAATTTTATTTGCACGTAAGAATATTGTTGTTTTAAAACGTTATCCATTAAACATTAGGTAACACAGATAAATATAGAATAAAGACGCATAAATGCGTACGCTCCCTTGCACGCCCACGCACGTAAGCAATAAAAATATTGTATGTAATATGATTGTTAGTGATCAGGTTCCTCATGAAAAATCATAATCCCTAGAGTTTAAAGATTTGAGTTTATTTCAGTAACCTGTTTTTCTTTCGACCCTTGCTTCGTTTGGATCACAATTGCACTATCCAAGTACAGCTTCTGCATATAAATCATAGTTACGTATACTTTTCTCAGCACGAGGCGCAAGTAGATTAGTACTGTCCATATATTTATTTTTATTGTAAAGGACTACCTTTTTTAACCCTAATGTGAAGTTTTTACACACCATTCAAAATAGTACATTTCAATGTAATACCTTGCTTCCTTCGAATAACAAACTTCACACATGTTGACCAAGAAAAAGTTAGTTTTGCTCATCTAGTTGAAAAAAAATTTTATTACATTAGTGGATATAGTCGCTTTATACTCGCGATGATAAAATTTTACCCATGTGAATATTATTCACAATGTATATTGCTTCCTCAAAGAGGAAGCTTTGTAATGGTGAAAAAAATTTTTGATACAAAAAATGTTTAAAAACATGTTTTAAGACTTTTGGCACGAAAATCTGTCTTTTCTAAGCAAAACAATTTTCGTATGTATGTGTGTGTGTGTGTATGTGTGTATGTATGTGTGTGTGTGTGTGTACCGGCTATAACTTTTGAACAAATTGGCGATTTACATCGGGTAAAGCTTATTCTCTTCGTTTCGAAGGAGAATAGAGATAGCATAACCTATTTTTTCATTTTTT
>JAWWEQ010000055.1:10702253-10726511 GCA_035583055.1 Torymus tubicola | reverse complement strand
TCTATAAAAATTTTGCATTGTACTTCCATTTATCAAACGCAACATTTATATCCACAGCAAAGAAACATGTAAAAAAAATAATTCACTATTATTTATTCAACAAAATCGTCAGATAAAAGGTATTCTAGTAAGTTCATTACAGTTCTAGTCATCAGAATTAAATAGCACATAGAAACAATGAGTTTTATGAACATTTTTATGTCAAGTTTGTATTACGCAGGTGTGTCTTTATTATTACAAAACCTTTCTTTTCATTGTGAAAACTTGGCCTTTATGTATTAGAAAAAGAAATGAAATTATTAATTCAGCTAATATTTAATGCAAAGAAACGGGGAAACTGAATGTTTCTACCCCGGATAGCAGCAATAGAACATATATCTAGTGCAGGTATGTACACTGATTTTGACCAGTACGATTGACGAGGATTTTTATGATAGGACAGAAGATATGCATGATTTACGACAGATGAACTAAATGTAAAAGTTAACCTGGAACAATTGGCACTCTCATACAAGACAAGAAGTATTTGGAATTTAAATAAATTAGCAGTAGACGCATTATAGCAAGTAGGAGAATCGTGTAGTTTTTCAAATTTATTAATTAGATCTTTGTAATAAAATTTTTTCTTTATAAAATATATTTTACTTTAATATGCAAAATAATTCACGTTTGTCATATTCATTGTATCAACGTTTTCTAATAAGCATTCATCAGTAATTAGCTTACTTTGAGTAAAACAATATCGACAATTTCCACATACTTTTTTTCATCGTATCACATGCATTGTTATATTTGTATAGCATGGTATAAACTATTCCTATACTTTAAGAGTCTGATATTTAGATACATATTATTCGTATAAAAGGCGTAAAGTTTGCGCCTTTGCGGAAAGGTAAGTAAAACTCGCTTCTGCCGTTTATCCCGTAAAAAAGGCAAACCGTATCTGTCAGCCGACCGAGCACGTCGATGTGTATCTTCCCTGCGGCTGCAACTCAATCGTTCTGTTTTGGGAGGATAAGAGGGCATGAGGCGAGTCGCGTGGACAGGCCCGGCGGGGGGTCGTCGAAAGAGGGAAAAAAGTGCGAGCTGCGTGTTGGGCCCGTTCGTCTCTGTTGTACCACGCTTACTTCCGCAAGTATTATAGCTCGTGAGGGGCTAGCAGCGGGCGCGCGCTCGTCCTTGGGGCCACGCGCCTCCCAGTGAGACACCGCCGAGGTTTTGAAGGGTCCAAACAGATCCGCAAGAGCAGAGCAAGCGTAGGTGTTTTATGGAGGCCATAATGGCTGCCGCATTGCCCTCTCTCTCTCTCTCTCTGGCACACACAGCCCCGTATGTAGACGTAGTCTTGCGCTCGCTCGCGTCTTCTCGTTGTCTCGTGACGAACTCCCCCGCCAGGCAGCTCATCTAGGCCTCTCAAGCGTCCTTCCTTCCTTCCACCTTCCCCTGCAGCCTCTTTGTCTGCGGGCAGGTCGTAGTCGTTGTTGTCGTCGTTGTTGTCGCCGCTGCGCAACCCTGCGTCCGGCCAGTCCGCACCGTGCGCCCTGCTACAGTTTACGGGCGCGTGCGAGTTGGCCGCGGGAGAAGGGGATGTGTGGGAGAGGGAAGAGGGCCGTGGGGGACTATTGCTCTCTCGCTCGCGCCTCTCTCCCCTGGAAACTTTCATATTTACGGGGCCATTGTGCGCAGCTTTACGAGGCTACAATTCTTGTTTGTGATATTACTTATTTTCATTAAAACAGCTGCCAGCGGGTGTGCGCCCTCTCGTTTTCCTCGCCAAGGTCGCTTTACTCCGCCCGAAAGCGTGCCGGCTGCCGGCCAAGACTACTGCTACACGCCTTTTTGACTTCTTCAGCTTTTACAATCTCAGCTGCTACCTTCGCTCCTGTTTATGATTTTAATATTTCGTCCTCTTTTTCTGCCCTACTAACTTTTCTGTCTTCCGTTTCTGCGTCCATAACAACTACAGCGATAACTTCGTAAATCTTTCAGAGAGCATTAGAAAGTTGCCACTTGAAATTCTATCACATTCATAATCAACAAGATTTTTCATTTTTCTTACTTCTGATTGTTCATCCATCTCGGTACATAAGTACATACATCTGTTATATATAATTTGGAATTCACTATGGGTGTGATTATTTAAAATTTAAAAATAACGCACCAGTTAGTTTTTTTAATTATATTGTCATCTGAAGTCTTCTTTCTGAGGTTCATATAGCTCTGCATTGCTACGCTACTGAGTACTGTAAGAGCAGTCGATTCACTCACAGTAACTCGCGTAGCAATGGAGACCTACAGTTTGAGATAGGCTTTGAAATACAATTTTGAGAAACTCAGTATAAAGAAGCTGAGAACGAACGATTTAAAAAATAGCATATTATATATCTTTTAAAATGATACTAGATTAAGAATACTTACTCTATTTTTTTTAAAAACAAAGAAAATATTGATTTTTGCCAATGCTATGGTAGTTTGGAATTGATCAATGAAAATGTGTTAAGATATGCAAAGATTTACACATTTTCGAATACAATTTTACTACTTTAACAAGTTATTAAACGTACGCAATATACTTTGATATGTTAAAATTTCAAGACATTATCTGCATTTATTTCAGAAAAAAGAAAAATTTTTGACACCAAATAATTTTTCTTTGCATTATAAAATAAATTATTTTTTTAAATTTGTTTCTACTCTTCACTTTTTTGAAACTGTTCTATATTATTTGTATTTAACTGATTATTTAAAAATAGTTCAGAAAAAAATTGTTTTTCTAATCTTTATAATAACCAAAAGTAATTATTTATATTACTTTGAATACACTTTGTTCCCATCCTCATATTAATAAAAAATTTTCTTGTTATTTTTTCGTAATGTTCCATATGTTGTATTCATAACCGTAGATGATTGTTTCTTTTCCAATCAATATAATTCGTCATTATAAAAAATTATGACATTATAAAAAGATATCATCAAATCATCGATCAACAAAACAAGTACAATCCGCTTTAACTTTTATAATATTCAACCATCTTGTAGACGATATGATCAAAATTTAAATTTGTATTAATATTAATTTTTTGTTTTGAGATTATGATAATTAATTTAAGAGAAATAAATTAAATTTAAGAAAGCTAACTGCTACTAAATTATCATCTAAAAGACGTGTGGAAACTGTTGAAAAAAATACTGCCTTAGCTATAAAAATCGACATCTTTTACGTATAACATAGCTAGTTAAACAGAGTGCTAGAAGTGAGAAATGGTTGGTAACTTTTTATAATAGATAATAATAAATCTAAGGATTCATTATAGACAAGCTAAATTTATAAAACAAAACTCTTGTATACTGATAAGAATTCAAGGATATCGGCGCTTATTCTGAATAATTGAGTGACATGCTGCAGGCATCAGGCATGCGCTCATAATATTCAAGTAACTCGCATATGAAATGCGAACCCTTTTAATTTCTGCACTCTACTATAGATAACAGCGTATATGATTGAATTAAACTGAAAATCGAATATGAAGTTTTTAATTATTGAATTCAGGTTTGATGAATTAATTATAAATTAAGTTTCTACTAAAAATAGTGTATATTTTTAAAATAGAAAGTAGTTGTAAAACTAGTAAAAATGAATTATTTTGTTATTATTTTTAATATTTAGTTTTTATTTTTTTATTAGTGCGTCGCATAACAGCGTGTCTAATGTCACAATTTAATCTTCATATTATCTAGAATTTATTTTGCATTTTAAATGTGCTTATAAAGTAAAGAAAGAGTGATGAAAAATACAATATTTTTCTATCATAGGATTCGTTATTAAAACTTTTTATAAGTAAAATTTCTAGCAGGAAGCAGCAATTTTATTTGTCCAGTTTTTAAAAAGTGATACGTGGAACTATTTATTGACTCGACTAAACTTTTTCTCCGAAAATGGCTCTTTGCAAATGATCAAAGTCGGTGAACATAGGCGTTTACTTCCACACTGTACAGAGAGATAAGAAGGAGTTCCAGTCTGCTTTGTCCTTGTAGATTTTTGTCGTATATCTGTCGTCCCGCGGCTGCTCGTGTATACACATCGTTTGAGAGTCAATAAAACGGCGATGCCTCTTTAAAGATAGAGCAGTTATTACGTTAAAAACGAGACTTTACCTTTTTTGAGGAATTTCGTTACGATGATGAAAACAAAAAAAAAATATCATTGCGTCATTGCTGATTTTTAGCAGAATGGATTTAAAACAAAAGATTTTTCGTCAATGTTTTCGAAGCATAATTTACTGTCTTTGATCTATATATTTATTAGACCCTATTGTAGATTGCTGAGCAGACAGGCTACTGTAAACACGTTTAGTTTTGGTGTCCTATTACAAAGATATATGACATCTAGTAGGGCATCCGAAACAAATTTTGCCTGGGAGCCTAAAATTTTGAGTCACAGAAGCGGGTCAAAAAAAAGTCTCATAAATTCTGTGTTTTCAGACCCACGAGCATTGCAGAACTAATTATGTAACTTATTTTAAGATCATTCTATACTTCTTCAACTTAAAATACAGCATACTCAAACATACAAAAGCTGCACGAACGACTTTCATAAAAATGACGATTTTTATAAAAGTATGTATATAGTTGATTGAAAACGGAACGCTAAGTATTTTTTTGCCACTAAGGAAATTTTAGAAGGTTTAATTAAATTTACAAAGTAAGTAAACGGTAAATGTATTTTATCCATTCTCTATTAATATTTAGGCAAGCAAAGCTATGCAACAAATTGCAAGATCGAACAATGAAGCCTTTGATTTGAGCGTTATAGTCAAGTAGATGAAAGCAGAGCGAGTATATTTCAAAATAAATTCGATATCTCCCGAAAAGCCTGCTCCTACTACCAAATAAACCGCAGCAGCACTAAATCTGTATATATCATCTTTCGTCGCTATCGGCGTGACTCACGGCCAGCCGTATAAAGGCGACGAAGACGCAGTGCAAGAGTCTCACCGATTGCCGACACGCGCGGCTCATGAGGCTCGATCAATCGGGTGAGAGCGCGATAAATATTATGATTGGCGAGAACGGAATAAAAGGCCGCGCCGCTATCGAGCTCGGCTGCGCGCATATATGCGATCGCTCGCTTCCTTGTACACCGATACGGCCGCGTTTTGATTTTGACTACCGTGCAAGCGGCGAGTGCTTTCAATTCGAATCGATATATATACATACTCGAGCGCGAATACCGAGAAGGGCGGAGATAATGGACTTGATAAAGCGGACCGTGTGCGCGATTGAAATGTGCCGCAGCACAACGTGAGTTTACATTCTTTTCCATTTTTACTTTTTCTTTTTTTTAATTACACTCCTCGCTATCTTATCTCAATGAAGTGGCAAGATCGCGTGTTTGTGTAAGTGCCGCCGTGCAATATAGTCATTCCGGTCTGTTCGAGTGCTTTTGACTTCTTTTCCCGAAAGTTTTTCTGCGATTAAAATATTTATACACCTTTTCCATTACGTCACCTACAAAATTGTCTAGGTACATTAGATCTGCCTCATGCAACGAACCTTAACTTTTAAATAAAAGTTATATAGGTGTTTGGAAAAATTAATTTGTGGCTTTATTGCTGCTTGATATACATAGATAGTGCTTTTATCTATCGTTACAATATTAAAACTTGTTGAAAAACCAAACGCAATTTACTCTTAAAAAGTGGATTTTGTAAATAATAAAACCTTGTTCAGAAATCAACGGATATGTTTAATTTTTTATATGTATACCTTCAAAGCCTGGCGAGTTTAAACATTTGTTAGCAGTTAGTATGTATACAAACTGCTCGTAGAGCGAGGCAAGGTCAATAAAGGAAGAGGAAGAAGAAGAAGAAGAAGAAGAAGAAGAAGATGATGGAGAAGAGACAGAGTAGACGAGGTGTCTCCGAGGGTCGCTCTCTCGCAGAGGTGAGGTGGAGGCGCGAACACGCGGCCGAAGATCAAAGACGCCGCTATCTCGCGCGTCAGTTCTCTATGTCTCTTTGCGGGGGCTTTGATGGCTGCGCGACGCCGCGCGCACGCGTGTGACCTGTGAGTAGCTCTGAAACTCTGATGTTCTGCGTGCGTTCTTTTCTCTCCTCTCGAGTGTGTTTGATACCCTCTTTCACACCGCGCTATCGTCTTTATGATGCGTCGCTTGCATACATATACACACACACACACACACATACACACTACCAATATCGATTTCCCGCGCAGTCACGGCGGCGCGGGTTTGAAAATGCATTGTCAATATTTGGAAAAAATGGGCGAGAAAAATGCGGGCGCCTCTGACGCGAGAGAAACGCGCGGCCGAAGCCCCGTGCGAGCTAGCCGATAAAGTGCTAATCTCCTTTGTGCATACGCGTGCACGCGCGTTTACTGGCTGCGGACATTTCACTTTACTATATCAGCTACCGCGAGTTTGCAAAGTTTGAACGGGCCGAAATCAAGCGCGTAATCAATTACGATCGGCAGTTTTACTTGTTTTTAATTTTTAGTCATTTTATCTCAGTGCATTAGTATTGAACACTTTTCCGTTGTTTTAACGTTTTTATATTTATCTTATATAAATTTTTTTATACCATTGTAAAAATAATAAAATTTTGTAGTAAAGAAAAATATTACATTATAATTTCTCAAGTTACTTTATTCAATTTTGGAATATATACTGAAGGACTATATTCTTTAAATTGTTTTCTCTCCATCACCTAATCATTAAGATACGGTCTATAACTTGCCTAAGCGACTAATATGTAAAAAATTGTCTTGTTCATTATGGCACTCATGATTCACGAGTCAGGCATTCGAGGAAAAAACAGCACTCTAGAGAAGCGTGGCGTGCTTCAATAGTTGGAGACAATATTAAAAAGCCACTTAGGCGCCTAGAAGAGTGTGAAATTTCCGAGAAGAGCGACGTGGTAAACAAAAAGCTTGCGCGTAAAATGCATACACACATAGCAGAAGTACAGAGCGAGTAAGTGAGCGCGAGGAAACACGAGCCTGTGCTCCGCTGTGGTCTCGAAAAGCGTATAATTTATTAGCGGGCACTCGAACGCGTCGCCTTAAACAAATATACGAGCTAGTCCCTCTCTTTCTCTCTCCTCTTTCTCCACTTTGGGCCTGAGTATATGTGTGTGCGTGTGGGAGAGTATGAAAAAAAGGGAGAATGAAGGGCAAAAAAGGACATCGGACACGCTTCTCTCCTCGCGACTCGTCGTCTGGCCGAGAAAATATTCGAAAACTTCTTCACAGTCCTTTCTTTTGTTACTTCATTCCCGAGGAGTATAGACTTTCGTCGCCACTTGTTCCCGACGCACGCTTATCCAAAGCATGCGTGACAACGCGAGGGAGGCCAGGCAGCAGCCACAACAGCAGAAGCACACGTCGGCGTTGGGCATCTGTTCGACGGATGAGACTGAGCAGATGACGCGCGTGCGCGTAATACGCGGCCGAGATGCCACCTACGCACTGCCGCCAGCCTTGCGCAAGCGAGTGGGCGCCAAGCACGAACAGCTCGTTAATCGCGCCGATCCTTGATCGATAAGGGGACGAGCTGAGGCTGTGGAGCCTCGTAATGGATCTCGGTACGCTAGACAAATATACGCCGAGCGTCGGAAATTCGGCTGTTGTACGACCGGGAAATCCGAGGAGCGTAATTTAATTATTTGATCGTAAAAGTGTGTACCAGTATCGAGAGAGCCGATCGTGTTTGGTATATTAGCCGGGTTTTCAAAGACGATTTCTCCCTCTCGTTCTTAACTTGTTTGCTCTTGGTAAACAGTCCATGTCTTCTGTACGCTTTAGGAGATTGATTTAATTGCGTCGAGATGAAGTTGTTATGGATAATTACCATACTGTCTGAAAGTCTTGTTATAGATTTTGTCGGAAATAAATTTTAGTATACAGTTGTCAGACTTCCCCACGTCTTGCGCAATTTTCCTTTTCCATGCGTAAATGTGGCATCAGCGCTTATCTACGTTGTCGTTCGTGTGCGACTGCTTCAGACGATTTCGATAACATTCGGAGTAGGATGCGAAACTTTTCATCTGGAAATAAATATTGACGCTGGCGCAACTGTATATATGCTCTACAAACTATCCTGCGCCGGACTATCGGACAGCGTATATGCGTCTGCGAAACGTCCGGGGTTTTCGAGTCTACCGTCGGCACGTTCTCCCTTTATTCTTCGCTCAGAGCGTACGCGTGTGCCATATAATTCGGGCAGCGCAGGCGCTTTTAAAGCTTAATGACACGCAATAAACCGGCTATCCTCGACTGACCCAGTTTTACGTCATTTCCAGGCCTCGGTAAACAATGTTTTTCACGTGTTTTCCCCCTCGCACTCTCTCTCTGTCTCTGGCCCTGTTCCTCGGCGAAAAGTGCCAAGTAGGTAGCGCTCACTCGTATTATACACCTCCGATCCTCGTTGCCGACGATTTATGCAGAAGAGAGAGCGGCGCGGATTTTGATTTGTGTACCGTAGGTATTAAACTTTTGTAATCTGATTCCACGGGAGCCCGGAAACGTGCTTACTTGCGGCGCGCTGATGCAATAGTGCCGCGCGCAACTTTCCCCTCTGACCCTTTCGCTCCGACGAAAGGGTGCGTTATATATTTCGAGTTTACTCCTTTTAGGCCTAACGTGATGGCCTTGCGCGTAACTTTCTCGTATCCGGTCTACTCCCGCTAGGAATTAGATGTCTTGCGAAAATTTTTGCCACCACCAGGTTGAGTTGTATATTTGCGATGATTTAGGGCTGCTTTCTATTCATGTAACTGTATACGTACTGTGCGAGAATTTAGAGTGGATAGATTGAGATTAGTCAGAGTCAAAGTGAAACCGTTCACTCTGTCTCTTATATGCAAAGTCACTCAAAATTTGTCAACAGTTTGCTTCTCGCATTGGGTTTTTTTTTATTATTTATAAACCATTTTATTTATTTTACAGAAGCATGGTTCTGAAATAATTAACATCAATTTCGAAAAAATATTGAAATTAATCATACTTTTAAAAATAATTCCAGAAATATTCTAAACAGGCAATGATGCAAACTAATAATCCATTGATTACAGAATTGTAGAAGAGATCTTTTATACAATGATTCAAATAAAAGTTTGGCATCATATCTTCGTAAAATAAAATGTTTAAAATATAATTTTGCAAGAATAAATTTCAGTTGTAATTATAATGCCTATATTTTAATTTTCGTCACCATTTAGTTTAGTAAGTAGATTCGTATGTCATTGGCAGTTGGGTACAGGTTGAAAGGGGTAAGATAGGAAGAGATATTGGCTTTTGATATATTTTCGGGAAAATTTATGTTCCCTTTATGCGTGAAACAAAAGTACAGTACGGTACAGGTATAACCCAGTAACGGTGGAGTTGACTTCGACATCGTAAAGGGTCAGCTGCAGTAGCGCAACCTTCGGTCATTCGCACGCGGCACGCGAGTCCCGTAACCCTCGCATTCTCATCTTCTCCCTTCCTTCCTTACTCTTTCTTGCTCGCTCTCACTGTTTCTCTTCGACCGTTTTGAATTATCATTATAGATATACGTCCCTATGCTTATGCGTGCAACCGAGTCGAAGAAAGAGACAGAGCGAAAGAGAGAGAGGGGGGGGGGAAGATTGGCCCTGGGCTCCCTCGAAGCTATACAGTAACATTTGGAAAATGCTAGTAGTCGGGACCCGTCGGAACTGTGGGAGAAGGAGAGAAAAGATATTTCTCGGGTCTCGTCAGCTCTTTGCTCACCTCCTGCCTATAATCCTGAATAACAATGGTTTATGATTTTATGTTTATTGTTT
The DNA here is from genome assembly GCA_035583055.1 of Torymus tubicola. NCBI lineage: Eukaryota > Metazoa > Arthropoda > Insecta > Hymenoptera > Torymidae > Torymus > Torymus tubicola. Next base: position 10,716,690 of record JAWWEQ010000055.1, on the reverse strand, counting down.
TTACAGCTCTGTGCAGTAGCGACGCGTCTGATTTTTCTCTTTCTTTAGTCCTACTACGTTTGAGCCTCGGGTCTTACCGGCGCACGCCAAGTTTCGCACCAGTTGATTTTCCGTTTATATACTTACCTGAATATTCTTGCTACTTAAATACGTTTCTACTATATTCTGGGATATCCCAAAATTGAAGTACTCATTTTCTTGCTTGGACCTGGATTTCACAGCTTACGTACATAATTTCCTTTAATCGTCTATATGTGCTACTAGTATGGACACATTAGTGAAAAGTTTATTTAAAAGAAAGTTAAATTTCTGTTTGGATTGATTCAGTACAAGGACTCAATTCGTGCGACAATTACATTTAATTTATGAAAATCGAAATTATTTTTAGCTTGTCAACTATTTATAAATATGTTATTCTAAATTTTACAACGCTTTTTCAATACATTATTATTATTATTTTTGCACGTGAAATAATAGTAATATATGAAATAATAGCTCATCTGATTTACTGTTGAGTTTTTGAGTTACACCAGTGACAATACATACTTTGTTTAAGTCACAACGTAAATAACGTTGAGTATAAAAATAACGAGCGCAATTTTAGCATAAAAGACACATAATTCTATATTTTCTCTACAATTTATAAAGTTCAAATAAAGAATTGTATTCAATTTTTGAAAATGTAATTTCTTAGTAATTGAAAAAATGCCTTTAAATATTTTATAAAAAAAAATCTATTTTTAATATTATTTCACCTTTTATCGTCTTTGTGAACCCATGTGGGACTAGTTTGTCACGGGACCTACAATTTGTAAAGGTGGGATCCAAACCTCTAAAGTAAAATCTTATAAAAACGGAAAATAAAAAAATTTCTCTGGAAGTCTCACATAAAAAAATTTTTTTTCGTAAAAGTCGGTTTACTAAATAACAAACATTTTAGAGGTCGATTTTTTTCAGCTAAATATTCACTAAAATTCGTAGGCTTCCAAACAAGATGGTAAAAAAATACCGTAAAAAATTTCCCCCCGACAAAAGAGTAAAAAAAGATGTTGATTTTTTATATTTGTCGCATAAAGCAGTAAAACACTTTATGTCCTCGGCGAGTCAGCAGAGGATTATCTTTTACTGCAGCTCCTTCAACTCTAATCGTCACTTGGTCACTGGGATAGTAGCCCCTTGCCTCGTGCCTTGCCTTTTTAGCTTTTTACCTGGCGCGCGTCCGCACGTTTTATAATGAAAAGGGTCCGCTCGTGCGCGTACACGAGCCACCGTCCGGGAAAAAGTGAAAACCGTTTTTTTCTCTGTCAACCTTCCGGTAGAGCGAAGGGTCAATAAAGAAATAAAATATAAAAATAACCAACGCGACTGTCCGGCGCTACGGTAAAAAAAAGGTGGAAGAGGGGCAAGGATTGGCTCGTGCCGCTGCTGCGCGCCTCGTGTCGCCGGTTCGTCGTAAAAAGCTTAAAAGCCGCGCGTAAAAAAGTTAGCGGCACAAGCCGAGGGAAAGGAAGACGCTGCGAAAAAAAGGAAAGTTACTGCGACGACGATGAGCCTCGGAGGGGGATAGCACGCGACCGCACGCGCGCGTAAAGTGCGTGTGCGAGGAGAGCTGAGCCTATGCCTCCGAATGAAATTTCGCGCTTCAGGGAAACAGACGAGTGCGTGAGTCCTGAAACAATAGTCAATATTTTATAGACAAATATGTGTGCTGCTCGGTATATAACCAGGCGCCGACGCGCGCGGCTTTGTCGGAATCTTTCGGTCTTCGCATATAACTATATACATACACGTATAGACACGGGAATCCCCTCGATGTGCCGAAAGTCAAGCGAGAGCCGAGGCTACGGCTTTTGGCTTTTCGACCTCGTGAGCCGATTAGTCGGCAAATCTGGGTCGGATCGCCCGGTCACGCTCTAGCGCTAAAGCGACAACTCTTTCGAGGCCCGCGCGCCACGTTTGAGAGGGCAAAATAAGGAGCACGTGTTTAGGAAAAACACGCTCGCCGGCTTGACAAACTCGGACTCTCATTTTTCAATTAGCGCCTGCTCGCTGTTCATCGCTTGGCCATGGGACTCGTCACTGGTGTGCTAGAAAAGTCAGTTTTCCACCTTCAAAGGACATTCGGTAAATAAACATTAGAAATATCCAGTAAACTCGATGCCGTTTTATGCGTGTGTTTCGGTGTATGTGTGTTCTTCGAAGGGTTTTGTTTTACGCGAATGAGCTGTAGTTCGGCTGTAAGTAATAATCGTTTCCAGCTGAATAGAATGTCTCCCCGCTTTCCGTAAACAGACGGCATTATACCGAAGTGAAGCAAAGCACTTCCATACGTCGAACTCGTGCAGGCGCATAGAAAGTGTTGAGAAGCTCTCGCTGCGCGCCGCGTTAAGATTTAGCGTGACACATTCGTTGGCCCTCTTTTCGAAAGCGTCAGCTGCACTCGAGACTGCGATCGAGAAGCAAGGGCTGCTTACGCATTTATGTACATTTATATGTAAGTACGCGAACGCGTGCGCGCGTCTGCAACGCGTCGAGGGCACAGCCGTCGTGCGTTTACGCCTCTCGAAATGGAAAAATCTAGAGAGAGATAAGCATCCCCGCGCGAAGAAGGTGATTAGCCCGAGGAGTTATTTTACGAGTGCGCCCTGTCACCAGTACGCCTGCGCATTCTCTTCTTTAGCTCGGAGCTCGGGGTAGCGGAGAAGCTCGAGTGAGTCGGTCACTGCTCGCGCCCGCCCGCGATGCGACGCGACATAGTCAGGCCGTCTGCTTTTATCTATCGGCCGTTTTCCACGAATGCATTGACATTGCTTCTGTAAAATTTCGGGCGCACGGCTTTTTAGGGACGATGTAAATCAACCGCTGCGGATCCTTTTTAGATATGGACTGCGTTGTTGCGGGGTAGCAGCATGTGTTGGTGGGAAATACTATGGCGTGATGGAAAAATAAAAACTTTATTTGATTACGTATTGTTCTGCGGGAATTATATAATAATAAGTTGAATCTAACGTGGTCAATATTTACTATCATAGAATGAAAAGATATTGTGCATTATTATTCATCTTGCCTTAAATATTTGCAACCTAATTACGCGCAGTCAAAGCACATTTACAATATGACATTAGTATAAGAACAATTTAAAAATAGCGAACGATCGTAATACAATTCCGCAGGTATAATTATTAAGAAGCACTGTAATGACGCATTTAAACGACCTCCGCAGCGCTACTTCTTTTCCGCGGCCTAACGAAATTCCCGTTCATTTTCCAACTGGCATATTCAGCTAATTCAAATGAAAGCTTCAGGACTTTGGCCTCGCGAAACGGGAAGGGCTGCGAAAATTGATAGAAGTAAAAAGTATGGCGGCCGAGTTGCAGGAGGGAAGGGGTGCGGCGCGGCAGCCAGTGCGGGAGCGGCGGCAGCGCTCAGGGGGTGCAGCGACAATCAGCTCTCCTTTCCTCTCTGTCCCTGCCAACCGAGAAGCGCGCGCCCGCCGCCGCGGTAGATTCACCTACGTATACGTATATAGATACGAGGGCTTTGGCCGGGGCTGCAAGCTGCTCTCGTCCTCTGATGGAGCTGGAAAACGAGTTAGCTCGGCCACCCGCGAAAAGCCAAGCCACCCACGCCCGGGGCTGCCTCCAGTCGCTAGCGAGCTGCCTCTCTCTATCTCTCTCTCCCTCTACGTACTATCTCGTCTATATACCTTGCGGCCATTACGCTCCGCGTTGTATGCTAAACATTCGCTCAAGCGTACACACGCACACTTGTGTCTATCCTGCCTCTTTGTTTTCGCCGTAAAGTCAGAGAGGGAGAGGGAGAGAGAGAGAGAGTGACAGAGAGAGAGGAGCAGGCGGTTGGCCGCGCGCTTTGAGCGCTGAATATTTATATACAGCTGTATACACGTGGAAGAGCTCGCGTATATTTTATATTTTCTTTGGAGCGCGGAGGGATTTTTCCGCTTTCGCGATTACAACGCCGCGAGGGACGTGTCTATATAGGTATATAAGGGCTGCAAGATTTCGCTAGAAAAACTCTTTGGCACGCGTACGTGCGTGTGTACAAGTGTGTTTATCTGCTGGTGACTAGCTGTCTGTCGGCTCGTAAATTGATAAGCGCTCACCTCGCACACGCAGTCACCTCACTGTGCGCCTGATAAGGCCCCGATAATGCGCCACGCAGCCTGCGTACACGCGCTCTTTCTTGTACCTGCTTTTACCTTTTCTTCGTCGTATCACTAAATTTATCGCGACTTTTTTCCCCAAAAGCCTTTATATATCTTCAATTTCGATTTAATACGTTTCGCGTTGGATAAAAGCAATATCGGGTCAGGATAGGATATCGCTAAACTTTACTGTACTCGCGTGGTTATTTCCTAAGGTTTATTGCCCTTTGAAATTTTGCTCTAAGAAAGTAGATTCACTACATACGGCAATAGAAAATTATAAAATACATAAGCCTAAAAATGGCTCTTGTTTATCTCGTCGTTGCCATAAATAATATTATGTACGATGGATTATTATTTAAAGTTTTTTATTCACACGATTTTAGGAACGTTTCAGATTTACGTTAAATTAGCGAGCTTCAATCTAAGCAACCGATGTCGAAAATCAAGAAAATCATAAATTAAATTTATTTATTTATTTATTTGTTCCAGACATTATTACAAATTAGTAATTCTGCAGAGTGGAATGAGTTTAAGTATTTATAAATATTAATGTGTAAAAGTAATTAATATTAAATTTTGTATGATATCAATTATTAGTATGATAACTATTTGTTTTTAAATGGTTTCAGTTGTTGCTAATTATGAAAATATGTCTATCATGTAGCGATTTTTAGTTGAGAGCATACGTCAACTTTCACGTTAGAATTTCATTTTCCCATTGTCTCAATTGATGAACGTAGCTATCATATGACAATAAAACGCTTGTTATTCGACTTGGGCCTACAAATTACAGCTGACTGTACAAACAATAACAGAATATAAAATATTTTTTATATAAATAGCAGCTATTCCAATGTAACTATGTCGCTATACCATTCATATTTTGATATAATCAAATAAAGATGAATTATAAAACTTTGTTTTATTGTAATTTTTAAAATTGAATCGCGTGATATACATAAATTAACGAATGAAGTTAATTAATTTTGCACGTAACAAAGTTCCGGAAAAGTACGAAAAATAAACAGAATGTTTGAAATAATTTAGTAGACTATCGGCGATTAGCCGCGAATAGAGTCACATTGAGATAGTGAAGAGAGCGCGTGTATGTACGACCCGCCCATGATAATTGTGCCGGATAAGCAGATGTCGAAGAGGAGCAGATTATATAGAGCTACCAGCAGGCGCGGTTCTTTTGATATTATCCTTGTCGCTTTCTGTGATCGTCAGCACGCTGTAAATCTTTGCAGTCTACACCTTCTGTCGAGTGTTTTTAATAAACGTTTCATTCAACGCCGGCATGCGCGTGCAGGAGTTTTTATAACGCTCCAGAGATAAAACGTAAGAAGTTTGATGTTTTTTTCTCGTATATTAAGAACAGACACGATATGCCAAACGCTTTGCCAGACTAATTGTGTTTGACTTTCACACGCTTTAAAATTAAGTAAGCAAAATCAAATTTTAATCCGTGGGAACAGACATTTATGATTAAATAAGCTGAAAGTATGAAATTTCTTGGATTTTCTTCATCATCGTATGTGTAATAATAAACTCTTAAAATTTACATGGGCCGTTTATACTTATCAGACTTGATTTATTCAATTCGTTCGGTCATTATCTATGTATGGGAAACCGCGGGTACACAGTAAATCGGATTACAAGTTGGTTTACGAACAATTTTTTCACGTTAAAAAATAACCTTCCTCAAACCTAAATTATTTTCTCAAAAAAACTCGCACGTACACTTAAAAAACTAAAAAATATTAGTCCACGTTTCCTTTTTACTCTTGCTGAAAAAGTGTTGATTTCCTTGAAAGGGAAATGAATAATAAGATATGCCTAAAGCATGTTTTTAATGTATCTGCACAAACTAGTAATTTTGAAAAAATCAATATTTGTCATTCGGTAAAGGATTAATCTTCAATTTTTAAAATGTCATATGCGCGATTCCTCTGATATAATTATTTATATTTGAAGGGAGTTATATTTTGGAGCATTTTTTTCAAAAATGAAATTATTGTTGAGAAAAAGCTTGTCTCCGCATTAGCCGCATTAACATTTCTTTTTTAATCTGCAAAGAAATTATATTTATTTATGTACCTCGTTGTTTGATAATAGGATTGGTCATATCTATGATTATGACAATGGAGAGTGAATTTTTATATCAAAATTGTTTCTAAGAATCTATTTTATGTGTGCATGTATAGGAATAATAAAAATCGGTTGTCGTATGTGTCAATGATTTCCCCGATGTTCCGATTACCGTGCGAGCGTCATTAAATAAATACAAGATATGAATCACAATTTGAGAACGAGCACAGTTCGCAATAGTCTTTCTCGCAGCGCGTAATCAAGCGAGATAACAACGTCCCCAACCGGGCTTATTAAAAAGTTATTAACTCTGAAGTCAGTGGGAGTGGAGAAAGAGAGGCAAGACTTTGACGCGTACACGCTCGAAACTCGGCGCAACGCGGGCCGCATAATAATTGCGGAGTAATAATGGGAAAATCGGTTGCAGGTATATCTATATATAAGCCTCAGTGAGAGAGGAAGCACGTCGCAAAAACGAGCACATATATGCGTATAGACAGTGGTGGACGGAAGGAGCGTTGCGCGCACCGAGCTCTCCTACTCCTCGGTACTCGGCGAGAAGACAAGAGCGTCTAGAGCGAGATAGAGAGATTGATCAGACGGGCAGCCATGACTATCACACCGCCGTCATAGGCTGCGCGTCGCGTGGCGTTGAGCGACGAGGACGGAGATATATATCTATATACATCGACATAGAGAAGGGAGCTCCTCTCTCTCTCTCTTTCTCCTCTCAGCGGAACCCTGAAGAAGCACGACGCGGTGGCGGCTGCGGCAGCAGGCAGCAGCATAAGCGGCAGCAGCAGCCGAGCGGCAGCTAGGCGAGATGCCCCGCCCCTACGAGCCGTCGGCGCACCAACCGCTCGCGTTAGGAGGAGGGGCAATCTGTTGAGAGAGAAAGAGAGAGAGAAAGAGCCGCGGGAGCTATACGGCTGCCGACGAGAGCTGAGCTCCTTCGCCGCGGTTCCTCTGCCCACTCAGTATCTTCTGGCAGCTCGAGCTGGGAGTTTCTTGCCGAGCTTCCGACAACTGCCGATATTTCTTCCTACCACCACCGGCGGCACTGCTACCAGTCCCTTTGTACCCACACACACACGTACGGCGAGTGGAACAGTGCCCGTGTGTTAGTAGAATAACATGCCACTCCGAGTGCAGTAGCAGCAGCGCAGCAGCCACCCAGCCGACGTCGGCTGTCGCACAGTGTATCGAAGCTTGCTCGCGCCTCAGTGTCCCGTTATCGTTATCTTGTTCGAGGGCCTAGTGCAGACATGGAGCCTCTGACGCCCCCGCACACGCCGCCACACAGTGCCGTCCTGGACGGGCGTAGCCTCCGCTGGCCCATGCACCAGCACCAGCAGCAGCAAGCCTTCCTGGACCAGTGGATCAGGGGCGCCGCCCTCTTGGCAGCGCGCGGAGCCCCGGCTGCTGTCCAGCAGCACCACCACCATCACCACCACCCCGCCCAGGGCATGGCCGCTGTGCAGCTGGGCCTGGGCCTCAGCCAGTTCCCGCCGATCCAGCCGCCCCCGCCCGCCTCCTTCATCGCGCGCCGGACCCCCGGGCAACGGCCAAAGAAGGAGTTCATCTGCAAGTTCTGCAACAGACGTTTCACCAAAAGCTACAACCTCCTCATCCACGAGAGGACACATACGGACGAGCGGCCCTACTCGTGCGACATTTGCGGCAAGGCTTTCCGTAGACAGGATCACCTCAGAGATCACCGGTACGTTGTTGTTTCTTTCGTAACTTTTCTTCGGTACCGGACATTGTCAAACGATCCTTGCACTCGAGCCGTAAATTTACGTGCTATCTCATCGAGATAAAAGTATCTCGTTTCAAGTTTGAACAATCGCTCCGCTTCTCCTTACGTATATTCTTTCCAAAAAAGAAGAAAAAACATTTGTCACTAACGTATATTTATTTTTATAGGTACATTCACAGTAAAGACAAGCCGTTCAAATGTAACGAGTGTGGCAAGGGTTTCTGCCAGAGTCGGACCCTTGCGGTCCACAAAATTCTGCACATGGAAGAGTCACCGCACAAGTGTCCTATCTGCTCGCGGAGCTTCAACCAGCGTAGCAACCTCAAAACCCACCTTCTGACGCACAATGATGTGCCTCAGGATCTGAGGGTGGATCACCATCAGCAACAGCAGCAACAACAGCAGCAACAGCAACAACAACAGCGCCAGCAACAGTCGCAGCAACAAATAATTGAGCAGCAGAGGACGGGACATATAGGAAAAATGCGGTCGTCCATGCAACTGCAGCTCTCGAGTCACCGGCATCCTGCTAAACTTGGTTTTACCATAGACGAGATCATGCTTCGAAAGTAAAAGCGCGACGTTACTCTCTTATTTATTTATACGCGTAAGATGTTATATATTATATGCAGCAGTCAGGCTGTATCAATGTAAATAATTAGGATATACTCTATAGCTACTTAGAGGCTCAAAGCGCGTATACATGTATTATGGTTACGCGTATATCGTCGGTTCCTACCAAGGCTAACACAACTCAAAAAAGGCCTATTTTTATTTGCCATTTTAAAGTACGAGAGTCGAATAAATTTGTTCAAGGTCAGATAAATTTAAAATATACGAATTATATTTCAAGTTAATCGAGCTTTGAACAAATTTATTTAACTCTAAGTAGGCCTTTCTTTACCTGTGCTATAGTTCTCGTAGGAACCGACGATGTGAACCCGGTCTCGTTTCCTTTTCTTGAAAAAACAGGAAAAGTCTCGATTCGATGACTCTCTATATTTCGTGAACCGCTCTTGCGCGAGATTATTATCTTCGGGGTAAACGTTATTTCCTCGCGATAATATGCCTGAGTTCAAGGTTTCGCTGGATTACCGAAGTCTTTGTTCTCTATCGCGCAGCGCGTTTCACGCTCAATGTTACCGCTAACTTATAACTGTACATATTGTTTAACATTTAATGTTTATCGTTTCATCGTTCTTGTACATTGTGTCTAGAAAACGAGTGTGTGCGAGATAAAGAGTAGTTTTAAGTCGATGTATATTATACCAGTGTATGGATGCGAGAGTCTTTTGTGTATACGTGTACGTTGTCGGTTTAGGAAAACGATGAAGCTAAATGCCCGCGTGCCACTCGTCGGCTATTATATACCTACGCGTTTGTCAAAAGAATGAGAGGACAAATATCTTCTTGTAAGGGCATCGCGGAACACACACGAGGAATTATTGCCCTGAAGCATGAACTCGTATATATAAATGCAGCAGATCTTGAGAAGAGGGCGACGAGTGGCCCTGCGACTGAAGCGTTAAGGCTCAGACCAGTTGTTAAAAAGTGTCTGTAAGAGGCTAGATTGTGAGAAAATCATGTGTTACCCTGTACTCAAGTACTTAAGATCGAAGGCGTATTCATGTACCTAAACCAAAAAGTGAGGTCTGTTGGCACATAAAAAAAGTCCGCAGTCCTAGTCGATATTGTATTATAAGTTTATTGTTAACTTTTAACAGTGAAATAGAAACACAATATCACTATACATCATGAATTTTTTCTTCACCTTTTGCAACCCAACGTCATATTTTTATTTTTATACTAGAGTTTATTTCGTTAAATCATAAAAAAGAAGTTTTTTTCTCAAACAATACTTTTTTTCTCTTAATTCACTATTTTAATTTGTTATCTCATTATAACGTAAATGTATATACGTAATAGCTTATGTTTTGGAGTATTGATTTGAAAGTATAAATTAATTTTGTTGCACAGATAAACAAGTTTTATGGTGTCAATTTTAGCACAAATTCATATTCTATATATAAATCAAAAGAAAATCTTGAAATCTGTGATCTGTCGCCTTGTTAAAGTTCCGAAGGTATAAATGAAACGTTCGATAAACGTCGTGGGCGATGATGAGCGAACAGTTAACTTGCTTGTTCAGGCAGTTAGCGTTTGTTTAACTTTAATTAATTCTCTCACCCTCTCCGGTACAATAAAAGATAATGAAAAAGCGAACAAACAGGCTCGGCTCCTCTCGCCTCATCCGCCCTTTCATCTTCGCACCACGCTGTCTTTATTGTCAGGCAATTCGGCCTTCTTCCCTCGTCTTCTCTCATCCCCTCGCTCTTTGTATTGGGCTTCGGCCTTTTCACGTTGTTGTAAAACTGCAACGGTGCTTCTAACGTATTTCACCATTATTTGCACTTCATTCATTAGACCGTCACGAGGTTCTAATTTATTTACAGTATAAGAGAGTAATTTATACAATTGAGAAAACATATGTGTTACAGAACATATATAAATAAATCCTATACCGAGTATAGGATAAAACATACAATTCATATGATTTTTGTTATTTTTATTTAATTTCCTATATTTCATAATAATTATATTTGGGATGACATCTTGAATGAAAAATTAAAATATCAAAGTCAACAAAAATGTATTAAAATACATTGATTATTAATATAGCATATTAATATTATGATTCCTATATTATATAATTTAATTTAACAACATATCATTAGTCCTATTTGCGATAAGTCAACTTTTTTGCATTAGAACTTGTCGAAAATCTAATTTTATTTTAATTTTCAAAATATTTAAAATGAAACTTTACTTATATTTACATTAAAAAATATTACTTGCAGTATAAACTATTATTATGAGACGTAAAAACATACAAAAAATGTATAAGTGTCACGTTAATACGTTATCATATTTTCTTAAATGATCTACAATTTAATAGGTTTTGGTTTGGGTTTAAGTTTAAATAAGCAAAAGTATTTTTGGGCAATCGAGATGCGAAATACCGACCTCGTGTACGTGACCTACTGTACCGACCAGACAGTAATGATTCATTTTAACTTACTTATGACGAAATTAGCGATTTATTCGTCCCCCCTCTGTAATGTATTATCTATCATTTTGCAAAATTTCCAGTCAAAATTTTAATGACATAACGAAGAAATTTCACGAAAAATGAAACAATTTTAATTTAAGAATTTTTGAAAACTTGCGTTAAAATTTTAACTCGAAATTTTGCAGAAGAAATGATAATAACATTATGCAGGATAAATAATTCCGATAAATTGCGAATTGTTTATTAAATAGGTTACATTTCACACTTCCTTCAAATTATTTAATAGTTTGAAAATTCTAAGTATCAAAATTAATTGAGAAACAATAAATACCAAAGACCGAGCATACTATACCATAGTTTAGAACAATATCAGATTGAGTAAATTAAAATTTTTCAGATTTCTTCAAAAAGTACATTTGTTTAGGAAACGTCTGTTGGTGCTTATCTGAAATAACATACTTATCGGTATTTCCGTATTTTTCATTGTTTTTATTCAATTTTTTATTTGTATTAGTTATTTTTGTTATCGGATGTTAGTTAACTCAATGTAAACACCGGATGTCTGTGATCATTATGAACAACTTGAATCTGAATTCAAATAATGTATCCCCGATTTTAAAAGAAGAATTTTTCATTAATAAATGTATCTACATATCTCCCATTGCATTAGAAATAAAATAAAATGAGATAAGATTCGCCATCCAATCTTTTCATGCGTTAGGGTTTTTTTTTAATTTAAAGGTTTCAAAATTGAGTTTTCTACCAAGCGTCCTTGCAAGACGTTAATTTTGCAAGCAAAATTAGCTCTAAGATTCTCTCGATTAATACACTTATGAATTTTACGTTTAATTTAAAAATCTAAATCTAGCAAAAAATTTTATAAGATAAGATATCTTGCTACTTTAGTATAAGGGTTTATTATAGTAGAGTTTTTTATAAAAAGATTATTGCTAAAAAGTTATATATGTTCATAAGAATATATAATTTTATTTATATAATTTCATGTTATATATAGCAACACGTAGAAATTGCAATATATATGTATATAAATAATGTGGTATGAATACAGAGATTCAATTTATAAATTAAAGTATTTCAATTAGGTATGTCTTTTTGTTAGATTTAGAATTCTTAAATGCATTATGTAATGTACGTTGACTGTAATTTATCTTATATCTGATATAATCCTATTATATATGCAGCTATTGAATATTCATAAAAAAGACTACTTTCTTATTCTATCACTATTGGTACACACGTATGTCTTGATGCAAATTAAAGTGTAGTTATGAGGGTTATAATTAATATTTAACATTTTTGCACGTACGTAGTATTGAAATGTTAGAGCAATTTTCATTTGCACCTGTTTTCTTTTCCTTTTTTTGAAGTATATTATGTTTGGAGAAAAAAGTTCTTTAACGGCAAATAGAATCAGGCTGATTACTCTTGTCTCAAGAGGATTCTTCTTCAGGCAAAACGAATATATATATATTGCCTAAAAAAATTTTTGTTTAATTGTACTTATTATACATTTTTTATTAGATACAAATATATTTAAAATTATATATGAGTATGAGAGGGTACCATAGCATCTGAAAAAAGTTTGAAAAAAACTGTTACGAAAACTTGAAATATGTCCGTCACCGGGAATCAAACTCACGACTTTTAGGCTTTGGAAGCCAAGATCTTAACCACTAGACTACCAATGCCTTTGAAAACGAATAACATAAGAAGGTATATGATACGCCTCAGAATCGTTTCACTTCAAAAGGATTTTTTTCGCTTCAAAAAGAATACCTTTTGCGAGAACAAATAAAATACTTTTGGGGCAAGAAAAATATATTCTGGAAGCAAAAAATCAAGATTTTGCCTCAAGGGGAATATGCTAGGTTCAAAACGGGAATCGTTTTACCACGAGAGGATTTCCATAAAACGATTTTCGTATAAAAGGACCATTTTTCTGCGTGTAGATCACATTTAACATCTGACAGTTAATAACTGGCTTGGCGCAGCGATTTATTAAATTGAGGAGCTATTGCAGAATTACGACTATCGAAAAAGAAACTCTTGACACTCTCAAAGGGGTTCCTTTGATTCCTTTTAATTTCATAATTCGTATCAAAACGCTCCTATTTTCGGGTAGCGAGTGCTGTAATTATCAGAAAGATTCGGAAGAAACCTTGAGACATCCTCTGACTTTTTCAGTGTAAGAAGCGACGGAAGATGAAAAATGACGCTGTGTTCTGCCCCCGGAGTATAGAAAAAAAGGAAGGCTAAGCCTGAAAAAAGGATCGCAGCACCGCCGCAAAAACACAAGCCGTCGGCTAGGTGCGTGGAAGATCAGCAGCAACGTTTCTATGCACACGATATTATATGGCTACTCTCACAGATACACATGTAGGGTATACGTAGGCGGATAATGATTTTCTGACTGTATACGTATCATTTGGAGTAAACCTGCAGTTTCTTTGGGACCAGGGCATATAAGCTTGATTTAGGAAGCGATTACCTTTCCGCCTTTCGGGACAAGTCATCAGCGAGTGGAGCCGTGGATCCTAGGAACCGCGTTGCTCCGATTATTGTAATTAAAGCGTTTCGAGCGAGTCCGCTAAAGAGGTGGATCGGACCGAGAGTCCCTCGAGCGGTGGCTACCTGCGCTACTCGACTTCCAACAAAGTCGAAGCGCCCATCGGACAAGTTAGCATACACGGGGTCGCAGGGCCGCGATATTTAATGATAGAGATGGCTTCTAGAGATTTCACGGATTTTTCGTTATTATATACATCTTGTGTCTCTTGGAAGAAGTCAATCATCTTTGCTGTCATTTTCGGAATCATCGATTGGGAAAATTTTTAAATGGATAAACTTGAACACTTTCGGATGCTCTAGGTTTTAGTAAATACATAACTTATATGGATAAAGTATAATATTTTATCTCCATTTCCATACATATGTCTTATTAAGTTTATTCATTATTAATGTCAAGCTTTTCCATACATTCAACTCAAGTTGAACCATACATTCAACTCGAGAAATTAAATCGTACCATTTTAAAACATTTTTTCCTTTGTCATAAGCATTTTACTTGTAAAACAAACATTTTTTCAAATTCTTTTGAAATTACTGTATGAAATGAAGAAAATGTATGTAAACTTTAAATAGAAATCAAATAATAGTATATTGTTGTATATTATTATGTTAGTATAAAGCAATGTTATAGTATTTAAATATATTTATATATATAGAGTTATCAAAATGGAATAGATAGTGATAACTATTGGAATTATGGAAAGCAGGTTCAGTAAAAATAAGAAGAGAACACAAGTGAATATAATTCTAAGTCTTTTTA
>JAWWEQ010000055.1:10681733-10702153 GCA_035583055.1 Torymus tubicola | reverse complement strand
ATATTTTAGCATCTAAAAACATACCTCAAAGTTTGAGCAAAATCCGTGATCCGGAGGCCGTGACCTCTCCTAGTAAGTTATATAAAATCTTAAAAAAATGTTTTGCTTGAATTCTATACCCAGAGTGACCAATTATAGTTCAGTGTTTTCTATTAAAATAAATGATATACTTTTTTTACTTCGTTTTCCAGATTAAGAAAACCTAAGCAATTAAAATTTCGTTTAATTTAATTTCGTTCCGTTAAAAAAATGATATGCATGTAGAAGGAAATTATTATAATAATACATTTTAATGTTAATTATGGCGTTATAAAGAAATTTATAACGCTCGTATAGTTCTGAGTGCGCTATATTTTTTTTTAATTACCTCAGCTCGACTTTGTATGTGGATTGGTAAGATAATTAAAATATATTGGTATTAACAGATATTCTGCAGAATATTTGCCATGTTAGAAATATAGTAATTATGCTATTTTTCATGATAATTTTCATTCTGGAGAAGATTCTTAATTATTAATTAGGGGGTGGCAAAGGAAAAGTGCATAGAAGGTCTGCTCAAGCCCATTATCATAAATCAGCGAACATAAAAGCTTATGCAGTTGTTCCTGTGCAATAAGAGGACAAAGCCACGCACGAAGGTCACGGGTAAAACCCGTATATACTTTGCGTCGTGTATAATCGCAAGCTAAAAATAGCAAACAATGAAGAAAGATGAGAATCGGTAAATACAATTTAAAAATCGCTTGCACATAGCCAAGAATTACTTTCTTTCGCTTTATATATATACATACGCGCGTGAATGCGAAGAGCGCCTGTATCGGTCTTATAATCATGGCACTATAATTTGGTAAAACTTAATTTAGCCTAGGCGTTTAGCTAGCTTTTATTTCGCATTCGTGATTATTCGTTAGGTGCGCCGCATTAGAGGTTGCACCTCCTCGTCTACGCGCGAGGAGAGATAAAGATAGAGAGAGAGAGAAGCGCAAGTGCTATACGGTGGTGGACGTATATACATATATAAAAGGAAAGGCAAAGCAAAAAGGAAGGTGCGCGAGCGCGAGGAGGAAGACCGGAGAATTAGTTGGCGTATATCCGATTAGATTGAACGTGTGTGTATATACGTGGGTGAGTTGTGGGAGCCTGCTCTCTCGAATTCCGGCTCGCGAGAAGGAGAGAGAGAGGCGAACGGTGCGCTTGCGCATATACATGTACCCTTTCATTAGGGCGTGAGGCTTATCTGGAGGGTCACGCCGACGCGCGCGTATATGGTCGGTCCGCTGCTGCGACCTCGGTCCCACACAGATGCGTGCGATCGCGACGACGCGCAGCGTCTAACTTGCGCGTATGTATGTGTAGCTCTACCTCTCTCTCGAATTCCAGGAGTTGCAGATCGCACGCGCGCAGCCATCATCCGCAATTTCGGCGTGTCCGCCTACACGAGCCGCGCGATTCGCGAGCCGTGGCGCTCGCCTACGCCACTCTTTTTTTCCCCGCGTGTGTGAGCCACCGGTGCGCCATTAGGGGGCTGCTTGCGTTCTTAAAGCGCCGCTTTGCTATTTTGCCTCCCATTCGACGAAACGCGCCAATTACCCGCGGGGGGAGCCCGCCGCGCAAGGGCATACCGTCTCATTAGTCCTATTCGCTAATCATTCAATCATCCGTCTCGCCCCCGACAATAGCTTCTCTCTGAGCGCCCGGCTTGTGGGCGCCTGTGGGGGCGGCGAGAGAGAGAGAGAGAGAGAGAGAGAGAGAGAGGGACGGAGAAGAGCGACTCGCGGAAGGCTCTAGATAATGCCTAGGAGAATCGCTTCATAGATTAACCCAATTAACCGGCGGCTTGGCAACTTTCCCATGGGTGCATTCGCTCCTTGCCACAGGAACCTACGTGTGCACGGGGGCAAATCGAACCTTCGCCGCGATGTTTTTTGTCATTCGCCAGCGTAATTGCATAGTAGAGCGTTTCTTTCTATATAGGCTTCCAAAGCGTGAGGCAAGTTCATTGGAATTTATGAAAGTAATTGATACAAACTCATATCAGTTGTCGTGATTAACCGGTTAATTGTCTTTTAATTTATAGTATTAAATTTTTATTGTAGGAGTAAAAGTTTAATTACTTGTGAAATTTGATAAGTACAGGGATTAGAACGTATATTCATTTACAATATGAATATTTTAAGAATTCTATACAAGAACGCTTAAACGTTTTAAAAAGATCAAATAAAGTCATGGAGACACACCTCTGCAATAGATCACATATAATAATCGAAACAAATGGTGAGTTCATGAAAACCATTTTGAATATATCTGTTTTAATTGCATATCAATTTTTCTTCTGAAAATTTAATACGAGAAAAATGAAAGGTAGTCACTATTATTGATCAATGTTAAGATCCCAATGATGCTGACAGATTTTTCTAGAAAAAAGGAAATTAAAAAAAATTATAAACTATTTGGACAATTTTACCATAAGATTAAAAATTTAGGCGAATTAGTAATTTGTTTTTAAACAGTCTTTCAAATCTGTTTTTGTGGGTTACATTTTACTGATATATTACGATCTATATAATATGAGAAAACTTTTTAAATGTTTTTTTTTCATTTTCTTAAATCATCATATAAAAGTGATGAATTTCTAGTAAAATTTTTCATATAAAATTTTTTAATCATGAAATCAGAAATCATAGTAAAGTTAATCAATTATTTGGCACACCGAAATATCAGTGATTAACTTTCGTAAGAAATTTCACCTTATCATTTGTAAATGTTTTACATTGTGTAGTGAGCTAGTCTTTTTAAATATTTATGTGGGAATTTCCGATTAAGCAATCATGACTAGAGAGTATGTTAAAAAGGTCAATACTCTTGACTATAGGTATATCACAGTTATACCTCGTTAACTCCGCCCTCACGGAGCTCCCAATAATGTGATCATTCTTACAAGTAAGTTTTGAAACATCAATCAATTTTTTCGAGAAAAAAAAGGTTATAAACTCCCACTCGACGACACTATACGAAGAACTTTCATAACGCGCCTCTCTCGACATCGTCGTATCGCCATTGATTTTTGAATATTTCATAAGTAGACCAATATATAAGTACTAGACATAATCGAACAAACGCGCTAGTCAAAGGCAGAGCAACGCTCGTGCAAGTTGCTTTCTCATGGGCCGCGCGTCTATAGAGCGCGTCGAACACACAAATGTACACAACAATGTCCCGATGGTATCGTCACGTGGGCAACCGCAGAGTTTCATAAAGGAAAGCTATTTGGCTGTGCGCGAGGCACTGCTCAGCGCTCGCTCTCTTTCTCCTACGGGGCCTGCTGCGGGCTCTTTCACAAACTGCCGATTCGGAGGATTCACCGCAGAGCGCTGATCGGTCTATATAGGTATAGGTTCGCGCGGCATCATCCCAGGCGCCGAGAGTGAGAGCCGAAAGGTCGAGGAAGAGGGGACGACGAGCGCTTTCCAAGAGAGCGAGAGGCGAAAAAAGGAGCAGCGAATTGTTTGGGTCCCGCGGGCCTGTGACCTGTGGTTATAGGGCGGTTCGCGCTTTTTTTCTGCCCGGCAATTAGGTAAACGTCTGCTCGCGGCCGGCTCGCTCTCGCGTTGCCTACGTGGCCCCTGCTATTAGTTAGTGGTATGCTTTAAAAGCGCGCGCTGTCAACGACCGCGAGCAGCGGCTTTCTTATTCTCGTGTGCATCAGCTTTGCGCGTGAAATGCGAAACGCCAGGCAACTCCCGCACGCCCGGGGAAAGTCGTCGTTGTGACGCGGGCTTCGATATGGCCCGCGCGGGAGGGAAAGCACAGGAGCGGCTGCAGCGGCGGTCGGTAGTGGCGCGCCTATTACCGACCGAGCGCCGAGCAGAGTTTCGGCTGTCCGCACCCGCGGAGCGATGTCGCCCCTCGACCGTGACCCGTAAGCGGGATTCCCCTCGCTCGCTCCGTAAAAGCGGTATATGGAGATGCAGCCGAGCCCGCGGCTGCCTGTGGATTGCGCTGTTGCGCATTGTGTCGGCGCTGCAGGAAAGCTCGCTGGGATCCGCCAAGTGGCGGCCCCTTGCGAAAGGTACGCGAGGCTGAGAAGGCGCGCGCCGGCCCTTGAAGAGCACGCGGCACGTATACCTCCCGCGATTGGCCGATCTGCGTTCCGGCGTGTGCATCGTCGTCGTCGTCCTCGTCTCCTGTGGGAACGGCGCGGACCGCTTAATTGGATCGATTCCTCCTTTTCTTCTTCTCCTCTCTTCTTGTCCTTTCTCTCTCTCTTTCTTGCTCGCTCCTCTGCGTGAGATCCGGTGCCCGGGTTCTCTTTTTCCTCCGCGCGCAGCTTAGCTCGGCTTAGCTCTCTCGCGAGGCGATTTCACGAGTGGAAGCGCGAGCGCAAGCGCGCCGACTTTGTGTGAAGAGCGATATAGAGCGGCCGACAAGCGTGACGGAGTGATAAAGAATCGTATAGCCGTCGGCGCTACCGCACCCGACGCGCCAGTAAGAAGACAGTACAGCATAGAGAGCTGTAAGAACCGTTTCGTCAATCGTGATTGTCAGTCCCACGCCGCCGCCGCCGCGCGTAGGCGGCTGATATTCGCTTGGTTTTTCGCTGTGCAGCCGCGAGCCATGAGGTCACTACCCGAAAAATCGCCGAGATGATTGGGCATCGTTTAACTGCTCTCATGACTTCCTCGAGACTTTTCTATATTGTAGAATTGAGGGGGGCGCTTTCATGGGCGAAGGCGCTTTAACATTTGGAGACAGCGATAAATTAATGCGGACGGTTTCTACTCTTTTTTTGTTCGGAGATTAACGGCAGGTTTATGTTGTTCGCTGTTCTCGCCTTTAAAAGAGAAATCTTGTTACGCTTATTGTGGGGCTCAGGTTTTTCCACTGGAAAACGTTTTTAACTTAATTGACCTGTTATCTTTATTAGGGAAAGAAGAAATTTATCACGATCATCGTGACTATTTTAGTGCTATCATAAAAACTTTTACTTTTGTAGTTGTAGAAAATTCATTGATAAATTCAATATCCAAGTTTTATTTGTCATTATTAAAAATCATTGAAACTTTATAAAAAAATCATAGTATAGTTAAATGATAAATCAAAACAATTTTCCAATTACTGTTTTTTTGTTGTCAGGAGAGTTATGTGTACATTGTACTATGGAAGACTAGAAAAACAAATGTAAATGTGTAACATAATATAAATATTTTATTTTTAAAGACGTTTCCGTTGGGTAAGTACTGCTTCCTTTCTGTCAGATTACATGAAGATGTAAATCTCTAATAGAATTATGACGGTTGAGGAAGTTTCTTTCAAGTCTAATCCGATTAACCTCAGGTAAAACCTTTCAGTCAGTTTTTCGTAACAGCCTAAAATATGTGTAGGCTTAAAATGTCACTGAACAATCATAGACATTGTGTCCTATATATATCATTCAGTCCGACTAGTTATTGGTTCTATTATATAATATTGTCTATACAAAATGTGTAGAAGAATTGCAGCGTGTAAAATACTAATTACGTGTCATCATTGGTGTACACCATCCAATTTATACGAAAATATATCCAGTTGATATTATTCTTATAGAATGAGAAAAAAATTTTCTTTTACTTTTCATATATTTACAGTTAACAAGTGCGCATATTTTTTAGCCATTAAATCACAAAATTTGATTGTTTAATCGATTCAGAATCACGGTCTGATCCAATTAATGTCGTCACTCGGTACTTTATCCTTAACTTTCTCGTTAAGAGTCTTGCAAGTTTTGACTCGTGGGAGTAATTGACTTTGATTTACGGTCCCCGTCGAGCTCATCGATATACTTCAGACGCGAGCTGCGCTGCGCGCGATGCATGAGTGCAATCGAAGCGCGCGGCGCACCTCTTTGTATCCGAAATCTAAATTCACGTCGTCTCGACGTACTTATATATATATATATATAGATACAGAACTCGCCGCTTGTAGAGCGTGAAATTTTTAGACCGCGTGCGATTGACCCGAGTGATACTTGCGCATTATCGGCTAATAATTCACGGCAGCCGAGACAGTGATTGTCAGTTAACCTGGCGTTATATGCCTTGGCCGCAGAGCTCGGGCTCTCATAAAGGATCATTACCGCCCGGGCAATAATCAATTTCGCAAAGGCGCTGGGAAACCAGTTCGTCGCGGAATTTCGAAAAATTACCGCCTGCTATTTTTGGCAACATCTATCATGAAAGTTTTAGTTGAAATTCACTTTATTCAACTGTTAAAGTAACACCTATTTCAACTAAACGTGTTCGATTTAAAAAAAGTCCTAAAATTTGCATTATAAATACTATTATTTTATAGTCCTAAAATAGTAATGGTCGTAGATGTTAAAGAGGCAGGTGACCGCTGTCATTTTGAGTCAAATGTCTTTTGAAAGATTAGAAAGGATAAGTATAGAGGACCAAAGATTCCTATCTGATAATCTACACATAATGTCATAATACATCCGAGTAAAACATATCTGGTGCGATCATAGAGGTGACAGTTTGAAGAATTGCCGTCGCTCGGTTGAAACCGGAATCGTGCGTTATTTCCAGTTATACGCAGATAACCGATAAACTTGGTCCGAGCTGCCACGCTGTATATCTGGAAAAGAAGCCTAGCTATGGATGCATCCTCATTTCGTAATCAAGCCGAGCGCAATCTCCGCGGCCAAAGCCGGCGTTTCGCGATCTCGAGAGTTGGGCAGGCGGCTGGCGGCGGTGAGCGTTGCAAAAAAGGGCCCGCAGTGCTCCGCTCGCGAAGAAAGAGGCGCGCGCTCGCGAGATAGCTGCGGGGGCAGGGCAGCCTCGTCCAGCCGAGCGGTTCTCCTTGGCTTCTTCTCCCCCCGTCGGTCCTCTCTTTCGGCCGTCGCTCCGCTGCCTCGGCGGAGGAGGAAGCCGCCCGAGGGTCCTCCCATGACCCCGGCGCTCGCGCCTCCTGGGAATCCGCGCGCTCCTGCGCCTGCACCCGGGACGCGGGCCGATCGCGCGGCATCGCCATCGCGTCGGCCGGCTTAATTGGCTGTCGTCGCGGGCGCGCGTCCTGTGGGAAAGGGAGGGAGCCCCAGCCCCCCGATGAATTACGAGATTGCACGCGCGCGCAAGAGAGAGTATTATATACACGTAGAGAGAGAGAGGCGCACGTGGGAGTGGGCGAGCTGAGCGCCCGGGGGCCCGCGGGCTAATGGCAGGTCGGAGGTCACGTAGGCAGCAGCCGGGCTGGGCCGGGGTGCGGGGGTGCGCGCGCGGGCTGTACGCGGGGGCGCCGTGGGAACGCGACTCCTCCTGGCGCGCGGCAGCCCTCCGTCGCTTACGCCACCCTTTCATTACGAGCCGCCTGGACGCGCGCGCGCGAATAGCCGCGCCACCCCCGCCGCCGAACTTGTCAGATCCCCTGGCCGAATCAATTATCTTTATTTATCTCGCTGCAGTACGCCCGCGCCGCGCGCTCTCGTTCCCCGGCATTCCTCGCGGTCCCCCTTGCGATGCTCTTTTTAGGGGGCAGTCCATTGCGCGCTGCATACTTGCCGAGATATGCGCGCTCGGCCCGATCCTGAAAGCATGTACCCTTCACTTTTGCCAGGTACTTTTAACCCTCGCAAATGGATCCCTTCAAATTCTAATGCACCGTCGTTTTCTTATATTCACTATTTAAATCATTTTTATAAGGAACATAGCAAGAAAGTTTATAATTATTCTAATCGTTTTGTATTCTACGCTGCCGACCGTTGATTTGACTCTAAAGCTTTTTGAAATGCAGGTTCTCCATTCTTAAAAGGTAGAATTCCCTTTTTTTTGAAATGTGTTTGTAATGTAGAATTCCCATTTTTGAAAAGTAAAATTTCCTTTTTGAAATGAAGATTCTCCATAAAAGTAGACGAGAAGTAATTTCTTTTCGGATAAAATGAACATTAGACTTGTTATAAAGTTGTTTTAACGTTAATGCAATGAGAATTCTAAGCAATGACAATTTTATTTTTACAAAAGAATGATTCTATTTTTCTTCAATGCCGTTTCTGCGTATTCATTCTAGGAAATAAAATACACGTTGTATTCTAATCTGTAACCAACTAAGTGAATTATTTTACTTTTTCCAAATGAGTTTCACTATTTTCGGCGTAGCTTAAAAAAAAGCTTTACAATGAACTTATTTGTAGAATTAATTTCAAAATTTATCATCAATAAAAAATTAACAGTTAAAAAGCATAGCATTTAAAAGCATGTGTTTGAGGGATCGCTCGATAATGATTCGTTATAGGTCATTCAGCTAGAGAAACACTTGCACATAGAGGAAAGATTCACGAGTATAAATTCATAAATAATGAAATTCACCGAGCATTATGATCGGGTGGGCTATACGGTGTCTCGCGCCATTGGCCGCACGCGCCATACATTCGTGTACACAGCGTAACTCGCGTTTTGCAAGCGCGCGTGCACCGGCCCTCCCCGCGCACGATTGCACAGCCTCGCGCAAGAGGGAATCGCCCATAAAGCGTGGAAACTTTCATTCACTAGCGCTCGTTCCTCTTCCTCCTCCTCCTGCCGGCCCTTCGCTCTCTCTCTCCCTCTCTTTTTTCGCTCCTCTTCCTCGCGCGCTCGTCTGGGAATTGAGATGTACCTAAGCGCTCGCGCGGAATTATGCCCGTGCTGCGATCCATTGAGCTTGTGTGTGCAGGCCAAAGGGGGGAAAGAAACCCGAGGAGCTCGCGAAAACATTCCCGGGCCGAACTACTTATTGTTGCGCGGAAAGAAAGAGACGAGAGACTTACGATTATCGCGTCTCCTCATTTATTTCTCGACATTATACACGATTCAAAGGCCCGTCGCTCGCCGACGCCGCCGCAACCGTTGCCTGTATAATGCTTATAATCTGCGCTGCGAGCATCGCCGAGGAAATCTTGATGATTCGGGCTCGCGAATACGGCTAGAATTTGGGAAAAAATGCAGAAAGAGAGAGAGAGAGAGGGAGAGAGAGCGGTATGCTTATGAAATTCCAGGCCTTGGGAAGAATGATGAAGGTGTCGATTCGAAATTTCTACTCTTTTTAGTTATTATGAAAATAACTCTCAAAGTACATCGTTTCGTTTGATGAGGTTTCAGTTTTTTTTTCTCATCCAAGTAGAGTATCTTGAGCTATCGAAACATTTTTTATGATACCTCATTGCTAATTGATACTCAATCTGTGTTTATATCTTGAGTATAATCGCACTGTTGAAATGAAAACTTCACTAATTTGTACTTGCATCAATTATGAAGATACGAAATTATGAAATTAACTTTTCTCACAAAAACAAACTGTTGCAGTTACTACTACACGTAATACTTCAAGAGCCCAGTAAAGAACCCTGCCCTGCATGTAAAAAGATAATGATGCCCTTGCGAGTAATACTGCGTGCCATAATTACTGTAATTTTTCCATAAAGACTTTAACGTCTTTTTACGGGAAACGTGTTCTCACTTCATGATCCATTCACAAATTCAGTAATTACTATCTAATTAAATTTAAATATTGCGTCCTTTATATAAACAAATCAATTATTTTTAATAAAGTTACACCATTTTTTTAATTCATGATCATATCGGATAAGTAGTTATATTAAAGTTTCTTGCGTTCTTAAAAGATTTGAATGATATTCTTACACACTGTTATGGAACTTGTATGTTTGAGAAGTAAAATGTTCAAGAGCAACAACAGCTTTACAAGTAAAATACATTTAGTTGGTTTATATACTTCCTTGATAAAAGTTTTAATGCGTGATTTCAAGACGTAATTTGTAAGCTTTATATTCGCTCTAACGATTGGAAAACGGCTCGTTTAAAAACGGAGAAACTTGTCTTATATAAAAGTTTTTGCAGGAGAAAATTAAAGGTATAGAAATAACTAGGAAATCGACTAGCAGTCTATTCCCATAAAGCACGCGAAACGGCTTAATTAGAGCAATCAATTGAACAGCCAGGGTTCGGGGCTATACACCGGCAACATTTATTTACATAAATCTCGCGAAAAGACGCGCGATCGCGCCTCGGCAGTTTCCTCGCTTCACGCAACGGCAGTTTATATTCGCTCCCCCTCGTTCTCTCTCTCTCTCTCTCTCTCTTTTGCACGCGCGCTCCTTATAGGCGGGCATGTACGGCTGCGGCGAAGGGAGCGAGAGAAACCAGGCGAATAACGAGCAAAACGTCATTAAGCGCTCACGTGCACACACGCGAGGGAGATAATTAACGCATTAACCGCGAGCTCGCTGCACAGATGCGCGCTGGCTGGCTGCCGCTGTACTTATCTTTATCCCGCAGTCTCCCGGCGCTTTTTATCCCTCGACTCTCTCTCTCTCTCCTTCTCGCGTGTTCTCCTTTTTGCTCGTACCCTTTTCACTTAATTATGTACCAGCAGGCGGCGCCAGGCTACCACCGCGTGTGCAGGCTTCTAATCTATGTGTGCTGCAGCCGAGTTTTCACGCATTATACACACACACACGTTCACGTTGCTGCTGCTGCTGCTGTAGATCGGACGCTTACAGGTATATCGTGTGCAGTGCCTCGGTGGACAAGTTAGAGGGGATATCATCCAGTTTCCCAAGAGTTGCGCAATACTTAGCGCGCCTCTAATGGAAAGTGATTTATTTTGATCGTGCGCACTATGTGTTTCTCAATTTCGCGTCAAAAGCAACGTGCGAGTATACACAGAAGAGATTTACTCGGCTTGAAAACAACGTCGATTCGCTGAAACGTGCGGTGAATTCATTTAGGAGAGCGAGAGAACCGTAGCGTTTTATGACTTTTGTAAATTCGTTTTCGCGTGCGATAGCGCACATACATAGAGTGGTGTGTTACAACTGTAGTCAATTCAGGAGCCCTTGATTTATGGTCATGAGAACGCGCCTCTCATTCTTTTTCTATGCGGTTCGTCATTAACATTTATGCTGCATATATAACTGCATTACTGCAAATTATTTAACTACTTTGCATGGAAAAGGCTTTACAAAGAAGGTAAGTATGTAGAATAGGGACATCGTGCGCCTGCAGGTACCAAACTTTATTTTACACCACAAATAAGGACTATTTTTGAAGGTTGCTCGTAAATGTCATGATATAATTGAACTATTTTTACCAAATATTGCGACGTATGTTTTGACGGAATTCTACCTGCCGTTACCATCAAAAAGCAAAAGTTTTTTGCATACCAGAGTTAACTTCAACATAAAATGCATATGATTAGTGTTCAAAAGTAGAGAGATTTTAAAAACAGATAACCATTTTTCTTGTATGCTTACGTGTATACTTTTTCCTTTTTAATTTTGTTCTTACCATCTGAATATTTTTATTATTATATTTATAATGTTAAAAGGAATTTTCATAAAAAAAGTTTTTATAAGATCATATTGTCAGGGGTTGATTATTTTGAACATTATTGAATATTATTGAACATGTTATGTATCTATTACAATACATAAATAATTTGTCAATAAATCCACGCATTATCGCAGAGGCTCGTACACCAAAGTTCAGCTCCCATGCAGAAAGTGCAGCGTTCGCGCGCGAGCAAAAAAGGGGCTCCCCTGAAAATGCCAGCGCACTAAATTGCGAAACTGTCGCGGGCAGAAGTATTCTCATGCCGCGGGGCGCGAGTGCACAGAACGTAAGCGTGGGAGTGCGCGTCTCACAGGGCGCGCAGCCCAGAGCGCACACATACACGCGCAGGCGCGGCGAGTTTTTGCCGCTGCCGGGCCCCCGACAAAACACGGACGCACTTAACGAGTAAAGAGTCCTTGGCGCAGCGCGACGCGAAGGAAGGTCAGTAGAGCCTCCGCGGCCCCGGGGGGCTGCGCGCGCGCGCGCCTCGGCCTCGGACTGACGCGACAGGTGGTCAAAGCTACCGCGGCTCCTGCAGGCAGGGGGGCGCAGCGCGCACGCGCCGTTTCCGAGGGCGCACGCGCAAGTGCGAAAACGCGCGGTGCTGCTGCAGGCCCCGACGTCGAGCGATTATCGGCCGGAACAGCGCCGCGCTGTAAACACTCTTAGGACTTTCCCACAGTGGCCCAAAACACTCTCGGCGCTCTTTCTCTCTCGCGCTGCGCTTCCAGATAGGCCGACTTTGCTTTCTGTTTACGCTGCGGCGTTCGTCAGGGGGCTGATTAGTTCCGAGCGATTTTTCCCTCCGACCATAATGCCCTCGGACATTTGTTTCCACAAGACTCGGCGACCTTCCAGTAATTTACAGCCCACGAAGGTTCATGAGGTCATTGTGTTAGAATGACATTTATCGAGAAAAAAGAGAGGAATCACTGTTATAATGGCTTATTTTTCACGCGCCGAGATGGCATTATACGAGTGATTTCAGTGTAATTTTCGAATGTGCTCGTTACTTTGGAAATTGCTTCGACAACACATTTTAAATCACTGTTATTTATACGCATCGCTTCGTTCATGAATCATATAATTTATGCTTTGTTATGCCTGTACCCTTCGCGTAAAGGGGTGATTTCATTTCTATTAAAAAAAATACCGTTTTTTTCGTACAATACTATATTTATAACAATAACAGGATGTGGTATGCAAGATGTAGAACTTATTTACTATATGCGTTTGTTTTCCCGTCATCAACAGTCCTTTACACTTTTCTCACGATAAAATCAATTCCGACGGCTATTCGTGCGCCGGTCCAGTCTCTTGACGCGGGCGAAAAAAGAGATCGAGTTATAGCATAAACAGATTACGCCGTATTTGACTGGAATGATTTGCCCGGGTATAATCAATGTTGCGTCCGCGGCGCGAGTCTCACGCGGTGCCGATGATTAAAAGTGTGAAGGTGCAAGCTGCGCTCGCGCGCGCGCGTGTTACGACCTTTGGCTGCCGCTGCTGCAGTGCGCGCGCGCGAGGCTCCCCATCGCTCCTCGGCCAATATATCAAAATACATTAAATTAACGGTAAGAGAGCGTGTGTGCAAGCGAGCGAGCGAACAAGAAGATTTACGCATCGGCTGAAAATAATGCATGCAACTTGTATACCGCGAAGGGCATCGCTACTTGCGCGAAACGTCGCCCGGTGTTGAGAAACAACTCAAACAGCCTGTCAGTTTATGTCCACACCGAGTGCTGTTGAAGGTAGCTATACAGGAATATCAGTGATTTGTGTAGGTTTATGAATTAGATTTTAGATTTTAACGTGGAATGGTACATTGAAAGAATTTCTACAGGTAATCTAACTGTTTTATGATAGCTAAATTAACTATAGTCGAGAGATATACTGAAATTACATTATTCACTAAAGAGAATGTAGAAGCTCTTTTTCAAAAGGAAGTACTTGTTCAAGGAGTCTTCTCAAAATGAATTTCATTTTCAGGAAAATGGAATTTCATTTGTTTTGAAGCTGGTGCAATCTATTAGAATGTAGTGCTAATTCCACTTTAACAAAAGAGTGATTCTCCTTTTCTTTAATACCGCTTCAATGTACACTGTTGCAAATATAGTGAACTTGATACTCTAATCTTTATTTAAATCTTTGAGCATAAAATAAGTAATTTATCTTTTTCCGTGTATAATTATTATAATTATTTACGTTGCAGGAAAAATTTTATTTTCAAATCATTTAAAATGCATCTTCAATTTTTGATTTATTTATTCATAATTATCCATTGAATCCTTAATAAAAGACTACAATCATCGCATATAAAGATTTAGGTTTTTATATTTTCATAATCTGTTATCGAATTAAGGAATTAATCTTCTATTACTTGATATTTCAAAAAAACTGTAAATATATATATAACAAAAAGTAGTGAATTCTACATCCCACTCAAATTCGATTGTTTCTTTGTAAATTAAAAAAAAAAAAATCATAAAGGCGCTTATCATATTCCAATCATATATTGTTACAGCTACAAATTGTAACAAATACCTCTGGCCCGACGCGTATAAGCTCTAGTGTATACATTATTTATTACTGATCCAGTACAATCAGAAGTTGACAACGGAACTGAAGTTTAAAATTCTCTACACAGGCCGCGCGCTGTCGCGTTTTTTCCGGAGTGTGTGTACAGTATCGAATCTCTGCTGTAGAGGCGAGATATGCGCGCAGGGATCGACAAGCCGCACACACACAGACACATTCGCGCGACACAATAGCCTTCAGGTCTCGCGACGATCTTTGGCTGAGAGCTGCGTATGTATATATACACACAGCAAGTGAGGCTAGTATGCGCGTAGGTGTATCTGCTGCGGAGACACAGACGCGGACCGAACGCTAGAAACACGATCGGCGAGGTTCGCCCGGCCGCTCCTCTCTCCTTCCCTCTCGCTTGCGCGCACGCTGGCTGCAGGTAATGCATGGGTTTGCGTCGCGGCGGGCGGCGCACTTTGTAACAACGCGCGGGCCTTTTCACGTCGATTAATCTTACCAATATATATTCCGCGCCGTTGCGCGCGAGCGCCGATATATCAGGAATAAAGTGTCGTGCTGCGCCGCCGCCGCCGTCGCGCGCGCGTACGACTCGACTTCTCGCTTGCTCTCTTCCCCTCGCGCTCTCTCTCTCCACCCCCGCTCGCGAGCCCTTTTTATGTGCCTTCTATTGACAATGTACAAGAGGTAAAAGCGACCGCGAGAGTAAGCACGCGCTTCTCCTTCGACTTGTATGAATGAACGCGCGTATACAGAGTCGGCCCTTTGGCCCGTTTTCCTCACTCATGCCTTATCCTTTCATCGTTCCCGTCAACTCTTCTCTTTCCTTGTAAATATTCCAAAGACCGCTCGAGAGCCGCGCGTCTATTATGGGAATGATATTTTTGTTTTCACTCCTCCTTTTCACCATCGTGCCACATTGTGTCTCGCCCCCTCTGGAATTTCTTATTGTTGCAGAGATTGAGGACTGTCGATATAACCACCGTGGCGTTTCGCCTAAATGTGCTTCCCAAAATGTCAAGTGTAATTTCTCTATAAAGTACTCACCGCCTCTCAATATAATAAATATACTCGAGATGCATCTTTGCTCGTCATTAATATCGTTTAGAACTTCATATACACGCACACACACTATTCTTTATTATTTTTTCCAATATATTCATATATATAATTACGCACAAAAAGAGCGTGACCCACCTCGAAAATCCTTTCTCTCCAGCAATTTCCAGCCGGGAATCAAAAGATATTCCATCCCAGATTGTTCGCCCCTGCCTCCCATTCTTCCGCGCGTCTTCTCCGCCCCCTCTGCGCGCAGCCCGCGAGAGAAAAGAATAATGACGACTAGGAGCGCGTCAGCTGCTGTCGCTGCCGTTGCCGCTTCCAAGTTCTTCTTTTTTTCCTCGGACGCGTGCGCGTTCATCTATATATATGTAGAAAAAGAAAGGGAGGAAAAAACAAGAAAGAAGCTGTGCACGCGCGGGGCGTGTCTCGGCGCGTCGCCATGTCTCCGCGGCGACGTCTAGCGCGCGATGAGCATGCAAATATTTTCGGGGGCGTTCGTATAGCTCGGAGATTCGAGAGCCTCGCGTTCTGGCAGCCCACGGCTCATTACCGGCATTGTGCCTGCTGCTGGCTCCCCGCGGTGGCCCACCGATACTCGCCGTGCTGCGTATATTACGAGTGTGTGTGTGGATATGCGCACTCCGCATGACAACGCCGTTTAATTGCTCGATCGATCAACCCTTTTCTGACGAATGCAAGAGTTGGGGAGGAGATGTCCGCGTGCATGTGTTTGTGTTGGAAGAGGGAGAATAGTTGGAGCAATTGGAGAAAAATAATATTAATAGCTCCAACTTTGTTTTTTAAGGGAAAAAACTCTGCATAGTATACAATTGCAGATGGTTTGGCAATTAACTGCAATTATAGAAGTCGAAGAGATTCTATAACCGATCATTTCAAAGTTGAATTACAAAGGATTCAGTATAGTCAATCGGTGTAGTCATGTATTCATCCCCTTTATAAAGAATCTTTGTAAGCGAACACCTGCAAAGGCATTTGTATTGAGATCGACCGGGGGATAGACTACGTCAAAACTTATGATGGTTTCTTGTCGAACCCAATTGATAAATGTTTACATAAGTGTGGATGAAATAATCTGAAACTTATATATATCATTTCAAATTATTGATAATCTCAAATTTATAAGATTTATAGTAGAAAATATCAGAAGAAAAATATTTGCCCATAAGAAAGTCAGAGACCTTATATAGTATAAAGATTTGGTGATTTATTTATTATTGACATATTTTTAACATTTTAATAATATAAATTTTCATTACTCTAAAATAAATATATAAGGGAATAACATAAAAGCTTGCTCTGAAAAAATAATATCACGCTTCTTGTTGATGAAAAGAATTATTAAAAGTCTATAAAATAATTGGCATAGTATGGTTGATCATAACCATACTAAGGACAGAAGATTATTTTTTTAAGCAGGGTAGTATTGTACTTATTTACTTACGAGTGTATATTTTTATAGAAATACATTCAAAATTGAATTAATGACTTGAGAGACTTGTCATATTTAAGTGTACAGGTATAGCAATCAGGAAGGTTACTCTGATTTAAATTACTATATTAAACAGTAGAAACAACAGCAATAAAGATCATATCCTAACTATTAACTTATTATTAAAAAATTATGCAACTGTTTGATAGGTATCTTAGATTGTCTCATTTTGCTTCAAAAAGTAGTATGAGTCAATCATTATTCAATGAGAAAAAAAAGAAAAATAATATGATTTCGCAAAGAAATATTTATAGATTATTTACATTACCATATGAAAATTAGTCGAGGATATAGGAAAAAAGTTAAACTTTATTTGATAACATGGATAGTAAGTCCGAGAGAAATGATAATGTCGTGGCAATACTGATTTTTCAAATCATCATATCCATACATTCGCTGACACCGGCTTTAACGAAGATTTTTAAGAGGGTTCATGCATTATACCTTAAAAATTATCCTATAAATTGCTTCGTCGAAATGCTTAATGCGTGCATTAAAAAAGAAAGGTATATTTGATTTTGACCCTCGATATATTTAAAAACAGTAACATATGATGCGCTATTAATCGTGTCCGCGATCAATTAAGGCTGGATTTTATTTATGCCAAATATAAATATAGCAATGCGCAGGCGTCATCTATCCCAAGCTCTTGAGAGAGCGAGAGCGAGAGAAAGAAAGAGGAAAGGGATGAATGCTCCCCCTCTCTCGCTGGGAGCAGCGAAAGTTAATCCAAGGGAACGAGGGACGCGCTCGGCCGCAAAAGGGGGCAAAAAGTCGGAAATAAGGCGAGGTGTCGCGACATCCCGCTGCGTCCCAATAATGAACTCCTCGCACTCGATTCTCGGTAATTAGTTTTTTTCGGGACGGAGCTGCTCGCCCTCGCCTCGGCTCTCGCCGGTGCCAATTACGCCCTGGCTGATTTACATAACGGCCCCCGGTAAGGTAGGTCAAGCTAATGGACGTGGGTCGAGAGAGTGGCTGCGCACGGTTGACGGATGCCGGAGCTGTCAATTTTAAAAAAGTGCCCGAGCCGCCGCCGTCGCCGCCGTCGAAGCCAATATAGCCCCGGGCACATGCGCGCGCAGCCCGCCGGCGTCCCGCTGCGTAAAATTGTCTTTTGCCTCCGCGGGACCGAGGACGCCGGTGCTGCTGTTGCTGCTGCTGCTGCAACCGGGCGAGAGGAGGAGCGTGTAATTATTCGCTCGGCTATAACTTATACCCCCCCTAGAAGGAGAGAGAGAAAGAGTCTATAAAGCGGAGAAACCGGCGAGATATCGAGGAGATAGCGCTCGGACCACTGCTGCATTGTTGTTGATCAACCCTTGCGATACCATAAATCGGCCAACTACCGAAATCCGACCACGCATGCGCTGCACTCCCACGCGAGTACATAGAGAACCGCTTCGATGTTGATCGATCTTCGATCTTCATTAGACATCGTACGCTTTTCACGCCGCGGTCCACAATGACAACACCATTTCAGTCTCTCAATACCGTGTAAAAAATGATGACGCGTCGATGTATATATGTGTAAAGCTCGCGCTGCGTATACACATTGATTCGACAAAGCCTGGGTATATCAACGCGTCCTTATTTACGCTTGATATGAAGCTTTGATCGAGAGAAATAAGAGGGAGAGAAGTGAAAAGGCTAAAGACGGTGAAAACTGTTTATTACCAGCCGCGCAGCCTGACGCCCGACGCGCTAATGTCCTCGAGCATTTTTCATCGTTCGTCCCGTGCTCTTGTATCGTACTCTCGGATCTCACGCGCTGCCGCTGCTTCGTCTCAATGACGCCGTACGAGCGCGATTACATCAGCTCGAGCTTCCTTGCGCCGCGTATGTATATATATGTGTGTGTCTGTATGTGTCTACTTATATGGATTGGCCGTGTAAGCGGGCGCTCTTTAAAGAGGAGTGCGGAGGACAGAGGAGAGACGGGAAGGGTGAAACCTAATTACAGGTGGATTCGAGGCTCCTGCTCGCCGGCCTAGATGAGGCCATCAAGTCGCAGCGGGGAATCGCGACACCCTCGTCTCTCCCTCTTTCTTACTCGCTCGCGCTCTTTAAAAAATCCAGGCAAAAAGGAGACGAGGAGAGACAAAGCGAAACCCATATTACTCATCTGCCTTTTACTCGGCTCCTCTCTCCCATACAGAGTCAACGCTCATGCCAGGGCTCGAGAGAGAGAGAGAGAGAGAGGGAGAGCTCGTCGTTTATATAGCACCGACTCGAAATCCGAATTCCAGCGAATCGGCAATTAAGACTATCGCAGTCCCTCGAAGCGCGTCCGCACCAGTCGTCGATGATGACGATCCTCTTCGATCTACTAGTCGCCGGAGCTGGCGCACGACAACAAGAGTCGAGTCCCGGGAGGGATCGAGAGCGAAAAGCTCCGTGGAGAATCGAAGCGTGGAAAGCGGGTGGAGAAGAAGAGGTGGAATATCGGGGCTGCGTGCGTATGCTGTTGTCATCGGTCATCGGGGGGCTTCAAAGACACAATTAATGTGCCGCCGGGGCCCAGTGTCCCCGCGGCGTCGTCGTCTGTGTCTCTGCTCGTCGTCTTTCGAGAGCGTGCATAAACCGTGCATTATGCCAAAGCGTGTATACATTCGTGAGCGCGCACGCAGGTATACACTCGCTCTCTCGAGTCAGTCCCTGGGAGGCCGGGCCGGAATTCAGTATCGCTGACTCGCGCGCGCGCCGAGCGATCGTCAAAGACAACGCGAAATCATCGCTCCTCGACAATGCGGGCCTTTCTCTATACCAAAATCGGCTGCGATATTGTGTGCGGCGCACTCGAGATATATTAATGGCTTCGTAATGCACTGCGCTGCCGCTGCGTTCCCACACGGTAGGCCAAACCATATTCCACGCGCGATATTCCAAAAGCCCTCGAGAGCGCGTGAATGCGTGTATAGAGAGAGAAAGAGAGGGAGGAGGAGGGACCTGTCGACACGACGAGGGCGGCCGCCACGCGAAAGCGCATAAAATTACGGCCGAGAGGCTTCTGAAAGGATCCACTCTACTTTTTAAGCCACGGGACAATAGAGCGCCGCGTCGGGCGTATATGGGCAATAAATAAATGCTAATTCCCCCGATCGCACAATAGCCGCGACTTTTCTCGCTCGTTTATCTATCAGGAAGGCTCGAGCGAGCGAGTTCATTACAATTTTTTAATTGAAAAAGTCAAAATGAAATTTCTAAGGCCCCCGTAGCCGTGAAATCCCGCATTATCATTTCTTTCCGTTCCATTTGTCAAAAATCCCCCGTGCGAGTATATGGGGGCGCGAGCGAGCGAGCTTTCGTAATAATAGCCGGGACATTATTAAAGACATGAGAGCCTGCGCGCATTTCTATTTTGCGCTCGCAAGCGAGCCGATGATGTGTGTCCTTTGTGTGTTTCGGCACGTATACCCGGAGGCCTAGAGAGAGAAGGAGGAAGAGAGAGAGAGAGAGTCAGTCCCTCCTCCCATACACACCTTTCGATTCCATCGCATCGTCGTCGTCGTCGCGTCTAATAATTGACTCCGTTGAAAACCGCACTCCGCGACGAATCCTTTTTCCTCTGTCTTTGTCAGAGGTAGCGCGCGCGCGACCAGCCGCGAATCTCCTCCTCGGGCCGTCTTCTTCCTCCCACTCTCTTGTATATAGACTCGCGCGCGTGCGCGTCTGCAAGTTCTCCATTGAGCCGCACGTGGGAAACCGGCAGAGAGAAGGAGAGTATTTTTACGTTCGCCATTCATATAGGGGCCACTATAACAGATTGTTTCTGAGAACGAGCGTAGGAGAGACGCGTGCGCGCGTTTGCGAGCGTCGTCTCGCCTCGTTTTCTTCTTATATATATACACGCATCGCGCGAAACACGTATATATAGCTTGTAATAGAGGCCTTGACGATAACTCCACTTTCGCTCTGGATGACGGAGGGAGATGGATATATATATA
>JAWWEQ010000055.1:10666731-10681633 GCA_035583055.1 Torymus tubicola | reverse complement strand
TATATATACATAGATATATACCCGCTAGCACGAAATTTCATAAGTGCTTCGTTTTCTGCGCTTTTGTCTCCGTCCGGCTCTTCTGATTGCTCACTTGATTACGGTCGTGCGCGAGCGCCTCGGCATTCGTCTCTAATTCGACCGACGATTTCGTCGCTGCAGCTCGGGATTCTGCATGTTTGCTTTATTTTGACAGTTTTTTTAAACGGGAGCAAAATACTGCTTTCTATAAGCTATTTGTTTTTTTTGCAAGCCAATTAATGTAGACATTGTCATGGAATTACGTTACAAACTTTTAAAATACTTAGTGTAAAAATCATATGGATA
The DNA here is from genome assembly GCA_035583055.1 of Torymus tubicola. NCBI lineage: Eukaryota > Metazoa > Arthropoda > Insecta > Hymenoptera > Torymidae > Torymus > Torymus tubicola. The sequence continues at coordinate 10,681,306 of JAWWEQ010000055.1, read as the reverse complement.
TCTGTGGCTCCGAGGCATAACAACATAAGTCCTTTTTTTTAAATCGAAAATATTTTGGATTTTGTCTTTTGGATCTTTGGGTTATTGGGTCTTTTTCATTTAAAAACTGTCAGTAGTAGCTAAAATATTGCCCTAAAGTTGCGATATACGGAAAACGAAACAACGTAAGTCCATTTTTCAAATTTAGTACGCGACATAACAACATAAGTCCAGCACTGATTTATTTTGTCCAACCAATTCGAATATAAAAATTATTATATATAAAATATATACAATAACTAGATAAAATTTATAATTTATAAACGTTAAGTGCATAAACGTGAGAATTTTGAAAATTAATTCATAAAACCTGTTCTTTTACGAAAGGAAAAAATGCTTGTTATTTTATGGCGAATTCAAGTTGTATTATTTTTAAGATAATTATTCGTTGAGTAATTGTTAATTTTGATCGGAATTCATAATTAAATTAACGAAAATGATCGAAAAATATGTGAGAACAGGACTATTAGATAAGTCCAAGTTCCCGGCATAACAACACAATTTTATTCTTTGTCGAGTTCCCCAAAGGAGAAAATGCATAACCTGGTCATACCACTGTGTAAATATTTGTTTTAAATGTATTAAATGATTAGTACAGTATCGTGCCCTATCTCCTTTACTCCGATCTTACGAATAAGTTTGAACATTGAAACCCATTTTTCTCAGAAACACAAAAAGTGGACCTATATGTCGTTATGCCTCGAAGCCACAGATATATACTTTATTCTTTATAAAGTGTACGTATCTTAATAAACTATATTAATTAGATGAGTTTCTTGTTGATAGAGTATCGAATTTTTAGATAATAGAAATAAAGTTTTTTTCTTCTGTTTTGAGTTACATCTTTAAATAAGAGTAAAATTTACATTACATTATATTACATATAGTAATCCTGCGGAGGAAAATAAATTTCCTGTTTGCAGGTCCAGAGCATATGATTACTTAAAACTAAAACTAATACTAAAATTTAATACTAAATAAAATATCTTTATTTACAATTAAAAATTTTATATACGAATATTTAGATACTCGGATCATTAATCTATGGTCCCTTTTCACGCCCGCAAATTCGATTAAAGATCTAATCTCGAGTGGGTATCTTCTTTTACTATGCCGAAGATTTATAGTATTCACATATAAACAAACGTATTGATAGTATTCAACAGAGGTTAAAAATTTTGATAAACTATATACAGATATACGTTACAGAAAACTGTATCGAATCCAACATAACGCATAATTTAATTTTACCACAACTATAACATCTTTGTTATTGTTAAATTTAAATTTGTAATTCAAATAGATTTATATTCGTGGGATGAAACTTTTCCTTGTTGTGATTACATAAATCAAGAACGTATCCATTCTGAAAAGTTAAAAGCATAATGGCTCTTAAATAAAGATTTCCTAAACAGCAAATAAACCGACTAGAATTCCTCACTCTCGGGGCACAATAAAATGTAATCGATGAGCGACAACAAAACAAGTAAAAGGTTCGCAACAGACTGCTGAAAGCAGCAAAAGGATAGAGAGAAAAGCATAGACAGTAACACAGACAGAGCGGGAACGAGAGAGAAAGAAAGAGAGAGAGAGAGAGAGAGATAGGAGTGTAGGGTTACACGGTCCCAATCCGTCCCGGAGAGAGAGAGAGAGAGAGAGAGAGAGAGAGAGAGAGAGAGAGAGAGAGAGAAAGATCGAGCGTTTCACCTCCTCGAGATCGTTCGGGCGAGAGCAGCAGGGGGCCCTCCAGCTCTGCGGTCGCGCGCGCGCGTACAACCCCCGCAGGCGCATTCTGTATCGAATTTGACGACGACGACGACGGTGAGGGCGAGGTGGACGGAGGGCCACGGGTGGAGAATTTGTAGTTCCCTCTTGGGACATGTTCGCGAGAGTCATGGTGCTGAGGCTGGACCCCATTATGGCCGGGCGCAAAATAAAAGCAAACAGACGCACGGGCTTCTACCCGCGCAGGAGTCGTCATCGTTGCACCGCGTGCGCAGACGACGTTTACCCTCGGGGGTAGTGTGGTGCTGGGATGTATACCTGCAAACAAATCAATGGATTCCACGGGCTAATGGCTCTTTAAGGGCGTTAGAACGATAAAGTAATGGTAATTGGCGATGCTCGCTTAGTTGACGATTCGATTGTTATTAAATGCCGTTTATTTCAAGGCGATAATTGTTTTTGCTCCTTACCACTTGTGTATTAATAATTTCTGATGTTGTTTTTTTTTATTTGTAAATATTCAAAATCAAGAATCTATCATTAAATATTATAAATATTACTATTACATTTAAAAATCATTAAGTAATATAAAAATTATACTAAAGTATATTAAGTACAGCGTTTACCTTTGAATCATCCCATGTATTTTGAAGTGACGGATCCTAATGAAAAAAAACTCCTTGATTAATATGTGGGGATTTCCCGCGTTTACTTTAAGGATGCTATTACATTTGTAACCCGAAGCTTCTGATATTGGAATGGAACATATATACCTACTATGTTCAACTTTTTTTTGGGAGTAAACCACAAAATATGGTAGCACAAACAGCAGTAAGTTGAAAGGCTGTAATTAACTAACGGAGCATCTCCATTTGTTACGTATAATTTATGGCGGCAGATTAAAATATTTAATACCGTTCCATCGATTCGTCCTGCTGTATTTTCGAAAGGGGAAAAACGAAAAAAGGGGAGTGGAAGGGGCTAGATCGTTGTAGGCGGTATCGAATAAGTCCTGCATGAACAGCAGATCCTCTATATAAAGCTCGTACTCGACAACGAGAAGTGGTTTCATGTAAGAAGAACATTGTTACGCGCAATGAAAGAGACGACGGCGCACGGATAATTAATCACAATGGTGCTTCTGCCATCGAAACTGAGTATTAAAGTGTCATCGTCGAGCCGAAAGAGGACGAGCCTCGAGTGTACACGACGACGGGGATGATGATGAGACGTTCAGGTAGCGCGAGCTGAGCTGCATCCGGGCCTGCGTCCGCGATCTCTTTGATCCCCGTGGCCGCGCTTAGCAATAGCAGCCGCGGCAGTAGCAGTCACACACGCACACCTTCTGTCTTTTCTGGTCAGTTGAGAATCGCCGGGCAGCGGGCGGGGGCGGGGCCCGCGGCTCCCGCGCTATTCATTTCTCCGCGTGAGCCCGGCGAGAGACAGAGAGAAAAGGCGAGCGGCAGAATGGGAGAATTAATAAGTGACATCTCGAAGAGAAAAGGTTTTACGCGAGCGGTCGCGCGCGGCGCTTGACCGTCTCCTTTTATACTCTTCCTTTTATTCTCGCTCCTCTTTTCACCCGAAAGAGCTCCCTTTCTCGCCAAGCCTCGACTCCACCTATATTCCTCGTTTTTTCCCTTTCAGCTCCCGCTCTCTCAATTCAACGCCTCGCCCGCCCAGACCCCATACAATGCCCCCGAGAGACGTTATGATTATTATGGACACTCGCCGACTGCTGGCACTCGGATATAGAGAAAGAAAAAAGGGGGATTACGCGTCGTGACGGCAGCAGCGCTAATTAGTCCACATTGCGCCGCCGCAGCCTTTGTCGCGGAGAAGAGGCCGATCGGCTGCGGCGATTGCCTTTTTTCCGCTTCTCTGTGTCTCGAAAGCTCGAGGAAAGAAAAGGAATTTACTCGGCTTTCGGTCGTCGTCCCCCCCGCGCGCTTTCGTTTCCCTTTCCGTCGAATCATCCAAGCGGCAGTCATGTGTGCTCCGGCCGAGAGAGAGAGAGAGAGAGAGATGCCGATGATGGATGTCTCTGCGGATCGGGGCAATCCGATACTTTCCGAGAGATTTAGAGAGCGAGAGCTAGTCCTGCGCATATATGCGTGCGTACATTCCGCGGCCGTGAGCTTCGGCAAAATACAGCAGTATGGGTGCGGGGCGCACGCACGCGTGACACGAGACGCCAGGAGGAGAGCGCGGAGGGATGTATAAGACTGCGGCCTCTGAAACCGAAAGAGCTCGGCTGGCTCCCTTCCCACGAAGTGCGATTGATCATCGGATCCATCCTTCAGGGATATACGCGCGTACGCCTGTGTAAGTATCCGACCGGCCACTGCGTACGTCCAATTTAGTGATGCACACTGCGAGTTCCCCCGCGGGGTCGATCGACTACGACAACCCGGAGAAACGATACTCACCTTTGCTCTAAAGGTCTGGCTTGGGCGCATTTGCATGTGCAATGCAATAAATAATAATAGAAATTTATCTGACATGAATAATATTTCATAATCTTTACTGATTATTAATTTCTAGCTGATTGTAATTGCATTGAAATATCTTGCTATTTCACGAAAATCACTTCAATTAGAATGTCGTAAGTAATTTAAAGTGTTTAAAGTTATTTAAAATTCAGAAACTAATTTTATTTGTTTGATAAGTAAAATTAAAATAAAAATTTATTTTAACAGATAGCGATACTCAGTTTACTCAAATGCAAAACTTCTACCTCGTTGAGGTAACACCATTATAGTTACTTAATGTGATGATTTTCGATGGTTTATCACTTTCACCTTGCCACGCATATTAAAGATACGATTTTTTTTACCAATATAAACTACATTTTTGTAATAGCGTAAGAATAAATTATATTAATCACGTAGTGCGAAAATGTATTACTTTAAATAAGTTATTTAAGGTAGTTCTCTAGCTCGTTATAGTTTGTGGGCTCAGTGAGCGTACAAACTATACCATACGCATCGTTCTGTCTCTTTCACTCTCATGCATGTCGTCTGCTATTTGTGTTATAATCATTCATATCTTTTTAAAAAGGTCTACTTAACACGCATATTTGATAATCTTAAAAGGAAGAGCGGAATTTCATCTTTCTTATTTTTCTTTTTGAAAATCCACTTTTTTATAAAGTAATACTATTTATATGGCGTCATTTACTCTCAATGTAAAAGTAACCATTTTCAATAATTTTTTTCTTGAAAAATAGGTCGGCAAATTGTATTTTAAAAAATAAAAAAAATTATTTAGATTTTAAAGAACACGCTAGAATTTTGTTACTTTCGAAATCCACTTTTTGATATATTAGAGAACTACCTTAAGCGCGAGAAATCTAACTTTGTACAGTATTTTGATGTCAGCCACATTCCGTCACAATCTATTAAAAATATAAAATATATTTTTATTTTTAAATCCTTAAGAAGCATATACTTCAAAATATTTTTCATCTCTATAGTATTTTTTTTTAATTATACATCTTTCCAGATTTATAATGATTTAATTATCTTAGAACTTAAAATATATCGAATTATTTTATAATTTCAATTTATCATCTAGTTAAATCAAGCTGGTTTAAGAAAAACTAATTTTATTAACGGGATTTACAATTATTAGATTAAGATGTTAATCAGAGAATTTTTTTTAAATTCAATCTCTAAATTGAATCGATAATAAATTATCCATTCAAAATGAATCACTGTTTAATATATATAGAATACGTTTTATATTTAATAGTAAATCAAATGGACAAGCTTGAATGTGTAAAAAATACTCTAAAAAGTATTACAATTATGTTTTCGAAGAATACTTCTTTGTTATGAACGAACCCTCCAAAGAATTGCCAAAATGAGCTATTTTACGAAACAAATTAGCAACTATTCAAATGTGACACGATTAATGGCAAATTCACTAGAATGCATTCATCAATATTACATTCACGTGTATTCTTTCCATGTAGGAAGTTATTAAAAAACTATTATTTGAAATACTTCTGGGAACAGAAGAAACAATAATAATGAAATAAGCGACGGTTAAGAGATGCTTTTGTATGTATAGGTGTATCACACAGCTATACAGTTGCACACACAAGGTAAAAGTGGTTTTTTGTTGGTAATGGTTCGGATCTTTAGAAAAGTAAGGGGTTCGCGACTATAACATTGATAAATTTTTCCCATAAAGCCAGTTGATGCCTTCCGAGCGGTATTCAATCAACTCGGCCCCGGCGACTGACAATCCTATTATAATCATGAAATATAGTAGCAGCTAGTACCGCAGTAAAAAATGCAGTTTCGATAGATCTGAGAGGAGGCTTGTACATCGGCTTGCCTTGTGACGAATAAACAATGGATGAGTTATGTCGGTGGAGCGAGCGCGGATGTGTGTATATATATACCGTTGATGAAAATAAAAAGTAGCGCTCATAAAATGAGACACGACGTGCGCGTAGGCCATCGGAAGGCTCTCATAAATAATTCAATCGGCCGTCACAAACCGCGGGAGTTTGATGGGACTCGGCGTGAAAATATGCCATCAACGCGCGTTCGAGACAAACTATGCTATTCGGACGCGCTTATGATTATAGGAAGGATAAGTGTGTAAGTATTTTAAAAAAGGCAAAATTTTCGGATGGTTTTTTTCTGAAAGTTTCCTCTTATATCTAAACGTATAATGATAAAATTCATTTATAAATCCAGACCATATATATATATATATATATATATATTTAAATCTAAAAAAAATTTTTGTAATGTAAAAGTAAACATGCATAATTAACGCAAGCTTCCAGATTTCTAATCAGATATAGCCGTTCTTAGCAGTTCTTCTTTATGATTAAACGTATTTTGACTAGAGCATACATTTTGATCAATTAATACATTTATAATATTCATCGAGATGTACCATAAATTTTTAAATATGAATATAAATTTTTTTTGTTTATACTAGATGCTTCCGTCACTAATATCTCATGCCGGAGTATTTCCACATACCATGCCTCAATTATTACATGCTTTGTTAAGATTTTTATGGAAACTCTAATAAATTTACATTTCTTATTTCACTGAAATGTATATTTTGATAATTTAAGGTGGTTTAATCTCGTATTATAACTCAATTATTACTATATAATTGTTAACTTGAGCAAATCTGTTTGTTTCACGTTATATAAAATATACTTTAACTTAAACTTTCAAAGATAATTTTAAAAATTTTTACATGAAAATTCAGTTATTGGTCACGGTAGAGTTACTTGAACACTTACGCTAATATATTACCCAGAGCAATCAAATTTATTAAAGGGCTATGAGAAAGCTGATCGGTACCCAGTCGGTACGGTAGGATGCATATAGAGGTTGGTATCGCGCACCCTCTAAAAACTAATCTAATTGCATTTGGTAATTAATGACTTCGTTCTTTTTATTTAAAAATGATGTATGTTTTACTTTAAGGTCAATCTGATCAATGAACATAATACGTAGTCTACTTTTAATACACTTTCGAGGCAAACGTTGATGTGGTTTGAGAACCAAAATTGATGTTAAATATAAACATTTTTTAATCTATTTTTCCATTTATTATAGTATGATTGATAATGTACTTTAAAAGAAGAGTACTTCTCGCAAAACAAAATATTTTTTAAATCAAATTTGATTATTTTAAATAAAATACTATTGGCTGCAAAAACTTAACATAAAACTGATTTTTTTTTATTTTCAATTGAATTCCAATTTTGTAGGGTTCAATTTGATCATCTTGAAATTTTAGGGTGTAGCAGTTATATCCAATTCTTTGTAATAATTTATACTTGTCATTATTTTTTACATTGCTAATTTACTCCAAAATTGCAAATAGAACCAAATGATTGCTTCAAAATTGAAATTGGATAAAAAGTAAACAATATTCTTGTGTAATCACCCATATTATTATAGATTATATGTGAAAATTAATTAAAAAAAAATGTTAATATTCAACATTCAGTTTGACACTCCAACCACCTCATAATCATGAAAATTATATTTCTCATATTGTTTTAACGTCGCTGTATTTATGCGCCCACGTCGCTTGAACGCCGACCATAAATTGTTTCATAAAACTCTCAAGTATCTGAACTTATTTCGTTCAGGTAATTATTCCTTAGTCAGAATGTTGGCGTGATAATAATACATATGATTGAAGTGTTTGGATCGGCACCATCTACCGATGCATCACGTATTTTTGTGGCTTGTCTTATATATCCTACTTCCGTTGACATTCCACGCGGTTTTGCAGATGCAATGCTTATTAATGATTGAGCGCAGCAAAGGAAGAAGAGCGAGTGACACGATCTGTCAAAATAGTTGTCGGTGGCTATACACACCGCGCGGAGAAGTTATCGCTCTGTCACGCACGGCTCGGCAGTCTATCCGTTAGAGGCACGCTGAATATTCAGCACCGAAAATATATGTGTACCTGCTTGTAGTTTCTCTCACTCACTTTAACAGTCGCGGCTGCATATGAGCACGCGAGAGTTTTATCCGCTATTGCAATCTCCGCGCCGAGAGGAATCGCCGCGAGCGTAGCTTTGACCAATGCGCGCGCGCGTGGCTCTCGCCGCGATAAACCTCGGCGCAGCCAGCCGCTCAAGTAGTAAAAGCGCCTCGGCGAGGATCGCGTGTGCACAAGTATACTTTGTATATGCGCGACGAGTAAATTGGCGTACATTTGATAGCACGTCGCCGTGGGAGTTGCGCGCCTTTACTCCGACTATATACATCCGCGCGTATATATAAAATCTAAAGTGTACGGTACGGAGGTGCGCACGCGCGCGCGCGGATAGAGTGGCGGCGGCGGCTGCTTTCGGAAGGAGGAATAAAAAGGTATACGAGAATAGGCGGACTGGAGAGGTCGCGAGCGAGGTCAGTAGTACGGAGCCGGCCGTAATTTAAGCAGTCGTTAACGCTGATCGTAAAGAGCGGAGGCGCCCCGGAATATCTGTCGCGAGGGGGGCACTCTCGCTCCCTTTGTTCCCGTCCTCCTCCTCCTCCTCCTCTGTGCGATCCCGAGCTTTACGAGATAAGTGAAAAATGATCGTATCACTTACTTAATTGAGAGAAGCCCGAGCTCGCGCGACTTACATACTCCGCGGAGTTGTAATTTGCGCGCGAGTGACGCACGTTGGCTGCGAGTTGCGACTCACGGCTTTTATCACCGAACTAAATCTACTTGATTACAATCCTGCTGGAATTTTTACTCGCGGGGAGGAGGTTCTGCATGATGTATGCACTATGTGGCTATAATACTTCTTAAATTTCTTTCAGAAAACTTTATTTGTTGGGCTTCGTTTACCCTCTGCCTGAAACAATGCTGTGCGTTATGTATGCCCTTCACAGTTTCATCTTGGTATTGTAAATTGTGTTTATTTCTATTGAAATACATAATTCAATGACATAAGACTGAAAAGTGAAAGTGCTGTCAATTTTCTAACTCTTGATCGGTTTGAAAATATTAGTTATTTCAGAATTAAATGCAGATAATTATTATTTTTGCCTAAATTACGTTTCTGATTTGTGTCTGATAACCGAATACGATCTACGTAATATAACGAATGCTTATTTAAGGATAGTCGGCGGTATAATTTTTTGGTATATTGGATAATTAGTGTCGCGTGAAGCAATACAGTGCCAACACTTGCAATATCAACACTTGCTTCTCACTTAAATAAATCGCCTTCGAATCCTGATACATATAGTAAAAATGATAAATATGAATGGATTTTAAAAGATGTGCATCTTGCCCTCGACGCGGCGAGAAACGTGTCAGAGCTGTGCTGAGGGTAATTAAAAATTGTAATTTTAAATGAAGAGCTCGAATTAATGGGCTCGAGTGGCGGATATAAGAACGAAGGGCGAAAGGGCTCAGGGAGAGATCGAGCGATGCAGCGCGGCAGCGGCGGCGAGAGAAAAATACCGATGACTCTGGTGAAGAAGAGACGAGCATAAGGAGAGAGAGAGAGAGAGAGAGAAACGAAGCGAGACTCGCGCGGGGGAAGGGTGCGGGTCGCCATTAAGCGGACCCCCTGCCGCGTGGCCCGCGGCAACCCTTCACAAAAAACTGTAATTGGAAATACTTTTCCTCCTTTTTTCCTAAAATAATTTATGAATCCGCGCGCGTACAATATCCGCGCCCGCGCGTCAAGCAGTCCCGACCGTGCATCTGACCCGGTGCGTATATATATAAGTATATATGAGAGTACGCGCGTGTGTATGTAGGACCCGGCGAGAAATCGAGCTGAGAAGTGCCGCGCGCACTGGCTCCCGCCGTCGAATGAACCGAATCGGTCTCCCTCGCCCTCCCATCCCTTCCTTCCTGCCGAATCCTCACTCGTATTGTGCATCTTCGCGTTTCTGCATTTCATATTCGTCCTTTGTATACTTTGTTGCAAGGTGTTTTTTAATGTATATGCACCTCTTAAACTTTAGATTTCTCAATCTCACCAACGTCCAATTGTTAAGTGGTAACAAAACTGTTGAGGTCGTTCGACAAAACAATTGTAACATTGATTAAACGGAACTGGAGATAAATCTTGGAGCTAATAATGTGCTAATTTCGTAGCTTGCACTTTCGATCAGGCACCGTGAGACATATCAAGGATAAGGAGCCGATTGATTAATTGATTATGTCGGGGGATTGCGCGCGCGGGTCTGCGTCAGCGCGATCGAGCCGTGCGCGTGGAATAAAGAAGCCGGTTAATCGATGACCGTGAAAGAGTCAAAGCAGAACGGTCCGAGGCAATTACGCGATGATTAAAGGGGCAACGAGTGCTCGTGTGTTGCGGCAGCTCGCGAGAGGCGCGTTCGTCGATTAATTTTTTGTTGCGCTGCTCTCTCTCTCTTGCGCTCACGCTGCGCACGGACAAAGTAAGAGCTTGGCTTACTGGTGCTGTGATGATGCGGCAGCTGCCAATCGCTTGGCAGCCCTCGCGCGGACGCCCTTATCAATTTGCGTGATTCTTCGGATTTCGGGCTTATAATGAAGATGCAATGAGTGGCGCGCGAACGACGCGCCAGCTGCAGTCGTCGGGCCCTTGGTAGCCACTGCAGATGCACTCGGCCAATCGCTAGCCTTGTAGTAATTAGATAAGAGACTGACAGGGGTCTCGGCTTTTTTGTGTTATTGGTAAGGACTGCACGGTGCGATCGGCAATCTGACTGGGAACTAATTGGACGGTTAAAGACGCGTATAATATCCTATTTTGAAACGAACGTTCAGGTGTCGATTGCACGATGAATCTGTACGCAAAGAACTACAGTTCTTCAAACACAGAATTTATGCTTTCCCTTTTGTCGACCACTTTGAACGAGGCAAGCTTCTTTTTAGTGAAGCTGCGTAGTATTTTTAGAGCTTAATTAGTGTTATTTGCAACTTCGTCTAAACCTGATCTAACTTTTCTATGGAAAATCTCCACATGTATAAAACATGAAGAGGTCATTGTAATTCGAAATTAAACATCTTTTTTTCAAAACCTGTATCGACAGAATGTGACGTGTGTTTATTTTCTTTCATTTTATTAAAGTGTGACAAAAACCGTGCTTGCTGTCTCTAATATTTTTTGTTACTATATGATATAACATATACGAGTTGATCGTGTCTTTTTATACCTAATACTTTTGATATAATAGTATCTATCAATCGTTATACCCGTTTTTTATAAACTGGTATAATAGAATTAAGTATCTCGTAATTTTTAACAAATAAGTAATCAGGTAACTTTTTCTGTTCGCTTTAAATACCGACACTCTTTGCGTTTTATTTTAAATTAAAAAGGTTGTAAGATCTCTTAAATATTTGCCAAGAAAAATCAATAATTCGAGGCATGCCGACAGAGTGCGAGGCAGTTCGAAGCTTAGCGTTGCGAATCACGTGGCGAAATTTACGGTTTCGAAATACGACTGATGCAGAGCGGAGGGAGTGCTTGCGCAGCGCACAAGATAAGCACGGCAGAGAGGAAGAAAGGAGGCACAAAAAGGAGGCTCAAAGTCGAAGAAGGAAAGGACTAACATCATACCCGCACGCGGTTCGTTGCACGCGGGACATGCGGCTGCGATTGCGCGACAGTACGCGCGTCGCGGCCTGGCCTCTGACCTGCGGCACGACAATGGGACCCCAGTCATACGATAATAATGATCAATTATCGATCTGTCATTCAAGCGATTCGCAAGCGAGGGACCAACGTCACGGAATGCAAGACAAATCGCAGCTCTTCCCTTTCCTTTCCTCTCTTTTCGTTTTCTCTCTGCCTCCTTCTCTTGTCGTTCTCTTCCTCCTTCGTCCGCTGCCGCTACGGCTCTCGTCTCACCATTCCTTTTACTTTTTTCGTTCGCACGTGCGCACACGCGCGCTCGTGCCCGAAGACCTGTTGGGGGAGTACGACGTGTTGTTACATGGAGTTGCGCCGAACTCTATGGGAATTTCCGATGTGGTAGACATCGATGAATGACGGTGCAGACAGAATAAGGATAACGGCCGCGAGCTTGTATGGCCGATCGTCTTTGGGGAAATCACAACTACTTTATTTGAATTTCAATTTCCGTTGTAGAACTGAATGTATAATGTAGGCAATAATCATGAGAGTGATGGATTTCTGAGCGTTTGTGTATATAATGTTACAACTGTTAGTAATTTCATTCGCGTGGGAGTATGTATATTTACATTGCTTAAATGAAAATTGTCTCAGTATTAGTGTTAAATTTATGTAGCTTATACGGAAATAATTTATAGTTGGTATTACTTTTCACGCATTTTTTGAAAAAGAAAAATCCATTCTACTCACAATGACATTGTAGTACAAATCACATTAAAGAAAAGTTGAATCTTGATTTTCTATGAATATTTTGTCGGTAAAAAAAGTTAATTTTATTTTTTCCTAAACCAGTTGACTTCACAAACAAACAAGTTGTATAAGCATTTTTTCCCTGTATTAGTGTAGATAGATAATATACAAGTATAAATAAACTTTCATTATACAATTTTGTTTAACTATATTTAATATTAGAAGTAATTAACAATCATTATGTTTTAATTTAAGAATTTTTTTGTTATTGCCGACATTAGCTCTCTTGCATAATTATATCGACCCAATTTTCTTATATATAGAAGTTTATTTTATCAATCATAAATACTAAAATCAATTTATAATTGCATAAAAGTTTTAAGAGTTTAAAAAAATTTGTAGAGTATATAGTTTACATGAAAGTAAAATATAATTAACTCAGCTGTCTGTTTTTATCTGATATTTTTTCACGAATCAGCCAAAATCAACTTTAAAGGCGTGAAAGTTACTGCTAAAGATATTACTTACAAGTATATCAATAGTATATCTGATTGAATGATAAAATCTAAAAAATATTTTTCAACTATATGTCAAAACAGTATATTTTATTTTATTTTTACATGATTGTAATTCGTTGTACGTTATACCAAGCAAATAATTTAATTAGCATAACTTTGGATTTGAAAGATTGTCACATTGGTCATTTATTGGCGGTGTATTAATTTTAACTTTTTTACAAATTCTACATCTATAATCAGACATTATTTTTGGAATTTTTTAATATTTATATGTATAATTTAGAATATTCATTTTATATGAGACTTGACGTCCCATTTGTAAATTAATAGAAATTTATCTGTTCATAAGTAAAATAAAGTTTAGAATCAATTCATAAAAACATAAAGAGCGGAAACGAATTTTTGCGTGCTGTAATTAAAAATTCAGTTTTTATTTGTTTCAGAATGTTTCTTGAGAACTGGCAATTTCCCGAAAGCTAATAAACCTACAAACAATAATCTATCACAGACATAATATCTATCAATTGCACTCCTTAAATAATCTCGACGATTCTCCCAATTATAATGAAATTAGAAGAGAGACACCGCCGTGTTCATTCCCATATACACGGAACCCTTAGCAGAGTCATAAAGCGAATCACAATCTTTTATTGTCCGCCGAAATACAAGAAAGGCGACCGCCGTAGCGCGCGAATCAAGCGATCCGCCTCCGAAAGCGAATGATATAAAGAAGTAGCCGAAAGCTATATGCGCTCTCCCTCCAAGCCCGTTTAAGTTTTTTGCACGAGTGCGCGAATTCACGGTATTGCCACAACGATGGCACACTCGTTTAGCGAAGAAAACGAGAGCAGAACGCTGTATTCAAGGCTACGTGGCGTTCGTTGGAGCAGCTTTCTCACAGCAGTAAACGCGAAGTACTAACCACTGCGCGTGCGCGCGCACAGGGCAAAAAGGCCCAAAATTAATAATAATAACAAGGCAGCAAGCGCGCGGGCATTGCCGCGAGGGACCAGCGAAATGCGCGCGACTGCTTCTGCAGTAGACCGCTGCTCGCTCTTCAACGCTGCGTGTATGTCGTTTAGGAGAAAGAGGGTGGATGTGTGGGCTCGTCCCCCGTCGCGCCCTTTGCTGTCTAATCGTTCTTTAAACGCGCGTGAACGAGTCTGTTTTGGGGTCGGATAGAGATTGTTTACATATGAATGGTCTGTCATTCGGAAAAACGAACCCAGAAAATATGTATAGGGGAGACTGCGACAAAACCGTATACTGGGGTAAAACCGAAATTATCAATTTCATGGGTTAATACTGGCGCTATTTACATTATACATGTAGTACCTCTTTAAGAATGTCCCTAATATCATTTCGCATACAACAGCTACATCAACAGTAGCTTACTGTTGACTTCAGACGAAGTCAAATATTTCTTAACTAGCGAGATTGTGTTTATCGCAACAGTCATTGTGTCTGT
>JAWWEQ010000055.1:10643865-10658552 GCA_035583055.1 Torymus tubicola | reverse complement strand
CCGCTCGAGGCGGGCGCCGCCGGCTTCTCCAGCCTGACCCTGCAGAGCGTGTCGCTGAGCCTGCAGACGGCGCTGCTGGCCGCGCTGCAGCGGGCCGCCCTGCTGCCGCCCGGCCACGCGGCCGCCACGGCGCTGAACCTGCAGGCGCTGGAGACGTACGTGACGCTGCAGCGGCTGCACGCGAGCACCGCGGTGGCGGCGCCCGCGGCGGCGCCGAGGAGCCCGAAGCCGGAGCCGCAGCTGCAGCTGCTGCGGCCGCCGGGCCTGGAGGACGAGGAGCACTCGCAGCTGGAGTTCGTCGCGGACCCGGACGACGACCTGGCGCTGCTGGAGGAGGAGGAGACCGCGGCCTTCCTCAACGACAGCTCGAGCGCCTCCGTGCTGGGGCACGAGCTGCTGCTGCAGAGGATAGCCGAGGCGGGCCAGTCCGCGCCCTCGAGCTCCGCGGCCTCGCCCTCGTCGGCGCCCTCGGCGAGTGCGCCCGCGGTGGCGTCGTCCTCGAGCGCCGCAGCGCAGGCGAGCTCGACCTCCGGCGAGGCGGCCGCGTTGTTGCCCTCGAGGGCGTGCCGGGCCTCGAGGCCGAAGAAGCAGTTCATCTGCAAGTTCTGCAATCGCCAGTTCACCAAGAGTTACAATTTACTTATCCACGAGAGGACGCACACGGACGAGCGGCCCTACTCGTGCGACATTTGCGGCAAGGCTTTCCGTCGGCAAGATCACCTCAGAGACCACAGGTGAGTGACGCGTGTTCTGATGGTTCACGACTTGTGTGTGGACGTTGGTCAATGCATACTCTTCTAGTTATTCGTCAGACGTACCGAGTGAAAGAATGTTTTACAATCGTTTCTCTGAAAAATGTGTGCTGGTTTGAAAAGTAAAATGTGATTGAATTACTTTGTTACAAAAAGTGTTTGTTTCTGAATTAGAAAGGTAGTTTCAAACATTCCTTGCTCCTTTGTTTTTGGTTTTTATTTATGTCTTTTGCTATTTATCGTAAAACGTTACTAATTCAGAGTATTTATTCCAAAATTACACATATTTATGTTTGTTTTGATGTTAACTTATGGAAATTATAGCTTATTACATATGGATATACAATACATACGTTAATTTGACGTAGATGTGTCAAAGGTGAAAATGTATTATGTGTATCTTTATATATTTATAATATCAAAGTAATTAATAGTAATTAATTAGCTTTTACACTCGAACGTAATTTTTCAATAAAAAGTACGTTTGAAACTTCATTTTAGATTATGTTATGTTTGTTTTACATTTGATTTTATTGCAATGAACAAGTTTTTCTGAAATCTGACGAACTAAATAGTTAAAATGTCGCATCATTGTTATTTCCTTAACCGTGCTTTCATATTTTGCTTGGCTTAAGTAAATTTAAAATGTTCTGTCGATTTGCATAAAACCGTTTTCTGCGAGTCTCAATGTTGAACGGCACAGTAATCGCGGCATTGCTTCTACTCGCAGGTACATCCACAGCAAGGAGAAGCCGTTCAAGTGCGCCGAGTGCGGCAAGGGCTTCTGCCAGAGCCGCACCCTCGCGGTGCACAAGATTCTCCACATGGAGGAGTCGCCGCACAAGTGTCCAGTCTGCGCGCGCAGCTTCAATCAGCGCAGCAACCTCAAGACCCACCTGCTCACCCACACGGACATCAAGCCGTATCATTGCGCCTCCTGCGGCAAGGTGTTCCGGCGTAATTGCGATCTGCGCCGGCACTCGCTCACCCACAACCTGGGCGTCATGGCAAACACGTCGCCCTCGGCCTCGCCCGAGCTGCCCGTTGCTGTCCTACCTGGTGGCACCGTGCTCCAGGAGACGTCGTCCTAATCGGCCGGAGTCTCGCCGGTGATCAGACGCGGCTCGACGGGGGGTATGATAACGTTGGAATGATCACTGAACTTCATGAGTTTTCAATGTCAAAATTTCAATATTTTTGTAAAATTTTTGTTGGATGGTCATTTAGTTTGCGACTTGACTGATACGCGCGACCTTTTTTTTTAAATAATTTTCTCATTATATATACGAGTTTATTAAGTTGTTTAAGAGATTTTAATACTGAAAGAGGACGTTAAGTTAAATATTTTAGTGGTGATGTTAAGTATACTTAAAAAAATGTATTACACATTCGAGTATTTTCTCTTGTGATAAATTTAAATATATATCTATCGAAATTATATGATAAATCAACGAAAGAAATTTAAGTGAACATTCTGAGTTATGATATTCTTCAGATTTTTCTTTCTGTATTTTTCTTCTCCTCGAAAATTTGTACAAATTGACTTACTGATAAGGCGATATAATCGCGCGAGGAAAAAAAAAGAATACGTTTATGTTTATAACGGAATATATAATACTCAGCGATAATCACGGATCTGTCGTATTTTATAAAAAAAAATCGATGTAGTCATGCGCACCGTTGTTAACGGCGCATCTCACTTCGTCTTTCTCATTTTTCATTCTCTTTTTAGATCGTAAACATCTTCGGCATATTAGTCTATAAGAATTCGTGCGCACCGATATGAATGTGTAATGACGTGTGCAAATATACGCGAAATCACGTGATATCTGTGTTCTATTCTAACTAAGTGTAAAATACAACATTTCCATTATATGATTATTATATTATATTATTGTATTACGAGCGAGCGATAAGCTTTGCCTTGGTATCTCTACCGCACTCTTCTCTCTACATTATGTATATATTGGCGCGTGATACATAGAGCATAAGTAAATAGCAATAAAGTACAATTATAGTTAGACACTGGTGGTGTTTAATTTATTTTCGCGAAGGCATCGTCCCGATAATTCCATTCTTCGCGAGGCTCCCCCTTCCCTTCTTGCCCCTACGCCTCTCCTGTCTCTCAGAAGATCGATGCTAATTTATGCGTAATATATATGGCAATCATCCGAGGGGTCATTATTAAAATTATGCCTCTCCGGCTCAAAGAATCTCCGGCTTGTTTCTTTCCGCGAGCTTGGTTCCGTCGGCTAATGCGAGAACGAGCCGCGCGCGTGCGTGCAATAGAGTGAAAGAGCAGGTACAGGAGAGGGGGAAAGAGCCCAGCCTAATTAATTAGGCACACTTTTTTCCTCTTAATTTCTTTATTCACGTCTGCGTGGAAAAAGAGAGAGAGAGGGACTGCTCTTCGGGCATCCGCGGGCGTTTTTCTCCCTTTTTGCGCCTCCGCTTCGATCCTCCACGTCGAAGCTGTCTATATCTCGTGCGTGCTTTACTGCTATGCGCGAGCAGGCGAACAAAAACGCATATCGTGTTACAAAGAACGAGCCGCCCAGGTGCTCGCGGACATGATACCGAGACGCGTTTAGGGTTACCTTTGACTCTACCTCTTTTTCTCCTCCTCCTCCTCCTCCTCGTGCTTCGTTTTTTTCTCGTGCGTTTCCGCGCCGTTCCTTTGCTCCTTTTATCCTTCTCGCCTTCTCGCACGTCGTTGCCTACTCTTGGATGTTTTTTAAACGATAAACTCGGAAGAAGATACCTAAACATTGGAGTCGTGTCCCAACTCGCGCGTGCGCGTTTGACTGCTCGCGAGCGCTCATCTTTTCTCTTTCTTTTTTACCGATTTCCTTAATGCGGATTTGCTCTATCTATGTGACTGTATTCTTTCAGAATTTTTCTTACTTATGTGACATGTTTACATAGCGCGTTCATTCTTTTTATGCCTGCACCTCAAAACAGCTAATTAAATGCGAAGTAAAATGTTCATTAACGTTATTTGTTATGACATATGAAGCAAGATAATTTGATTTTTTATAATCAGTGGAACAATTTGTTCTTTAGCACATAATTGTTGTATTTTTCATATTTGGATATTTTCAGTTGAAAAACAGACACATAAAAGTACAAGTCATACTTATATTATCGTTTATATTACGAAATATTATACATTAAAGGAAATAACAAAAATTTAATATAAGACAAAGCAATATTATAAAATAGATTATTGTCAATATTTACATATAACAAACAGTTGTTAATTTGCTTAAAACACCTAAAGATTTCAACATTTTGATAGTTAATAAAATATAAATAAATAATGTAAAATATTTATAGGATTCCATTATTTATAAACATTGTTCTGAGTAAATGTAAAATTAATAAAATATTTTTCTTGTAAATTTTTACATATAAAGTTTATTATTATTAGTATTCTTATTATTATTCAGCAACACAATACTTTTGTAATTCTTATGTGAAAGATACTAAAATGCCAATGATGACAAGAAACATTGGTTCAATAAGTTATTTTGTAAATATAAGTAACTCAAGAATTATTACTAAATACTATATACTACTTACAAGAATATTGCGAATAAAAATTTAAACACTTTCTACTTTCATTCAATAATTCATACGATGTAACCGAAGGAAATATATCAATGTTGTCAGTGGGACAAGTAATGTTTAGACGATACTATGATTGCAGAAGAAAGTTGTTAATTACTAGTCGAAAAATTGGAACACGTGGTCAAGAGTCTGCAGACATCGTACAAAAGCAAAAACCGAAAAAAAACAAACTACTATAGTGGGCGCCCTTGTAAATCATAACTCCGCTAGAAAGTCAAACGGTTAGCATATACATCACGAGCGAATCGTAAACTAAGAATATAAGCACACAACTGTATACATGCAAATGCAGCGGAACTAACCAACAATTAAATTGTATAAGTCGAGAGCGAAGAAGACGGAGCGAACCGTATTCTGGAATTTCAGCGACAAAAATTAATCTTCCATAGCATGGACGACCCACGCAACCAATTATCTCCAGAAAATACCACAGTTATTTAGTGACATGCGGGAAAGCTTGGCAAGTGTGCGCACACTCCGAAGAATGTGAAGTCATTTTATCAGATACGTGCTGAGCTTTAAGGCTTTTGCGCGTGTTCTCATGTTGGGGCGTGTTAGCCCCCTGCAAATACTACTTATAACGATTTTTTTCTTTCGTGAAATCGTGCAAATGCAGAATTAAATAAAATAATTTTATAGCAAATGACAGGCATGCGTTTATTGAGATCGTATATTACTGTCAATGATTATAATTATAAACTTATTATCGATATTCGAATTTTACTTCGAATTCGAGTATCGATATTCGAAGTTTACTTTTCTGTTATTATACATTTTATTTGGTTTTACTTTTTACTTTTAGTTTATTTATCACATAAGTTATATATTTAACGTTTTTTGATTGCAAATCGAAGCAAATAATTTTTTACTTGATTTTTTTATGTCAGAATTGCTGTCAGAATATCTTATCTTGAATAAAACATCTATACTGAGAAAAATTTATTTAAAAACAAAAGTATTTTATAATAAATAAAATTCTTATAAAAGAATGGTTTTGGTACCTAAGTAAGATTTTAAATTCAAAAGATCATTGCGAGTAACATTCTTACTAGCGGAATTGTTATAAGCCACCACAAAGATATATACGTGTTCGTATGTGATCTGTTCTTCGATAAGAAGGCGGTAGATTTTCACGTTTGAAAAATGGTTTGTTTTTATGAGGGTTTACGAATTCTATCCTTAGTGTTTATAATAGGAAAAAGATGTAACAGGTAGATTATTCTTGGTGTTTATGGGCAAAACAATTTATCAAGGTGCTACGGGAAACTCAAGATTGGAGTGGCGGAGATATGGGAAAAAAGTGCAAATGCGTCCATATTAACATTTTTAAGTTAGTCTTTGTTAAAATGCGTTTTTTTACTAGGGAGTAGTTTTATAAAAATATATTTGACCTTTACTATTTTTAAGCAGGTGAACATAAGTGGTCATGCTGGCGCATACTTTGATACACGTTTGTAGATAGTCACAAGAATTTTGCATTAAAGCTTTTTTAAAATGCGGATTTTCTTATTATTTTTGAACAACGAAGAATATTATACATTTTTACTAATTCTAATAATCATCAACAATGTTTTATTTTTATATTTGACTCAAAAACAATAAATTTTTGAAAAAATTTGTTTTTTTTTCATTTTATTATCATTCTACTCGTATTATGAGGAATACTTGATTCTTATGCTGTTATTGTAATTACTTGCCATTTCGCTTTGATAGAAAATTGCTCAACTAAAATGTCCTGTAAACTAATTATTAAGCAGTTTTTTTAGCTAACAGATCAATATTAGTAAACAGTTGACAAAGTTTTGGGAAACTGGTAAAATTCAAATAAGAAAAATATTTTAATGTTGTCATTGAAAGAAACGATTTTTTCTTGGTAATGGTACCCTATTTATCGTAAACTGAAAGTCACTAATTTAGATAGCATAATTAAGTTATTGGAATGTTTTTATTGAATGTTCTCAGCATTGAGGTTAATCGACGAACCGTATTAGAAGGTTATTGCTAACATTTTGCCTACTATTCTGATCCTGAGAAGGACCAAAAGTGTACGTATATTGTGTGAACAATTAGTTAATGTGTGTCTTCTCACTTCCGCAGTAATAACGACCCCAACCCTTATTTACCACGCATCAGAATGTGTAAATGCTAAACGCAATCAATAACGCGCATGGGACCCCAGCGTCAGATAACCTCTTCTAAACGTTTCTGATATAAGTTTTGATTGAAACTTGAGATATCTCGAATCATACTTTATTTAGAAACATACGTAAGATTTATAAGATGCTGTTAGAATTGTGTACTGGACTCATAGGTGGATAAAGCAATAGCTTCGTATTGGATTGTCCATTTGGTGATGCATTGGAATACGTGAGAATGTACAATTTTGTCGACTAAATGTGCCCTATTTTGGTCAGTGTGAGCATAGTATAGACAGATTACCCCTGTTTTACCACAACACAGGCCCCCTCACACGAATTTGTAATCATAAATCTTTTTTATAAAGTATTAATATTTCATTTATAGTAAAAAATGGTTTGAAAATATTAGCATCTATAATAATAGATTCATTTTAAAAAATACTTATAGAAATACATGGTTGCAACATATTAGACATTTAGTAAGAATACATCTTATTACTGTTTAATCACTATTTTCCCACATATCGCAAGTCCTATTACGTAGAGCTTTACTAAATAGGTGTCTTTCTTTTATGCTGACTGATTCTTCTATGATAAGAATCCGTTTCTCGATATCGACCCGCAACTCGCAATCTAGTCAAGCAAAAAACCTTTATCACTGTGACCGAGCCTTACGAGAAACAACAAAATACTTTAATTGACTCTAAATAAGATAAACTTGAGTATTCCTTGGATTTTCTGATAAATATCTGCTTTGTTTCAATAAATTAATGTTTAATATGCACCATGTTTTGCGTCATTTTATATGAGAACGTTGATAAAGCTCCGACGTCATAATTTATTGCCTTTTTTCATTTAGACGTTCTGGGATGCTGTAATTCGAGTTTAGGGATAAATATTGCTGTGGAAGTAACGAGTTGCGGATTCCTTTATTAGTCATATATATTATGGCTGAATATTGCCATCAGCGAGGAAGTAAGTTTTTTACGTCAACTAGTAGTAAGAAATATGATAAAAATTACTAACTCCATATCATATAGTTTTGCTATTTTTATCAGACTCGTTGCATTATATCTAGAAGAATACTGATTCTCTCATTGATAAGTAATTAAAAGGATTTTTTGGTAAAGGAGACAGGATAGAAGCTTTAATCAAAGTACTCATTATTCATTTAACAATATCAATTCCGAAGTAAGTTTTAATCAATTGAACACAGTGTAAGAAGAATATTAAAAATATTACCCATGAGATTTGTAACTCTTTACTTACGTTGATTGCTTACCATTTTTGTAAAGAATTATTCATATATTTCTAAATTAATTAGAACTTATATAAAAGTTTTTTATCTAGCTTCGCAATTAGTTATCGACTTATTTAGTTCTTGGTAGACAGCTATTTCTAGTAGATATTTTGAAAAAACTACTCATTATTGTGTTTAGAGCTCATTACACAAAATCCTGAAGCAGATTCATTTTTGTAGTTAAAAAAACATTCTGAAGTATAAGCTAAATCCACAATTCAGGTATGAGAAGTCCTTATTATAAGTATGAACATGTTAGAAAAAAATGCACTAATTATTAATATTCAAAAAACCAATCTAGTTACTTGTCAGTATAAATAGAGATTATAAGAACATCAGAAAGCAAGTTTCAACTTCTTTTTTGAGGCTCTTAATTGACAACATTGACTGGAATACTAATTCTGAAGACTGTTGCTACCGAACATACAGTTAATAAAATTGTATTGACAGAATCAATAAAACCATTGTGTACTTTTATTTCAAATATTTTATTGACTAGCTTGTATCGGTTCGCGATAGTAAAAGCACACTAGGAAATTTGATTTTGTATCAAAACAAATATCATTTGCTCCAGAGATGATCACTGCTAAAATAATTTCAACGTGTTTCTAGACTTAACTGTCATCAAATCCGAAATTCCGATGAATTTTGAGGCTTGACTACCATCAAGTCTGAAAACACTTTGCACTTCTAGACTTCTGTATGCAAGAAACGCAAAATCTGCTACACTGGCTATAATGAATTGATAACATTTTTTTAGAGCTGTTAATTTTAAACGAGCTGCAATTTCTTTTACAGCGATAATATTGAACATTTTAATTAAAAAAGTAAATCTATTAGTGAAATCTTAATTATTATTCTGCTACTGGAAATCAATCTTGATGAAAATTTTGCAATAAACGAAAATTACCATGTTCCAATATAAATAATAAGAATCTAAATTGCTCCAAAAAATCCTTAATCCAAGCAACTTTCCATTTTCGTTTTACTGGAATGACAGAAACAATTATTGGATGTTTACAAATTAGAGAAGGAGTCGATCATTGATAGAGAGATTGAGGAAGTCGTGAAGTGGGAGAGAAGAGGAGAAAGTGCGGGTAGTTGCGGCATACAAGGAGGGGAGTGCCAAAAGAGAATGAGAAAGAGGTGCACGGGGGTGGGGGCGCACGGACGACGCGCGGCGAGGGAAAAGGTTTGTACGAGGAGGGGTAAGAGAGAGAGAAAGAAAGAGAGAGAGAGAGAGAGAAAGAGGGGAGGGGGGCGACGACATAGGGGACCACACGCACGCGCCGCCCACAGATACGCTATCAACGGGTCGACGTGATCTGCATGCGCGCGCGCGTGTGCATGCGGCCTCTCTGGAAAAAATCCACGCCAGGGGATCCTTTTCCTTTCTCTCTCTCTCTCTCTCTCTCTCTCTCACTCACTCACTCCTGGTTCCCCCTCTCTCGGTGCATCTCTCTATCTCTTCGGGCACCGCACGCATCTCGTTTCGTTTGTCGCTCTGATGGTGCTTCTTCTATGAACGCGCTCGCGCTGCCGACGTCAGTCTGTGGACTGGTGTTTCCTGGCGCCATAATGTGAAACCGTAGCCACCGGTCGTTTATCCTGATAAGCCGCGGTAAGGAGAAAAGGATTATTTAAGCGATAGTTTTAAAATATGGGAGGACTGCTTAATGGCGACAATAAATTAGCGCTCGCGCACAGAACTGGAAAATAATACGCCTCGAAAGAGTAGCGGGCGAGATTGAGATTTTTACCTTTTATAAACATTATATAAAACTCGGGGTATTTCATTATCAAATAAATATCCGCGTTCAGTGGACACTTGATATTGATATTATACACTCAATATCTCAATTTGGAGGATCGCGTGTGTGGCGTAATTTAAATTTCAGTTAACGATTATGTTTCAAACGCGTCCAAATATCGAGGACATTGAAATAGATTCGTACAGCGAGCTCCATTAGGAGCGCAGTGAAACGCGATCGCGATAAATCAAGGGCCGCGCACCGAGGTAGCCGGGCTCCACGTGCAAATATTCCGTAAGTATGCGCGTTATTTACGTGGAAGCTGCGCGCTGCGTGAATTCCGGGCGCTCGGCGAGTGCCTGAGCGCTGATTTGGCGCATAGCTGGCGTGTAGAGGCGCCGCGAAGGTGCGTACATCAGGGATCGAAGGGCCGCAGACATAACGTCTCCATATGGGGGCCGAAGGAAGTTGTACTTGCCGATATACGATCGGGGCGAGATAGCGTCTGCGTGAGCGAGCGTGCGCGAAAGAGGTAGGTACTCAGGCGGAAGGTGACCACCCGCAATACTCGCCCGACACCTCTGTTAGAGAGAGGGAGAGCGTGGATTTACAGCGGGCGAGCCAACGACGGAAAGCTGCTGCCGCCGCCGCCGCCGCGCACGTCGTGTTTTCCTTCGATCTTTACGGCTTACGACTTGCTAGCTGCTCAAACGCGCGCGCGACCCCGACCCCACAAAATCGACGGGTAAACGATCGTCTAGTTACTCCGACCTTTTCGACGTTTCCCTCTTCCTTTTGCTTAGGCTTTATTGCCTCCCGAGTGCTGTGTTATTATGAGTCGCTATGAATTTCAATTGATTTTTCAGAATAAATTGGCGAAACTGCTTAGTTAAATTCTGATGTGAGGTCGGCCGTCTTTTTCTTGATTTAATAAAATATAGACAAACATAATAGTAATAATAGTGATTGATAATTTGACGAGTGTTCGATGTGTCAGAACGATTAGCAGATAAAGTATAAGTTATCTATAAATATTTAATATTGATAAACTTTTTTTGAAATTTGGATTTCTTCATTTCAATCTTATTTATATTATTTTATCCAAGTAAATGTCTTTTAACATTCTCTATCTTTTACTTTAACCCTCACATTTATTATTGCTCATGTAAACACCGTATGGGCGAAGTAACGCTGGTTGTAAACAAACCGAGATAGAGACGCGCGCCTCGATTTTTAAGTGGTAGATCCGTTGCGAGCGACCGAGAGAGACGTTCTGTTCGGATCGAATTTTAAGCCGTGAGAGTAGCGTAGAGAGTTGTAGTACTTATCTCTCCATTATCTTTTATTATTAAAGTGCCTTAACTATAAATTGCTGCCTTATTATTTATCACCAACAATGTAATACAAAGATTGTAAAAACTGTTTTGTTATTTAATTTCATAAACTTTAAATTATAATTTATCGATAAATTATTAATTTCCAATTATAGCAAGTATAAAAACCGCTGCCAATTCTTTGGCACTTAGCTTCCTCAAATTAATTTATCGATACCTTTTATTAAAATTAAATTCTAAAAATAAGTTTTTCATAAAAAAAATTGCTAATGAATTTCAATAATAAATTTTTTTTTATTCAAATAAAGATGTAATATCTATCTCTAAATGTCAGTCTAACTTTTAACTGATTCTTTTTATATCCGACATTCTTTGAATGTTTTTTGGTTATTTTATTTCTTTGAAAACAGTATGTAGATAGACGCACCTATTTATTAAAAAAAATGAATATTCCATTGATATATGTCAATGGCTATCTCTGTGCCAAATTTCAAGATGATTGGTTTACTTTTACTCCTGTTATCGTCGAAGAACGGAAATGCACTTATTTTCAAAAACATTTTTTTCTCAAAAATAAATGAAGATAATCACTTAAAATTTTAACAAAATATAGTCTTCGATGAGTGTAATAAATGTTTAAAATTTGAAGTTGATAAATAAAATATTCTCTGAGAAAAAGCGATTCAAAAATATTTAAAAAAAATTTTTAACCTCAAATATCTTTGGTCGTAAAGAACCGATTTTTTCGGATAACGAACTCGGTTCAGAGATATAAGAAGTTATCTCTGTACCAAATTTTAAGATGATTGGTTGTCTTTTACTCCTGTTATCGTTGGAGAAAGAAAATGCACTTATTTTCAAAAATATTTTTTTTTTCGAAAACAAATGAAAATAATCACTTTAAATTTTAACCAAAAATAGTCTTCGATGAGTGTAATAAGTGGTTAAAATTTCAAGTAGATAAATAAAATATTTTTTAAGAAATTAATTTATGAAATGTGCAAACGTTTTCCTTAATAATAAATGACAGACTAAATATAATTTAACTTTTCAAAAAAGAAATTGTAGGTAATTTAACGACCTTTAAAAAAAGCTAATGATATTAAGTTATAAATACTGTAACATATTAAAATATAAGAAAAACGAAAAATTCAAAATCATTTTTTGCTTATAAAACAAAAGAAAATGCACAAAATTCAAAAATAGGTTATGGCACCTCTATTCTATATGAAAACGAAGAGAATAAGCTTTGTTTCACGAAAATCGATCGATTGGTTAAAAAGTTATAGCCGGTACACACACACGCACACACACACACATACATATAGACACGAAAATTTTTTGGCTCAAAAACCTCAAATATTGGTACCAAAAGTTTTAAAACATGTTTTTAAACATTTTTTGTTTCAAAAATATTTTTCACCATTACAAAGCTTCCTCTTTGAGGAAGCAAAATGTTTCAGTGAAAAAAGTGCCAAAATTATAAGTTATATATTCCTACCAGCTATTCGTATCGTCGTGCACATCAAAAATAAAAGTGCAGAAAGATAAAAGAGAAATTATTATACGCATAAATAATAGGCGGCGAAGCGATGACAATATATTCTCTTGATACTCTCGATTATAGTAAAAGAGAATAAAAAAAGAGCGTGCGCGAGAGAGAGAGAGAGAGAGAGGAAGAAAGAGGCGAGGAGTGAGAAAGAGCAGTCGGTGTATCGCTCGAGAGAAAAAGAAGAGGCAAAAAATAATGTGGGCAGAGTCGCGGTCAAAAAGAAGCTCACGCGCGCGCGTGCGAGCGTACGCGTATACGAAAAAGACAAAGAGAGTAAAGCGCGAGGCGAAAGGGTGAAAGAAGAAGGAAAGGCAGTGCAAAGGGAGAGACGCGAGAACAGAAATAGACTATAAGCCGCGGTGCGTGTATATATATCCGCAACTTCGAGACCACAACGCCTAACGTATTGCCGTCGCACGTAGGCTCGCAACCACCCCCGCGCCTATTCATGATTTTGCGCGCGCAATATCACAACCGCTGTGACGAAGACAGAGCGACCGAGCACGGGTCAAAATAAAGCTCGGAAAGAGAAACAAAGAATGAGAAGAGGAGGGAATGATGGGGGAAGGAGGAGGAGGAGGCCCCGAGGCGCGGAAAGGCAAGAGACCGTAAGTTGGCATCGCGTCGCGTCCCCACGGGCCAATAAATAAAATCTTCTCTCTCTTTCTCTCCCGCGCGCGCGAGCGCAGTGCTTTCGTGCTATGTGGATCCCTCCGATATTTTAGCCGTTTGCCACCGCCGCGCGGTACAAGGTGTGGGTTTCTGCCTCTCTCTCTCTCTCGGCTGAAAAAAAAGAATAAGAGACAAGCCTCTCTCGGAGAAAGAACGCGCGTGCATATGTGCGTGCGTCCTTTCGAAGGTTAAACGATTTTCATATACATAATAATTTTGCGTTGGCCCACTCACCTTCGTACTTTTTCGCTTCTTCTCGGTCCCTCTTGCTCTTTCTTGGGTCAGTCAAATATGTGCATAGATCGTTGTTTTTTTGTGCTTCAGCAAAAGTCCACGAGGAATCGACTTAATATGTGAGAAAAATAATAAAACACATTGGTATAGCGAAGCATAAAATTGAGTTCTCAATGGAAGCAATAATCAAATTTGAGGTGTAGGGTATTTCTTGTGGCATTTTGATTCTCAGTGTATTGACTCTCTACATTGCAAGTTAATATCAATGTGTTTGACAAAAACGGTTATGGGAAGCGCACCACATTGTATTTTGGTTTTACCTGTTAATGTTGTTTTTCTGAAAATCTATTTAGTTGTACCAAGAAATATGTTTAAAAATTTGGTCGGGATTTATAAAGTAGTTATATTTGTTCCATACAAAAAGAACTCCTCCTTTTATACAACTAGAGATTTGAACGGCGCGCGTTGCGCGTCCTAACCTAGAAGACGTTTCGACTTACTGACTTAGACGCATGCGCTCTACATGAGCCAATCACATAATGTTTATCTTGGCTTCACAACATCCGGTCTTTTGTAGGGATATAAAAATTAAAAATTTCGAATATAATCTACAACATAGTAGATAAAAATGTGTTAAAAAAATTAAATTTCATTACTTTCTGACACTTTAGTAATGAATGAATACATCACTATTCGTCTAACCTTCAATTATAGAATCATAAAATTCGTAGAAACATTTAAGAGAAAGCTATATACACTTTTGTATAGTTATAACATTTAAACCGACCATTCATACCATGTATTTTCATTTTAGATAGAAAAACAGCGATTTTTTACGAATTTTAAATACGTATCCATTGGTGAGAGTCGTGTCCATCGCGTTTTCTATACACAATTATAATAAATTTATTTTTGAAAGCTTCATGAAAATCTGTTTGACAGACGTCGCTGCAACTGTTAATGTTAAAATAAGTATTCGCCTAAGCAAAATTATCGTAAAAGTAGATCTAGGGTAATTTGAACGTAAGTATCGTTCAGAAAACGCAAATAATTAAATAGCAGCGTTCCAAGCAAACCATGATTCTCCTAAACATATTCATTAGTTGAAATGAAGATTCTTCGGGGAACAAATCATCATAATTTTTCTTCGGCTCACTTATATCAATGAACTTCCGCGGAAGTGCATAAAAAGCTCTGCACTTAAATCGGAACTCGACGCTTAGCAAGTACGCGCACGTATATTAGAGCCTACACTGAGAAAAATGATGTATTAAAAATTACTATAATACATAGTAACGTCGAGACATACTTACAATATCAAAAA
>JAWWEQ010000055.1:10548327-10643765 GCA_035583055.1 Torymus tubicola | reverse complement strand
ATTTTTACTATAAAATATAGTAATTTTTTTGATATTGTAAGTATGTCTCGACGTTACTATGTATTATAGTAATTTTTGATACATCATTTTTCTCAGTGTAGCATTGTAAAAATGTAAACGAATGCACCGGATCCCTCACACTATAATACTCCCGTGCGCATAGTCTATGCACGCATGGCTGCGGTATATGAGCAAAGTTTCATCGCCGCCGGTGCACATAAGCCCGTCAGCGCGCTTGATTTTTGCAAAAGATCGTTAGGATAGAGGCATTAAGAGGATCTCGTGTAATTTGAGCGCTCGCGCGTGGAGGCAAATTACCATTGGCCGACATTTCGCCGCGCGGTGGCGTTTTTGCCGCGCTCTCGCCCTCTGTCAATTAAGCGCATCATCAGACTTTAGAGAGACGCGCCGGCAGCGCGAGCTTTTTTCGCTTATTAAACTCTCCGGGCGTATATTTTCTCCGTGTATAATTGTGCGCGCGTTTTCCCCGACGGTGAATGAAGTCGTGAATGAAACGCAAGCGCGCACTCATTTCGATAATTGCTCCAAACTTCTTCTTCATCCTCCTCGCTCTCTCGTGCGCGCGCCTTTTCGCCTTCTCACGGGGGAAAAAGGCAATTGCGCGTCGGAGATGGATATAGGCACGTATAGAGGGACGTGTGTGCCGTGTACGCGCGAGCGGGAGAAAAAGACGACGGCGTCTGTATATACGTAACGCACGGATAATGCACGCGAAAAATGGAAGGGGGGAAAAATGAGCGGAGTACACATCGGGGTGGCTCGCGCGCGCGCGGACCGAGAGAAAGGTTATAAGGCATGGGAGAAAGAGAGAGAGAGAGAGAGAGAGAGAGAGAGAGAGAGAGAGAGAGAGAGAGAAGCGACGCTGCAAAGAAACAACTATATTAATGCCGGAATGCCGGGCGATGCGAAGCTTTACGGATGAGGGCTCGGTGCCGCGCGAGTCCTGGCACTTTGTTTGAGCGGCGTGCCTGTCTCTCTTTCCCCCTTCTCTCTCTCTCTTTCTCTCCGCTGCTTTTTCAAACGCGAGTACCCCGTTAACGCCACCGAGACTTGTCGGTATCTACTCCCACGACATTTATTACTGGGCAGCGCGCGTCGGCCGGAGCTCGAGAGATCGCGGGAAGTACAATGCTTTGAAAAGAAAGACGATGATGACCACTGTACTATGACAATGTCGCTTTCTATTTAGGATTCGTGATGTTTTTTTAGTTAATGAAGTCTCACACTGACGAATCCTCAACGGCTACATATAGGAGCTTGTGTTGTCATCTTGATCTGGCAACGACATTGGATCTCTCAGTTTCTGAAACATAAAATATTAAAGTTTTATTAAAGAAGCTGATTTTTCGTTTTTTTCTGGCTAAAATAGTTTTCAATATAAATGTGGCCATTCAGTCCTTCTCGTATACTTTTTCAAGAAAGAAGAAAGTATAGCTTCCTTGTAAGTTACTCTCAACATTTCTATGTAAATACAAACATATTTCACTTTTATATACTTTGCATTAAATTTTAGCAAACGTTCAAAAAACAAACTGGACTTTAAGCTTTTTATTCGAAAGTTTCCTAATAGGTATAAGTGTCCTCCGCGATAATAGTTTATAGCCAATGTATAAAAGACTGAATTTGTAAATAAAGCGATGCTTATCTCGGGGTAGGTTCGACGGGTTCTTTTTGTAAAGCATTAATTTTTTCTGTCGCAGGCCACCGGATTCCCGCATCCGAGTGAGAGAAAGATAGCAGGCGAAGAGGAGACAACAACGAACGTTCGCACTCCGTTTTTTACCTCTGTATTTATATGCAGCGCTTGGGCGCGTGTCTGCTGATACACGCGTACACACACACAGACGGAATATTCGCGCGAACAGGCGGATGCGCAGAGGCAAGTGGCGATGAGAGTCAGATTGATTTCCGAGCGGGTGGGAGTCGTAAATTTTTATGCAAAAAATGCCTTGGCTCTGTATACTGCAAGAGCGCGGAGAAAGATAGAGTGAGAGGGAGTGAGTAAAAACGTAGAGGGAAATAGAAGCCAGCGCCGTGTTATTTTAATTAATCTGGACATTCCGAGGCGACGGGGCGTGAATCAGTCGGTAAATTATCGCCGTTCGCTATCGTCGCTGCGTGGCATAGAGCGAGGTGAGAAGTTGGAAGAGAGAGAGAAGAGAGAGAGAGAGGACCCATAATAATACCGCGGACGGCCTCCGCGAGCATTCACACGAGCAAGATTAGGTTATCTGCTCCTCTCTCGCCTCTTGCTCGTTTCTTCCTCGTGCGCGCATACCTGATCCGCGGGGATGTGGGCCCGAGAGGCCACTAAATAAAGCCCGGCAATCATGGGGGTGGAATACCGTATGCAAGAGAGAGAAAAAGAGAGGAACCTGCGCGCTCGCGCGTTTCATCCCTAATGATGCTTATCCCGAACAAACAGCGGACCAACATTTTTCAGCTGCCTTCCTTTTTTCTCCCTTTTATTGCGCTTGCCTCGCTTCACTTACAAATTACTTATCCGGCAATAAACCTAATGAGAAAGCCAAAGAACAAACAATGCGGAAAAAAGAATATCTCGCTACGGCTATCAATACGACGTTTATTGCAGCGCGCGCGCCTGTGCCTATGTGTTTAAGGAGCTCTTGGATAACAGATAAGTTTTCCTCATAAATAATTGTATAGGATACGATAAGAGAGTGTATATATTTTCATTTTTAGGATCCAAGAAAGAAACCAAGTATCATTCTTGTCATAAAAAGGTCTTTGTAAAATTCCATGTATTCTTATAAACCGGGAGGTGGAGATCAACAATTTTTATTACTATATAGTCAAAGTTTTGACAATATAGTAACCTAAATTTTGTATGTCTAAATAACTTTTATAAGTATTGATTTCTTAATTATTTATTGAAAGGACGTTGTTATAAGAAAATTTCACTGATTACATACATATTATCGTACGGCGGCCCAACCTAGGCATTGTCAAAATAAGATTAAGCTAATTGCATCTTGTTGGTCTAAAACTCTTGTTTTTACTACTATTTACTACCGCTATTGTAAGAAATAATTTTACCCTATAATAACTTTTTTACGTATTTTCGATAACTGACTGTGTTATGTATTACGATTAATATGAATTCAATTAGAACTGCATTTGTAACACGTAAAGAATATATAAAATGGCCCTTTCCAGAGTGCTTTTCCGTGCCCAAACTCAATTGCAGGCATTTAATTAAACATTCCACCTCGGGCTTGTATCTAAAATCACCGATAAAAAGTCAATTCGCAAAAGATTGGCGTACAAGTTCCCTTAATTGAGGATCTCCTCGGGCCATTCAATCGCAGTGAGTTTTTAAAACTTTTATTCCGCCTCGTCCGCATACTTTCCGATCCTTCCTTACCAGAAATGCCTTTGCCGAACAAAATGATAAAACAGCTGTAAAATTTCGGTGACTCGCGCGCGTGCGCATAACGAGTTATTCATTCGCCGTTCAGCCGTATCTTTTGTTTTTTATCAGCGTACATTTCAATTTGGCCGCTTGCGCGCGGAACCGGCCGTAAACAATATGCGCGGCCGCGCGTAACAGGATTATTCGCTGCGCAGTCGCGCCCAATAAAGCCACGCGCTTCCCGGCGGATTAGCGACAATGAAAATAAACGTAAAGCTCGGCAAGTAACGCCCGCCGGAACGACATAGACTCCCCCATAAATAGCTCGCTATACGGCGACCAGGCGCGGGCGCAACGACGAGTCCATTACCGCGGCGTTTCAGCAGTTCGTAAAACCGTTAAATAAATTTCCCAGCCGCGCGATTCTCTAACGAGTGGCGCTGTCTTTCTCTCTCTCTCTCTTTAACTCGGGGAACGCAGAATCGATAATCGGCACAATAAGATCGGGGAAAAAATGGGCCGGTGCCGAAAAGCGCCTAATAAGCGGCGTGGGTGCGCGAGCAGATGAGGAGGCGGCAGCAGCAGCAACTCGCGCACACCGGGAGGCCGAGCGAAGCCCCCCCGTGAAGATTGCGTGTGTATGTATATACAGCACCAGAGGCTGTCAGTCAGTGTCTCGCTCGCACTTGAGAGAAGGCTCCAGAGGTTTTTTCTCGCTGGGCTTTTGCCATTTCGACTGGAGCGTTATTATTTATGCCGTTTTGGATTTTCGGCTCTCGTACGCCCGCAGCACAGTCGCGATTTTCAAAGGAACGCTTGACGCGATTGCCTATGACGAACCGTTTATTTGAATGCTAATTCCTTTTTTATTCAAAAACGCGTCTGCGACTTCCATATTGCCAATAAATTGCGACAGTCGCGCGATAAAACTTTGAAAATATGGAACGCAATCGAAACGCGTTCGTAATTTAATCAGCTCTTTGCGAAATCATATTCCAATATTTCAATCGTGATTAATAAATTTCGGGTGTATGATAGTTGTGCAATAAAAATTCCGTAGCTGGTTTCTTTCTCTCATTTCATTAGTTTGCGAGTCTCATCTTCGACGATTAGGAAACTAGTCCTTTATTGTTTGATTATATTTTCATTTTTAATAAAATATTGCATAATGTGAAACGTTAAAATGAAATAAAAAAAAATGAAGTTCGTAAATTACATGCGCGCTTGTAATACATGAATTTCGAGTCTGCGTAAAAAATTTTATGACAAATAAAGCAGTGAAAAGTATATACGGCGTCCGTAGAATGCACACAATACTCACATAAAATGATGTACATCACGAGGAGGTAGACTCGCATTGTGCGCGGTACTGCGCATGCATCGTCTAATAGCCGACACAGCCGCAGAAATGTATAATCGATGTTCGCGGCATTTCGCGCAAACCAAAGGCCAATAACTTGTCCGCGAGCTCGTACGGCAACGAAAAAGTCTCTCTCCCTCCTTCTCCTCTCAAAAGTCTTACATGCCAACCGAAAAAAATCCCATGATGTATGAACTCCCTCGTCAGATTTACATAGACACGAGAAATACTGCGAGAGTCTGCGTGCGTTCGCGAGAGGAAGTGAACCTACTCTCTCTCTCGCTCTCTCTCTCTCTCTTTCCCTCGCTCTTCTCGGCATCCACCTACGAGCGCGTTTGTCTCTAATTCACTTCCTGCAGCAATTACAAGACCACGGAGAGAAAACGACGCGTTTCCGCGCCGATTCGATCCTCGCACATCCTCTGAGCGCGGACCGAAGGAGACAGAAAAAACGGGAAAATTAGATAAATCAATGGGCTATGTGGAGAGAAAAGCTTACGGTTAATTCGTGTATATACGTCGTGCGTGCGGTAAGACGAGGTGAGTGCGCGGGAGGGGGAGGACATGAGAAGAGAATGCACGGAGAGGAAGGGAAAAGGAATAAAGAAATAAGGTGTGGTGTCCGTTAGGTGTTAGGTGCATAAACACAGCCGATATATGTGCCTGCGTGTGCACACAAGGTCCAGGTACGAAAGGCGATGGTGGCCCGAAAGGATCCGAGATAAAGTTTAGTGTTGGTCGACAGCAGCAGCAGCGGGCGTAAGGGATGACGACGCGGGCGGCGGCCGTCGGCTCTTATCACATCAATGATCTGTGACACTTAAACAAAGTTCCAGGCATACATATATACAGAGACACAAGTGCTTTCTCTCTGTTTATACGACCCGCACCTTTCGCGCGCGCGCGCACGCCGGAGGAGGGCCGCAGACGCCACGGCTCCCGCGACGTTAATGACGCGCTTTCCTGGGCGCACGTATATGGGAGCGAGACTTTCACCTGGCCGTCTTTCCGCTCGTCTGTTTAGAATGGAACTGTGTAATTACAGAGCGTGTGTATGTTATGGAAAGAGGAGATGAGCGCGAAGCTCGGGCAAATGTTTTGCTTCGTGCGGAGCGCGCTAGGAAAGTCCAGAAGGGTGCGAGGGATTATGCAAAGTGTGGCTTCGCTGTGCTGTGTTTACTGTCAATATGATGGATATTGGAATAATTAAGTGACAAAGGCCCGTGGGCGGTTGTTGACGTGAAATTACTTTTTGCCACCAGAGGAAAGTTGCACTTCCGACTGTCGTGTTAGCTCGGCATAAGGTCTTGCTATTGAGGTCAAGTTTACGATACTTTACATACATATGAAGATATACCTTTTTAGACACACAAAGAGGTGGCAGTAAGAAACGAGCGGCTCTCCTGCTAAATGCGGAGCTTAGGCGGCAGGGTACTTGACGAAAATTAAGCGCTACTCGCGCGTCGGTAGATGAGCGTACAAGCAGCTGTCGATGAGCCGCGCGGATAAGCGTGCGCGTGCTCTTATAGTGGGCCCCCGGCATTTCGTCGTGGGGGGAAGACGAATCTATTAACCGCGCGCGAGCGAGCCGCGGATTGAGCAATAAACCTACTGGGAGGTAAGTCTCCTCTTCCTATACAGGGAATCCTATATATCGAAGCGCGCTTCGTCGTCTCCCTCTCAGCTCGCTCAGTGTCTCGCGAGGGGCCCCTTATTCCTGTCAGGCCCGTATTCCCCAACAAGATGTCGCGCCGATAAAGTCCTCCGCGTTCCCGCGGCTACTCTCGTCGCTCCCTCACTCCTCTCTCCCTCTCCGGGCAATTCATTTGAACATTCCCCGAGGTGGTCGCACGACAAATTACTCCCCAAACCCCCTCGCGACTCCCAAAAATCTCTCTCTCTCTGCTTATATACATATATATACCGGTACACGCTATCTCCATTCGGCCATCCATGAGGCAGGGGCTACAGGTATACGCACTCGAGAGGAAAGGAGAGAGAGAGAGAGAACTGATGACACTTCGGACGCTGGCTCCTTATATGGGAATAAATTGCTTAGTGGTTCTCGCCAGAAATTCTATA
Organism: Torymus tubicola; assembly: GCA_035583055.1. Taxonomy (NCBI): domain Eukaryota; kingdom Metazoa; phylum Arthropoda; class Insecta; order Hymenoptera; family Torymidae; genus Torymus; species Torymus tubicola. Next base: position 10,636,929 of record JAWWEQ010000055.1, on the reverse strand, counting down.
CGATTACAAGAGGCGGCGCGAGCACGAGCTTCATTCATGAGAACATCGCCGCGAGCCGAGTGCGTGATATCCTCGCCGCGCTCACGCCGAGCGCGAGATTGGTATTATTAAGCGCACTCGGCTTATCTCGATTATAATCGATATTTTAGCCCGATCATTTGCTCGTTTATCAGTTTCCGCCTAAGTGTGTTTGCTTTTAGAGCTAAATTGAGTGACGACGTTTTCCTCCTTTGAGCTCTTTTATCAAAATCATTTTCCTCCAATTGTTTTTTTCTGTCCATTTTTTAACATCCAGGTATATATACTCTACGTGACGTCAAAGATGCAGATCTGAGATCATGATTAAAACCTGCCATTCTCGAATTCTGAATCACTGTAACTGAATGTGTAACTCAATTAAAGCCATAGCACGGTTAAAAATACATTCGAAAGATATTGTTCTCAGGTTACTGGACAATAGCCCTATTTGAATATAAAAAGCATAAAAATGCGTGTATGATAATTAACGCCGAGGTGGTTTCTCACAGACGCGCAGTACATCCCGCGGCCGCACGGAATTGACGTTAAATGCCGACTCCGTTACGAAAAGTATCGGGTTACGCTCGGGCTCCGAAAATCGAACTCGTCGCACGATCGCGTCGTCGTCTCCTGCCTCGCTGTGTGGCTGCTGCCGTCTTGGCTCCTTCTCGTGTTTTTTTCTCTCCTTTTTATTGTCTTCTTAGGCCAAGTTTCGGGAAAAAAATAGATAAGTCATCGGCCCAGCTGGAATTTGTATATATGTTTTGAGGTAAAAAGTGCCTCGTTAATTTCGTTACCGCGGGGACCCGGAATGGCTTATTTTGAAGGAAAGTCGAAAAAAGTAGCCCCACGCGCATAATGTATAAGCAGCAGCCGTTCATCGTGTGCGCGCTATCGCCAGCCGATCTCGCTCTCGACGCGTAGGGGATTTTCGCGCCCCGTATATACAACACACACACACACACACGTGTGTGCACGCATCCTCCGAAAAGGAGACGAACAGTTTCCGGAAGCGTGGAGATGTATTCTTGAGATAAGGCGCCAGGGCGAGAGACGTTTTCCAGCTTCTCCGGAGGTGACGCGTTTTCTCCGTGAATTACGAGCGAAGATACGCGGGCGCGCGCGCGCAGCAGCAGCGGCAGCGTGAACCGACCATTCTAATATATCTCTTTCGAGCCGGCTAATTGCTTCTCTTTTTTTCTTGACACCCAGGGAGGTAATCCCTACTCCTTCGGTTCCAGCGGCCCGTTCGCGCGAACGCCTACTTCGCTCTATTGCTCGGCGTGCATGGGAAACTTTATTTTATCCAGATTATCTTAAGAGCCCTATTCACCGATTCTTTCTCCCGGTGTATCTACCTTTTTTCTCTCGCCTCGACTCGCCTCGCCTTTTCTTGTCTTCGTCGCCAGCCTTCTGTTTCTTTATTTTTATAACGCTGCTCTCCTCAAGTTTACCTGAAAATTCACTCTCAAATTGATATCGACCCGGTAATATTCTTTATTTTCTGTCCATTAAATTAAAAATGCTTTGTTGGAAGTTCCCTTTGCAGTCGAGCTCGTTTTATTGCATTCACGAGCGAAACGTATTTATTGCCGAGAAATTTCGTTGATCGTGCGATACGAGCAGAGAGTAGATTTTTTTGTCAATATTTCAATGCGCTGGAAATGAATAGATTCATTAAATGAAATCGCAGATAGATAAAGAACCGCTTGCTTTTCAAAATCACAATAATGAAAATCGACGCGTGTATTTCATAAATGCGAAGTACATGACTACGCTACACCTTGAACGTTCTAATAATAATTGCATCAGGAAATGCTTTGCGAATTTTAAACTTGCCTTTCGCTACCACGTGATGAAGTAAGGATTTCGAGATTGTTACACGCACGTTTTATTGCGTAACTGTTATATACGAGTCAACAAACATTAACGAATTTGTTTATATATATAAAAATTAATAAACCAAGTTGTATTAACATTATTTCTATGTAAAATTTGGTATTTTTTTAGTGATATCATAATAGTAATTGATATTACGTAATAAGTAATAATTTATTAGTTTTCTCGATATTCGGTTAGTCATGACTGGGGAAATTAGTGGTTATAAGTACGCGTTCCTCAAAGTAGCTACATAAATATCTTTCACGACTTTTTCTAGAAAAAGTTATAAAAGTAAGCAAAAGAATAAATTTTCGAAAAATTTATAGTAAGCCCAAAGCTACTACATTGTACTCTTATATATGCATTTCAATGTTAAGTAGAAAAATATAATTTATGTTTTATCTAATAGAGTACGAGCGGTAAGGTCGAACGATCCGCTCTTTCGCAATACCTGTCCGTATTTAGAACTTCAGTTAATTACACTCTTAATTACTCGGTTTATTAAGTGCGAGTCATCACTCGTAAATCGATCCATAGACAAATTAATACGAATATCATCGTTACCTACTGTTTCCCACGTGTGGAACTTCTGGTTGGCAGTTACGATATTATTCATATGACGCAAGAATCGAGAATATTTAATAACTTCTAAAAACCGACTGAATTAATCAAGAATCGCTGCAATTTATATTTCTATTGAATAGATGAATCGAGATAACGTGATAAGCTTCTTTGCACAACTTTCATATAAGAGCGATTATGAGTTCTTTTTAACTCGCTCGTTAAAATAATTTAAGGCTATTAAAATTTTTTAATAATTGGTTCGTATTGAAGACAGATGTAAACATAATTGGAAATCTATGAAGGATATTTTTAGTCTGATAGTGTAATATTACTTGATTTTTTTCCTTTGAAATAAAGGATATTAAAATTAATGTTCTACAGCGCTTTATAAACATTTTATAATTGCGAAATAGTAAGCTGTTTGTTGTTCAAACTATAAAGTAATTTATGGAAACCGAGAAAGTAAAAATAGAAACTGTTAAGCACCTAGTATTATTGATTTAGAAAATCTCATTGTTCTTTTACCTTATATCGAGATTTATTATAGCTTCTAATCGCACCATGAAGATGACGGGTTCGATCGTCAATAGCTACAAGAAGGTTTCAATAAATTTTAAGTAATATGTGCATTAAAGGTAGAAAGCGTGTAATTGAATGCGATATTTATCACAATCGAAATGCTTTGGGCGATATTATATCAATCGAAACATCATTGATTTTTACACTGGTATTTTGTCAAGCTAGCAAAAATATCACATAGTTTGACGCACTCTTATTCATCACTTCACAACACAATTATGGATTAACGCATTGAAACCTCCGAGTCCGAAAAGAAAGAAAAAAGTCGAAAAGGCTTTCTTACGCGTGTGAAACGGCTATAAAACGCCATCGCACGTGCCTCGTGCGAATCGAACGTATAGACAAGTTTCACATATATGCGCACTATTAATTATAGGAGGCACGACGTAGGAGGATGTTCCACCTCGAAAATGATCTCTGGGAAGGTGCCGCCCCTCCAACTTTGTCGCAGCGCGTGCACGCGAGTATACATGTATATATACGTGTGTCGCGAATTCAGTATGAGACCGACCGCCGTACGCACGCGATAACCCGTTATTATGCGTGACCTGTCGTAAACGCATGTGCGAGAGAGAAAGAGAAAGAACGCGCGCGGGCGGCCGGCCGGTTCGCGTTTTCGCGCAGAGTCAGAATTCGAGCGTTTTTGCCGGGGAACCGTATTATTATGTCCTTACTTTCTAATGATTATGATTTTCGTATTTATTTTCTCTCAAGATTATCAATAATTTTTAAATGTATGTATATTTACCAAGGAGTTATAAAATTTTTTTTTTTTTGAGGATCATATACGAACAATTTATTTTATTATAACATTCGCTTTACGGTTAGCCTTCCAAAAAAGTATTTGCTTATTAAATATTTTGTCCGGATTTTTAAAGTTTCGTAACTGTTTGAAGCAGGTTGTTAATCGAAATGAATTTATTTACCGTTTTGTTGTGAAGCACGGATGTATATTTTTTAACGCAATGCCCAATTCAGGAATGGAGTAAATTTGATAAATCTGTTGGTAATATTATTTAAACTATTACGTTTGTTTACGTTTCATATTTAATCAATATCTATCTATTCAAAATTATTCTTATTAATGAATTCAATTTTAAATAGGAACCAGCAGTAACATGTTGCTTTAGAACGGGCGGTTCTAGAAATGCTTCGGAGCAATTTCCGTCTATGAGTAATTTTCTTTACAAAACGTTTTGTTTTATTGCGTTTTATATCAAAGTGCTTAATTTATGAAATTTAAAAATTTTAAATAAAAATCATTTAATATTAGCAATAACATTTCATTATTCCAATGGTTCTATAAATAAATAAATACTCGAACAATTAGTAGTACCATCATCCGAAAAACTTCCGTTACTTCCATTTCGAACACTCAATTGTAGTATAAATACGTAATTTCGTCTGATTTTTAAAATGGTGAATTAAAAAAATGTACGTGAAATAAAACTATATAACCACAGCGTGTTAACTCTTCGCTTAAATCAGGCAATTAGCTGAATAAGAACTCACTTCACAGCATTACACGCACACACGATGCTCCCACACCGGCAGTCCACACTCTCAAGGTATACACACACATCTGATTGGCAAAATTTCAGGCGAACGCGGGCGAAAAGCAGCAGGCGGGCACCGCGAGAGAGTGAAACAGGGAAAAAAGTAAAGGAGATAAAAGTATACCAGCTATATCCACACGCAGGCGTGCACGCATGCAGACTCGCGAAAGGCGATGATTCGAAAAGCAGCAAAGTGCTTTTTTTCTGCGAGCGCTGTGCGGGCTCGCCCAGAGAGATAAGCACGCGCGCACGCGTGGAAGGCCCTCGGATAAAAGTCCGCTCGAGGAAGAAGGCACGAGCGCGAAGGAAGGAAGAGGTGGGAAGAGGATCGCTCGCCCACGCGTGCGTAGGATAATTGCACGCGCTCGCCCCAGAGATTCTCGTCGGTGTGGGTGCGCGCGTGCTCTCTCTCTCTCACTCTTCTACTCGAGTATACGTATATATACATCTGTGTGCCCGCGGAGGAGAAAGAGTCAGCAAAGAAGAAGTCATCGATAAAGAGCGCGCGCGTGCATGGAGAGAAGGAGGACGAAGGGTCGGAGGTCAGTTGCGTTCGCCAGATAGAGAGAGAGAGAGAGAGGGAGAGACGCCCACGGAGGGAGAGCGACACCCACACACGAAAATCCTGCCTGCACTGAACGGAGCTTCCTCTTCCTGCGCGCCAGTTTCGAGCCAAGGGACGCATGCCGAGGCGTGCTGAGCTTGTATATATATACATGTGTGTGTGAGCGCACGGCCCGGTTATTAATATTGGGCGCTTCGCCGCGCATTCCTCGGAATCTTCGGCACTCGGCCCTTTCTTCTCCATTTCCTCTTTGCCTCCACGCTTCTTTTCGCGATTATCTAACTACCGCGATCTCGCCGAAATGCATGTTCCCAGAGCGAGCCTTATAATTCAATTAGGATCGGTATGCGCCCGTTTGAGCTGGCATATTACTTCTACTGTCAGGAGACCATTGTTTCTAACTTTTGGAATTTACATACCAACCTTTGTACAATATTGCTGATTTAATGTGCTACATGGCCCTGTTCGCTTCGAAATATGTTTCAAGGTTCATATGTTTTTAGTTTTAATAATTTATTATTGCAAATCGAGTGGAGAACATATTTGGTTGCATCAAATGAAATCATAAAACTATAATACCGTCTTACATGCTATATATCCTAGAGTTCTATACGATTTAAATAGAAATCTATTGTTTGTTTTTTCATCATAAATACAAAAATAAAAAAAACGAAATTATTCGAGACTCGTGGGAGGCGAGAGCAAACGGGCTTGAAAAAAAGGAATAAAGGCAAAAAGCGCCCGAGCGTTCCGGGCAAAAAAAGCATCGAGAGCATATAGCGCGCGGCAGCTATATTGGAACTCGTCGAAGACTCGCGTCTCCTTAATGTATCGATTTCTTGCCCCGAGGCATTTCCGAAGCTAATTGAAACTCTAATCAATCTAATCCTGGGGCGGCTCATTACTCACAGTCACTCAAAATCCCGCGAATCAGCGGTAATTGTCCGGCGATTTATCATTCGCCTATCAATTACGCCCGTGATTAATTAGCCGTTTCATTAACCGCGAGAAGAGAGTGAGCTCGGTTCCGCCCACCGCCTGCTTCCGTACGGGCAGATTCCACTCTCGAGGCGCGCATCTCTCCTAATTTCCATCGCGGGAAGGAATCCGTTCGAGATGCGATTACGCTCCTACGCGCACGCGCGTCTCGTAATGCCGTCGATGACATCCACGTAGCTTCTATGTTTATCGGTGATGTGTGCCCCGCTCGTATAGAAGTGATGTAGTCCGCGCGAGTGTATATATATATAAGCTGATGCGTGTTTCCCAAATGTATAACACGCTGGAATTCCAGCCGATCGTTTGTCAGACAGCTTTGTTCTAGGCTAATTTATCATCTTTTTTATGGGTAATGTCTTTTCATTTTCTTTGTGTGTATATGCATTGATGAGCCTTCTTTTTTCTTGTTGAACGAATCGACGAGAATGATATTAATTAGAGCCCCTTATTTTTAACTAGACTCGCGTTAACATTGAGTATATACCAAGTTTTTATTACGAGCGAGTAAACGGCGTGGCTAACTAAACGTAGATTCTTCCATTAATATCCCAACGAAGTGGATTAGAACATGCGAGAGGAAAGCTAATAATCAACGAATTCGTAACCACTTTTAATTAAGTCTTTACACAAATAGACAGCGTGAAGTAAATAAAATATATATCTATATATCTCCAGAAATATTAATATATGCATAGATGTATATGTATATATAGCGAGTCGGCTAATTAGCCAACGAAATTTGAATAAGCAAGCGAGGTATCATACTAAAAGTACAGGTCTCAATATTTCAGCGTTTAGCTCGCGAGTCTTCGGTAGAAACTCCGTATAGTATTAACTTACGATATAATTAGAGAGCTGCTCGGCGATTCAATCAGTAGATCTAGTATAGCATTCATATATATACAGACTACCTACCTGCGTTATAATGTTTTTTGTGACCCGATTGGCACCGATAGGTTCATCTGATACGGGCATAAAAGGTAACTCGGCTATAACAGCTTGTTTCCACGAATAAATTTATACATTTAAACCCGAGATCTTGCACCGATTATATGCGGCCGAACGGTAATTATACGCTTATATTATGAATATTAAAGCGATAATTCGCGAATAAATTATCTAGCGCCTCCATATTCAGCGAGCAGCTCGCAGTCATATTTGCATACGTCCCCGCATCCGAAACTCCCGCGCGCGATATCCTCGTCGCGATATAGACACGCGCGGATTGTCGCATAGAATGTGTCGCGCCGAGATGAAGAAGAAGAAGAAGGCGAGGAAGGAAAAAAATAAAAGTAAAGAAAAAAGGAAGAAGCTCGAAAGAGGCGAGACGATGAGAGATGAGAGTGTTCGCGGAGTATTGCGCCGGTGACGGACGAGTTGGCGAGCGCTCACCAAGGTTTTTACGAGCGAGGGCAAATATGAGAGCGTCGGTGGGCCGCTATATGCCGCCACGGCGACGTCGTCCTCGTCGACTTAGGAGGCAACTGCGTGCGTGTTTCTCGCCGCTCGCGGCCGCGTTCCGGATCAAATTACCGCAAAAGAGTCCCACACAGCGCGCGAGAGAGAGAGAAAGAGCAAGAGCAAGTCTCGTGCATTATTCGGCTGTGTGTGTTGTCTCTTTGGCCTCGATACAGCCTCGTCTCGTCGCAGCTGACACGTATAGAGAGAGGAGGAGAGGAGGAGGACCGAAACTCTTAAGCCACGGCGAATGTTCCTCGGTTATTTATCGGCGGCGCGAGAACGAATAACCCGTGCGACTTTCTGCAGCGTGTATGTATATATATATATACAAATATACCTGGGTTCGCGAGCTATAGCTGATTATATTATGCATGAGCGAACGGCAGCAGAAGTAGCCGCTTGTCGGGGAAAAACTCTCTTGGCGAAATGTAGAAAAAGAAGAGAAGGCGAAGCGCGATACAGCGCAGAAATATTCGCGACTGCACTTTGCCGGGACCGAGGGAATTTTTAGTAGTCACACCTTCTACCGTGCGCACTAAAGATAAGGATCGCCACCTCTTTCGGAAGGCAGGCGCGTGCGCGCGACAGAGCAAGAGAGGCAGGAAATTTCGGTGCTATCTCCTCGCCCGAGCCTTTATTAACTGTTATCGAGCGCGTGAGCGAACGCGGATACCGGATAAGAAGTGTAAATTTCCGAGGCCGTGTCCGCAGCAGCGCTGCCTGATATATGGCCAATATCGCCGCGTTCCTCGAGGCCTATCGCGCCTAATAAAGTGACACCTCGCTAATTTTGCTGCCCGGTTGCCCGAGAGCGGTGTATAAAACTTTTTTGCTTACTCATGATTCTCGGCCGCTAGAGACGTTCGGGATTTTGTTAACTAGCTGGAGCTCCGAGGACAGCGGCTGCTTTATGTTTAGTGACTTTGGCGATTTTAGATACCAGCGATCCCAATAAATCACTTTGTTTATTTAACGGCCGCTTATAAAACTTTGCCGATTATTTTTACACACTGCAGTGTTTTAATGACCACGAAACATAATGCCTTTATAGAGTATTCAAAGGGGGATCTTGCACAAATTTGATTTGGTAATCAGATTTGTTAGTCTTCAAAGTAATTGTAATACAAAAATTGTACATTGCGTGTTTTGATATAGGAATATGAGAGAGAACGACGATTCGTGAACTTGCATAGTCAGGCAGGTATACTCATTGTTGAGACAACAGATAGAGATGACCGTGCGAGCGTCGTGAGCGAGAAAAAAGGGTTCGAGGCGTGAGGAGCGAGATGCTCTTCCCTCTCTCTCTCTCTCGGTCAGTCGAGTATTACGAGGGATTACACCGCTAAGCCGGGGCTAACTGGCAGGCTGACGTCATAATCTCGAGAAATATTCGGCTGTGGCCCATATACTCTCTCTCTTTTTCTCTCCTGCACTTTTGCTCGCGCACACGCGGGGAACGACCATACCTACGCGTCTTCCCTCGCATTCTCTCTTCCTTCCTTTCTTCGTCCCCGTACACACACGTATAAATACGCGATCGGTCGGCCGAGCGCTCGCGCGATTATGGATCCCCGGCCAAAGTTGAAGCTACACGAGCGCGCGAGGAGGAAAAATAAAAAGAGGAGAATCTGGAATCCCGTGCGAGGGGGAGGAAGGGAAGGAGCGGATCGGTAAATGCTCGAGCGCAGATCCCCGGGCGATCACCAAGATTTTTGAATCGATCAATTAAGCGACGTGTGGGAACCGTCCGTCCGAACGTCCGTTCGTCCGTCCGTACGTGATCCGTCCGTCGCTCGATCGGCACCAGGGGCTCAGATCTCGATCTCTCCGCAAACCTGTAATCCTCAAGCTCACGCTCTTAGCCGATCGCTCTCTCTCTCGCTGTGTATGTGGCGCGCTCTCAATCCCTTCATTCTCCCTCTCTCTTTCTTTGCTCTCTGCGGCTGGATGGCATAGCTCTTACACGTCTCCTTACACACCCTCTTATACCTCCTGTGTGCTCAAACCGACATTTTCATTTTCAACAGGGGGGGAAATAAGGGACTCCCGCACACGATCAAGGCGAAGTGTGGAATCACGATTTTCGGCACGAGAAACTCCCGGCCGCCTACATCGGATTTAACGCCTTGCTCTGTACCGCCTTCAATAGAGATCAGTCGGTTCACAACTGTTGTGAGCATTTCACTTGGATTTGACTATTTTAATACTATATCGGTTCATGAAGAAGAGCTCTTATTTATCTCCAATATGTCTATGCCAAATTGGTTATACAAGATTAATTAACTATTGCTTGCGAAAACTCTTGTTTTAGTACGTACGCTAACTAATCAGTTGCAGGTTTATAGCTTATACAAGCTCACTATAGCCGTTTGCCCAATTACACAACTACCGGTAATATTCCAGCTCCGATTCAAATTCAATCTGCCGAAAGCAGGTCAGGCTTATAAGTTTTCACTTTCCAAGCAGACAGCCGAGCGCCCGCCAACATATGCGAACTCTCGCCTAATGAAGCGCACGACGGTAAAAGCTCCCGACATTACGATTCATTAGAGTTCTGCCTACCCCTTCCTCCTCGTCTCATCCTGCGATCGTTTCAGCTCTCTCTCTCTCTTTTGCGGGGGCGTTTTACGCGATTACATTATGCGCTGCATACACGCGCGCCTCGTTAATCGCCAGCGCGCAGCGATAAAAGTGAGAGGGGGGCCCGCTCGCGCTTGCCGTGGACGAGGAAACGCGGGGAGGCCCAATGCACGCGCGCCACTCCTAGCTCGGGCCCCGTTATACGAGCGCGCGCAGCCGGCAATTATCTGGCGCGCGCGAGCGTCCGAACGAGGAAGTTCGAATCGAAGGGATTCCCAAGCTGAGATAACGCCTAGCCAGCGCGCGAGCGCGGTTTATTATCCACGTGCGCGCGCGCGAGCGCCCGCAAGAGAGTCGCGCGCGATTTATGCGCTTATTAGTATGCCGAGAGCCGGGCATTATGCACCGCTCGATGAATACATTACACATTGTCTCCTCTTCGCTCTTCTCGGCTCCGTCCTCTTCCGAGGGCTTTACTGATTACCGTATAGATATTGTAATTTATATCTATTAAGCCGATGCGCGATTTTTTCGAAACTCGGGGGAGGAGGGGCTTTATTGTTATTTTCAAGCGTTCAAGGTTTAGAAGAGCTTTGTCGAAACTGACGGTTACCGGGATTGTAGTTTTTCGATGTCATGCAGGTAGATAGTGAATTATAGATGTATAGGCGATTTAGCTAAGAAATCGTTTTCTGCCCTCCGGCCGGAAAGCGCCAACTTTTTCGACGCTGCGTGAAACGAAGTTGACGCTTTCCGGCACCGTCGAACAGAAAAATAGTATACAGATCATGGCCAGTCAAAAAGAAAGCCTCAGATCATATGTTTATCAACCTCGGCTTCGCATCGGCCGACAATTACATGTGATCTGAGACATTCGTTATTTTACTGGCTTAGGTATGTAATATACTAATTACAATATAAATTGAAAAAAATACTCAAGTTTAAACAAAATCGATTAATTTAATAATAGAAATTATAATTTTATTACAGCTGTTGAAAAACTATCGTTTTTGTCAATCTTGTAAATTTCATATTTTGTTTTTGTAAATAGGGATATTAGTTTTAAGTTAGTTTTTAAGGATTTATAAAACGCAAATATCCCGCAATGGAAGTTCATGAGGATTTACATTAACAGGGTATACTTTATGTAATCAATCTGGTTAAATAAATTATAAAATTATTATAAAAATAACCTCATTTAAAACTCTTTTAAAATAATTATAATAGCCTGATATATTGTATCAAATATCTTTTATGAAAAACAAATCTCACGAAAACTTTTGCGAACACATTACAAAAGGATTTCGCAAAGACGTTATGCCAACAAAATTCTTGCGACACGTAAAAAAACTGGTTCAGCAAAAAATTGTTCCTTTATATATTTTTGGTTATCGATGCAAACCATCCGTGTCAAATCGATTACGATCGGCCATCGATCAATCACTGATCACGTTTTGAATTATAGCAAATGACACTTTGCAGTGCATAATGAGTTGAAAAAAGCACGATATTCTGTAATTGGATATACTACAAATTTTATGTTTGACAAATTTTTCATGCAACAAAACGTATGGATAAAAAAATGTTGAAGTAATCATGAAAAATAGCTTCCAGTTCAATGGCATTTTATTTTTTATTACATTAATTATTGTTCCATAAATTACTTATACATTTTATGAAGACTTAAAAATTATAGAGACCAATTTTTTAAATCATGTTACAAAACAAATAAAATAAGTTTCCATTTGAGAAAATTAAGCAAGAAAAGCAGGGAACGTAAACAAAATTAGAAAATCTTGAAAGATTAACGAATTTTTTAATGAGCTCAATAAAATCTATCTAATAGAGCTAAAATAAAATCTTTGTTTTTTATTCTAATATAACTATACTGATCACAGATATTTAATATATAAAGAAAAGTCTTTATTAAAAACATTTTAAAAATTAAATTTTAAAACGAATTTCTGTCCATAAAACTGTACGAATTCTATCAATTGTAACAATATTTCTAGTTTGATGATTTTTTTAAAGTAAAAGACATAATTAATGTTGGTTGTAAGCACTTAGACATAAATATTTTACTAAATATATTTATTAAAGATTTAAAAAACAATAAAAACTAAACCATATTTTTTATCCGCGTTGAATTCTTCAAATTTATTAAGTATATGGAATACGCGTAGTTTCGTTCACATAAACACGATTAATCACTAAGCAACACTTAGAGATACCGATAAGTTTTACACTCAAAACATCAAAATAACTTAGGTATGAACTAATACCTCTTATGATTTGGAATTTACCAATAATAACCCAGTAATCTATAATGTTTAATATTCCACAACTATAATAACCCACGATCAATAATTCTTTTAGAAGATAAAAGCATTTAGACATGTGCAGTTTAGTAAATTACTTCATTTATTATCCTCGCTTAACTTTTACAGAGTAGTCTATTTCCTAACATAGTTACAGGAAATCTTTTTTAGTATAAAAAATCTTAAAAATATTTTTCAAGAGAACTACTATAAATATTAAACATTTCTTTGTTCACCGGGTGCATTGAGTCGATACTCAGACGATCATTAAGAGAATTTAGGTAAAGTGATTGACGAAGTGCAGAAGGCCGAACGTAGAAGCAAGGAAAAATGAGAAGCAACGAAAGGAGAAGCTCAGGGGCGCGAGGTAGGAAGATTATCGCGGAGATCTTCGAACGCATGCCCGCATGCAAAGGAGTGAGGGGAAGCGGCCGTCAAAGTCGCGCACGCGCGGGCGGCCCACAGGAGATCGGCGAAAGATCGGCTCGTCAAAATTTTCGGGTTTGCTCGAGCGGCTAATAATGAAACGTTAATGACGCCGCGCGCTCGCCGGGGCCACGTCACCGCGGCGGTGGTCGCGCGCACTTTCGGCCACAACCCCGCACGCATATATATATATATATATATATACATTCGCTCGAGTCGTGCACACCTCTCTCTCTCTCTCTCTTACTTTCGAGATCGCGCGCTCGCGTCTTTGTGTGGTCCGCTCGTGGAGCGCGAGCCTAGTATCTTGTCACGGATACCAGCCTGCGCGCGCGTGTATCGGACGCGGGACATAGGTTAGTCCAAGAGAGAGAGAGAAAGAGAATCGAGTGGGCTGGTAATCGAGTAGTCGCCTCGTTCTCTCCCTCTCACGCTTGAATTTAAGAGCGTCCCGTTTTGCGACCGATCTTGCTTTCCGCGAGCGAACGCGAATACACGCGCCGTATACACGGCCGCTTGTAAGCCCACAAGAGAGACAGAGAGACAGAGAGAGAGAGAGAGAGAGTGTGTGTGCGAGTGAGAGAGAGGTATGAGCTCGACAACGGGGAAGAATGCGTGGAAAATTAAAAATACAAGAGGGATCTCGTGTATTCCTTTTTCGTACGGCTCTTATCTCCAGACGCGAGCAAAACGAGGGCCCGAGGGACGATTATCGGGCCTGGCCCGACGCCCGATGCATATAATGTCGATGACTGACCTTTTTGTTCAAATTATTCCGTCGTGATCGGAATGATACTCCGTGCCTGCCTGTGTGTATGTGCTTTCTGCGCGCGTATTACCGCGACATGCCTGTTGTACCAAACGAATGGAAAATACTACTGGTGATTTCTTAAACGCTCACGACAATTGCTTCTTAATACCTCGGAATTGATTAGGTAGTTAACAAACATCGTGGTTGTCATGTCGTTCAATTTTTCTCTGATTACCATAATAGCAAAGATTATTGTTGTGCATAGACAAAAACAATCTCTAATGATTACGTTGGCTTTCCAAATTCATATATAAAATTTTATATTAAAAGAAATTTAATAAATAAATTGTTGATTAAGACAGTATATCGATATTGCTATACAAACTACTTCAGTTTATTCTTATATTCACCTATAATTCGTTTTTATATTAATTTCATATTTTTGACCATGTGTATAAAAAATGGATGTTAAAAACAAATACATTTCAATTCTCATGAAAAATAACGATCAATCCGGTATTAAAACTATAATAAAAAGTTCCAAGCTGTTTCAGTCTCCTACTTCTCTCCGACATGACTGCGCGCACGCGTGCGCTCCGAAAAAAGAGCAAGCATCTACGGCCATACGGCCGGCGGGCTGAAATTTATTAGGGGCACTTAACGCGCAATCTAAGCATAATGCAATATTAGGTGTAAAGAGGCGCATTAGAGTGCAGCGAAGGAGATGAAAAGGGGCGCGTGCTACACGCACCGCAGGCTGCATGAAAGTGGGTCCGAGGGGAGGGAGGAAGCAGGCCCCGTGCGCACGCACGCGCGAGCGGAATAAAGGCGGGCGAGGCGTGCACGAAATTGTGCGAGCGCGGGCCCGCGAGGATGAAAGAAACGAGCGAGCCCCTCGCATGAAGCGGAGATTGTGTCACCCGCGTGCGCGCATATTATTCCGGCACGGGCGCGTCGGGTGGTCCCTCGTCAATCCGCGCGCAGGCCTGCTTTCGGCGCAAATATATGTCTCGGAGCTGCACGCTGCCTTCTTTGGCTTGCGGAGCGCACTCGACCTTCCTCCTCGGCCCCGCACGTGTGCGTATATATATAGGTATAGGGATATACAAGTGATACACACACACGGGAGAGAGAGAGAGAGAAAAATGTGCGCGGGGGTGCAGCCGAGCGCGTGTTATACCCAAACAACGCGCCACGGGAGCAGCAAACAAAGCCAGCGCTTTTCCGAGCTGTGGCTGGTGGTAAGTAGCCCCCTTTGCGCGACACACAGACACACACAAAATATAACTGCGCAAGCGGGGGAGCAGATTCCTCCGTAAACCGGCCGAGATTAGGATCTGCCGGGGAGAGATAGGCCGAGTCGAGACGACCACCCACTCTTTCTGCTGGTTGGAAAGGTGCACACGCGCCTGTGCGGGTGTATACAGGGGAGAGAAAGCCGAGTGGCTATAATAGTAGCACGGGGCTCGCTTACAGGACCGCCCGCTGCTTGTGAGCCCGCGACAATTAACCGTAAAACCGCTTCCAGGGCTTTTATACTTATTTGCTCGCTTTCCAGCTCCTCGAGACAGAAAGAGGGAGCGATATTTTTCAAATTTTCTCGCCCTCCTTTCGTGCCTCCTCCCGCCTTGTTCTCTTTTCTCATAGTGCTCTGATCGATTTTCCGCCTCCGTGTTTCATTGAGTGCTTCCTCGAAGGTGTCATCTGTCAGTGTGATTCAGTGCTGCTGGGCGTGCGGTATCCGAGAAAAAAATGTTTTCATTTTATTTATAGACCAGCAGGCTTGCCTCTACTTCCTACATAGCTCTTTGTTACAAAATAACTTTTGAATCGTTTTTTAGGTACAGCCGCTACTCCGGATAGCAATATAATATCACTGTCAAAAAGAATATTTCATCTCAAATGTACATGTGCGTTTAAGTTATTTTTAGCTATTCTTTGATATGTACGTATGTATTATATTATCAAGTTCTTTTATATTACCTCATTGAATTTATATAAAGCAGGTCAAAATTAATCTGAAACATGGTATTGGACGTGCTTCAAAATAAACTTTGCTAATGTATTGTCAGTAATATCACATCAATAAAAACTATTGTCTTCTTGTATAGAGTACCCTTTGTTTTTCCGTTATATCACTACTAACGTTTACACCCTTCTCTGATATATTAGCCACTATATTATCTGGAAAGCACAAGGCTACACTTTAACGCACAGCAAGAATAAATTTATTATAAGATAATTAGTGGAAAAAAATAATTATTTCATTACCGCAAATTAATATTATTTCACTAAATGATGAAATTTGTAAGAATATTAACGGAAAAATACCAAAAAGAGGCAAAATTTCAAATTTATATATTGAATAAAGTAGTCACAGTTGATTCAGAAATAAATTCTATATGCGAAAATACAATCGAGTACCCTCTTGTTCGATAACATACCAGCTATACTATTCACAGGGTTTTCCAAACTGATTACCGATAATTAGATTTCGAAGAATTCTCTTCTCGAGTTGTAAATTACCTGATATTGAATTACCTACGTTATTTTGCGAAAATATGATGTGTCTTTTAATGACTGTAACTTTGAAAGTATTTGCACTACATGCATGCGTGAAAAGGGAAATTGAAGACTAATTAGTTTGATTGAAAATATTAACTTGTATTTAAACAATTATAGGAAAGTCGATAAAAATTTCTCATCGATTTAATATTTTTATGAGGGATTTACGTAAACATTGCCGTACGTTATTCTAGATTGGTTGTTAAATTTTCAAGTAGTTAATATTTTCTAGTTAAACAAAACTTAATCTATAATCTTTTCTTTTTTCTGTATTCGTAAAGTTATAAACAGTATAAGAGTCATTTTTCCAAGATAATAATGCGTATTTAAGAATGTTGAGAGAATAATTTTATATATGTACGGGACGCTGCAAAAAAAGAATCGAAACATAGTTTAGACCATTTATATAATTTATTTATATGTTCATGCCTTTAGTATCAGTACATCTATTTAAAAATTAAAACCGTTTGATACGTAGTACCGCTGCAATACTATTGTCACTGAGCTGTCACGCTGATGAAGCACAGTAATTGTATACGCGCCGTGCTTCTATTCTTCGACTAGTTTTACTTCTATATACTTAGAATCGTGCTGATTTGACTCTAACTCTAGTGCGTTTATAATACTATTTTTCTTCTGGGGTGCATGGACTTTCTAATACTGGCGCCTCCTTTACTTGACACACAAGGCATGGCAGTTGCAACCGGAGAATGCGGGGGCCATAGAAACCACAGGCCAGTCCAATAGTAGACTCACCCCTGCTGACTTCCTGTCCGAATAAAGGGCCAGGTGAGTCTCTTCTCGACAGACCTTTATACATTGAGACCTCTAAAGAACGGAATTACCACTGGATTCAATTGTATTCTTATTTGTACTCGTGGTCTTTGAAATTAGTTGTAAATTGACAAACAAGAAAACTGATTTGTGCTACAGCAATATTACTTGTCACTAAAATCAGGTTTCGAGCCTTAACCCTCAGAAACAACTTTGTCTAGTATAGGATCGATGGCAATTTACTTTAAAATACTTGTTTATTAATGTAATAATATTCTTAAAATTTTTATTTTTCTATAAATAGTTTAATAAAAATGACTTTGTAGTGAACTTGTAAATTATATGTAAATAGATTATAGCATTTATGATAAACACTTAAATTGGAAGTATTGTACCAAACTCATGTATGTAAAATAAAATAAACGTTACATAACATTTTTAATTATGTACAATTCATATTCACAAAATATATTATATTTTACATGCTTTATCATAAACATTATGCTATAACGTATTTCATTAATTCATTTCATTTATTTTTTATCAGTAGTTAATAATAATACTATAATGTATAAAAGTGAAGATTATTTTTACTTATAGTAATAAGAAATATACTACATCATCGCAAATATATATATATTTAAAAAAATTAATTATTTTGTAAATTATACATCTAAGTTGATGTTTAATCTCCACTTGATTTCTATTTGCAATCATTTAAAGCAAACTCTTTACACTGGTTATAATATATTGACTTGTTAATGCCATAGTTTACGTAATGAAGCAAATATTACAGAACGTCAGTACCTTTCATGTTGTACATTGAAATGTGGGAAGTACATTGATTTCCTTTGGATCAAGATTCAGAAATATATACTATTAAATTTTCTACGTTGACACGTTTTGTAACATGCAAAAAATAAAAATAAAATGTACAGTTGATGTAATGATATGTTATCGTATTTGTTGTATCATACTCTTACATCAAGATTATTATTGAAAAAAAACAAACATTTTTCAATGAAGATATCAATATCAAGGCAATTATAATTTCTCACGTCAATAAGTGTTTACCGCGAAAATTATACGTATTGTATCAGATTAAACACAATATGACATTGATGTCCTGGTAAGTTGTAATAGCATTTTATATTTTAATCATTTTAATCGTCATAACAATCTGCATTGTTAGTATTAACATATTAATTTAATAGTTAATACTTTATCTGATACGATGACAATGAATGTATAAGAAAATGTTTTCAATTGATATTAAAAAAACTATAACCAAAGTTTTAATATGCAAGTTTAAAAAATCGTATACGAGTTATACAAATGACTTGTACGCTATAGTGAACGTGTTAAAAAGGCGTAACACTTTTTAAAATTTTGATAATACCATATCATTATCTATTTAAAGTTAAATAAGACCGAGCACAATAAAGCCAAGGTAAATCATTATAAGAAGATGAAAACGATCAATGGAAACGGGGTGGGTCAGGCAATTACAGAATGGAGTACGAAAACGGGGATGATGCGGTCCCAAGGGACCGTCCGCAGGTATACCGTGTACCTTTGCCTCTTCCCATCTCTCTCTCTCTCTTTCATTCCACTCACAATTGCGTATCCACAGAAAAGGAAAAAGACGTCCTGCAACGACGACGACGACGACAACACGTTCGCGCACATACGCGGAGACGCTCATGTCCTCGGCGTGTCTTCGGCCCTTTGAAGGGGGATGCTTGGGTAATATTGCATTTTAAATATATAGCTGCTTCATCCGATCCCCCTCTTCTCCTCTCTTTCTACTTCTTATGGTCTCTTTGCGCCATGTACACTACACAGAAAACAAGTTGACGCGGGGGGATGAAGGGCGCGTGCCAGGCATACTTGTTGGGTCGTCGCGCGCGCGCGCATTGTACGCGTCCGGGCCGGGCCCCGAAAAAGTATATATACGCGCGCGGACAACAATCACATTCATGGGGCAGCTCACAATGCTAATCATAAAGACGCCGACTATTATAGCGGCTTCTCTCTTTCTCTCCTTCTTGCTGCCCGCCTTCTTCCTCGTCTTCTTCTCCTCCTCCTGCTCACCTTCTTCGTCCGCGCGTCGACGTACCCTCCCACCGATTTTTCCTTTTCTCTCGCGCTCTCCTCTCAGCTGAGTATATTTAGTTCCACGAGTCGCGCGCGCACATGTGTGCATATGTGTGTGCAGCGCAGCTCAATGGAACTTGCAACTCGCACGCCAGCGCTTTGTCGGTTGTGTCAAACACGGCCGTGTGCGAGCGGCCCTTCGAAAATTTCCGATGAATAGGCCATAGGCGGACAATCCTTTCCGTCGACGTTGCTTCGCGCTCGCCTCTGCGTTCGAGACCCGCGTCTTTTCTCTTTTCTTCATTTTTAGTCGAGTCATATAAGAGTCATGCGCGAGGGTTACTCCCTCGCGCTCCAATCGAATCGAATTAATTGGGATTTCTATTGAGCCGTCGTGTCTCTCTCCCTAGCATAGCTATGAGTGTGCTTGTGTATGTGTATGTATACACACGGTAGAGGCAAGCCGAGGCAAGCCGATCCTTTATCGGCTGCCTGCATACCCGTTCACTCTCTTCTATCTCGTGCAGCTGATCTCGCGCTAAATAGCGGATCGACAGCTCGAGCACAATTTCGAGTTTACACCTGCATGCGGCAGCGGCGCGCCTTCCAACCGTCACTCGCGCGCGCGCAGCGGCCAAAACAATACCCGCGAGCTTTTCTCTCTTCGCTTCGGTCTTTTCAAACATCTTTATTCTTCTCGTAACCACGAGCGTCGTAAACAATATTTCTCCTCGAATGGGAGTGTAAAGCTGTAGATTTCGGTCGTACAATAAAAGATTTTTTGTAAATCATTCTAGGTATACTAGCTGTCTACTTAAAATACTATATCTCGTCTATGTGAATAACGAAATCTCGTGTGAAGCAGTAAACAAATGATTGTTTCAAAACTTAAATATCAGTATTTATTATTGTACAATGATAAGCTGGAAAAATAGGTATGAAATTTAATTGGAGATATTATTTATGTTTTACTTTATCAATTAATAAATAAATCGAGTTTCAATTTAGCAGAATAGCAATATTTTAAACCCCAAATATTTTGGTTTTAATTTGCCCACCTCATCTATTTATTAAACTTTTGAATAATTCTTTACAATAAAATGATCGGAAGATTTGAGACTGATATACCCATTCAAAGAAAAAACAAAATAGAATAATCTTCAGAGAATTAAGACTGACACACTGTGAGAAACTTAACTGGCGATGAAGGGATATTTTGCTATACAGTTAATAATCATAATGTCTATATGAACTTATTTAAAATTGAAAATATGACTAGTTATAACTTTTAGAATAAGCGCTTTTTCATTTACTATAAATAAACACTTTTATGAGAAATAAAACTTAAACTTTGTCTTTTAATATATAAAATTATTAAAAATTTCGAAATGACTTAAAAAGAACGTTTATAAAGTTCTAAGTGAGAATTAGGCTAATTGTAATAGATAATATACTATCAGTTTATGTTATATTAATGTATAGCTTCCTTAAAAAGTATTTTTTGTTGGAATAAATATTTCATTTAACCTTGGCTTTCAAAACTGTTTCACACGTTAATAATTTAATTGTAAACTATTAATTATTAGATTATATAATACGTTACGGTTAAAAATAAAAATGCGCATATACTCTGAGAACACAAAGTTATACAATGTAAGGATAATTGGTAGGTGTCAGAGACACCTTAGCGCTGCGAAGGGAACGAAGGAGGCCGTAGCACGGATTCCCAAAAAGAGGATCGAGCAAAAAAGCGCAAATTGGTAAACATGAAAATTCTTATGGTCGAAAAAAGGAAGGTGGAGGCGGAGGAGGCAACGTGGCCCGAAGCCCTCGCAGCCAGGCAGTAAAAGCGGGCGGGTAAGGTGTAATTTGGCCGTGCGCGCGCGCGCGAGCTGGTACCAGTTATTCCTATATGGTCTCTCTCTCTCTCGCTCTCGAAATCCCCCCGAGAGGAATGCTCATTGGGTTCGCGCACCAAGTCCCGAAGGCTCTCGACGCGGCCACTTGACTTTGGCTTCCGAAATCCGAAGCGCTAGAGAAGCGATACCTTGTTCTGTACTCTTCGTCGACTTTTGTCTCCATGTGTATAGGGCACACGAGAGCTGGCCTCTCACAGCGCGTCGTTCCTCGAGTGCGTGAATTCAATACCTGTAAGGGAGACGGCGCTCTTCTCGGCTCGATTAGACACACGGGATGTAGAGGAGGTGGCCAACGTAAAAGAATATAAGGAAAGTGAGCCGCAGAAGAAAAAGCGAGCTCTGAAAAGTAATAGGGGCAGAAGTGCGGGGGCCCCCCGTGGATCACGCAGACGTACGGTAGCCACGGCCATGGAGTAGTACTGCGTGTCCTTTGGCTCTCGAGGACCACCGTGACATTTCCCCTTGAGATTCATCCCTTTTCAGCTGTTGCCGCGCCGAGGCCGAAACGACAAAACGAGTGACCAGGAAAAAAACGGCGAGTCCCCACGCGACCAGTCGACCTCTTCGCGGCAGGCTTCCCATTCTTTACTCTATTCTTCCCGGGACACGGCCGTGGCTTCTGCGGCGGCGAACTCGACAGACGAAAATTTTGATTTTCGGACTCAAAGAAACAACTGCGAGTGTCCGAGAAAAGAACCACTAGTGTGTCTATAGAAGCCTAGAAAAGAAGAAGAAGAAGAAGAAGAGGAGGAGGAGGAGGAGGTAGAGGAGGAGAAAGAAGAGGAAGAGTAGGAGACAGAGGAAAGTAAGGGCGCATTGTGTGGAGGTGCCGGTGTCCTACCGGTGTTGCACTCCGGCTTCTAGCGGCTTTGTGGCGGCGGAGGCCTCTATACACGCGGTCCTCCACGAATTCGGTCCACTCGAGAGCGCAGCATGGTGTGCATTGTGCACGCGCGCGCATCCGGGAAAAGGTGTCTATATACACGTGTATATAATAATATCGCGCCCCTCCCCCGAGCGAGTGTCATCCTCCGCGGATTGAGAGGCGGCGAGCGTGAAAAAGGGGATTTGTATACAAGACATATACCTGGCGATCTATCTCTCTTTCTCTTCATATTCAGCAGGCGGTAGCGAGAATAGGCTATGGAATTGCGGTTACACTTCACTAAAGGATCATTTGGGGATTGCGCCGCTGGTAGGTGTATATATATATATACGTAGGCGCCTACCAGAGGATCGTTTTAACGAGCCGCGCGCGTGGTGTACAGCCTGGCTAGAAAGGCGCGTTGTGTTCTCCGAGCTGGAAAAACGATTTTCGAGACTCGTACGCTCGAAAGCGTATAGTAAAGGTTATACAGTGACTAGCGACGCGTTGAGGTGGATATAGAGGGAGAATGAGAGAGAGAGAGAGAGAGAAAGAGAGAGGACTTCTCTCGCCCCTATTGTTCAGGGGTACAAATGGGCGACAGAGCGCGCAGTGCGGGTGCAGCCGCTTGGCTTTCGGATGGCGGACAATGAAGCGTCGATGCGAGGTGTGTGTATATATGTGCTCTCGAGGTATTGTGCTCACGCGTGTTCTCTCGAGTGTTTTATAATGCAATCTTACCCTTGGGGGCTTTGTCGCTGTCGGGGATGTGTTTCCCTTCTCGCTATATATGTACGTGGCTCAGGGATATTGCTCTTTTATGGGAGTTTCGCACTTAAGACCAAATGGATTGTAAATAGTTTTTAAGTTTCTTTGAATTCCCTTTCTTCAAAATAAATCAGTTCAATGAGTCTTTGTTCATATATAATTTATTTTAATTGACTAATTCGCGTTGACTAAAAAAGATCCTTAGAAAAAAACGGTTTGTAGATCATTTGTTGTTAAAAATTCGAATATGTTTGATCATTTAAAAGAACATTTTGAACAAGTTGAACTGGATTCATCATATATAAAAATTCTTAATTGCCGCAGTAACGTGCATCTGCAATTTCATTGTTATTTAAAATTAAATATTATTTATTATTGATATTAATTTCTCGAACATAATTTATTTTTGTAGTTCTTCCATTTTTCACCTCCATACGCGAAGAAAATAATTTTATATATTGATTCATTGAAAATAGTTCATTTAAAAGGTGTTATAGTTAAATCAATTACTAAATATTTTCTTTATCGAATCCTTTTGCCCTAAAGCAACACTATTTCATTCTACAATTAACTAAAAATCGTAAAAGTATTTATTGTTTCAAAAATGCATATAGTGAACAGTTATTGGATTAAATGATGATAATAATAACTTGAGGGTATTTTTAGATGGAGGCATTTAGCCAGATTGACCCTCTGCCTTCGATCGATTAGAAAATCACGAAAAGAATCCCAGTTATAAATGAACAGCCGTTTCTCTCAGGCACGCAAAATAAAAATCGGATCAAGTCAGGGAGAGAAATTATAAGCGATCAAGCGCGACGAAGCGAAATGCGAGAAGGAATGGGTCTGCGGTGAGTGCTCGCGGGAGGGAGAGCATGGGAGAAAAGGGGAAAGACCCGAAGCAACGTAAACACTTAAACGTTTTGTGCGGGCCAGTGCGCGAGTGCGAGAGAGAGCGAGAAAGAGAGTAAGAACAGGAGGGATTAAGGAGTTGTCTGAGTAAGCATTGTGGGAGAGGTCAGCAAGGAGCTGTCACTCAAGGGAGTCGATGCGTCTAGCTACCCTCCTATTAGCCGCCTCCGCCTCGTATACCTCTTTTTTAATTGTGTTAAATCGACGAGCAATTTCGACAGGCGGGGAGGGAATGGAATTCGACTGCGTATATACGCATCGAACGACGCCGCAGCCGCAGGAGAGTTGGATTTATAGCCTGCTCATGAGACTCGAGCTCTCTTCTTCTTTCTCTTTCTCTCTCTCTCTCTCTCCCGCCGTTTTCTACTTCCACCCGCCGACCAAAATCTCTCCATCCCCGACGATGCCAGCAAGGAGGGCAGTGAGAGAGAGAAAGAGGCAGCAGTTTAAGTGCAGCGCGATTTTCGAGCAATGAGAAGGCATCGCGATAGCTTCCCAGAAACCTTCCTAGGCGGAATTGCTCTCTCGTAATATGGAAGTGCAAGATAAACGTTTCTAACCTATAGTTTTCTTTAACTAGAAATATGCTGCCGCTGATCATTTTCTTTTGCGCCTCTTTTGCACTCGTGCACAAAAACATTCAGGGTTATTAGCCCGCTGGACTATTTTATTGTTTCAAACTCCCTTTGAAAGAATCAATTTTCTGATTTAGAACGAAATTTTTTGCTTGGCAGATATTTTTTTTAGAAGATTTTTATTGTACATAATGAGCTATTTTATTCATTCTGTAAATAGTAGTTATATACCTTTAGAAGTACTTTGAAAGATTATATGTAATGTACAATAACTATGGACACTATTATGTATATTTTTAATAAATTTTATAAACAATGATTGAAATTGTTGTCACTCAAGGTTACGACAACTTCGACTTTTCAATGTTGTGATGAACATTCATATACGTATAATAATTAGCATCGTAAAGTTTCTCTTTACGAAAGTACCTTACAATGTGCTAAGTTGCGGTTAAAATGTGTTAATTTGCATGTGAATGTGCACAGCAATTCGAAAATGAAAAAGTCATTCGGAAGTCAGTGAGGAGTTCTCGTAAACTTGTTAAGATAATGGAAAATACGTACAAATGTAGGACAAAGCGCTAATAAAGCTCAATGAACATGGCCTCCGATAGGGCCATTTCTCACGCTGAAACACAGCAGTAAATCCAATGCACAAACACACGCGCAAGGCATTGTCTCGAACTGACTCGATCAATTCGACAAAAGGATTAGGCGCATTACATAAGTCTGCGACCCCTGCAATAAAGCAATAAAACCTCTTGCCGCTCCTCCTCAAAAACGTATGCGTACGCAGAGTTCGAAGCTCATGGTATAGTAGCACCAACAGTCGTCCTGAGGGCAGCAATCGACTCTTTCTCTCACGCGGTGCGACTTCCCGGTAAAGGGCAGTACTGCCGCTCGCACGCGCGCGCACACACACATATAAACAGCCGCATGCACACGAGCGATTTCGCGGGATGATTGCTGCAGTCGCGAGATTTACGAGTCTACCCTTTCGGGAGCGCCGCGCGAAAGGAGAGAAGGGGGAAAGAGAGCTCGACTTATTATCTTTGTCTAGGCCCCCCCGAATTATACGGCGGAATGATTGTCCGAGTGCGCGTACCTGCTTTTTAGGAGAGGAGCCCAGCGTGCGCTGCTCCCGTCGGGTCGTAAACACAGGGCGCCGCTGCCTCGCATCAGGAGCCGAGTTTCGAGAGAGAGAGAATCGGGCATTTTTTTCCACGGCCTCCTCGCGCTCTCGTTCTCTCACGCCCTCTCTTCTCGCGCGCTCACTTCCAGGAGGACCTTGACACGTCCCGCGGCCGCGGCTACGCGTCGCCGGCGCGCCAATAAATACCAAACTTCCGAGCGAGGGAGAGAGAAAGACAGTGCGTACCAATTAAAAGGAGAAAACGACATCATCTTGGTGTAACCTCCCCCGGAGGCGCAGGCTTTTATTAACGCTATTCACGCGGCATGTCGAAATCTCACCGCCGCCGCCTCCTCCTCCTCCTCTCTCGCGTGGCTCTGTATATTGCCTCTGCTCGTAAATAGATAGCTCTGCAGACTCGCCGCCGCTGCTGAGTAGACTACCGTCGAACGCTCCGAATCGATATTTTTCGCCGGCGGGCCATTTACATAAAACGCCCAGTCGACGCGATTGCATGTCATTTCCTTAATTCCTACGTTTTCGACTGGGGCTCCGCAGTGCCCACTGGCCATATTGACACTTTATACGTTTAATGAATGCTTTATAAGCGCGTGCGCTAGACCACGCGCGCGGCTAGTTAAACTAGGCGGGATATTTGTAGAGGCGCGGGATATACTTAGCGCGCCGCGAGCTTCCCCTTTCAGCCCCTATATTATTCGTGCCGAGTGGCTTCCGCGCACTACTTATGGAAACAAATATTTGGGTTCAACTTGTATTAAGCAGCTGTCAATGTTACTTTTGGCTGGGGATGTATACTTTTGTTGAACGATTGGGATGTTTCGCTATTAGGATACGGGTGTTAATTACGGATGATAGGTTTATTTGCTCCTTTGGCTAATTTCATTTATCCGGGATATGAATACTTTTACGTAAATCAGTTTCGTGAGAATTAACAGCTTTATTTTCGCGACAACTTTAACAGATATATTATTATGTTTTTTTTTAGTACATTTACATATTGCCTTTTTTCGATTATAAATAAATGAATTATGATTATAATTATAAACAATTCATAATTATTCATTACTTTTTTAAGTTCAACTAAAAATTCTTTACGAATGTGTATTGTAAATGCAATTCAAATATCATAATATTATCAAAAGATGATAATATTATTAATACTGATGGTGACACAAAAGTAAAATTTTTTTGGAACAAGATAATTTTTTACGTATTTCTGAGAATTCTTTGTAAGAAGTACTTAGTACTAATCTTATCACAAAAATAATTTCTTTTTAATCCAAAATCCACCATTGGCAATTAAAATATTTACATTTGTTTATAATAAAATTAAGTTTATGTTGTAATATGTTACATAAAAAAGATTTTTTTTAACTATAAGGAATTTAGGAGGTGTTAACATACAATGAACATCTCATTTTCATAAATGATGTTTACTTTGTATCAAAATTTGAATGCAATGGGTTGATATATGAGCAAAAATTATGGCTTTTCTCATATAGAAGCTATTGAATGTGGGCTTATGATTTGATTTGCTGTCGGCTTAGCTTTGGTGGCGCTACCGAAAGAAATTTATGGTTTATTAACACATTTATGCATACCCATTCATGCTTTGTGACACAACGACTATACATTCAAAACGTCCTAAAGCTATTATTCGCATCATATTAATAGTTACTCAATCATATTTCTTTAATATTAAACTGGTGGTTGCGGTTTTCAAAAAGTTTCAACACTATATTCTGAGAAACATATTTACATGAAATGGTATTTTAATACGTATTCGTGATTCTAAGCAATATTTTTTTTATAATTTATTTGTCATGCATGTTTTTTTAATAAGTCACATTATTTTGAAATAACAATCTTCTTAAAAGCTTATTTTGTAAAAGTTATCTTCAAAAATGTGAAATCGAATTTTTTCGTATTTTTTTACCTAACAGCTGTGAATGTTCCCACCCACTTCGAGCTCCACAAGCGTCTTGGGTTATTACCAGTCGGCCTCATAAGTTTCCTTACAAACTCTTATTGCATAAAAATAACGCAGACAAATGTTTGCACTGGTACGCGCGTAAGAATGAAATCTCGGAGCAATAAAAGCGCCTGTGCAGCTCATGCGAGTTGAGAATAGCACGCGGACGGCAACACTTTACAATTCAAGTAAGCTTCTAATTATCGGCGCATCTTCTCCTTGCGTTTTACGAGTCCAGTGCACCTTACGCTCGCGCATTCCTCCAGTCCGCTTTTTCTCAGACTCCCGCGCTGGCGAGTTTAACCCTCCTGACTTCCGAAATATTTCGGGTTATCACTCGTGCGCCGCGCGTGTGCGTCTTTAAAGAGCGGGCGTAACAGTACCCGCGCAAAGGAACGAGGCTGCGCGCACTACCGCATGCAGACGCGCAGAGAGCCGCGAGCAGCGCGCACAGGTGGGCGGGAGGAAATTTGGAGCTCGAGTCCATGGGAACGCTTTGGGTATATATGTGAGTAACGCGAAGGAGGCAAAAGTCCGTGGCAAAAAGTAGCCGAGGAGCTGCGGGCCTCTTTGCTCCAAGTCTCTCTCTCTCTCTCGCTCTTTCTCGCGAGGGAGGCAGTCATAACCCCGGCGGGTAATTGGACGTTCCCACTTTTAATTGGCTACTCGACGACCCCGGTTGTTAGGCGTTATATTGTGCCCCGCGTGTATAAACGCTTTGCTGGAACTTGGACGAAATTTAGACGCGAGGCCCTCTTTCTCTCTCTTCTCTGTCTCCGCCACCTCCGCAAAAGCCTACCATATAATTGTTACGTTATTAAACAGCGCTTAAGACCGCGGGCAGAAAGCTCGTCGTCGTCGTCGTCATCGCCGTCGCGCTGGAATTCCGTATAACCACGGCTCTGCTTCTCATAGCCTTCGCTCTCCTTCTCCGTCCCCTTAATTAAGGGGGTGATGCTGCTACTCAACTCCACGTCGATTCCCGAAACTCGATCCGTCTCGCTAGCTGACCAGCGCTGTACACTCTGTCCTTTCTTGTGAATGGCGATACGCAGTCGCGCGCTCGCATCACAGGGAAAACGAACTTTTAATGGCGCTTACTTGTTAAAATGTATGCGCCATAAAATTTCGGCCTCGCTTCCCTAAACTTATTTAGGCTAATCGACGCGCACGCGTCGCTTCGCGGCCGGCACAGGGCTGAGAAAAAGTAGCCAGCCTCTTAATTATTGTCATTATTCACCTCTCGTCTTCATTATCTTTGTATGTGCGCGTGCGCGCGCGTTAGTGTAGTCCGTTTCGGCACGCCTTCGTCTCGGACTTGCCTTTCTCCCTGGCTACGGCTGCACAGATATGTGTATAGGCAAATGAGCTTCCTATACCATTGATTGATATTATAGGCGGAAGCGAGGCACAAAAAGCACCGGCTACTTTTGACGTTTATGTATAATGCCGCAACCTTTATAGATTCGGGACATTTTTCAAGAATTTTAATTGATTCATATATTTCTTCGAAATTTGGAACTCTGCTGCCGATGATAGATAAATAATTCCCCGATGAATTCATATTTTACAGATCGAATTCATTTCAGCAATTTAAAAGGCAAACATCTGACGTAACGAAGAATGCCGCGTATAAAAGATGTTCCGAAATTCCTATATGGTATAAGAGTGATTTTTTATATCATACTTGAGTTATCGGCATTTTTAGTCTTGGTTGATCAAAAACTCGCTTTTATTTATACTTTATTTAAAATTAAAAAAGATTGTTTAGTTCTTTTAATTGTAAGTAATATTGTTATAGACTGAATAATTCATGTTTGAACAAGGTAAAGTCTTTTTTATAAAATGCATTTTGAGAAGATATTTAGAAATTGACATTAACGATAAGAGTTGCAAAGAAGAAACTTTTTAATTTATGTTGCTTTCGAATAATTTGCTACATTTTATTGGATTAGCAATTCGGTTACTTGTGGATGAAACAATTTAAAAATCCGGTTTC
The DNA here is from genome assembly GCA_035583055.1 of Torymus tubicola. NCBI lineage: Eukaryota > Metazoa > Arthropoda > Insecta > Hymenoptera > Torymidae > Torymus > Torymus tubicola. The sequence continues at coordinate 10,607,632 of JAWWEQ010000055.1, read as the reverse complement.
TACTTTACAAAGGTGAAATTTTATTAAATTTTAAAATCAGTTAATTAAACTTGATTTAGGATCCCCGTGAGGTCTAACTCTTTGTCCCCTAATAGCAGAATAACGCTCTAAAACTTTTATTTACAGTTTAGTCGAAATGTCGACTTATCGCATAACCCAGCCGTCATTTCGATAATAATCCCAGGACAAAACTCGCTATTATCCGCAATAAAACCCCTCCCGTATTCGTCTGTCGCATTAATAAAGTCGGCGAAAAACAAACTGATATAATTTAAAACGCCATAGTTATAACAAGCCGAAAAAATTGTGGGAAAAGCCGAAGCGCGGCGCCGTTGATTTGGGCCCACCTGGAGACCACACGGCGACTCCGCCTCCTCCCTCAATTTGGACTTTTCAATAAAAATGTAAATTTTGCCGGGTATTATAAATGGTGAAAGAAACACGGTCATGGCTCGAGCGACGGGGGGAGCACGGAGGCGCGTGGAGAGCCGGCTTTCTGCGCGTTTATTGTACAGGAATTTGTCATTGTTATGTACATCTCAGGCGCGGAATGTGCATCTCCGGCTCTCGCTCTTGTGTGAATGATCGCCGGTCATTTATTATGCAGAATCTATTAATTTTCAATCAGCGAATCGTGAAAAATCAGTCGGCCGCTCGTTCTCACCGTCTGCACAGTCCCCACGGAGCCGGGGAATGACGAATCCGACGAGGCGCTCTTATGAATGATTTCTCTTCGGCGAAAAGGATTCCTCCCCTCCCCTGCCCCGTCGAAGGCGTGTGCGCGCGGTTAATATTCCCTTTGTGGCGCGGCGCCGCTCGGCGACAATGTGCGCGCACGGGAGACAGAGACACAGACGCACTCGACGCCCCCTCCGACTCGGAAATATACGGCGTATTAATTCGGTGGAGGAGTTTTGTTTTGAGAGACGAGCCGTGCGCGAGCAGAGACTACCTCAGGTGTGCGCGGCTCCGGCCCTTGCCATGCTAATGTCCCGGTAATTTATTTAGATCCGAGGCTCGCGCTCATTTCCTTCCTTCTGTGCTCTCCGGCCCCGCCAATGTCGCAAGTGCGCGCGAGTCAAAGCAGAGCGCGACGCGCGAACAAAGCTAATGGCCCGGCCTATTGACAATCTCACGCGAGCTGAATTAATGCTCGATCATTCATTTCCGAGCGATATTTCTCTCGCTCGCGGGCCTCTTCTTTCTTACTCGGCCAGCTCATCTCTTCTTTATGTATATATAGAGGAGCTGCGTTTAGAGAGCCGTTTCGCAATTACTGGCCTGAGTTATGGCAAAAATAAAATCGCAGAAAAATGCACAGTCGCAGAAACTTTTTCGCGGTGACAGAGACAGACGCAGAGAGCGAGAAAGAGAAAGAGGAGGGGACTATTAGAGACTAACAAACGGATCTATAAAAGTCCCCCGCGAGTTCTTTGATTACGGCCGTAAATTATCTATGCTTAAAGTGAATTAATCCCCATTAAAGCACCATACAGCAAGCTCCTAGCTGCGCTATAAATAAAATTTCTATAATTAATTGTTATTGTTTTCATTATCTATTTATTCATATTTACAACGCATAACTTATCTTTGTAATTTCAAGTATGTTTAGTTAGCATATAATCTCAATGAAATAATAGTAATGCCGCTTATTAGCCATATGCTAGACGCGAAACTCAAAAATTTATTTGCATTTATTTGATAATTATAAAGTTATTATCAGAATTTCCATATTGATTCTACTCAACTAGTTAATAATACCGTGCTAAATTATTTTATTCAATCTTTTCCAACGAAACGGTTTAGTACATAAAAACTAAAATATATAGTCTGTTAGAAATTTAAGAATTATATTAGATTTTTATTGCTATGACAATTAGTTAATATATTAGAAGCTAAAAATAACTTTACGGTATTATCTATTACAAAATTTATGCTGGGTTGAAATTTAAAAATTAGTGTTATAGTAAACTAACTTTTCTGAAAGATCTATTAAACAAATATCGTTTATAATATACACTTTAATGTATGAAGAAGCTCCTCTATGAAATGAGAAAAGGCAAACTGCCGAGCTATTCGTAGAGTTCAAACACGCTTTGAAATCGATGGATATTTTAATGATCGTTCTTGGTGAAGGGGCGTATTAAATTTCATAAATTTAAATGTGAAAGTACATAGCTATATATGTCAAAGTAGAATAAAACTGAGTATGGCCCGACATAATATTTTCAACGTAGTACAATAACCGAACTTTTATTGTGTCTGTGTAAAGAGCTTTCATCAGTAAAATGATAATGAAATAATTTTACGTTTTGGTGCCACATTTTTTCATCATTCTATTTTTTGACAAGAATACTATCTTTCGATTTCAGTAAATAAGAAAGTTTACTTAAGGTATATAGATTAATTAAATAGTTTTATCGTCTTCATTACTATTCCTTGAAGGAAATACACTTTAAAATACGTATACAACCTACATAAAAATAATATTTAAAACGTATTAATGAGAAAAGATTAATTTAGAGAAAAGTTGCTTTTTCACAACCGAAACTCTTTAAACAATCCAACGTCGTTTTATACTTTTAACATTTATGCCGTACATTTATTGAATGAATCAGCTTGAATGAATCATTCTAGCAATATTAATATAATACCTCCTGCAACTTTATATTCAGCAGTTAAAAATTTAAGCTGCATAAGCTTTGAGCATAAAAAGCTACAAATAAATAAACATTGAATTTTACCGTAACTTTCACCGAGTCACACGCGCATAGCACGTACGGCGCGTAACTACGCTTTGAGAAAATGTAAAATCAGGCTCATCGCGGACTACGCGCCGGAGAAATATACAGCATTCGGCTCGAAAAGCCATAAAAAATGCAAATTGAGCGATACGCGGGAATCCGGCGCGCGAATCTACATACACAAAAAGCAGGTATAGACGAGCGCATCGGGTTTTACGATCGCGCTCACCTCCGCGGATTTTCAATTTTTCCCCCATATCACGCGGATACGTCGTAAAGGCGCACGCCGGAAAGATTACGCACGGAGCTGGCGCGTGAGAATTAAAAGACGCATACTTATGTGCCGCTCGGCAGCGCGATATCTCGGTGGCGAAAATCGCTCTGCGAATCGCTCGAAAATTGAATGCCGCGTGTAGGAGCCGCGAGCGAGGCTGGACCGTCTTTAAAAACACATAAATTAGAGGCAAACGGCTGCGCGCGAGCGTCATGAGCGGTAAATTATGGATCGGTGCGAGAGTGAGAGAGAAAGAGCAAGAACGAGCTCGGGCTTAATGTTCCAGCGCCGCCTCCACTCTTTCTTCCTCTCGCTCTTCCTCTTTCTCGCTCTCTCTCCCGCGAACGCGCGCCTTATTCTTCCACAATCTCGCCAATGTCGCGCGATTTTGCAGCTCCAACGACGACGACGACTACTACTACTCGTGATATGCAATTTTAGTGTTCGCCGGACAGCGACACGCTTTTTCGATCGCTGCTCCCCGGCAGCAGAACCGGCAGCTCGGCCAGCTCGGCGCGTATATTTATGCGCCAGTTTCGCGCGAGCGCAGAGTTTCCAAAAACCAGCGAAATATATCCGCGTATATATATTTTTCGTCGTGTCCCAGGGGACCGGTCAGAAAGTCTTCGTTTCGTGATTTTTTGTCGATGCCATAATTCAACGTTAATTGAGAACTGTTTGCTTTTCTATAAGGCTGCAAGCGGATCGCGCCGACATGTAGATTCGTTGTGTGGTTATTTATTGCTCCGGCACTGCGACGCACGACTAATTCGTGCGATGAATTTATTCATTACTTTCGCGCCTTAGTCACTCGGGACAATACGAAATACGCGTATATATGTGTGGCGGTTGCAGAAAAGATATTTTTAATTCTGAAACAATATGTAGTATACACAATGTACCTTTGGGGTCTTTATTGAAAAAAATTTAGTTTTTTAATGAATTTGTTTATTTATATGCGTTATGGAGGGAAATTTGTGTGTGAACTTTATTTTTTTAACACTGGGACACACTCATAACTTCATTACTTCCTAAAAATTATTATTTCCAACAATAAAAAATATTATTTAAAAGTAATAAGTGACGCATGTGCACTATCGCTACCATAAACAAATTTTCTTCTATCAATTAAATAGAGATTATATGCAAAACTGTTTTTCTACGTCTAAGTTATTTTAAAGTAAACGACTTAATAGTGAAACAGTACAATTGTATTATCCAAAACATAGATTGCATATTAAAATTCAACGAATCTCTTCCTTCGGTATTTTACGTGTAAATATGTAAAGAGCTATATTTATTTATTGTCGATGCGCTTTATTCAAAATATTCATTTATAGGTATTTTTGATTCGGTTAAAAATATGTTTCCAATTTAGCCGTGTAAGCCGCAGTGAAAATATAGTTCCCGACAAGGTACTGATTCATAAAAGGGACTTTGGATTTAATTCAATTGGTGGCGAGATCAACTGGCGTTGGGGGAATTCATCGATGAAATACGCGCCAAAAATCATAATCTCATGAATTCTTCGGAAATTAGCATAAGCGTCGGGAGGATCTATGTGAGAACGGAGGAGGAGGCGACGAGCAAAGGGATTTAAAGCGCTAGCAAGGAGAGGCAGTCGTCGTAAGTAAGGGAATACAGAAATTGTCCGGTAACCTTATACAGCTTATAGCTCCTCCATTCACGCTTGCTCACCTACATAATACTCGCGCGTACACACGCGTATATACAAACGATGGAATATCAGTCGCTCGGGGCTTCGACGCGCCGTCTAATACCCAATTACCCGCGCAGTCAGAGGCGCGATGCTTTACGATACTTCGCGCGCGTATAAGCGCTAAAACCATAGGCTCATGCCCTGCGCTCATACGCGTGTGTATAAATATGTGGGTTAAGGGCCTTTCGACACTGCCGGCTGCATCGTGGAAAGGCCCTAAAGGCCGTAACACAATGCTTGCGCTTACTTAGCGAGGTTAAAGCGAGGCGGCTCTCTTTCTCTCTCTCTATGTGCGCGTTTTCTCTCTCTCTCTCGTACTCTGCATTATTGCAGACATGCGCGCACGCGCCCGGCACAATATAAATATACACGGCTTTATTACGCGCCGTAAATTACGGGGCACATTATTTTCCATAGATCGGACATTTTTATCTCGAGCCACATGCGCGGCCGCGAATATATACGATCGCGGCGGCTATGTAGCGCTCGTTATGCGCTGCTCGGCGTGTATATGCTGTGGAGCACGTGAGAAGATCCGCGCGCCGGTTTCTTCGTCTGCGTATGCCGCGCGCATATATAGCTTTTGTGTTTTAGGTGTGTAACCGTTGTAGTTTGCAGCCTCCAACAGCTGTGGCTATATAGACAAACGAGGTTTAATGCTCGCAGGAAAAAAAATATTACTTAGCGAGTAGAAGAAAATCATGTTTTATCAGACTTATCTGGTAAGTGCTAAAAATTCAGTACAACTAACTAACCAATAATTTTTATGTAGGTTATCGCAGAGTTATTTCACATTTGAATTTATTTTTTCTTAAAGAAAATTCTTACTTTGATATTCACAAATTACGCTGACTGTTATTTCCAGTAGACTGTAAGTATGTTGCGTCTTGAACAACTGATTGCTGCAATCGCAAAGAAAAAGTTTATTTAATTATAGTTTACGTGGGAAGAAGCGATGGATGTGTGACTTTGCAATTTTATTTATGGTACCGATAAAAGTCATTTTGCAATTATTTTTTTGATTTGATAAAAATACGCATACTTGCTTAAGACAGAAATGTAACAAGCGAAAAATTTTAATGAACAAGAGAAGTCTGTGATTTATATGCCCATAAAATAACGCAGGAATTTATTTTATTTTGTCGTAAGCGTTGATTATATACCTCGCTAACTATTTGTTTCACATTTTTAATGGCGAAAAATTATTTGAGTGAAGATATGCTAATAATAAATTACAGTATACAGTGACTTTTTATAAAGATAAATATTTTCCATAAATGACATATTGATTCACGAACTATAAAGTAGTACTGTTTCCATGATTCAAAAGAATGCGTTAATCTTCTTTCGAGATAAACCAACACCATAGATAAAAAACGTTAACGTTATAGTATTATCTTATTAGTGTAAAGAATGACCTCTTGCTTCAACTTATGACCGTAACATTACCTACCGTAATCTGATGTGTTTATTCAGATCGTAACGATCGTTCTCGTAGGTTTTGACCCGACTCGATTACCTTAATTACCAATTTTTCATTTTTAAAATGATCCTATAATATTTTCGAATATTAAAGAGATATTTAAAGATAACAAGATGGATACCATTAACGTAAAAAAAGCGCTGACTAATCCTTATTTACTAAAAAAAAAAAAAAAAAAAATCAGTACGGTAGCTTAGGAACCATTAGGGCGTTCACCATATTAATCATATTATACTTCTAATGATAACTCCTTTATAACGATTTTTCTTAAGTATGTAAAATAAAAAATTGTTCTGATATTAGTATATGTATAATAATAAATAATACCTTTCTGTCTAGTTTACAAAAATGGAATTAGTCCCACACATAAAATTGGTAATAAATATTACAAGAAATCAACTAAAAATCTTATCGATGTTACAATTATTGCATTTGTTTGATATTCTAATAAATAATATTTTAACATGAAAGTTTCTGCTTCAAACTCTGAATACGTCGATTCATCTGCATAGTAAAAGTGTGCACAGTGTTAGTGTTATATTAAAATTTATGCACTAAACTACAGAATACGCTTATGAAGTACCCTAATGAACGTAAACAAAGCATTAAGATTTAATAACTTTTAACCCCCTCTATAAAGAGACAACCGTTTATCTATCCCTGATGAGACTTGGCAGACTTTCTCGTTTATACCATCAATGAAATAATCGCTTGCGTAAAAAGGTACGTTGACGTTTACGTCTAAGTCTTCCCTCCCGTCAAGCTTTGAAGAAGTTTACGCGCAGAAGGGCAGAAGAACGCTTCCTCCTCGGAAATTCCTCAAGTGAATGTATATATGGGCGATGCAGTCGCTGGAAATAGACTCGCTTGCGTGCTTGCTTATATACAATTGCCTTAAACGCCCGGGCAATAAAAAGGCCCGTCTGTGTGTGTAGCTCGGATTGAAAAAGAAGGCGCGAGTGTAAAAGGTCGGCGCGGTGCAGTCGTTAATCGACGAGACGAGCGCATTGTCGCGCGCTCGCGATTGTCGCGCGCTCTCGGCTCTTTCAGCACGTTGTCGCGCGCTTAGAGGGGGCAGCCCCGAGTGTAGGGGCCCTGATTTATACGAAATTACGTTGCTCGCCGGGGTTACCTAATTGAGAAACGCACCGGGCGCTGAGTTATCGCCATCGGCCGCTTTTACGCGCGCGCGCGGGTCCCTCGCTCGCGCGAATATAGTTTTACGGCTCTCTGAAAAGGAGCGCGTTCGCTCGGGACATCCTCTCGTGCCGTTGTCCACTGCTTGCTCTCTCTCCCTCGCTTGCCTCTTTCTCGGCTGTGTATATGTGTGCGCGCGCGCGACCACACGCGTCGACAAGTAGATAAACTGATTGAAATACGACCTGCCCGCTCTCTCTCTCTCTTTCTCTCTCTCCTTTCCATACATACACACACGGCAGTTTTCTGCAGGCTGCAGCCTCCTCGCTTTTGGAATTGCACGAGTGAGAGAGCGCAACCCCCGCGCGTCGCTCCGTAACACTACTTTACACGCCAAGTCCTTTACCGAAACCTTCGCGCCGTTAAGATTACACGCGCATTTCTCCGGGCCGCGCGCCGTTTAGGCGGGCTTTATCTGCTCTGCGTATATGCAAGTCCGGAGACTTAAACGCCCGGGGATTGTATACACACACGCCTGGGTACGTACGAGGAGTGTATAGAAATGGATTCTGTATAGCGGAACGCCGGAAACTTTTCTTCGCGAGCTTCGTTGCGTATGTATCTGCTTCATCGCTCTTTTGCTGAGGGGGATATAATGTCTTTTAAGGCGCGAGAGACTCGCGGCTGTGTTTTTAATGACTAATGGCGCGCGTGCGTTCGCTTTTTTTCGAAAAAGAAATACAGCGCCGTCCTCGGGACGCTTATCAGAAAGAAATAAATTTAATTAACCTTGTCATGTTCAGTGATGCATGTTTTGATATTGTATCCATTGAATCGGGTTTTTGAACCTCCTTGCTTTTTGGCTGCCTCGCAAAAATATGTATTGTACAATTTTTTCTTTTATCTATACAAATTTCATTTTATTTTAGCAAGTCAGTTTTATTGGCAGCGAGTATTGTCATGATGAATAGATTTTATTCTTCTTATAGCCATGATATCAAAACAGTAGTTTTTTAACGTAGCAATTTATATGGTAATTAGAAAAGTTAGCTGTACTGAAAACCCTCGTTCATTAATGAGTCATCGACCACATCAGAGACAGTGGCAGAATATTTATTCTAATGAAGGCAACCAGAAGTTAATTCATTAGTCATTGCTACATAAGAAGCGATAAAGCTGATATTATAATCGCCAAGAAAAGCGTCACATCATCGATGTGGAAAATTGCGCTTTAGTTTCCAAACATGTTACTGGATGAAGAAGAATTTTAAAATTTGATGAATTATATTCTCTTAAAGAAAGGCATCACAAACTGCAATGATGTCACAATATATTCAAAGGCATATTTCTCCAGGGTATATACATATATATAGGAAGGAGTGTACACTTTGAAGATTCAGCAAAGTCGAGCGACGTGGCACTTAAACGGCGCGCGTCTTAAATAACGAAAACTGCCCTTTGGCATTAACGTCGCGATAAAAGCCCGGGCGCCTGGGTGTAACATAGAGACGCGGATCCCCGAAGATGTAATTCGCGTGGCCGCGACAGTAAAGGGACACGCGCGTGCAGTTTCCCTCTCAAGTGCATTAGTCGGCTGCGCCACCCCGAAGGGACTCGCGGCGGATGCGCGGCTAGATGTTTTATAGCGCGCCGCGGCCGTGTTTCACGCTGACAGTGTCGAGAGTCGCACGCTTCTCTAGTTAGACTCCTCTTTCTCTCTCTCTCTCTCTCTCTACCTTTGCCTCTTGCACGTGTATATATATATATATATATATATATATATATATATATATATATATATATAAGTGTCTTCCGCCATACGTTTCGACCTCCGATTATCTTCCGACGGGCATGAAGCGCGTCTTTTCTCTCGCTTCTTTTCCGTGTAAGGCGTTTTTTTTCTCTGGGCAGTATTTCTTGCTCGTGCTCGCGCCTCCTTTTCTTTCCGTTCGGCGTTCTCCTCTCGTTTTCGGCCGATATACGCTCTTTCGGGCTATTTAATTGATGATTCATGCCGCCACAGCGCGCTTTTTCTACTTCTCATACTAACTACATTGTAAACATATTCTTCACGCTGTCGAGATCCTATTTTATAGCATTAGAGCCTAATGAATAACGTGTGGACGTCGCTTGTGTGTGTTGGTTTTTATGAAGAGCTAGATGATGCGCGAATAAATTTTACTTTTTCAATGATAAAATGGCCCATCAATCACTCATTTTATTATTCGCTTTAATTTCTTTCCCATATATATATATATATATATATATATATACATATATTATAAATGTTTAATGTATTTATGGTATTTAATGTGTTATTCCCAAAACTCTTAATTTTTTCCAACAATTTATTTTTTATTTATATAATTAAATTAAATTTACATTTCACTGTGTATTATAACGTAAAGGATAGTTGGATTTATCGTTACCTTATTCTTACTTTACTTGTTTCAAAAATTCATTATCATCACTTAGTTTTCTCACTAATGTATATATTCCTTTTTTAAATTATTTACAACAATAATTAAGCGTGACATATTAAATTTTCTCTACCAATATTTGCAATAAAACTACTTTTGATATTACACGTAGATATATATATATACATATATATAATACATAATTTTTCTCAAGATTCACAACTGTACCTGTGTTGATGTCGGAAGGGGAGGGGGATGTATGTACTAAAAACTAGGGCTGAGATAAATTGGATAAACACCTTAGAAACTTAGAAAGTGTTATTAGGCAATGCTAAACAAAAATTTTTTGATCACAAATATTTTTAGTCGTGGCAATTAGATTCTTTTAAGCAAGGAACTTAATTTAAAGATACTAAAAAAGACATCCTTCTTAAAAATTTATAGAATATCGGATAATTTTTACTTTTGCTATCGTATGTCAACGAAAATTCTATATTCTTTTCTCAAAGACAAACGAAGATAATTTTTTGTTCAAAATTAACGTAAATCAGTGTAATAAGTCGTTAAATTTTTGAGTCGACAAATGAAATAGTTTTCGAGAAACAACGTCGAGAATAATAAGCGTTGTTTAATTAATAACAAACGCTAGATAAAAATAATACAAAAATCGAAAATAGAAAATACACGTTATTGAAAGATATTTCAAGAAAAGTTTATTATGTTAAGTAATGTTGTTTGTAACAAATATAAAAATAAAAAACAGTAAAATTTCCAAATTGCTTTTTTGGTTATAAAATAAAGAAAAATTAATAACTTTAATCAGTCAGTGTACTGAGTTTTTCTTCGTTACCAAAAAGTTTGACTTAACAAAAATCAGTGGAATGGTTCTAGAAAAATTTTTCCCCGCTCCAAAGCTTCCGCCATGAGAAAACAAAATATGAATGAATATTTTGGTACTATAATTAATTCTGACTCATTGAAGTAACACGAAGGCAAGAGAATTTATAAGAAATACGCATAAAGGATGCTACACTGTAAAAATGAGTGTTATTTATGACATATTTATATTTCCACTTAAAATTCAAATAAAGAATTAATTTGTAGTACTGACCAGTGATACTCGATAATCATAAGGAAACCACAGAAAGTGAAACCTAGCGCATTAATATGAACGACGGAGGTCGGGCAGTATTTTAAAAAGGAAAAGTGATTCTCCTAGCCTAGACGAGCGCGTTTGATCTAGAAGTAGGGCCTCGAAGCACGGGGAACTAGCAAGACAGCTCATATAGCTGTCCTCATCTCCTACCATCGTCGATTCAAATGCACACCCCTGGCTCCTCGTGCCTACGCTCATAAATTTCACTTTGCCCGGCAACATGGCGGTACTTGTGCATACCAAATCATCGCACACGTGCTTGACAAAGCGAGTTGGCCTTCGAGGTGCTTTTTCCTTCATGTCTAATCTGTTATTCGCGCGAGGCCTCCGATGATTTCCGATCGATTATATGTGTGCCGCGCGGCGAAATCTCGCGTGAGAGAATGACGCGCGTCTTGCCCACGCACATATATGTATACACATCGAGAGAATATGTATATATAGGCATCGCGTCGGTCGATGCGCGAGCGCCGCTGAGATAAGGATCGCGACATCGCGCTCGAGCTAGTTGCCCGATTCGTGATCCCCTTACCCAAACGCGAGGAGGCCGTGAAGGTTCGTCGTCGAAGGATATATATGCGTATATATATATATATACGAGGTGAGTATTGACGGGCGCTCGGCTGAGATGTGTTTATGTATCGAGGAGGTCTAGAAAGCTTGTCCGCTCTTTTTCTTCGCGTAGCTCTTTGAGAGATCTGCTTATATTGCCGATTAATATCTCCCGGCTTCTTTTTCAGCCTCACCTAAGTAGTTGTTTGTGTAATGCATTACAAGGCTTTTGCCAATTATCGACTTTAATTACTCAATGCCATATCTGCCAATAATCACTGTACAGAATTTTACATGTTAATTATGTATATAAATATATAATACCAATTATCTTCGTTATTTAAAAAAAATAACTTAATTAAATTTAGTGTAGAAATTGTAAATAACACTTTTTCTATGCAAGATATGGGTCCAAGATAGAGATATGCTAAACTGCAAGTAGCTTTAAAAGTATCACTCCAAATTGACAAATCTTCTTTCCTAATCGCCTCTGTCTTCCAGCTTAATTCGAGCGAGCTTATAATAATTCGATACTGACAGTTGTTCGAGTAGCGGACACCTCTCCGACAGGACTGAAAAGACAGGAGAATAAAGCGATCGACGATTGCTTATGATCGGTGAGAAAAAGATAGATCAAGCCTTCTACGAAGCAGCGATACAGCCTACCTATATATACATATCTATCTTTCTACAGCGTACAAATACGCTACTCATAAAGACAAGGCGCGTGGGAGAATGACGAAACGAGAATAATCGGATCGAACGCGTGTACAGTTAACGGCGGCGACTAGCTACTCCGGGTCGCACGAACCCGGACGTCCTCGTCGTCGACGGCGCTCCTCTGCTTTCGTCGACTTCTTTGTTCTGCTTTCTACACTGCGCGAGATGAAAGAAAAAAAACGCTCGGGAGAAAAAAGGATCCCCGAGCGGCCGAGCGACAAGACTGGTTTGACGTATGGCTGCGGCTTCCCGTGAATAACGTCCTTTCATTAAACGGGCGCGCGCACGCGAGTAGTCCTCGGCTTTTCAAGCTTACCTCCTCTCTCGCTCTCTCTGTCTCCCTCTCTCTCTTGCGCACGCGCGTGTACGCTCAATGTCTTTTTAATAATCCCGAGAGCTTCCATAGGCTCGTCTCTTTACGGCACCTCATCGGCCTTTCGTCGAGGCGACGCTTGTTGCGCAAACGCTCAATTAAAGCTTCATTCTCGAGTATTTAAGGGACGCGTCGTTTGAATATTAAGCGCGCCTCCCTCGCTGGCATTAATTTATCGTCGCAAGTGTGCCCGGGTGTACAGCAGTAGATGAAACATGTTTTTCGTGCGAAATATTGGGGGGGAATTGTAAATTAGCGACCGCCGCGGGAGGAACTATTAATTTCGGCAGCTGCCAGGTCGGTATGCCGCGAGTGCGGCTCCCTCGATCGTGAATGAAAAAATCGTAAATCTCTCCTCAAAACTACCGGATATCGAATTTATTTTTCCCGTATTAAGACGTAACTTTGCGAGAGAGGATGAGAGAGGGAGTGAGAGAGAAAGAGACGGACTGTAGGAACTGGTTATTCGCGCGCGAGCGTGTGACATCAGCGCTGGGAATATAATAATCGACCGGGAGCATGTATCAACTGGCAAACTTTTTCTCTTCGTCTCTCTCTCTCTCTCTCTCTCTCTCTCTTCGTAATGGACGTAACCCAAGTAAAAATAAAAAATTATATGCGAATTGTATGTAAATTACTTATAGGCTATTTATACAGGAATCTTTCCTATACTTTTTTTTATAATTTACACAAAAATTAAGGTAAGGAATGAACTTCATGTTGATGGGTATTTGTTCAAGGGAGTCTCTACAGGAGCGTCGCGTGATGGCAAACAACGTCTTGATGTTTGCGAGTTGTCATTTACAAGTTTGCATTTATTGCCACTACGCGGCGTATCCATAGACTCTTTCTGGGAACGTAGAAGATGTTAAAGAGTCTTATGGATAGTCATGCAGGACTTTTCTTCTTTTTGATATTCGTTTACATAAAATTCTAAATAAATTATGTTTACTCTAATGATGTTTACATGAATTATTCATAGTTTTTGATTAAAATTATTTCATCGCAATATATAAATCATACCGAATAATTATAGCTATAGGAAAAATGTTAATGTAGTTTAAAGATATAAAATTGTGTTGAGTATTTTATTTCCATGTATGATAATCAATATACAATTCATACATCTTTTTTTGCTTATATACGAATATACGCGGCGTATTAGAGTCAGAGTAGCTGTCAGTAAGTAATTAAAAAATCGTAGGTATCTACTTAGCAAGCAGGCCGCGAATTGTGCCGGCCGATAAATCGATCAGCGCTTCGAGCCGTGAATAAAATATTATTAACGACGGCCATTTGGCCGAATGCGATTGTTTTTATAGCTTTCTCTCCCTCTCTCTTGGCGGAGGAAAAGGTTGCGCAATAAAGTCGGAGTGCGGGAGGAATTCGCGGTGCGCGCATACACAGCACGGGCAGAGGGGCTTTGGGCTCCCACGTGGCAATCATATTTGTTACGCAGAATTTCACGATGAGGAGACGAGAGAGTGCGTCGCAAGCGCGAGGACACGCGCTCGTTATATACGCGGCGTCGCTGCCTCGTAAATAACCGCCTTATATATATGTTCTCGAGAGGAGAGCTCTCTTGCTCTCCCTCGAGGCTCTCCCTCTCACTCACTCGCTCGCACGCGCGCGCGCGGCTGCTCGTTTTTACGCGCGTCAACGGGGGTGCGGTGTGAGGTCCGTCTTTAGTGGCAGCGCATTGCCGGCTAAATCATGAATAAATCCTCGAAATTGCAAACTTTCGATTTTTCAGCTTCAACCTATTGCCGCGCAATTGATACCCTCTTCGAAATGGGTTAATTGAGTTATTTATCGAGCTCCAATTTCGATTAGTTACAAAAGAGGTTGACAGCGTGCTTTGATTTATGTCTGAAGCAATATTTAGATCACTATACCATTTCGTTTATTATGAAAGAAAATAATCGATACCACTGCTCGAAGAAAAAAAAAGAAACTCGATATGAATATAAATTGTGCGTTTCATAAGGAGGAAATAGTAAATCTTGAAATGTTTTCGAAAATTAGTGATACAGTGGTAGAGCATATGAAGACGAACTTCATCAATTTACATATTTACCTATTTACGAGCGCAGCAATAAATCATTCGCGATACTAATCGGATAAAGAAATCTCCGGCATTTAAAACAAGACGAAGGAGCAGAAAACAACTGTCGAGCTCATGTAAGCCGCAGTAGGCAGCATCAAAGGGTTGCGAGCGGGCCTGCAGCTGCGCGGCCCAAGGGCCCGTCGTACCTCCGGGAGCTGCGTCGCTCACGCTGGCCGCTGCGGATAGAGGAAAAAATTCCTCGCTCGCGGATGGAGGCGGTGGATAAGGCACAACACCGTGGCTGGAGGTGGGGGCCAGAGAAAAAGAGGAGTAGTTCATCGGACAGGTCAAAAACTGTGTGGGACCCTGTAGATACGGACATTTATTATAAGCATCGAACGCGCGAGCGCGCGCGATCGGATGAATCGCCAATCGATGCCATTCGACAGTAACAGAAAGGGAGAGAGAGAGAGAGAGGCAGACAGAGAAGGAACGCGAGTACGGACACCCCGCGACGCTCGCGGCTTGACACGGCCTTATAACAAATGGCTGTTTTACCGACCCGGAGAAAATGAAGCAAGCATGACGAGTTGATTTTCGGAGTGCGCGAGTCCCTCTCTCTCTCTTGCTCTCTGCAGCTGGAGACACTCCTACGCATAGGGAATATCTCGAAAGAAAGAGAGAGAGAATCCGGAGAGGTGTTACTTGTCAGTCTCCGGGCTGGTCCGCCCGAGGCAATGACAGCCATAGCCCGGGAATTAGCATGGGATAATGGAACGCACGCGGTTGGCTGCGTGTAGAGGCCCGCGGAGGCTGCCGCTGGTACAAGGAACGACAGTCATTCGACTGCGGGAGTAGCGCGCGCGCTCGAATACCTCTGAGTCACATGCCCCAGCTCCGAATCTTCAGCTCGTCGCTGCGTATATAGAAGCTTGCACGCTTGCGGTATCGAAAGTAGACTCGGACTTCCCGCGCCTTTTACGGATGATGACAGGCCGGCCGCTGCTTGCGTTCCGTACAGTCGCCCGCGCGCGTACTTGTCGATCTGTAGCAGCGATTCATCGTCCTGTCGTGAGCGGCCGCTCGGCAGGCGCGGAGATGTTGATTGAACATAGACGTTTTGCATATGGAAACATGCGGATGTCCATTTTTTTCTTTCGCGGTCTGTGGGAAATTTTTTCAGCCTGCCGGCCGCTCGGATTGATGCTTGGCTTCTTTTTCGACTCGTATATTACAATGATAAATTCGGTTGTTGAACAGCCAATTTAGGAATTCTGTTAATTGATTTCTTAGCAGTCTGTGCCCTTGAGTATCAAAATTAGTGCGGAAGAAATAATATTTACTATAGGAAATAATCTTACGTTTTCAACTTAGACAAATAATATCACAATAAAAATTTAGTACTAAAACTGTTGAAATTTGATTTACATCTACCGCAATTTAACAACAGTATCAAAAATATGAAATGTATCATAATAAAGAATATTGCTCAATAATAGATTGTTAAAATGTATGCATGGATATAGCATTTTTGTAACTCTCTCTATATACGGACTATAAAATAAACCATATATTTATTATGTACATAAAACGATTCGACCCAAATGTACTTGCGTAAATTCAGAAATTTTTCGTACGTTGCTATACTTAAAAAAATTTCAGCGCATACATGCTAAAAAACTGATGATTTAAGTTATTATTTAACGGCAGTTAAATGGTTTTACAACCATGGCAGCCCGCTGTACGGAGCTATTTAGCCGAGTTGGCCTTATTGCTAATTTATTCGATCGTCAGGATTTACGCCCATACAACTGTAGTGTTACGTATATACACCCAGGCGGGGAGATGTGCATCCTCTTAACGGCACCTGGAATATATAAAGGCGAAAGTTTCGATCGGCGTGCGCGATCCCACGTCGGAAAGTCGGCGCTTCTATTTTTAACTTGCGTAAGAAACAGCGCGCTTCACGAGCAACGGCGCGCCATCGTAAACACTGCCGAAAAACACTCGATTCCGATATAATTGATTGCGTAGGTAGTGATTTTCTATATAAAAGCAAGAGTTTAGTAGTAGGCAGCGCGGGCGAGGCACATAGAAAGAAAAAACTCGGTCCGTTTGCGCTGACGCGCAGCGCGCGTCTCATAAAAGATGTAAATTACACGGCGCGGAAGAGCGAATCCTTTGTGTCTAATCGAGTTAAGCAGTGACGTAGAACTCAGCGACGTCAACCTTCCGCCTCGGGGGATATTTAATCGTCGGACCCAAATCTCCGCGAAAAACGCTCGATCGCTGCGCGAGTGAGAGTCGATCGAGACGTATCCTCCCCCTCGTTCCCCACGGCATATTTAACTACACGCTCGTTCTCTCCCACGTACGCGGTAGACAATCCCTCGGCCCTCCAATAATCCCCGATAATTCCCGTTTCACGCTCTGACACATTTGCCAGGCCGGGGAGATGGACTCCGATCGCGCTAATCCCATTCTCGCGAATTAACTATCAATAACTACTGTATTTTCTAGACATTTTTCGCTCTGCAATCTTCTTATAAGTGGCGGATGTCTGATGGCGGATTACGATATAGAGCTAACCGTTTGGATTGCACATTTAACTGGATGACCGTGACTCTATCGCTATTCATATTCATTCATAATATGTGGAATTATTTTTATTTTAGCTACACTGATATCTTTCAATAATCTTTTCTTTTGAATATATAATTCGATTACTGTAAACGTTAGATTTTTATTGAACGATTTTTCATTTTTTACGATGACGTAACGATACGATACCATTTCTTTGAAGGGGTCTACTGTTGTAGCGTTAATTTATGACGTGGGAATGAGACGGCTATTCTATAAAGTTTAAAAAGCCACTGTTCGTTTTTTGTGCCGTGCTTCCCACTGCAAGACTTTCCCATGCGAACGACTTAAATTTCTGATACACAGTGACCATCTCTGACTCATTTTTGAGAATTCATAGAAGGGATCGATTAGGGTTTCTTTGTGATATCGAAGCATGGATAGTAATGATTCAATTTTTACTTAAAACTAACAATAATCAATTATAAGATTTTCAAGTTTTTTATACTTTTATTTTGGTAGAGATGAAGCCGTTCCTTAAAAATAAATAAAATATAGGATCACAAGTGCATGTGTGTATATATTAGTTAAAAAGAAATTGTCAAAATAGGTCAAGAAAAGAATAAAAGAATACAGCAATTGACGAACACACATTATAGAAACCAGTAGAGGGTTCGAGGTGAACGATAGCTCGCTGTCAAATAATGTCTCTCCGATGTCACTACACGACGATCAGCCACACAAAAGGGGTTTTTGGTCGCCACGTGCCAGCTCTCATGCCCAGCGAATAGAGGCGACGGTATGTTGGGGCACGTGACAGGCAGGGGACAGTAGACACGCGACGTATGGTATAATACACAGCGTCGCGATGCGTGCGACACCGGCGCTATAGGCGCACCATTCGACACCTTGCCCAGGCCACTGCTCGCCGCGCAGCGGGAGGCGACGAGAGCCGCGCGATGATGAGGGTAGATTTGTGGGGCCTGATAAGGGCGCATCCTGTGGCCCCCGATATCACAATATTGCCCTCCTGGCCTCGCGCCCCGAGAGATGAGACGACGCATACCAGGCGAGGTAGCGGCTTCCTCGAATTTCGGTGGGGTTCCTCTCTACCCCGGTTACAACAGGAATTTCTTTATCCACTTTCTCCGGGCTTCGGGGGCTGCGCATTGGCTTTCTATTGTGTAAACATTATGCGTTCGCCCTTTGTGTGCGATGAGCCTGCTACAGTCCTGATGCATTCTACCGGTTCATTCAACTACTTGTCACTGCGCTTTTGTGCGGGTGGAATTTGTGACGGGTCACTCTTTCATCGTCGCCGACTTATTGTACAAATCTCATCGACACTCAAACCGATCTACATGGAGAATATCATCAGTTTCAGTGTTTTGTGTGCGTATTTCTATCAATATCATTGTTCATACTTCCTAATTTGATGTACTAATAATATATACCAAATGAACTTGAAGAATGAAATATCTCAAATAAATCGGCTAGTATTAAACTAAAGGAAAGAATAAAAGTCATTATCCAGTAATCAGTATTAAAATTACACACATTATACATAACAGTACATACATAAGAAGTTAGATAACCATGTTATATTATCTTATATTATAAATGTTAAGTTTAAAGTTACGGCTTTGAATAATATACATTAGATAAAGTTAAAGATTTGTTTAATTTTACTTTAAGATTAACGTTTTAGTTTGTAAGTTTTAACATGTAATTTTGTACTATTTTATTTTACTTTGTATCTCCAACTCTGCGTACAGGTAATTGCATTTATCTCTGCAGCTTTGCATACTTATTAACTTGTAATAATATCTGAAATAAAATAATAATAATATTTCAGACTGTTTTGTTCTTATTGGTAATGAATTTAATTATAGATCTTTATTGATCAGACTTGAATTCAGAAGGTTGTTATTAAGATATAAGTTACTCAACCTGAAATCCATGTATTTATAGTTCTGTCATTTTATAAATGTTTCATTGATCCTGACAAATGTAATATTTTTATCAACGGCAAGACATGTGTTTAATACAAGAACGAAGGATAAAGAAACTTTCGTTATCCCTAATAATATCCATGTTCATCCACACTTATGTTTCTTGTTCTTCCCAACAGCAGCTATGATATTCGAGTTGCATTTGTTATCGATCATCCCCGGGCAATACTCGACGCTTCGATCCGATATTTCAAATTTATGGCACCGCTGAACTAAAGCGACGTAGCAAACAAGGGTACGGCCATTATGAAACTCTCTTTGACACCTGCCATGATAAGCAGGACTTTAATATTTCGCCAAGTCTCAAGGTTATCATATCACTTGAGATTTCAACACCTACGACAAGAATTGATTCGAGCACAATACGATTTTATTGAAATGGTAGGTATTAGTTTCTGAAATTTCTAAAAGTCATTACCAGACGCAGAATTTTAGTGTTCTGACCCAAAATATGTTTATCAAGTAACTATAATAATAAATTGTAATTGATATTCAGAACAAAATTGTTTGGTAATCAAATTTGAATATAATTTGATTAATGGAAGATGATAATAAATACATAGATGGAAGTTGAGTTCGGATTCTATGAATCAATACTTCGATATACACTTCAAATAACAATAGTCTGCCTTATTAAAAAATGAATTATACTTAATAGTGAGAATATAAAAAGTCATTGTTAATAAGCACAGAGCGTGAAAAAAGGTAAAAAGATTGAACGAAAAGCACTATTTCTCGATACGTTAGTTTTGTAGTCGCGGAGCGGCGGCGTAGCCGCAGCGAAACGCCATAAATCATTGCTCGGCCAGCTTCGCGCGCGCGTCCGGACAATCGTGCGTCGAATAAACGAAGAACTTGATCGAGCGATCAGATAAGAATGGATTTACAAGAGTCGTGTACCTTTGAAAGTGTTATAAAACGATCTCACGAAAAAAAAGGATGGGATTAGACCTTGGTCGAAATTATTCAGGAATTCAAGTCCGTACACGCCGTACATAAAGGCTACCCATACACGGCTTCGGTCTCTCTCTCTCTCTTTCTCTCCCTCTCTCTCACTGTCTGCGCATTAACTTGATCTAATGCCTGCTTTTCCAAGCTTCCGTATTTATGTTTCCGACACGGCTATTACCGCGAACATCTTTGGAATTTTTTTTCTAATTATGGACCTTCTATAAATGTGTTTAACAACTTCACACCAGGAGGTATTCAGATATGTTACTCATTAAAATATCAAGCAAGACGGGATGATTTAGAAAACGTATATATATGATACTTTTATATTAATGCTCTACTGTTTTTATTGTAAAATATTCAGCATAATCAATATTCAGAAGTACGAACATAAAATATAACTCTATTTTTAACGAAATTTAAAATTTTAACGACATCCCTGAGGTCGTCCCAATATTGAATATGAAATTCCACATTTTGCAATTTTAATGAGAAATTCATAATTAGCTACTGAGTTATAAACACGGCTCGCGCTTACCGATCTGGCAAGTATATATATGTAAGCACTTTATTAGCTTCTCAAAGTGAAATCATCGTCTTTAAGGCAGCAAAATGCCAATACGATATTATAGCCGCACGATTTTCTGTTGATCGTAATAACGTCTCCCGTCATCGCTAATAACCGGCTTCCTCATTCATCATGCAATTAGCGCCCAGTCAGGTACGAATTATCCACGGGTCCTCGAGATATCAGAGTGCAAAAAAGTGGTATCCATTATATCCCGAAATTAAAGGATATATAAAGCTGCGTGAACGTTGATTGACAGCGATCGACGGCTTCTCAAAACAGAGGCACGCGCTCGTCGTCGTATATATCGCGTGTCGCAACACAGCGAGCCGCGTTAATTTAGTTGCGCGCCGTATAGCCAAGAGAGCAAATTGAGCTTGAAGCAGCCGCGTATAAGTGGCTCGCTCCCGAGCTTCCGAAATGCAGGTTATAATTCAACGATTACGGACTCGTGCGCGCGCGCCCGCTCACACATATCGTCATCGCGCGCGGCATGAGTGCGATCATCACGCGAGTCGGCCCCGCGCACGCGATACATCTCCTCCCATCGGGGAGGCACACGCGCGAGCGCGCACCGTTGTACGTTATTAGTCGGGCGCGTGGGCCAGTGAAAAATGAAAAAAGAAAAAAAGAAGCCGAGGGGGGTTATAAATTGGCGCGGGTGTGCAACGGGAGCGAGAAATATGCAGTTGCACGCGGCTACCGGAGCGTGCGAGGGAGAGGGAGAGGATCGTGCGCGATGGGGCCTTATTACGAGTACGGGGATACTAATCAGATTTGCATAACTAGCGGAGCGGCGGCCCGCAGAAAAGCAGTAGCGCCGCTACGGGTAAGTGTGCCAGGGCCGTGATGCTGCTCGTGTGCTGAGCGCGCACTGATCGCTGTGGAAAAGGCGGCTTGAAATTTCCCTCGAGGCAAAGGTCGCGCGCATAGAGTCATATAGCTACCGATGTGTAGATTTTCGCAAGAGAGAGCTCGAGTGCGTTTCACGTTCTTGCTGAGCTGCTCTGGGGAAAAATGCTTTATTGTATACTGGTAGCTGTGTGATGGAATCGTGGGAATGGTGGGCTTTTTAACGGCGAGCTTTTATAGCTACCTTCTGTATATTAATATATTGTTACTCTTATCAATGGCACACTCTTTCAGTGATAAAATTGAACTGCAAAAATAATTTTGCTAGATTTCATGTGAAATTTCAATAATTCGCCTCGCAATAATCGTACAATACGTTATACAATAGATGATCAATTCCTTCAATGTTACATGTACAAAATATGATTTGCAACAAAAATAAATATGACATTCCGCAATAAAAGATTTAGTGGAATAAAGTTTAAAATATTTATATGCAACATACTTTTTAATGAAACATGAATGAATGAGGTAATTGAAAGAGGAGGTGAATAAATTTATAACTGTCTTTTCATAATGCAAACAGAGAACAAGTAGTTAGCTGCAGAATGAGAGTCGTTAAAAATTAGTTGAAAGGTTTCTGCAGTAAACCCTGATTTACTTTGAAAATTACTCAATACGATTCCCATTGTAATAAATTAGAAATTCAATTACAATGCGAAAAGAGGGGAATTTTTGTCCGCAAATTTCGCACCATCATTCCACGTGTTTCTCCGACACGGCGCGCCGCGCAGTAACAATAACGGCCTCCGATTATTCGTGCGTGGGATACTTTAGTTTTACGATCCCGACGGCTGGGCGCAACCTCAAACGCATATAATCGCGCGCGCGGGCGCACCGCTAATAAGGCTTAGCGACAACACTAAAGTAAATCATACGCGCGGGCGGGAGGATCTTTCACGCAGAAGGAAAATCCCCTCTGCAATCTCGAACGGTAGTTTATTTTTCAATGCACTGCGGCAGAGAAATTTTCGCGCGCGCACGTATGTGTGTACAGGCGTCGAGCCGATATCGATTTTTATCTCTAACTCGAATTGATGTATAGGGGCAGACGCATATACGCGTACACGTCGCTTGGGTGCTCGCGCGCGCGCGCTTGACGTCAATTAATGATTCCATTGAAAAATTGACAGTGATGAATGGCGCGCACGGTGGCAGACACGTGCAAATCGCAGTGAGCATAATGAACCTGATGGCTCGCGCGCGCTGCATTACAAAATGAAGATATGTAATTGTGCGCGTTTGTCCGTGTCCATTCATCTTGAAATTGGAATTTATGCTTAATCAATTTTGCGTCGTTGCGTCTACCGGAGCTTTTACACTCGATACTTTATGCGCCTGCAAAAACGCGCGGCGATAATGCAAACGAGAGGTGGTGCTGCGCAAGGGATCGTCTATATATACATACGCGGGAAAGGCGAGGAGCCGCGCGTTTATCGTCTGCGCTCGCGCGCGCGCACGGATAAAATTATACGCGGAAAAATGCAGTATAGACGACGAGCGCGCGCGCGCGCGTGAGGTAGTCGTGCTACTTACGAGCCTGCCACTACTACTGGTCATAGAATATGTTAATGAGCCGCTGCTGTGCTGCTGCCGCTGCTGTGGAGCTCATGACAATCGCGAAATGCCGCGAGAAAGAGACTCGATCGTTCTCTCGCGAGCTCGCCGGGAGAATGATTTTGACCTCCCCGTAATCCAGGTGCGAGCGCGCACGACGCGGATATGCACCAGAAGAGGTGAACGGTACAACCCGCAGCATATAATGTATATATACGCGTGTAAACCGCTGTTCGCATTCAAAGCCGGAGCTTTAAACGTCAGCGTCGATGCCGCGCCGACGTAAATAATTGTTATTATTAAAGTGCCTATATATATATATGTGGGTAAGCTGGGCTTGTCTCTCTTTCTTGCTCTCTCTCATTCGTTTCCTTTCCCGAGAGAAGGAACGGCGACGAGGTTGGCATAACAGGAAGAGTGTGTACACGAGAAAGGAAGGACGAGGTAGCCGTGATGATGCAGGCATGAGTGTGGAGGCGGCCGTGGTTCGCCTCCCTCGTAATTTATAGATCGAAGCGAATCGACCGACGTTTGGGCGAGCTTTCTGGTTATATGGGTACGTGTGTTAGGAAACAGTTAAACAAAAATCTCACCGCAGCGTGTAATTCTATGAAGACTGTTTAGAAGTGTGCGTGACGTTAGGTATAACCAAAGAATTGAATATACTATTTCATTCCGTAAAAATTGTGTTATCGCGGTACTCAAATGTGAAACAACTATTTTTCATGAAAGCTTAATTTTTTAAAGAAAAATTTTAAATTTTATTCTTTGAATTTACGCCATTTAGCGTTGTTTCAAAATAATATTTTTCTACATTTAGCAAAAAATAGCAACAAGCAAAATGCTATACTATAGATATTTCATCCCGACAAAATTAGATCTCTTCTCACGTTTTCATCAGCGCTGTATACTTTGTCGATGAGGTCATTAAGATTTGGGGAATTTTTATAGAGAATTTTTAGGGGTACTTGCGAGAAAACACGCAGAAAGCAAGGACAAGGAGCTAAGCGACAAGGTATTTTATGAAGAGAGTCGCGGCACGTTGGAGAGACAAAAGTGCCAAGAGCGAGAATCGCGCAGTAAAGTGTCGCTGCATCAGCAAACGTCGTCGTCTCGAGTTTCTGGACCAGCCGCGCGTGCGTACACACACGCGGGGGTGATTTCGGATACGGATGACTTCACCGGCTCGCGGTCCCTTTCTCCCTCTCTCTCTTTCTCTCTGTCTCTTTTTCGCCTTCTTATTTCCTTATCCGCGCCAGCTCAAATTCGAGAAACAGGGGAACGAATTCCTGTGCGCGAGCTTATCTCAATTCGGCCGGCTGAGTGAATTTACATATTACATTTCGCGAATATAGCTTCGCTGGAACTGCTGCGCAGCTAGAAGAATGCAACAAAAAATAGAATGTCCAGATCGTGCGACTAAGTGATCTGTCCCGTAGACAGTGTTAGCTAGTGCTTTATTGTATAGACGATGTTGTGCTATTCTAATAAATATCTGATCTCGTTTAATTATACATCTATATTTTTAGCCATGTGTCCATCATCATATTTCTTAGAGTTTTTTGCTCTTTCTATAGCTGCTTCTTTGAAACAATTTAGTTTTTGTATAAGTTTACGCAAGGTGGCCACTCTAGAAGAAAATATTTTTTTAGTATTTATAACAAAACTTCATGAAAATGAAACCATAATCGTATAATGAGTAAAAGCAATAGAAATGCGATGTGGCTTCTTTTTGTCTCCGCAGTGTTGTAGAGAATATTTTTTTTTATTTAAAATCAGAAATTCGCCTTATCTGATTTATCCGAACTGAATAAAAAAGAAGTAATTATAAAATTTGACGCAAGCAAATAAAATAAATAAGCCATAAATAAGAAAAATCGGCAATAAATATGGTTTAGAAATAGCAATACAAAATATATTTATGTAAACGATAACGATCAGAGAGTATAGGCCCCCTGTGAAGAGTGCGGTTCATTCGAAAATTGAAAATGACTCAATCAGCAATTACGTAGAATCTTCCCAGCGAGCAGCCATCACATCAATAATAACCAAGGCATATATATAGCGGAGGAGCGCGCGGTGGCCGCGAGCCATCATAAATCCTCGGCTGCTCCGCCAACGCAGCGAACGCGCGACACATGTACATATATATATATATATATATATATCGGACCGCAGAATGCTCGCAATATCAAGTTTCGTGATTTCCCAAGCGGAAGCGCGCGCGGCCGCAATTTATGAATCCCCGAAATAAGGACGACACTTGGCTGTGTGAGAACGGGGAAAAAGACGACGACGATGAAGGCGCGAAGTAGTCATAATAATGTTGACTCGATCGACAGGAACGCGCGCAGTAGCCAGAGATGCCCAGAAGTCCGATGGGAACCCTAGTGGCTCGCTCTTCACATATTGTGGCAACAATTAGGTGAAAGGCGCTCCCACAGAGCAGGCGCGAGAGCGAGAGAGATAGATATATTCCTCCCCCACTATTCGCGCCTGTAAACAGAATCCTGCGCTCTCTCTCTCTCTCGACTTTGCGCGTTTTAATATGCCTACCCAGCAACCTATCTACCTATCTACCTACCGGCCTGCTGCTGTTGCTGCTCGCAGCCGCGGTTATACGACGTCGTGAAGCGTTCTATACTCGCGGCATACATAGAGAGCGAGAAAGCAGCCGCGTAAAAACACAGCGACTCGTGCTCGCCCAGGGGCCCTAATCTCTTTCTCTCGTCGGCACTTCACAGTAGTTGCACGCCCGCGTGCACGTAAATATACATAGATATATGTGTGTATGTATGCATATCTATATACATATATGAATCGAGCTTTACGCCGCTGATCTTTCACTACTTCGTGCTATGCTATCTGGCGCGATATCTGCGCGAGCAGTCAACACCCACCTGATGCCGCGCTTATATATATACCTGCAGCGTGCGCATTGTACATTGTGTCTGTCTAGAACGCGCCAACTGATTATTCCGTTCGCGCGTGAGTACGTGTGCAGTGTATAAATATATAGATATATATACATGTGTGTACGCGAGATTGCGCTTCATCATTTCGCCTCTCGAATCGAATCGAGCTAATCGCGCACTCTCGCGGTTGCAGGTTTCTCGCGCAGAGGTGTTATTTTTAGCGCGATATATACACTGCGAGCTATTCATGCGCGCTATGCTTGTGTCTGCAGCTAGACGTTTTCATAATATAAATTAAACGCTATAACAGGCTATTGCTCGAATGCATTACTCCGTTCAATATGAGTATACGGGTGATAGGTATGTTTCATTACATTCCGGTATGTACGCTTTAGCAGTTCAGTCTGAAAGTATGTGTAACTTTTTTAATTAAGTAATATTTTGATGGAAGTATTTACTAAAATTTGGTTCATTATATAATAAAAAAAGCTTGGGTATAGCTGGTAAAATGAAATAAAAAGTCTGTTATCGAAATTTATTAAATTCTTCGATTAATTGATTTTTACTTGATTTTAAACAGCTATACGGATTCATTTATTGCTTTAGAATTTTCATATTTCAGAATAATTTTCTGCACATTATCAACTATATGTTTTTTAAAGTTTATTTATTAATTGATAGATTACTATTAGATTCATAGTACGCTATTTATGAATTTAGAAATTTTATAACTGGCATTATCTTTCATTTTAATTAATATAACTCAGTTACCCAGACGAATGAAATTTTTATTACACCGCGAATTATTTTCGCTCCGAACCTCGAATAGTAAACCATTAAATCCATCCAAGCGTAACGCACTTAGACCGAAAAGCGCGCAAGCAAAACCATTGCACATACACAATTTCCAATCTCTCAAACCTAAATGCAGAATCCGCTTGGACTTGCGAGCACCGCTCACTTGGCTATATAGCTGCATCAAAAAGCCTCGCATAAATCGGCCGAACGAAGCGCCTCGCAATAAATAAAAGCGTACTTTAACTCGCACATTAGCCGCAACGCGCTCGGCTCTCCCGCTCGCGCGCCTGCTGCTATCTCGCAATTGCGCTCAGAGCCGCGATGTGTTATTGTTCCATTCTATTAAATGCATTGTCCGTGATTTTGCGCGAGCAAGCGAGCGAGCACGGATCGATTAGCTTGTGGGCGTGTCGGGCATTAGAGTGGCATGGATGTGCACGCGCGCGTATATACTGCACAAAGGCCTTGCATGTATACCTATATATACAAGTTGGCAGTGCGCTTCCGCAGTGAAAGCGCGCTCGCGGCTACTCGACGTACCTCAGTGCTACACACACAGACGCGACCTTTCACCCGAAAAAGCTGCGTGCGCTGTTTTACGCCCGCGGAGGTGAGAGTCCATGGGAAGCTCCTGCTCACGCCCGCTACTTATTATATACGATATGTTCCTCAAACCACGAGTGTGCTTATATATCCACATAACCCGCGTCTGCGCACAGTCTTATACGACGTATACTTGCGAATGCGCCCGCGCTAATTGAATGATACCCTACGCCGATATTTCAACAGCTATCATATTCGCGAGAAACTCTCTCGCTGGGAATTACGTAGCAGCAGCGCGTCTATATAGTGTGAGCACGCAGGGTATATAGAAAAAAATGCGCCTAGAAGCTCGAGTTACGTAATTAGCCGCAGTTCGCGGACCATAAATCAGGGATAGATAGAGCGCGAGAGCTAGACGTTAATTGATGTTCCATTTACGTACGCGTATTTAGTTATTTACTTTGCCGGGATAATGAATGGAAATGATCTATCGAATATGCAGGTTAGTCCGCGGGTATATAAGTAACTCGCACTCGAGCTGGTGCAATTCCAGGAGTTAGGGCCCTCGATGTATGTGTGCATATAGGAACCGGGGCGCGGGCGGCGATTGCGTCAGCGCGAGGTTTTATACACGTGTATATTCATCATTGGTAGCTATATCTTCGCGACGGGAGAAAGAAGGACTACTCGAGAGGGGGAGGAGCAGCGGCAGGATATTTCGAAAGCACGAATTTTCCTTTATCCCGTCGACCGCGCGGTCAATATATACTTCTGTGTATATATACGTATATATTCCCTCCGCGCGTACATATTGATTGATGGGCATTGTCCCGTCGAACGTTAATGCGAGCCGATGTTTACTCAAGGTAAATTACAAGCTGTAAAACAATCGCGCCGTCCCGTCAAATAAAACGACTCTCGCCGATATTGTGTGCGCGAGCTCGTCTCCGTCTTCTCTCTCTCACTCTCTCTCGCTCTCAGCCTGGTGCGCTATCTCGACCGTAAAAAGGGGCAATATTTCTCGGGAAAACGCGATATTTCCCCACAGTGGCATTCCCCTCACGACTATTGCCCCGGGAGGTGAGAGCTGCCGCCGCTCCGCTCTGCTCCCACTGCACTCGATAGATGCGCGGCTTATCTTACCCTCTCTCTCTCTCTCTCTCTCTCTCTCTCTTACTGACTTTAGAGAGAGAACGGCAGTATAACACTCTGATCTTCGCGCCCGGCAATTCTAGGCTCACCCACTCGCGTCGTGCCGGCTATACACACTAATCCTACATCCCGCGCGCGCATTATTAGCCATTCGGGCTCGACTGTACAGTTGGCTCTCGCTTTTACATGCATGCGAGTAAAATAACAGCGCGAGCTATTTGTACGATATTCATTCGTTCCACTTCCATGCACGCTTGCGTAAGCACCTTTCGTTGCTTTGGATTTAGCTTTTGCGAATATATTATATATGCGAATCACACGTATATCGACATGACAAAAGTTAAGTATTTGCAAAGCCAATGGATTTCCCTTTGTGTTGCGCCGCCGGGGAGATGCGTTGCTGCAATTATAATCGCGAGCTTCGGGAAAGTGCATGTAACTTTCTCTGTGTGTGCGTATACGGGCATAGGGAAATGTTTTTGAGTACTGTGATATCAGAATCGCTCGCCTTCGTTTATTGACTATATCGTTTTTTTGTGCGTGCGTGTCTCGTTTAGACGATGGTGGCGTGTAAATGCAGTAATTACTAGACTCAAGTCCTACGCGGGCTAATTGAGTCACCGAGAAGCTGTATAGTTCACCTTGTCGCATTATTACTGATCTTTTCATCTTTTTTTTATATTTACTGTCATATAGACGCAGATATAAAGTTTGCTTCGTTAAGTTCTATTACAATTGCAGCATTTAACTATATAAAAAGAACTAACTTCCTTGATAATTATCTATATTCATAAGCATAGCGATAATATTACTATGTTAATTATAATTGTTTTTACATTACAATAAATACACTCAAGTACTACAGCTAGGTATTTATGTAACAAGTGTTCACGCAGACAAAATTACTTTAAGTAAATTTTGACGTAATACTATAATTTTGCATTTTTATAGTGTTAAAATAAAATTTGTTATTTATTTCTTTCCCTTTCCGCACCAGTAGGTATTTTAAATATAATGAAAATCAACATAATTTTCTATAATTTGTAATATTTTAAAATTGATGTAGGTACTGTAAATCAATTACTTTTTTATATCAAACAGCAGCCTATGCAAACTTCTTCAATCATTTTCTAACAATTAAACTATACGTTTATTATATTAACAATAACCAAACAAAAGAGTTTCAGATTTCATCGATTATACGTTTCTGCATAAGTTATAAAATATCGTATTCTATTGTCATGAGTTATTCTGTTTTCAGGCGTATCCTACAGAGAAAATAGTATTCATGAATTTAGGGAATTGATTTTACCAAATCCCAGAAAATCAATTTCATTTAAAAATGGAAACTCTTCGTTTATCATGTGATTCAGATTAATGAGTCATTTTCTGCTAGATATGCGCTATTGCGTTATCTAATTCAAAGAGGCGTTATTCTTTGATAAAAAATATGACAAGATTGTTTAAAAATATGACATTTATGATTCTTTTTTCGAATGGTTATAATTTATTACAGAATTTTAACGATTCAAAATTTAAATGAAACTTTTGATTTTTGTATGTTACTAACATTATTAATTATTTTGTTGATAAATTTTTATACTTTCTATAATCTGTTATAGGGGAGACCGGGGCTAGTTGGTATGCCTGGTTGGTTGGCCGATGGCTAATATCTGGTTAGTAAAACAATAGATCGTGCTGTGATTCATATAAGTGACGTAGAATAACAAGTTACATCGAGAAAAGACATAAGTTTCTATTTTTCTCGACTTTTTTTTAACTTTATAGTATTTTAGAAAATGTATAATATCTTATTGTAAATTAATTTTTTCACATAGCAAAATTTTTGTTTTTTTTCGGCAATGCCTAATGTCACAATAGAGTTTGGAAATTGATCTGTACCATCGGGCATATTGGTCAACTTCTTCTAAAGCTAGTTGGTCGATCAAAAATTAGAGTTTTAACAAATAAATCACTTTTACAGATCAAAATGGTGCGCAATTGTAAAATAAAAATCGATAGAGCGTCTTTATCAAAGGTTGAAGCAATGCTAGCTGTTTACGCGATCAAATTCGAGCGTAAGAAAATCAATCAAACTTCACTAGACTTTCAAATTCCTGTGCACAGTCTCTGTAAGTACTGCTCTAAAATCAGTAATGTAAACAGAACGAAGAAATTTTCGATAACAACGAATGGTTCTGCCTAGTTTCTGAAGGACTATACAGTGAAACTCCTCATGAAGAATGGTTGCATTGTATAAACATGCAAAAATTGGGCGCATGAATCATTTTTATTTATTGTGACTGCGAATGATTTATTTTTTCATATTTATTTATTTATCTATTCATGTTGCTTATTTAATTTTTCTCTTGTTTATAATTTTCGCTGTTGGATATTCTTCTGAATTAGTGCGACCGACTTTTTTTGCGTTTTTGTATTTCCAAATTATTAGTTTTCGTTTATAATTTTTTCAGAAGATTTCTACAATGTATTGTATTTTTTGCGTCAAAAGCAAATTAAAAATAAAAACAGGATTATTATTTATGATTTGATTTCATTGTCGGCCAACTTGCCCCGGACCCTCGGCCAACCTGCCCCGGGACGGGGCAGTGGAAAAGAACTCGTGTAACAAAATTGTCCATAATTTTTTTGGATGACGTTTGATCTTTATGAAAAAATTCATGGATGTTCTATGGATGGAGTACCTTAAGATAATACTTTGGCTTTATCGGTTGAATTTGTAGTTATTTGGAAAAAAAATAAAATGCAGAACTCGTCCAACCAGCCTCGGTTTCTTCTCTAATACAATCATTTTCTTAAACAGCTTATAATTGTCTATCACACACATTTTTTCTGTCTAATTAGACCATATTGAGTGAGTAAAAAAGTAGGAAAAAATATAAAAAGTCGGAAAAAAGTCTTTACTTGACTAATTATTATTATCCACAAAAATCTTTTCTGCCACAAGCTTATTACTCAACCGAACACGTTCAAATTTTTTGTTTTTGTAGATTCAACATCGTTCAAGCGACTAAAAAAATCTGATATGAATATGGCAGTCCAGTTTTATTATCACTGTATTCAGTTATTTAATATTTTTTGATAAACCATAAATCAGGCTACGAGGATAGGTTGTGTACATTCCAAATAATTGACCCGCCGTGATACAGATCATATATGAGGCTATGAGAGTACTTCTGACGCAATTTAACTTAGGTTTGAAGAATAACCCAACTTTATTTTTGTTCATATTAGACTTTGTGGGAACCTAAGGATAGGACGCGGGTCGGGTTACATAGCTTCCTGACTTATACATAGTACCGGATAGCTTATGTGGATTACCCCTGATGCAGTCCGTCTCAGACTTCAAGCATTATCCCTGATGCAATTCGTATCAGGTTACGGGGATACCCGTAATAAGTCAGGATCGCCTAATTCCTAATACAACCTGCATCATGCGGGATGAATAACCGATCTGTTACTATCTATCAGGCTGTAAGAATACCCTTGATACTACCGATATTTGCCGTACACTCGGTACATTCCGGGCAGACTGTAGATGTACCCATAGTATGACTCTGAGCAAGTTATGGCGGTACCCCTTACACTGTCTCAATCAGGTAACGGGATATCACTGACATAACCTATATCAGACTATCGGAATACCTCTTATAAGCGGCTTGGCTCAATCCACAGAGTTGCATTTAGGAGCGCGCCGAATTTTTCTCAGTGTAGGATTCAGATTATCCTTAGTAGAATATGGTTGCAGATAATTGGATTACAGATACCTCTTACAAGGATTGAATTAGGATGAGGGGGGTACAGTAGGTACCTCTGACGTGGCTTCGGATTAGCTTGTAAATGTACGGGAATAATTAGGTTAGAAGAGTATCAGTGAGACGATCTGTATCAGCGTATACCTAATATGACTTGTAACGCACCTCTTATATAGACTGAAGTAGGCAAATAGGGATTAATGCGATCCCGACTACAAAGTAATAAGCCTAGATATCAACTTGCTACAGGGGTACCATTGGTTATCGCTATTAATTTTTAGATCAGGCTATTGAATTAACCGTGATACAGTACGGATCAAGCAAGATACTTCTAATTTGCCCTGGACTTTGCAATGGGAATATCCATGATACGGCTAGGACAAGTTAGAAATGTTTCTAAGATACGAACTATTGATATGTCATTGAAGGTATGACTGGTTTTGTTACGGCGATTCTCTTGGTATAACCTAATCAGGTTATGGATTAGGTACTGAACATAGTTCCTAATCTAACTAAAGCCATATTGTCTAATCTAACTAAAGCCATGTAGTCTAGGTAAACCTGATATCGACTCGACGAGATAAAGTGAGTTACTTCTGATACGATCCAGATGAGAACAAGGAGATATCTTTTATACAGCCTGAATAATTCAACCTGAATCAAACTGCAGAGGTACCTCGCAGATATGGTCTTAACCCTATTGCGGAAGTACTAAAGCTGCATCGGGTTCTATCGGTTACTTTTTTGCAGATGGTGTCTCATTACCGGTTTACCCTATCACGATCTGGATCAGACTACTGAGATCTTCCTAATAAATATGATCATGTAACATTCCGATTAGAAATCGACTTAGTGTTAACATAAGGCCTCGTCCGACACCGTAAAAACCCACAAGATTCTAATATGGCACTTCGCAAGGTCCGAAGTAAGGTCAGTAATCTGGTCTTGTTAGGCATGACCGCTTCTCGGTAGGCATGACCGCTTCTCGGTAGGCATGACCGCTTCTCCGGAGAGCCTTATAGTTTCGTCAGGGCGAAAATTGTAACACCTCAATTCCGAAAATGTACAACATAAAAATCATTTTCCACCCCAAACGAGTTCATTTTAAGCATTTTTCAAGATGTATGTATATCTGTACATATGTATATAATCAAGTAACCCGATTATCTAACCGAAAAATAGATGGATCCCGTTGATTTGCGAATCATATGTTCGTCTAATTACAAGTAACATATAGTCCTACATTGAGCGAGATCGGTGAGCAATTAAAAAAATGCCAGAGCTTTTAAAAATGTGAAAAAAACGATTTTTCAACATAATCGGTACAAAATGAAATTAAAATTCTAAAACCACAAATACATCTGCTGAAACTAATAAAAATACATCTTTTTTACATTGAAAAATTTTTTCTACAAACAATATTTGGCAATAAAATAGCGAAAACCGCTTAAAAGATAAAAAATAGTCGTTATTTTGCTATTACTTTACAGGATTTGACTTTACACAAAAACATTGAACGTAAAAGTTATAGATAATATTATAATAAAACTTTTTCTTCTTGAACATTTGTTTCTACAATCAATTTCTGACGATTTAAATTCAGAAAAACGATTTTTAATGCCTAAATGTACCTAAAATGATCGACTTTCGTTTATAGCTTAGCAGAGTTTAATTTTATACAAAAATGTTAAATAGAAAAACTATAGATAATATTAAAACAACACTTTTTCCTTTTTAATATTTTTATATAAAATCAATTTCTAACAAGTTAGGCCTATAAGAACGATTTTAAACGCCTAAATACACATAAAATGGACAATTTTCGGCAATAATTCAACAGGATTTAATTTCATGACAAAATGTTATATACAAAAGTTGAAGATAATATTGAAACAAAACTTTTTCCTATTTGACATTTTCATATAAAATGAATTCCTAATGAGTTAGATCTATAAAAACGATTT
This sequence comes from Torymus tubicola, assembly GCA_035583055.1. Taxonomy (NCBI): domain Eukaryota; kingdom Metazoa; phylum Arthropoda; class Insecta; order Hymenoptera; family Torymidae; genus Torymus; species Torymus tubicola. Next base: position 10,573,278 of record JAWWEQ010000055.1, on the reverse strand, counting down.
TTTAATGTCCACATTATGCACCCTATACAGTCAATATTCGTTTATTATTTAACAAAATTCAATTTGATACAGAAGTGTAAGATACGACTTATATAACTAGGTCTGTAAAATTTTATTATTTATACATCAAGTTTTTATAAGTATTTGAAGTGTTGCAATTTTCACTCCAATGAAAATACAAGATTCTCCTGAGCAGTATGGTCGTGCCTATAATGTAAAAACGAAGTTTTTACATAGATAGCAGGGGGTTGGCGCGTGACAGTGCGTGGTCCCCCCTAGTTTTTTTTTAATTTCTTAAATTGAATAAGTAATTGTGATCAAAGTTCTAAAATAGCCCTAAAATCTTACAAAAACGCCTAAAATTGTTTTATTTTATTTTAGAATATTAACAGATAAAATCCTTAGTACACAAATTTACAAATATTTAAAGAAGTGATTAATACAGTCATTTAATAAGATTTTAATAGTAGCGGCTTAGCAAAACTTTTAAAATTAGAGATCTATATAATTTCAGATAAATTGATTTTTGTCGAATTCCAATTTCTGTGCAATCTAAAAGTAGGCCCATTAAATGTAGACGCAAGTTTACAATTCTCTTCTTTCAGTTCTCTATAATGCCTAACTGCGTAAGGTTGTACTCGTAGTACAAATAAGTCTACTAGCGCTGGGTGCTTAACAGTGGATGATAAAAATTTGTACATAAAAATGGATTAGCGATGAGTAGAATGGACAATAAATAAACCAACTTGTTTCGAAATTGTGCTAATTATGATCAAATCTACTCGTTGGAGCAAAGAATCTATACGACAAATGCCGCAGAAACTTATGCTGTACCCATTCTAGTAGAGTCTTTAGATATCCCTAATAAGGAGACCAAATCAACGACCCGTATAAACTTTTGTACAATGATAATAGTGAAGATACATTTTTGAACGTTTGCGTGTTTGTAAATATAAAGCATAGCATTTTAAATGTCTTTGAAGTGGTCATCTCAATATGTTGGTGGAACGACATTTGTTCAGTAAATATAACTCCTAGATCTTTAATTACATTAGTTGTAGACAAGTTTCTCACAAAATAATGCTTAAGTAATAGGACAGTAAAAATTCATTATAACCCTTTATATATATATACACTGTGCAATTGCGCAGCGACTCCTTCTCCCAAGATCAACCATGCGCACGACAGTGTAGTCAATCAGCGATGATTAACATTGTGCATGTAGGAGTAACTTGTGTGAACTAAAAAGCCAGTCTCGCCTGAATGAAGTAAAGAGGTTGCTTCTGATGTAAACTGGATCATTAGGAGGATTACTTCTGATCCGATTCTCATTAGGATACCTCTGATATGCATTAAATTAGCTAACAGCTTTACCCTACATATGATTTGGATCCAGCTACTATAGTAACCTATAAAAATGGTCTGTATCGGATTACTTATTGACCCATTAATATTTTCATTTTAAAAAAGCATCATGCAGTAGCTTTGTCTTTAAAAAAATGAATGAATCGCAAAGAACTCTTAATTGATCTCTAGACCGAACTTGGTATTAATTATTGTATGCATAAAACATTCTTTAATCTTTTACAATTTTAATAATAAATATATTAATGATTGGTAAAATAATTTAAAAATAGGATACTTTGATAAAATAGGATAGGTGTGATACGTCTTCAATGATCATTTTGTAGGTAAGCACCTTCAATTATTTATAAAATAAAAAAGAGCTTTGTTTTTAATTATATTTTGAAAAATAACGTTAATTGTTACGTATTTTTTTTTCTATCTAATCTTATAAAAAATAGAGTAGTTATGTCATTCGATTAAAATTAATTAGTATTGTTTGAACATATTTCACGCTACAGTTTATTTATGAAGCTTCTTCTATAGAACATAATGGTACAAAGAAAAAATCTTTACGAGCAGGCAATTAAAAAAAAAGCAATAACCACACTGCAAGTAAAAATATTAAATCATCACTGTAGTGTAATGTTTCTTCTGACGAATGAGAAAAAGGTATATACTTACAATATAACACGAAGTGTAGATACTTAATTGCCCTCGTGTCGAAGCAGCCTCGCCGAGGAGAGAAGAGACAAGAGGAGAGACAAGCCAATGCTTGAACGGTTATTAAAAGCGCTCATAAGACTCGTCGCTTCCATTATGAAAACGGCAAAGTTATTAGCCACAGTTGGCTCGCGTTTGTTTGTTTACCTTAGGTGAGATTTAGAGTCGCGTATATATATCTATATACATACATGCATATAAGTGCTCGCGCGTTCGCAGGTGATTTGCATGCAACACTGATTGAAACGACTTGTCGAACAAGCCTCGCGGGGCTTGGCCGCCGCCGGCAGCGGCTCTCTCTCTCTCCCTTCTGTAGCCCGCAATCGACGCGCGCGCGTATACGCGCTTCGTATATATTTATATATGTGTGTGTATGTACCCACGGAGTAGAGGTGTGCGAGAGCAAAGTGCGCGCTTGTACCCACGTAAGTATGCACTCGTGTTCTCTCCTCTCGCGGGAAGAGAGAGATGGAGAAAGTTTCGTATTCCTCTTGGCTGCTGCCGCTGCTGCTTGCTCGTCGTCGATGTGTCCTCTCGAATCTCGTATGCAGATGAACAAATTGATGCATTGTTTTGTCATTTCTCATTTCTCGCGGCCATTGTCTCGAAGCGCGGCTGCGCTTTCTTTCTCGCTCTTTTGTGTCTGCGCGCCGGGCGCACGCGGAGGAGACGGATCAGCGGTACCACTTGCACCCCGACATTTGCTATCTTAATAACACGTCGCGCGAGCGCGAGTCTGGAATTAGGCTGGTTCTTCTGCCGGAGCTCATATACGGCGCGCCGAGGAAGTGCGGAATATTTATTAGCAGCCGAAGGAGGATGATGCGCGTGCGCGGACGCTGTGGTTATATACCCGCAACTGGTGAGCGTCGGGTGCAAAGGTTCGCGCTGCAGAATGCAAATTGAAAATAAAGCCACGCGTGCGATTATTTCGAGCCGTGAGAAAGCGGAGAATAATGTGAGTGAAATACATAAAATTCTTGCTAAACGTACAGCGTATTCCGAGTAGTGTTAAATAAGTATAAGATAAGAGAAGTGGTTTAGTCAGACACTCGTGCGCCGATTGCAAACGTACGACGTTTCTTTACGCTTCTAGGAGTTTGAAACATCGAAAGTGCTTTAAGTACATATTTCCTTATGACTCTTTCGGATTATAGCGATAAGAAATGTAAATTGGCGGCCGCTGCTTTGTAGTTTTCATCTTATTTACCATGAGATTTTCATATCTTTCTGGTTGTCTAATTTTAGAAATGTTTGACTTCACGCGCTTTTGTGAATTACTCAAGTAATTTGAAGAAAAAGTAATAAACTTGTGTTTGTTTAAAGTTATCACTCGAACGAAATTCTGAAAAATATTCAAAATTTCTACCGATTTACTTTATTTACTCAATGAATAGTTCTGACGAGTTCAAGAATGACTGTATCTTGTTTTAACATTTTTTTTTCTCTCGGTGCGTCTATTTATTTCCAAGTACATTTGGAAGTACAGATAATTTTACTGTAATGAGTATAAGTATAAAATTTTAATTTAGTTTCGTAATTTAGTCTCCGATTATAAGAACAATAATAAAATGAAATTTAAAAATAAAATTGAAAAACACGTTTAATACAATTGTTCGATTTACACAATCGAAAAGTTAGGAAAAGAGGGAACGGCTGGGAAGGATAAGATAAGGTGCGAATAAAGTAATCGAAAATTATATCTGTTCTACGTCTTGGCGAATTTTTATTGGTAGATCGGTGTGTGGTGGACGAATCCACAAAGTACATTGCGTCATCTTCATTGCGCGTCGCGCGCCTTAATAATATAACAACAATCGTTATCGTTTGTCGCTGACAATTATCAACTCCATTTTTCTTCTTCACCTCGCGTGTTTGCGCTGTCATCACTTGGTGCTTCCCCTCCGTGTCTTTTTTTCTTTCGTTTTCGAAAGGGGAAACCGCTAAAGAGTGGGTGTACTTCGTACGCATGTGTAATTCGTGTATTTTCGCACGTGCGCGCGCGTGCGTGTAGATGGATATGTACTCGTATGGTTACATTAATAAAATGCCGCGGCACATCGGGGGAGAAGAAAAAGAAAGTTTGTTTTAGCGCGCTCGCGCCTCGATCGTGTAATGCGTTTTGTAAAGCTAAAGCGATAGAGACTTGAGATAGTAGTATACATCGTACATTGTAAGTGTGTGTATTTTATTGCTGTATAACTCATTTCAATTATATCACTCCTAATAGTACTAGGTACAACAGGATGCGACTCCGTTTCTCTCTCTCTATATGGGTACTTTTCATTACTTCATTTTTTTTCGACTCGGCCTATCGACAGCTACATGACTAAGGACTATTCGATCATACTTTTATAAAATTATAATAATATATAATATATATATTTATATTCGTGATGTCCTATTATTTATAATAATATAATAATAATAATATTAATAATAAAATAATAATAATAATAATAATAATAATAATATTAAAAACGCCGTAATACGTTATAAGCTATGTACAAAGCGCAAACGCAGTCTCATTTCTTTTGGAGATACAATAGATACAAAGACGAAGGAAAGACGAAGGAAAGGGAAAACGTATCTTGTCGATCTGATTTTCTCTCGCGCAGTTGAACAGTGTATGTAATGTGCGTGCGGGCGCGTGGGCGACACGCGAAAAAGCGGAAGTGAGCCGCGCACAATGCGAAGTAAACTCCTTGGCTTATTGTATATATGTACGCTCCCTCTTGCTCTCAGCTGGCAGCGGGGCTCGAACGAACGAGACACTCGCTCTCGATATTGGGGATCGAGAGGCCGCAGCTGCAGCGCGCGAATAATTAACGCTCGGCTGGGCCGTTTCTCGCGATCGTTTCCTGAAACGCGATAGCCTCGCTCTGTCCGTGTTTCTCGTTTTCTTGCGCGACACTTTTCTCGCCGCAGCGCGCTGCAGCAGTGTCGGATTTCGAATTGTCACCCGCCAACTGCGGAAGATCGAGATTTCGCCTTTCGACAGTGGGGGGATGCGCGAAGGTTAACGATTGCAATTGGCTTTGGCCGTTTTTTTCTTTTTTTTGGAGAACGAAAAGATACTGCGGTCGTGGCAGGCCAAAACAATGTACGGATTTAATCTTAATTCGCTGAGTTTTCAGCCAAGTGTCCTTGCACCGATATACGAGATTCGATAGCCACAATATTTTTTCGTGTACAACGTCCAGTCCGAAGATAATTTTGAAGAATAGCTTGAGATCAGTGTCCGATCGCGTTCATATTTCATGATTTTGAGAAAATTACAACTGCTTCTATATGTTACCTATACAAGGTGAAATTCTCCTCAATCATTCGGAAAGTAAATAAAATTTCATTTCCACTTCGATCATTAGCAAAAATGACGCGGGAACGTGTCTTAAATATCATTTTGGCGAGCGCGACAGATTTTGAAACTCAAGCTTTCTGAACAACATTGCCAAAGCCCGATGTAAAAAGAGTGTTGGAGCAAAAAAACAGGGAAACGGGCTCGCGTTTCGGCGAGAAGCCGCACGCAGCCGATCATCGGCCGATCAATCGACCGATCGCCCGTTCGCCGACGGAATGCAATTAATTATTATTCGTGCCATCGCGCGTTCTCCGCGACGTCGCTTCGCCGCGCGGCGGCCGCTCGTCACTTTCGCGAGAGCGCGCACGCCCTCGTCGTCGTTGCAAGCAAGTCGCTCGTGAAATGTCGCAAGCGGTGCGCGCATATAGGTACTACTACTACTCACAAGACCGAGCGAGAGGGGAACGAGGCAAGAATCTCACTCTCCCTGGCCCTCCCCGGACGACGACGTGTCGCCCGAGGGCTGGGCGTGGCTCGGTAGCTTAAAGAATCACTTGGTGCCCGCGTTGCCCGGTAGCCTCCTGCTCGCTCCCTTCTCCCTTCGGCCTGTGCTCGCGCGTGTTATTACGTAGTCCAATTTCGGCCGGGAGGCCCCGAGGTTACGCGACGCTCTGGCTCTTTACCACGCTCCCTTTTTCTTGCGCGTTCCTCTCTGCTGGAGCGCCGATGGTTGTTGTCTGTTGCTGCTGGCGAAGGCGGCGACTCTCTGCTGGTGCTTCTTCTGCTCGGTGTTTAGCCAGGACAAGAGTGCGGGACATGCTTTTTATGCGGGATCAGGCGGGAGATGAAGATGTGTGTCGAGCGTGAGAGAAAACAGGTGGAGAGATGCGGAAAAGTGGCGAGAGTAAATAGACAGATAGATAGAGTGATAGAGACAGATGTGAGAGAGGGACTGCTGGACTAGCGAGAGCGCGGGATTTTTTTTAACGAAAGGTCCCGCGTCTATCAGCGCCGGTACCTAAATATAGCGTTCGCACGTTTGTGTCGCGTGTATCCGACGACGACGAAGAACAACAGCGGACGGACATATATACTGCCGAAGTGAAAAGGTTCAAACACTGGGATCGTCATTGGGATCGTTGATTATTTTTTTTCATCTATGTGCGAGAAGTTAGGTATATAATCTACATTGTTTAGAACGGGTAGGTTTTTGGAGAGAGAAGAGTGTGCAGAGGGAAGGGGATGCTTAGGTAGGAAGATAGGGGGGCACTGGTGAGTTGGCCGTTTCATGGCTTCTAGTACCTAGAGTAGCCATTCGAATAGCCATTCGAGTAGCCGTTGGAACCCTTGTAGGGAACGGAGTGTATGCTCCTGGAACAGAGATCGTGCCAAAACGAGAGGTGAGAGGATGTGCTGCTGTGCTGTCGGCAATCTTTCTTTCTTTCTTTTTTTTTTACTGCTTTTTGCGTAGTTTTAACATTTTTTTTAGTCATTTTGTTAGTATTAAGTTTCATTATACCCATATACATATCGGCACTGTCGGCGGGAAAGCTCGTCTCGCCTAGTCGTGAGTGCCCTCGAGTCGCAGCACGGAAGGCCAGTCGCGCAAACTACGTATATATATAAATATAACATAAAAACCAAAGTTCTACTACGCACTAGGGGCTGCAGAGACGGTTTCTTTGAAAACAAGAAGTATACCACAGAAGGAGAGAACAAAACAAAGAAAAAAAAATAATAAGAAAACAATATCACAGTCGTGCAAAGTTACAATAATAACCGCGCTGGCCCTGTCGTTCGTGCTCTCGAGGATGCAGACGCGATTCTTTGCGAAAGCTCTCTCGCCGAGCTGTGCCTTGATACATGATAACTCACGGTAACGTTGCGTCGCATAATTCATATATGTCTACATATATATATATATATAATTTGATACGCAATCGAAACCGACCGTTCATCTTTTTATCACTTCCCACGTCCAAAATACATAGTGTTAGTATCAGAGTGCAGAGTATGCGGCATGCGGGGTAGAGTCTGGGCATAGGGTCAAATCAAGGGTAGAATGTAACAAGCAGAGGCATATAAAAAAACCAAAACATTACTTAAAAACACGACGCGTCGCGCTCGATAAGTAAAATAAAAAACGCGAGAATATGTGGCGTGGCGAACAAAGCTTTGAATGCATGTATATAGCGGATGGTGGTCGGGCGTGGGTCTGGGGGTGGCAGATATATACTACGTATATATCACTTTTTGTTTTTCATTCTTTTCGGCCATTTTTTTTCTCTTTCTCATTGTCTTACAGTGCGCTGCTTTTTCAGCGCGTGTAAATGTGTGTAGTCTGTGCGTATGTCTGTGTATGTGTGAGAGTGCGTGAGAAGGCAGGAGGTTCCGAGCGAGCTCCCGCTCACCGCCACCCACATCTACAACAGAAGAAAAAAAAACAAGACCACCGCCATTACACACAAGGTATCCATTAGCTGTACCAGAAGGAGAGACCGCACGAGGTCTTGCGCACGCGCGCACCAGAGCGTTCTGATCGTCTCAAGGGGATCCGAGACAGAGACAGTGTGTGTGCGCGTGCGCGTGCGAGAGAGAAAGAGAGACAGAATGAGACAGAGTTATGCGCACGCGCCAGTTTTAACGTTCGTCGTTATACGATCTGCGCGTTATCCTTCTGATTTATAGGTTACGTGTCGCGCGTGCGCGCGCGTCCGACGGAAAATATCATCTCGCGCGGGCAGCTCGCCGCGAGCGGGGAGGCAGGAGCGACGGTGCCGGGTGCCCCTGACCCTCTCCGCTCTCTCGCCCTCGTGCCGCCGCCGCAGTCGACGGTGATTTGCGACGAGAGTCGACGATCAATTTTAGACGATTTTCAAAGTTGCATTCTCGCGAGCCATTCGCCATGTAGAGAGCTATACCACCGCGAAACTATACAATTTGGCGCTGGCTTTTATGATCTTGATGCTATGCTTCTATTCGCAGTATTAGTGTGCCGGCGGTCTCTGTAAATCTTAACGATTTGCCTTTATTGTCATTCTCTTAATAAACAAGCTTTTTCCAATCTAGATTTTTATCTCGACGTATACATTCTCGCGTAAGAAAGTTATTATAATAATGCTGAGGGATTTCGTTAAAATGCTCGTAAAACTCACGTGTAATTACAAAGTGTGTTAAGTACTAACGTTACTTTACGTTGAAAGAGAATAAAATTTATGAACTACGTTGGTACATATATTAAATGTAAATATTCAACAACAGATGTATCCACACAAATCGACCTTGTACGTGGCTAATAAATAATAATAATTACACAAGAATGTAGCAAAGTACGCGATTGTACAGCAGCGTAGTATTGCGTATAGAACTGATCGACGCCGTCTCTGTCTCATTTTTCGGTACCACTTCTCTGCGCGATGCGTCGCGTATACTATACGTAATTTGAAGTAATAAGTGGGATAATCCTATGACGTAGTCGTCGTATGGGTCATTAAGTATAATTCTACAAGTCGTGTTATGGTGTATGTCCTCATGCTAATCATTCCAAGAGATAAGTACATTATTTTGCTATGTTACAGTCATTAATATCAGAAAAATATATATGTATATTTTTTTTCGTGCAGGTGCAAATCTTGTTAATTTCGTTCTCAGATAGATTACGCAATGTACGCGCGTGAAAAAGTACGCATTACAACGAGTAAAGATCTTTTGCTCATTCAAGTTCATTGTAGCTATATACTGAGAACGAAGATTGTGTTACATCTTACTTCTATAAATAAATCTAATGAAGTTTTACTTTGGAAAAGTACAGAATGAACGTATAACTTGCTTGAAAGTGTGATCAATGCTGAAAGGTTAGATTTTTTAATAATAAAAAATCAACGATAGTTTTATGAACAGCCGAAGTTGAGAAAAAAAATCAGTTCACTCGATGCTTTTCCAAAGCGTCATTCACGAGCACAAACAGTGGGTCTGAAATTTGCAACGTTGAGACGCAACAAAATAATTTTTAACACTTAAATAAAACAGTTAAAAATTTGCATGATACAGTGTAATCTTAATCATATAAAACTAAAAATAAAGAAAAATTTCTAAAGTTTCTTTGCACTCCAACGGTGCAAACTTCAAACCCATCACAAACAGTTGATAAGGTGGCCCAGAAGGAAGTCGTATGATCGTACGAGCAATTCCACGTCGTCTAATTACACACTTAGCGCCACGTCGAGGACGCGCGGGCGCGACACGCGCTCACTTCCTCCATTACGCGCTGGTGTGCTCGCGGCAATGCCATTTTTAATTGTCGCGCAATCGCGCGTTCCGCGAAAAAAGGAGGAAGGATCGGTAGGTGCGCACGCGAGCGCTTGCAAAAAGAGAGAATGAGACGGCGCGGAGAAAAACGAAGGAACGTCGCGCTCTCGGACGGACAGAGTCGACAAACCGGTTTTCCTCATTCGCGAGGCTCAACTCCTCCCGAGTAGTTATTGATCTTACGTACCTACTCTCGTGCGCGGCCCGGCCATTGTCATATCGCGAGAATAGCCGTGCGCGCGCCTGCCGATGATCTGGATGTGCTTTCCTCCGGGCCACCTTCGTCGCGCGCACCGCGGTAAGAACCAGCCTCTTGCGTCCGGTTGCCGAGCGCGCGAGATATTGGCGAAAAAACGTCCAAGGCACAGAGAGAAAGAGAGCCATTGGCGGAAATCTCGCTTATCTCCGTGCCTCGGTGCACATAATTCACGGCGCCCGTGGCCTCGGCAGCCAGCATTTTTCGTCGGCGACTGACGCGCAAAAGGCTGATTTACCGAAGTGCGAGACGAGTAAAAAGAGAGAAAGAGAGTAAGAGAGAGAGAGAGAGAGAGAGAGAGAGGGAAAAGTGAAAAAGTGTCCAAGTGAAGGTGTGGGCGTGTTACCTGTGCTGTTTGAGGTTGTCCTGGCGCTTAAAGGACTTGCCGCAGACCTCGCAGGTGAAGGTCACGTCGTCCTTGTGGCTGCGCTCGTGTATCATGAGGTTGTAGGGCTTGGTGAAGCGTCGCTGGCAGTACTTGCAGACGAACTCGACGGTGCATTTGGCACGCATCTTCTGCCGGCGGCCGAACTCCCTGCCGTGCCCCTCTGTCTCCATCGGCATTATCGCGAACATCCTTATAAATTCCCACCGCTGACTCGGCCCGTGAAGAAGTATGTGTGTAGTACGTGTGGCCGCTGCTGCTCGCAGAGCCTCTCCCTCCACTCGCTCGGCTCGCGCGTATCGTCTGCTCCGGGAGAGCGCGACGGGGATATACGGGCGAGAGAGAGAGACGACGACGAGCTTCGCCGCCGCGCCGCACTGCTCCGCGCTGCTGCTCTCGGGACTACTACCTGCCAACAGGACCAGAGCCGTCGTTTTCTCAGACTTCCTTTTCTCTTTTTTCTCCGCCACCGCCTCTCCTCGCTCTCCGCCAGTCCGGCTATGTTTTCGGCTTTGTCTCTCGGTCGCGTGCGCGAGCTGCGTGTGTACGCGCCCACGACTGCGCCGCGGCTGTCGCTCGTGGGCGCGATAAAGTGGCGCGAGTAGCTGTTCATTCGCGCGAGAGCTTCCCATGGGGAAGTGCCGCAACGCGCTCGAATTGTAAGGATTGCTGGCCTGCCCATTACGCGCTCGCCGAGAGCCGATGCTAATGTCAAGATCGCCGGCTCGTGTCGCGTACATTTGCATGAATTATTTACGGCGCGGCGCGCGGGCCTTGGGAACCGATATCCGAGGCTCTCGCGTATATGCGCGAGTTATGTGCCCCCCGACAATGACCAATCGCAAGCGTCTCCTTTCGTAACCACGCACGCGCGTTTTTTCTCTCTTTTTTTTTTGAAAAATCGCCGAAAAAACGTGGCCGGCCAACTATTAATCAGGCCGGGCGCTGCTGGCCTCGCGTAGTTCAATATTTACAGAATGTAAACGACTCCGCGGGTAGGAGAGAAAGAGAAAGAGTCGACGAGCCGATATATAGCGAGTGGCTCGTGCGTTATAAAAACCGCCCATTAAGTCGCCACGGGGGATCTCGCTCGTTATCCTCGAACCATCGGGAAAACGCTCTCGTTATAGACCCGACAAACGGCTCTTTACTTTTTTTTTCGTCGATGCCACGAGCGCTACCTTTTTTTCGTCGTAAACAAATCGCCGATCCGACGACTAGAGAAAATTAAGTGAAAACATCGTTTGTCACGAAATTTATAGACAAAAATTAATTATTTCGCATATTCGTTGGATAAGGAGAAATTTACAGCCGTTTATCAACCTTTTCTGATGTGAATATCTCTATTACGTTCACGGTTTCGATATATTGCATCATATTACATACTTTGCCGCAACATTAAAACGTTAAAATTATTCGAAATATTCCAAAACCTGATGTATGTTATAACTTGTTTGTTAAGAATAATAATGACAATTTAAACATTTCCAAAACCAATTAAAAACTTATTATATTCAGAGAGTATCCACAATTCGAAAGAGTTGCTGTTACGGTCAGCCTACGACGACAAGCCGCTCTTTTAGCTCTCGCTCTTGGCTACCGTGCTACGCACGGCCGAATAGCTCGCATGCAGTCGTTCGCGAGCGCATAAAGTGGCGTGTCTGAATGAGTAATAAGCGTGCCGCCACTGCGGCGGCGGCGGCGGCGTGGGGCGTAGCCCGGTTGGCTGGTTAGCGGGGCGAAACGGTCTGGTGGGGCCTAATTGGGCCCCCGTGTTACGCCGCGGCCGGCTTTTTCGTTTTTTCTTTTTCTCCACCGCCGGCCCGCCCTTTTCATGCACTTACGACTTTTCATTTTAGAAAGCTTTCGCCGCTCTTTTGGCGTCGCGAGTCCGCGCCTATATCGTCCTTGACGCGTCAATGAGTCGAGTTTGTCACGTTCGATAGACTGCGACACGATTAACTGCTTCTGACGTATTGGAAGCAGTTCTCCGTCTCGTATTCCTTTCTTTGTCCCCGCGAGCACATGATTATCACCGTCACGATCGTAATTTATAATCCCGAGGCGAGCCAACAATCGACGCGACATGATAAACAGGCCCGGCCTTTGTTTCGCGTCTGTTACTACTTACGCGCGCGTGCAAATAGACCGCAAGGAGGTGAAACGACGAGCTACGTACATCGTTACGGGCGAGAAAGGGCGTAGGGACGGCGAAGGGCGTAATAAAGGTAGGGAGCCGCGTTCGTCGCCTGGCAGCCCGCGGCCGCGTATCGCATCGCGAGCGCGACTGCCGCGCAGCGCGCGCGTCCAAGGGGGGGCGACGGGCCAACCGGGAGCGAGCGAGCGGCTACTGTGCGCCGCCCTGCGCTAAAAGCCCCGGCTACCGGTTTTTCGACCAGTCGCCGGCCGACTCCCGACCACACCCTCTCCCGTCGCTCCCCTTTCTTTGCGAGCGCAGCACGGTAGCGCTCCCGCCGCACAGTAGCCGCCGGAGCCGCTGCGCTGCATCGCCTATATACAAGTGCTGCCGGTGAGTTGTTCAGACTTACGTCAAGTGTCAGCGGAACCGCTGTCGTCACTGTTACCGAGTGCTGCTGTCGTCGAGTGCACGCTGTGGCTCGTCGCTGCTGATAAGCGTCGTAGAGTAGTGGCACAGCGAAGGTTCGTGGCGAACTGGTGCCCGACTCGTGGTATCACTAGACACTGCGCGCTGATATATAATCGGACTCGGGGTGAGGACCACGCGAGATGAACAGCAGTGTGTGCGGGTGGGTGCAGATAGGTAGGTAGGTAGGTCTGGACCGTTTGGGTGCGCGGCGTCGACTGAAGAAAAGTCCGGTTGGCCGGGCGCTCGGGTACTTGGTAGCCCGAATAGTAGACCGTCGGACGGTAGGTCGTAGAGTAACGCCAAAGGTCTCCGTCCCGCTGCTGTCGCCGTCTCTGTCTGGCTGGTTCTCGCTCCCTCGCGTCGTCTCACTCGCTTCTTCTGGTTGGAGGACCGGGGACCTCCCTACCGAACTCGCTCGCTCGCGCTCTCTCTCGCTCTCCCGCGCTCGGTCGATCGGCGGCACACGAGCCGCCACCGCCACCGCCACCGTAAAGCGCCGCCGCACAGCCGCCGCCACCGCACAAAGCCAGTTAGCGCGACAGAGAGAGAGAGAGGGAAAGGCAGTAGCGCTTTTTACCCGCTCGAGAGCAAGTGAGAGAGAGAGAGAGAGAGAGAGAGAGAGACAAGTGGGACTAGTCTCGTCCTCGTCGCTCGACGCTCGCCGAATAGCAGCGCGCTTACTCACAAATCCTTCGCGAGACGCGGCGGCTTCTTAAGAGCTGCCGCTCCGGGGCCTTCTGATGCAGCCCCCGCCACCGTCTGCAGGCACCGCCCCCCCTGGCCCCATCCCCCGCCCGCACCCGAGCACCCGCGCACCCGTGAGACCGAACGCGGGGGCGGTAGCCGGCGGCCTGGCTCCGGAAAATCTGGCAAAAATCCTTGCTGTCAGCTCTGCCTCTCTCTTTCTATCTCTCTCTCAGGGTCTCTACGCCCCCGCAGCAGTTTCTTTCCGGCATAATTAACAGCAATTGTCAATTGCGACAATACCAGCGTTTTGCGTGCGGCCACGAAAGAAAGTTGGAGCGAGCGCGAGACTTTCTTCTCGCGACCGAACGTACACGGGTGCGAGCGTACCAGCAAGCGATTGCCGCGGCGAGACGGAGAAAGAGATAGGAGAGAACGAAGGAAGAGCAAGAGAGATAGAGAGAAGCAGAGAAGGAGCAAGTACGAGCCGGAGAGAAACGCGGGGGCCGGCGCGTCGTGCCGCGCGCGCAGACCGCCGCAAGGGTTCCCAGGGCACGTGGGAAATGCACAGTAGTCGGTGTCGGTCCCCCTCCCCCCTCTCCACCCCCCGTCGGCCCCCACCCGAAGGCCCGGGGCCGCGGGTTCCGCGGTGCGCGCTGCGCGGAGGCCCCGCCCCCGGCGAGTTGGGGATCCGCCCACAGCACGATCCAGTCGCCGAGCCATTGGCTCGCGCCCGCGCCTCTTCACGCTGTCCTCGCGAATAGCAGATTCTCTCCTCTGTACTCGCGTCAGGCTGCACTTTTCGCGTTTCGACCCTTTTTTCCTTATTATCCGCGTGCACCCGCACGCCACCCCCAGGTACACACGACTATATAACGATCACCACTACCCACCACCTCTTTTTCCTTTTCCGATTATTTCTGCCTCCCGCGCGCTTATACGCCGGCGCAAAGTGCGACCGCAGCCACGAAATTTCCCATGCAAATTCCCCCTCCTCCTCCCTCTCCGCCCCCTCCAGCCAGTCGCATTCTCATCACCGTGCCGTGATTTGACTTTTTCATTTGCCAATAATATACATATGTAAATGATACTCATCGTCTGCGAATTACTACCATATATTAGTTGCTTACGAATACCCTTCTGTGCTTTTATGGTAGTAGATTCCCCTTTGTTTCGTCAGTAAGAAAATATTATAATTATGTCGTGGATTATAAAAAATTGGTCGTAAATAATAATTGCAGTGCATACAGTATCAATCCAAACGAACGGCTTTGCGGAAATTTGAGAACAATGGTGCGAGGCATAAAAAAAAATAAGACAAAAATAGTTGGTAGAAAAGTGGATAAACATATTTTATTATGACTAGCAGAGGTATGATCAAAATTTGTGCTGCACGCAATCATTATGAATTTACACACACACACATATATATATATATATATATATATATATATATCAAACATTAATTTAGTTTTTGTACTTACAATATAAATTAAACAAAATTACGTGTATAAAATGAAATTTTAGAAAATCATTTTTTTTTACTTACGTATATTATCTGATAATATTAGAAACGATGCAAATTTCGAAAAAAATTAATAAACTGAAAACAATTTTAAACCCCAAAATTACATAATAGCAAAAGTAGATATACTGAAGAAGTATATCACTAAATATCGTAATTTCTTTTATTTTATTCATTTTCAATGTTCAGAAACCCTTTTTGTTATTTCAATTCTCCAAAGATCAATTAATGTTGTTAATTGATTTCTAGATAATTGTTTGAGGAACATAATCAGCGTCTGTTCATCGAAATTAATTAAAAACTAGTTACTTTTCTATGATATTTCTATATCTACTGATAAGATGATTTTTCGGACATCATTCGAACATTTCATAGATTAAAAATAGAAAGATTTTTTTTTTAAATTTAGATATAAGTACATTTGCTTATCCTCTTTTATGGGAAAAGTTATATAAATATTAGACAAAACGCAAAAATAGATGAAAATAAACGTTTCCAAATAATTCTAAATTTATCATGAATAAAAAAAGTTCGGTAAAAATTACAAGCCACGCTATTAAATCCATCACAAACTGTACAAACCCAAAAAATTACAAGATTTTCTATAAAATTTACTATAAATTATAAGAAAAGTTAATATACTGTTTTGTAAAATTTATTAGAAAGTCTTGTACTTTTGAGTAAGTAGAGTTTGTGACGGCTTTACTAGTCTTGAAATTTTACTGAACTTTTTTTCCTGTGTATTAAATCATTTTCAATGCTTTTCAAAAGAATTAATCCTATGTCTAGAATTTTTTTCTAACAATGAGTTATAGATTGGATTTTAATGAATTTTTATGTATTTTCGTAGACATTATTGTCAGTTTTGCCTTAAAAAGAAATTTTCTTCCTCCTAGAGGAAGCTTTGTAATAGTAATTTTTTGAGTTGTTGTAAAAACATGTTATAATTGTTTTCCGAGGTGTTAGGAATTAAAATACATGGTTTTTGTAAAATGTCTGTAATGGATGTGAGTGTGTGTGTACGCCTGGGTCTCAGCTTCTACTCAATCGATTTTAACCGGACAGGTCTCACTTTTTTTTACGTATGCTGGCGGGTCAAAAATCCATTTTTTGATTTGGCCGATGCATTTTTGTTTTTTTTCGAATTTTATATTTTCTCAAAATTTATTTTTGCTTTTTTTTAATGATATCGAGATATTTTAATCAGATGGATATCATTCGAAAGAGCATAAAAAAAACTATATTTAGAAAAAAAAAGAAATTCTGTAGCTATCACGGTTCTTTTGTTATTAACAAAAATGTTTTTTTTTTTTAAAAAAGCTTATGCTCCCGAGCTAAATGGCGTGAATCATGAGTTAGTGCAAGTACAAATTAATTATTTTCTACTCTATGTTTACATCACCCTTTTACTTAAAAAGTCGTGTAAGTTTATAAATAGTTTTTTCATACATGATTTGACTAAGAGAATGTTAATTTAATATTTATTGTTTCGTGGTTACTGCATTGATTCACGAGTCCTTAGAGAACTACCTTAATTTATTCATACTAATACAAAAACTCTCGGTACTTATTTTATTATTTTTCATTTCATTTTTTTTGCCTATAAACAGGGATAGGAAATTATGAATGCAGATATTTTTTGTAATATCATCGTCAAAATTTGTACCATTTAAAAAAATTTTAAGTCTAAGTGTGGACAATATATGAGTCAATGCATGTCTTTTCCAATATAATACTTATATTTGTTTTATAGCTATTGAATAGGCACTCATGGAGCTTTTTTAAAGTATTGGAAGATCGTATATGTATATACATGTATACAAGGTTAACCATAAAATAGTTTAAGAAGAAAAATTTAAATATTACAAAAACACTTTTCATATAAAAACTCTCATAATAAAATGCGTTACAATATTAATAACAGCTTCAAATTCTAGCAGGCTTGTCATGTTTTATAAAGCAGTGTTGAGCTTTATAAGCCTTGATAGCTAAATTATTCATGATAAAGCTTTCAAAAACTTTAAAACTGTAGTTATATAATAACGTCTAATCCGGTAAACGTATCAATACCTGAATGCCTTAATCGATTCGGTCACCGGTACTACGCTCTATTCTTAAGGTATAGTATAATCTATTAGGGGTACGTTTATACGTATTGATGCTATATAAATCTTCAAGAAACCTTTTTATTTTACAGATTTTCGAAATAAAAACTTTAGATGTGATGAATAAATGTTCTTTTTATTTAATATCTTTGATGAACGTTGGATTCGGATTCAGGATAGCTTGGATAATGGTGTTAACAAAATAAAATAATGTTGCGTATTCTTTTAAAAATTACTCTCTAACTAATAAAAATAAAAGTCACTATACTAGGTAAAAAGACTATCCATTAACAAGTGTCTAGGCAAAAATTTTATTTACAATTTCTTGGTTTAGATATTGTGCTTTGTGTTTATGTATGTGTTGTCGTGGGCGCGCTCCAAGATAGACGAACTGTGCCTCAGAAAATTTATAAAAGTCTGTATGTCGGCGAACGAAATTGTGTGTATATGTGCAAATCTCACAAAAGCTGCGAAAAACTTCAAAAATGAACCCCAACATTTTTTTTCGACTACACCTTCCAAATTTCGTTTTTCTTGTTGGTTAGAGTCTCTAAAAGAGATATTCGTGGTTGAACAAAGGCCATCGAAGGGTATCATTTTTCTGGGGCCAATAATAAATTATTTAAAATTGATTAAAAATAGCGCTTGTTTAGTTCTAAATTATTCCACCAAAAACAACTTAATATGAAATTTGGAAAAAAGAAAATAAAACTAAAGAGTGAGAGCTTTCTAGATGTTTTCCAAAATTAGAAAATATTGATTCCTTCAAAAGTTATGTGAGTTTGAAGTTGAGCTTATAATTCACGTTGTTAATGGTTGGGACAATGATTGATCATTTCACACCGTTTTTGTGAATTTTTAGCTCAACTTCAAACTCTTATAACTTTTGAAGGAATCAACATTTTTTAATTCTGAAAGAAGGTTTGAAAAGTAATCACTCTTTAGTTTTATTTTCTTTTTCCAAATTTCATATTAAGTTGTTTTTGGTGGAATAATTTAGAACTAAACTAGAGCTATTTTTAATCATTTTTAAATAATTGATTATTGGCTCTAGAAAAATGATACCCTTCTATGGACTTTGTTCAACCTCGGGTATCTCTTCTAGAGACCCCAACCAACAAGAAATACCAAATTTGGAAGTTTTTCGAAGCTTTTGTGAGATTTGCACATATATGTACCTTGCTGAGTGTGTAACGATGTGAGGGTAAGGTAGCTTAAACTTCGAATTCTTCTCTCAACTAGGAACATTAGACTTGAGGTTTTTTTATGGTACATCGATTTACCAGAGTTTATAAGAGCTATAGCTTAAACCTTTCATAATGAAGAAAAAGCTATAAAAATTTGGTAATGATCGTAAATGACCTTATACTTCTAGTTTAAATTGAAAAGTACATAAACAAATTTTAGATTTGGTTTAGTCATGTAAAGAACTTGAGTTATAGTATTTTTAATCTGAAATTTTCCAGTTTCCAAAAAGTCGAAAGTTTCTGAGATTTGCTCATGTATCTATATATGTAATTCTACAAACAGTTTTCGGTAATGGTATCACAAAAACGTTGGAAAAAAGT
This sequence comes from Torymus tubicola, assembly GCA_035583055.1. NCBI lineage: Eukaryota > Metazoa > Arthropoda > Insecta > Hymenoptera > Torymidae > Torymus > Torymus tubicola. Next base: position 10,554,471 of record JAWWEQ010000055.1, on the reverse strand, counting down.
TAAGGCATATACTTTTACAAAATGAATTTTGTTACATTCTGCACGTTATAGGAATACGAATAGGCTGTAAGAACAGGCTTGTGGCAGTTTCCTATATAAAAAAGAGATTTGAAATGAACATGTAAAATTTGATTGGCCCGCGATTGGGCGCGCGTGGCGCGTACTGACACTGCTAGTTAATTAAATTTCCTTTAGAAATTTTAAGAACTTTTTTCTTCTCTAAAACAATTTCTTTTTGTTAATATAAAAATAAATATTTATTTTTTAATATTTTATTTAATTTGTACTGAAAATGGTTAGAATCGAACGACTCTGTTCAAAGTTGTGTGCATTTAAAAATTGCGCGTAGACAATTTGTGACCGCCAGCTGAAGCTTAATATTAGTTAGTCATCAGTATCCAGATACTTTCCTCGTATTAAATTTATATAAGAAAGATGCACGTGTTATAAAATTATAAATATACATATGCAAATCTCTAGAATTTTTAATGCTGGTATGATTTCAAAATTGGACTTTGTGAAAGTTATCACAGAAGCTTCTGAATAGACATGTGACTCTACCAGAGCTTAAATTGTTTGTATTGAATGAACAGGACTATTTGATAATATGCAGTTTGAGTTGTTGCTGCTCGTGAAAAATTGCTAAGACTATATTAAATAGTCTTGTTCGTTCAATACAAACAATTTAAGCTCTGGTAGAATCATACATGTCTATTCAGGGGCTTCTGTGATAACTTTCACAAACTCCAATTTTGAGGTCATACCATAAAAATTTGGTTCAGTTTATTGTATTATTTCAGACGATCTAGAAAGCATAGCATACATGCAGAGAAAGATCCACTTGAGGCAAATGGAATCCTTTTGCTCCAAGAAAAAAGCAATCTTGATTTGGCTGTCAAAATGATTTCCTTTTCTTGAAGAGGAAAATCTTTTGCTGGCAAATTATTCTTGCACGAAGAGGATTCGTCTTCATGCAAATAGAAGGTCTAAGTGACCGATAGGAAAAATCTCTCTAACCAAAATTGTTTTGTGTGAAGAAGAAACTTCGCAGAAAAATTTTAAACATTTTTTTTAAATAAAAAAAAATTTCCTTCTATTAATTCTTATTTATTTTAACTTTTATTTCATAATTATTTCTATTTATGTTTTTTTTTAATATTGTAATTAATATTGATGGTTAATAATTGTTTGTGTAAAAAACCGTTGAAAACATTTTCTCGTGGGTAGTCCTCAAGTGCAGTGGCTGGGGAATTAAACCCTCGACCTTTAGATTCGGAAGCAGGTGTCTTAACGACACGACTAACTAAACTTTTGACAGGGAGCATGAAAAAAAGCAATGTGTATTTCAGGAGAATTAACTGATTTGGCACAAAAAAAATATAACTTTGAAGCAAAAAATTAATTTTTTACCTCAAGAGCCATATGTTTGATTCCAAATAATAATCGTATTGCGACAAGAGGATTTTCACAAAAGGATTTTCCTCTTGTCACTAATGGACCATTTTTCTGCGTGTACTTACTGTCATCGCTAAAATGTCCCAGTTATTTCTGGATACTAGAGGCTTCAATTTAAGCTTTGAAAAAGTAATGTACGTCGTTATCATTCGACTATGAGATAATTAATTTTTATAATTTTGTATGTGATCCCCATAGGTTAGTATATTATAGTATTTTGTTTGTACTACTATTTTCAAATTTCAATAGTTTAAGGTGACATTTTTTTCAAAGGTTAAATTGAAAACTATCTATGAGATTTTAATAATTGGAATATTACGATAAAATGATCAAAATGGAATACATTTTAATTCTTTTATCAATTTATTATGGACAGCGAATTTCAAATCGCATAGTAAATGAATAAATCTTGTTCTTCCGTTGATTACGAATAATTAAAGCTTTTGTAGAATCATGTAACTATTCAAAAACTTTGTTCCAAAAAAGCAAATTTTGGAATCAAATGAGAGTAAAAGATTGTGAAAACTTATCTATATACCTACCTATATACTTATCTATATATATTTATAGTTTTTCAGGAACTAATACTGAAGAAATGAAATGTGCGACGATTTTTTGCTCTGCACATAGAAAAAGAAATCCTTTTGTTAAAGAAATGTCATCAACCGTCAACGAATCAACATTTGAATGTGGTAAATCAAATATTTCTTAAAATAGTTAAAGAAATTCATTAACAGTTAAGAAACCACTCGTGTAAGACTGTTTCTTATATTAAAAATCATGGTTTCCTTAACTATTAAGACACATTCTTTGGTCTGCGAAATGGAAGGAGAAAATCATATTTCTTAACTTTTGAATATACTCCATAACTATTACGACATATCAATTTGATATGAAAAATGGGTTATTTCTATATTAGTAGCACGAAAATAGAATACTGTAAATTATTTCTTAACAATAATTGAATTCGGGTTCATCACAAATACTACTCGCGATAGTACTCAAAAGTATAATTCGTTAATTGGAAAATATATCTTTTTCTCTGTGTATTTGAAAGTATAATTCTGTGGCTTCGAGGCATGACGACATATTTTTGAAAATCGGGAAAACCTTGGATTTTGTATCTTTAAATGGGTCTTTTTTATTTAAAATTGTCAGTAGTAGCTGAAATATTGCCTTAAAGCTACGATATACGGAAAACGTAACAACATAAGTCCATTTTTCAAATTTAGTGCGCGACATAACAAAATAAATCCAGCACTGATTTATTTTATCCAATAAAATTGAATATAAAAATTATTTTATATAAAATATATACAATAATTAGATAAAATTTATAATTTTACAAATTTTAAGTGCATAAAAGTGAGAATTTTGAAAGTTTGTTCACACCTGTTCTTTTATGAAATAAAAAAAATGCTTTTTAATTTATCGCGAATTCGTGTTGAAAAAATAAACGAGAACAGGACTATTAGATAAGTCCAGGTTCTCGGTATAACGACATAACTTCATATTTTTTCGAGTTTTCACGACGGAGAAAATGCATAACCTGGTCATACCATTGTGTAAATATTTATTTTAAATGTGTTAATTGATTAGTACAGTATCGCGGCCTACCTCGTTTATTCCGATCTTACGAATAAGTTTGAACATTGAAACCCATTTTCCTCAGAAACTCCAAAAGTGGACTTATGTCGTTATGCTTCGAAGCCAGAGAATTCATTAATTGGTACGATTTTTTTCTCTGTAAGCTTTGATGACTGGACAGTACTGAGTAATTTGTTTTGGAAATATTCTTTCGGCATGGAAAAAGGAAAATTTACCCAGCCACAAGAATTAAAGAGTCCTGACTAAAGACAGGAACGGTCGTGTCATATAGAACCCGTATACTGATGTAAGAAGTCTGTGTACAACTTGACCGCTTTATAGTCGTTTGTGGGGCTTTAATTCCCGGAGCGTTTTTGCACCGCTGAGAAAAGGAGGAAGTGACAAAGTCGAGTTTAAAAATAACAAGTGTGACGATCTTAAGGTTCCTCTCGCCGTGGTAGAGAGCCGCGTCTTCGACTCGCGGCGGCAAGGCGGCGACATGTAATGACAATGATTTGAGAAATGAAATAAAAGAGCCGACACACAGCAGGAGAATAAAGCGGAAGAAGCATGCTAAGAATAATACGCGGTGAGGACGAAGAAGACGCGACGGCGGCGGCGACGACGATGAGGAGGAAGCGCGAGGCAAAGGAGGAAAGACGTAGAACTGACAGAAAAATACAGAATAACGCGCGTGGGCAGCGTACATACGTGTAGTTGCGCAATCGAGCATGCGGGGAGAAGATCCGCCATCGCTGCAGCGCCTGCTTGTCTGTGCTGCGGCCGCGTAATGAACCGGCGACGCGCGAGGATACCGCCGGCGGTTGCGCGCGCCGCACAAAATTATTGCCTCCGGCCCGGGGGTAATATTTCACCGGGCCCTTGCATCACCCAATGAATGGGCCGAGCGTGCGGTGGCTCGCTTCCATAAGTTTTCCGCTCCTAGTCGTCTCCGCGCACTTAATCACCGCGCAATGTCGCGCAGAAATTTTAATTATCCCGGGTTAACGCGCATTCCTCTCCTGACTTTTGAAATTACGATCTAGCTACCTTCGCAGCCGCGCACTGCGCGAGGTTCATCCCGATCGTCATCGCATAATTCATGTCGGATATCTGGCAGAAAAAAAGAAAACGGTCGTCGTCATGACTCTATATAGGATTTTGATGAATATTCTATAATTTTCAGTTGTCGCACAAATAAGCCGACGGCAAATATTGGCTTATTCATAAATATGTTAACGCACGCAAATTAGGCGGCAATTTATGGCCGCGCGCTGCTGCCGCGGCGGTCGAACTCTCTATCGACCGTCGAATGTGGAATTAATCACGCTATATGAGGATCCAAGACTTATCGTTAAAAAATTTCTGCCGAGAGCGCGATCCGACGAGGGAGTATCTGGGGTTAGAGAAACGGTGGCTCGAACGAGAGCAAGAAAGACAGAGAGAGAGAGGGGGACTTCCTTAAAATCTTAAATGGTTTTTATTCGGGAGACCTCCCGTGCGGCAGAAGAGACCTCGGCGCGCTAGCTGCCGCCCCATCGTGAAGAATCGTTCGAATCGTCGTTATTAATGAGGCCTGCGTGGACACTCTCTTCCCCATCGGACTTAACTTTTTTCTTTCTCCTATACGCTGAGCGAGAGATTTTCTCCTGTCGCGTCGGCGACGTATAAAGTCCCCGCTCGGTTGTATAAGCGAAATCATCACTAGAGCCCGGAATGCCGGTGGTCTCTTGACTGTATAGGCTCAAAGCGCGTATGTGTATAATATGTGCAAGTGTACGTACGCGTTGGAGCCTCTCGCGGCTTCTCTGTGGTTTCGCTCCCCCTCCCCTTTCACGATCTTTCGTATTCTTTGGCTCTTTGCCGGGCATTCGGTATGCCGCAGCCATTGTCTGAAAAGTCGAAACGCCGCGCGCCGAACCGCGAACTCTTCTCTCTCTCTCTCTCTCTCTCTCTCGCCTCTGCATTACCGCGTGTTTTATCTTGCACACGCCTCTATAAGGCTTTAACAAATCATTTTTATATGCCTGTACACTCTGCGGAGTGCTGCGCAGCAGGCGGCTTTTTTGCGCACTCGCCTCGCGTTAAGGACGGTATTTAAGCCGCGCGGTTGCGTGATGGTAACTTGCCGCTCTAATGTCGCGATATCGTCTTATCGCGGTGCATTGATCATCGTTAATCGATAAGACGCCACGAGCGAGCGATTCTCCTGCTCGCGCTTTCATCTGTGTACATATAAGAATCGATGCGAAAGCTCTCTTGTAATTTTCCTTTACGATTTCTTTTCGTCCGTCATTTTTTACGACTCATTGTTCTCAGATTTCCGCGAATTGTGAAATGTTTTTACTGAAAAGGCTTAATACTGGTTATCGGGATAAAATCTTATATAGCTATAATTAGATATTTTTTTTTTAAATGCACACATACTTAAAGAAGAATTAGGACATCACTGGATCAGATTTTATATGTGATGCATACGTTAGAATACAATAATTATTTCTTTAAATCTGAAAGTTTTTTTTATCAAGAATATGTCAAATGTCTAAAAGAAGTGTATAGTTAAAATTTACTAAATTTATAAATGAAAAGGAATATTTTGCTTTTGATCTACATATTTTTATATTTAAGAATTACATTTATGATATTCACAGAAAAAATACAAACATAGAGTAAAAGCTTTCATTTGGTGAACAATATTTGATCGAGTAGCGGGGAAATAATTGAAAATATCTTCTGAAAACTTCTTAAAAAATGAAAAATTTGAAATCTTTTTCATGTTCTATATAATTGATTGTTTATATTCCTATGACTGTTTAACGTTGTCAAAGTTTGAGTTAAAGCTTGTCTCTCCTTATACAAAAGAAGAAATATGATTTATAATAATATAATGAACAGGGAGACGCTGCAGGACATATTTCAGAAAAAAAACAATAAAAAATAAATGTATATATGTCTCAATCCCATATAAAAATCCGTTTTCTAGGAGTTGTAATTTCTCGCTTTAAAATATCTATAACCCTGGTAAAAAATAACCCAACTAAAATGGCTTAACTGCAACGGTTGGTCAAGTTTTTGGGCCAACGAATAACAAAAGTATTGACC
>JAWWEQ010000055.1:10518126-10541025 GCA_035583055.1 Torymus tubicola | reverse complement strand
TTAAATGGGCGAATAATATCAGAAAAAGCGTTTCACCGGGAGCCAATAATTAGTCATTTCTCTTGGCTATTTACTGACATTGTGCCCCACTTTTAATAGTCAAATTTCTACCATAAAGAAAGAATTATATTTATATAAATGAAATCAGGAATTAAAATAATATCATTACAATTTAACATAAAATAATCCCTAATTAATTTCCAAAAAAAAAATTATAGACATCCCATATTGGAAAAAAAACATTATAATATATTCAGTAATAAAAGAAGGTTTTTTAGAAGTATTTAAAATTTGATTAAATGTAATTAAGAATCGAAGATAAGTAAATAACAAAATGTGTTATTATGTTTGTTTGATTAGAATTTGCCCCTACAACGATGAATCATAGAAAGTGATGTTGTACTAGGTATATATACTTAATATATGTAAAAGCCTTATCTTTTTTTAATTATTTGATTTATACTAGGCTAAAGTAATAGATGAAAAAGTGAATACATTTTATTTTCTAATCATTTTTATAAAGATGTATATGACGATAATTTTATTTTTTTATTTCTAAATTAATCAACAAATCGTCGATCTACCGTTGTAGACATACTAAACTTGAGCCAGCCGAAAAAAAAGTAAAAAATAATACTTTGCGTGCGGTCGTCCGATCAACGAGATCTTTTGAGGGAGCTGAGAAAAGGGGATGAGCATCGGTATATGCACGGACATCAAGCTCGCGCACGCGTGGGAATCGAAGAGGTTCGGAGGATTCGCGCCGATCTACTTTGCGCTGACCGCGAATCGAAATCGCGCATGCGCGAGAGCAAAAGGACCAGTGCGCTTGTAAAAATAAGCTGGGCAACGTCGCGGAAAAAGCGACTGCGTTACGATCCCGGCGAGGAGGAGGACAGCGAGAGAGAGAGGAAGAGTGAGAGAGAGACGAGAGGAGTTCTCGCATAAATGGCCCTGGGGGCCCGGGGATCCCGGACGGAGATATTGTGGACAGAGCCGCACCTTCGACGCACATACGCTCCGCCCGCAATGTACGAGCGTGAGCCGAGAGAGACTTTATTGCGACCACCGCAATGCATATAAAAGCCGCGATTCTCTCTCTCCCTCTTTCTCCCTCACTCTCCCACTCGTTCTCTATCTTTCTTCTTGGCACTCTTTTGCTTTCACTCGGTGGGACTGCGAATCGGAGAGTTTGCCGCCCGTGTCTATTTCTTGCCTTCGCTGAGTGCGAGTGCGTGCGCTCATGAGAGTCCTGCCAACAAAGACCAATGTCAAGCGATAACCTGCCGATTATTATTATCTTTTCTCAGCCCCGTTCTCGCAACTTTGTTTTCGTTTAATATCATCTGTTTCTTTTCTTTTCCCTCCGCAACTTGTGTTATATACATTTATTTGATCTTTCCTTTAACTCACCTAGTAATTCACCATTTCATGAATATAATTAACATGATATTTATAAACAAGAAATGAAGCGTAATAATTACATTCCTTCTACATTTTATATTTTCTATGGTTAGTAATAAAGCATAATAACGGAATTATGAAATATAGAATAAAGTTAATTGTAAATAAGTACATATATATAGTTTTACTTTAATGTTCAGTAAATTTAGTATTGTACAAGATTTGCATAGCTCTCGAAAAAGTAAGAAAAATAAAAGCGCTAAGAATAAGATAGAAAGATCCGTCAGAGCGAACTTGGGTGATCGTATACTTAGGTGAGTGAGGCGATTAGGAAGCGAAAAAGCCGTTCCGTGATAAAATCAACTGAGAGACAGCTAGAAGGAGAGGAAGCATTAAGGAAGAAATTTGAGCTGTGTACCTTCGACTCTTCCTCTTTCTCTTTCTCTTCCATTAGAGGTTTATTCTTTTGATCACGATGTACTTCTATACATAGCACTCTCGAGAGAACCTCTTATATATCCGGCACCATCTTTTGGCACAAATCGCATGGGCATATATATACATCAAGAGCAGTGGAACTACGCAACGATTGTCAAGGGAGGAAGTCGCAACGAAAAAAAAGAACGTGTACAGAAGATGCGTCTCCACGAAAATCCAACGTCCCGCTCTCTCCTATTTAGTTTACTTTGTGTTTGCACACGTGACGTATACACACGCTTTCACGTATAGGCGCTCCACTCGGTCGCAGCATGTAAAACAGCGGAGGAAGGTGAGTGAACGAGGACATTTCTGAATGAGCCGTGAACGAGCGCTCGTTCAAGCCGAAAGCATGAATGAGCGAACGCTCTCGCAGTACGCGTTGCGGACGTTTCCCTCGCTCATTACCTTTTCCTGCGGCGCGAGCGCGCCTGAACTGGTATGAATGAGAATTCCCTATATACACTGTAATGGGAGTGAAACGATGCTACAGGAGGTGTGTGTACATACCCCGTTCATCATACTGTTTTCATTTGTAATGCAGTTTACACTTTCTTGAGCTAACGAGCACTACTCCAGTGCTCCGTATACTTTAGACAAATGAGTTTTTATTAGCATGACATGATAAAGCATAGTTATAGCGATTTTCAATCTTTTTAAAGTAATATTGTTATACAAATTTTCATTTTTATTTATTAAAAATAAATAAGGATAAAGAATCACGTGGTGTTATACAATATTCATTTTAATCAGGTTCTATCTTAAGTGTTAATATAAATTGAAATCATATTATTAAACAAATTTCGTCATTCAAAGTTAGACGATTATAAACAGTGATTAAAAAGTATCATCTATAAATTAATTAAAACTTAGAATTCAATTTACATTTTTTTATTTTCATTTTCACATCTAATGTTGATTACGCTGTTGAATAAAAAAAAGTTTTTATATATAAATTAATATACAAATTATTGTCATACACAGAAATTTCTGAATAGTCAGTATATGAAACAATGTATGCTACTACTAAAATTCATTCAAGAGTTTTATAGCCCAGATCTCAATCAGGTTTTAAGAAAAGTGTTACTTTAGAAAGGATGCTTAATTGATTATCATAGCGACAAAAGAAGCTTGTGGTAAATAATATTTTGTATGTTCATATATTACGATTATGAATTATTTTACAAAATATTTGTAAAATTGATTGGGATGAACAACTTTATTTTAGGAATCATTTACTTTGTTAGTTATGCATCAAAATTCTTAAAGAATAATCTGTATCTAAAATGAATTATGTTAATGAGAACAATTTTTTGAATCAGTTAGATGTGAATATGTTCGAAGCTGACTTCCCTGCGTCACTTCCTGTTTAAAGTAGGTGACCACTAATTCTATATCCTCAAACAATGTTATATAGTATTATTTACATATACCTATACAAATATCGTGATTCATTTATTTCTAAAACTTCAAGGAGTCTCTTATTCAATTTTACATTGTTTTGTATACATATCGAGTAGTTCAACCAAAATGATCAAAGAACTGGACAACCAAATTGATAAAATTTTTCGAGAACACATTTACCATGTGTTTTTACCAGATTTTTTTTTTTTTGACTATTGACTTTATGTTGAATATCGAAACATAACTCCTCTTCAACCATAAATCATTTTATCAAAGACAGTCACACGTACATTAAAAATGTTCCACAGAACCTAAACTAACCTGGTGGGCCAAATATTTTCAATTATTTTTTTTACTTTGTTGTCCGGTGTTTTCGGTAGAATGCTCACATGCATGTTCAATCAATTACATTTTCCTTGGTACATATATTTAGAACACGTTCGCAAATCTTCTCGACAATACGTCGTGTATCTTTATTACTTCATGATAAAGTGTGATTTCTTTGAAACGTTGTAAACGGATGCGTAATCGCAGTCGGAGAGGTAAAATCGCAATATAAAAATTTTCGTCAAAATCTCACTCTTAAGGCGTGCATACTCAATCGCGCATGCACATTGTACACAGAATTAGTAAATTGCTCTATTGTATTTTACAAGCATTAAAGCCACGACGCGCGTAGCGGCTCGAAGAAAATGGGTGCGTCACGCATGCACTGCAATATTCCTCAACACATACTAATAAACTTTAATAGCGAACGACTACTCGCATGCGCGCGCTTGCCAATGACATCGCACCTAATTTCTCTGTATGCGCAGTGAAAAAATGGCAAATAAGCTCGAGAACTAATAACGCAGGCTAATCGCTCCTCTGCAGAGACTCAAGGTTGTATAAGACATCTAATGACGGGAATTACAAGCGTATGTGTTGTTCCTCTTGTATACTCTTTCTTGTCTTTTCTCTCCCCTCCTTGCACTTTGATTCTTTAGCCTTTTTTTATCTTTTTTTACTGAATTTACTGACGACAGCAGTTAGCGTCCGAACACACCTATGTTTGTCTTGGCTTTTGAGTTACGCCGAAATTTTAACAGAAATCCGCTTTCGACCGAGACAAAAAGGAAGGAAATATAGACACAGAAGAGACCAAGAGATAGGCTTATCACCAGTTCCATTCATAACCTCTTATTACAGCGAACGTAGTACGAGCAGGGAATAGATTGTTTGTCGATTCTTTAGTCAGCTTTACAGCCGCGTAAAGAGAGGCAGCATAGCATATGTAAGATGACCAGGGCTATTGTATACATATATTATATATGAGGTTCTTGCCTAGTCGTAAAACTGCAGCCGCCTCACACACTTTGCTCGTGCAAGCCACACGAGAGCATAATATGCGTAAGAATTATAGTAACGATAATATGAATGAAATTCAATATTGCAGCAGAAACCAAATGTCATTACAATAGGTATTATACTTAATGTATGTATTTTATTGTATTACTCGCAAAAAAATGTTTAAGTTAGATTTCATATTATAGAAACGTTTTTAAGTTGAAATAAACTAGTCTTTAAAAAATTTTTTGTATGTGAAAATGTTCGCCTATGTATGACAGTGTAAATTTGTCAATTTTTATCTGATTTAATTAGACGATAACGCAAATATTTTGTTTCTCTTTTACATCAATTTTTCCGTTTTGGAGAAACAGTTTCTCATTTTTTTTTGAACTCTTAAACTTGCTATTATATTTTTAATACTAGGTGTACAATGAAATTTTCTATAACTTGAAAAACCTGCTGTTAATAGATTAGTACGTACATTGTTAAAAAAAATTCTTAAAATTAAGAAAATTTAAGAAACGGGCGTATGTTAAAGTTAATAATTTCATTACTGAAATACAAAATGAATTAACATAGACTTTTATAAAATTTAACATAAACATTTTTTACTTTCAATAATTTTTTACATTAATTTTCCAAACGTTTCATTAATTTTCTATTAAATATTTATGAAATTTACTTCCGATATATTGTTTTTAAGTTTAATAAATATTTTTCTAAAGTGATAGCTTTCTCCAACTAATGTATTGATTCTTTTTTGTAATTTTTCAGGCTAATGATTTTTTCTATTACATCAATACTTATGTATACACAATAAAATTAATATATAAAATACAAATAAAAATTTACATTTTTTGGAAATTTAAATTCAAGAATTATAGCTCTTTGTTGCAAACCTTCAAAATTAAGTAAGATATTTAAAGAAACATACTACATAAATAAAATAATTGTACACAGTACACTTTATTTTATGCTTTATGTACATTTATTTTCTATGCGTTAATTTCATTTAAATATTCATTTACCTGCATGATTTGATTGGGACTTATCTTCGTAATATGTATTGCTGTTGTAATTCAATCTGAGCTATATGCAATGTACTCCGGTAGTAATTCCGGGCCTTAGTCAGCATAGAGCACCGTTCCATTATACGAGCAATGAATTCAGCTGGCATATAATACCGCCACTTCTGATCTGCTATATAGGATCCATACTCTCGGAGTGCGTACTGCTATCGGGTACGCACTGAATATCGGAGCCAATCAGAGTAATGCAAAATAGAACGATCCCGTATGCTCGGTAATGTAAAATATGGTTATGGACTACATCTTCCATTCACTTCCACATTTTAAAAACATTTTAAGAATCTTGAAAAGGGTTGAATATTCAAAAATTGCATATTGAACTCCTATAATTTCCGTTTGATGTGCTGTGGGATTTGCTTTATGATGTTTCAGTTTAGTTAACATTAACGATAATATCAATGTGTTTCATCATTTTTGTTAATTAATGTGTTTAATCATCTTTATGTTTTTATACACATGCATATAATATGATACGAAATTTTTTAGTGTATTGAAAACTCCTTAATTTACTATCGAAGTGTGATCTAGTATAAATTGTATGAAATGCAAAATTTTATTCTACCAGAATGGAGTTAATTTTTCATTATTGCCTGGAAAAGATGTAACGGTTTAAAAAAGTTCAACGACCCGTAGTTAATTTTGTATAGCATTACAGTTTTTCGACGATACGTGATTTCTGTAAATTATTTTCCATATATTTTTTTCTGTAAACTAAGTTTAATATTGACCACTGATTTTCTGAATGACGAAATTGTATTTAATCTACAAGTAATAGTAAAACGAATAAATATTATGGGATGCGTTTTTAAAATTTAAAACTGGAAAAAAGCATTTTACAATAGACCAGTTATTTAATTTTTTATGTGATTTCATGATTAATAACGTAGCAAGACATTAAATAACTTCAAACTTGGAAATATATTTTTGAATGTGAAAATATTAAAAATGCTGTAATAGTAGACTGTAATGCTTTTAAGATATCAATTTATGTAAATTTAATTTAACAATGAAAATAGAGCTAGCGAAAACCAGTTTGCCATTTTTCATAAAATGGATATAAGTACTATTAACGTATACTTATATTAAGATTTTATATCTATTCCGTTTTTGGATATTTTGAAATATCTAGATAAACAGTACTTTTTAACGATAAATAGTTTTATCGAAATTTATTTTTTACTTACAAGATTTCTGTAATTATTTTCGTCCTTAATTATCTTTAGTTTAATGCTAGAATTATTATTTAAATAAAAATGTAAAATATAGGTAAGATTAGATAACGTGTACCTTAAAAATATGGGGCTTCTTGTATAGATATCAGCAATTGACACTGAAAGTCGATTGAAGTCAAATCAAAATTCGTATTCGAAAGATCGTACTTCACCGATGTAAGTTGTTGAGAACTTATCGTAATTTTTGTTACTAAGAAATAATGCGAATATTATTAAACTTAAATTATTACCTTATTGTAAATAAATTAAAGAAAAAGCTAGCACTTGTGCTGCTGCCATCTTTAGGATCAAAGAAGTACCGTATGTAACTTTTTGAGATGCATACCATAAGGATTCCTGCATTACCAACATTTTATGTTTTATCTCCAGTATTCATTTACAGATTTCTATTTTATCAGTACTTGAAATATGTAAATGTAAATCTGACGATTATCATACTCTAATAAATTTTGTTTTTGATGCAAGTGTAAAATTCTTAGTTATCAACAGTTGCATAATACAATATAATTATGATAACAGTTATCTGACGATAATATTTTTTTACGATATCTTAAGTTACCTTGAAAATAAAGAATATAATAAACAATTTAAATAGGAGACATATTATAAATTAAAATAAAATTTACATCCGTTTGCATAATTGTTCTTTACGTACATTGTAATTAAATGAGTGAGACGAGAAACGGATGAAGAAGTCCAGAACATAAACTTCAAATAGATAGAAAGAAAAGTTTCTGAAGTTTATAGTTAATGGTTTAAAGTGAACGCAATTAATATTGTTACAAAATTTCAATTTGAATAAAATTTAATTTTCATTATTTTTAAAATGTTTACATACAATTTTTTCATCTTAGTTTTATATCGAGAAACCTGGTGGCAGAATCTATATGACAACTACAATTAATAAGATTAAGAATAATTATATTAATTTTTATGCAGATTTTTTACCCATGCAGAATGTTTTAGTTACCTACTTAGAAATGTTCAATAAAATTACATTTTTTGTGTACTAGCATATAAAATATTTTCTCCGAGAATTTCGGTAAAATGTTTCTGTGGGCGAAATTCTGTAGAAATTTGTACACGTAGCTCGCCAGGATGTTACAAAAATTACATACGGATTCTCACTACAAAAATGTAGAAAAATAATTGTGTATATTATTAAACATAATAATGACTATAGCTATCAACAGGGTTTTCTGCTAAATTATTGGTAGTTTTGTATTTAAAAAAATTTATGTAAAAAAATTTATGTAAAAAAAATTAACCTCTAACTCATGCACATTAGATTTTGATACTCAGAAATAACACGTATTAAATAAAAATTAATTTACAATAACTGGTACACGTGTAAATGCGACCGTGAAATATCATAGAAGTTGCTAACAAAGTATTAAAATATGTATTACCAAAATTACGGAATAATCAACCAAAGATAGTTAATATAAAATATTACGAATTTTATATTAACTATCAAATATCATTAAAAATTTTATATTAAAAAATGGAAAATATGTACTATTGAATCAAACATGTTATAATAAGCACACAAGAACAAAATCGAAAGTAATTTTTGATATTATAACAAATAAATAATGGTAAAATGAATTTATTTAATAATTTGATATATGTCTAAAAATATAGTATATTTCGATATAGTACCATAAAAATGATTTTTGCATAATCACACTTCTTAATTCCAAACCATTAAAAACACTTTCTAAGATATTTTTAATAATTTTAATATTATTGCAAAACTTTTTCTTGGATAAAGTAAACGAATGTTTTATTAAAATTCTGCCTTAAAAAAGGTAGTATATATTCATATAAATATATTCATAATTATTTCAATTTATTTTTATTTCAATTTGAAGACGTCATAATTTTGCGATTTGACAATGATGTTCTTATAGTAGTAAATTGGAAAATTTAGTGGCTTGCATTTACTGCATTTAAACTTCGTTAGACGTTTATTGTCTTATATTATTGATGACAATGTAACATTAAATTAAAGAAGTATGGTAATATATTTAAGAAAGGACTAAATAATCTTTTTTATGGAAAGCCATTTTATTTCTTTTACATTTTTGATCTTATATATAATTTACAGGTTTTCTTATGTCAACAGTTTTTGAAAATATATAATTGTATGCTTATATATAAATGCGCACGCTTAAATCTTATATTATTAAAAATGATAACAGGAAAGCTATAGTCTCATACATAGTCGACATATCTTATGTATGAAGTTCTTGTACATTGTCAATTGTACATTGAATATAAATCGCTATAATACATAACTGCTCGGATAATCTCCAAAAAGTATGCGTCAATAGTATACATGTCGACGTATATTTTCTCTCATTGCCTTTCATACTTTCATCCACATTTGCAACTGTTTGTACCTTTACATTATTGCTTATAGTATGTAGTAAAAATATTTTTGAAAAATTGTGAACCGCGTTGCTCACAAAGATTTTCCATTCAAATACAAAATTTTTCATTTCAGTAAAAAATGATCATGGAAGACTTAATTTTTTAAAATTGTTTCGAAGACGAAACATCTTATCACAAAATATTTCACAATTATATTTTTCGATTCTGTAGTCATTATAACTTTCTTATAGGGACTTTACTTTTTCCCTAGATACGATGGATACAAAATTACTTTCTTTTACCAAGCAGAAGATCTAAACTTCTAATTTTATTTGTAATCAATTATATCGTACACTTGTTTTAAACAAAGATGCTGTGACAAAAGACTCAGTGAACTGCATAACGAAGACAGATACAATGTTTTCATTCTACACTTGAAATTCTCGATTTTTATTACGTGGCAATCCAGGAGCTTCTCTCTACCTTCCCTAGACACATTATACGAGCGGCTGTTCCGATACCTGAACGAGGGGCACAAAGAGGAAGCCCCTAATGGCTGTCGTTTCAGGACACAAAAAACGAACAGAAGAAAAAGAAGAAGCTGTCAAGCTATTGCTTGAAGAGGGTCAGCATATTTTTAGGGAGAGAGTGAGTGGAGAGCAGGTAGTTGTGATGGTAGCAGTCAGTATAGGTAGTACGACTCCATATTGCACCTGCCTTACGGTGACACAGAGCCAGTAACAGCTCCCTCGAGTGGCCGGGCATAATTTGCATTCCCCCTTTATACCCGTAGTGTACTGGATACCACTAGTGCGTGGTGAATTTTTTCCTTTTTCTCGCTCTTTCTCTTTCTCTCCCTCTCTCTCTCTCTCATTTCTACTCTATTAAGTATTTTTCCAAAATTGAGAGTCACGATATAATTCAACTTTATTCCAGAATCATCGACTTGTTTCTGCCAAAAGACTCAAAAAATCTTTTCATGTTTATGTTATCTAGGGTCATGAAATATCAACAATAAATTGAAAAGGTTTCTTGGATGTACTGTCCGTTCTTTGTTTAGCGCCACTTTCCTTTCATATATAAAGAAGCACCTGATCTAAGGTGCCGGTAAACCTTGAATGGCTCTTGTCGTATCCTATGTAAACCACGTATCGATGGGCTCTCCTCGAGTGAAAAAATGTATTTGTATTCTTTCTGCTCGGTAACAGCCGCTACCCCGTAGGTGCTCGGACGCTTCTATACTAGATCGAAGAATAATATTGCAGGTCTAAAACTGTACTTCGGACCTATTTGCAAAGGAATCTTTACACTTTTTGCAGACACTGACAGTCTTTGTTGATGCGGTATTCTGTAATTTTTGAGTTTTTTTCACTTTTAGATGAAATTTATACGTATGATGATGCTGTGTACGTGTTTGTATGTTCTAATACGTATTTTGCAAAATATAAAGAGACTCCTTTTGTTTCTCATGTATCCATGATTATACAGGTATTTTATTAGGATTCACTGCATTTTTTATTTCTGCATAGAGACGATGCCGTAATTTCTGTTGCATGGATGTAATTTTTAAGACCAAATCACACTACGCGCATGATTTCTATTAAAGTATGGCGTGTTTGTTTTTATGTGTAGGTTACGGACTAATATTTGATTAGCATAAAATGGAGAAGAAAAAGGACGTGCACTCGTAGCTCAACAAAATTCTCGACGCAGACCTGTGAAAGCTGCACGTGTGTCAATACACTTGTCAATACTTGAGTTGAGTTTCAAAACATAGAGTTTTTAAAAGAAGAGTTCTGATTTCGTGAAATTACGGAATCGTTTCAAATTACATTTATTTTACATCGAGAACATCAAATTAAAAATAATTCTCTGATGATTAAATCTTATATCGTCAATCAGAACGTCAAGTAAATTTTATTTGTTTTTTTTTAGGCATAAATTTATATTTCGACTTGAAGTCTAGTATGCATTAAAGCACTACTTTATTTTCACAAGTATTAAACAATCAATATAAAATTTAGAAAGTACAATGAAAAACAATATTTTTTATTGGGATATAAAATTCTATATTCTTGAAAAGAAAATATTTATTAAAAGAATATCAATTGTATTTTAAAAAATTATCATGATTTTATCATAATAATAACAATTTGATGTTCTCGACTTAAGCTAACTTGGTACGAATACATCTTACATTCGATTAACATTATAAAAGTGATATTTACAAATAGTAAAAGTAAAAATTTGTATCTATATATTTAGCGGCTAAAAATACTCTTCTTTTTGTTTAATCTACCCAAGTAGAAAATAAAATCGATAAATAGGTATCTCTTTGAAGTCACTTCACTTCCCACTGTCACACGTACTCACATTTTATTACGCTCATATAAAAACATATTTTCGTTACCATTACGTGTCAATTATAATATCACTCACGATTTTCGCGATTGCACCGGGCGATGTATCATTCATGTGTTCACAGATTTATTTATAAAACACTTTGCGCCTCCTCTATCTAATACTAATTAAAGTCTTTATTGTACTGCTCCGTGTTAGATCGGATGTACATTATTCATCACTTTGTTCTTGGAACACTATACATATATATCCATATGTATATATCAGAGAAAAGCTTTCTTGATTTTTACAAGTATAACAAGTTCGACAATAAAATCATTCTTCATACAGGGAATTTCAGAGTATCGAGGAATATTTAGATACTTAATAGATTATATTTCATAATACAGTCAAGATCACTTTCAGATTTTCGTAAAATTTCGAAAAAAGCAACAGTAAAAGCTCTCTAAATTTCTTAATTTACAATTTTCATAAAATTTACAAAACATTTACATATAGCATGATAAACATAATAGTATATTGATTAAAATTTCGAAGGAATATATTTTTGAATAAGTAGATGGCCTTACTTTAGAATCCAGCCAAGATAACAACTTTTATGCTGATCTTCTCATGATCAGCAGTAACAAAGTAAAGATTAGTCGTTCAAGAAATCTAGAGCGCACTCGTAACAATAAAAATGTGCCATCATTGGAATAGAGACAACAAAATAATAAATATAGATGAACTTTGTCATGGCGGTATTAGTCTACCGCCGCATGATCTCGGCAATGGTAAATCCATGCCTCGCGGGTGCAGGCCGCGGCGGTGGCGGTTGCGGCGTGGGTGCTCGCGCCACCCGCGACTCTTCTTCCCTTTCCCTTTCCCTTTCTCGTTCTCGCTCCCGTTCCCGCTCCCTCTCCCTGATGCGCTCGCGCTCCAGTTCACGCTCCCGTTCGCGCTCGCGCTCCTGCAGCTCCAGAAGCGCCCTGGAGGGCCCGGGGGAGCCAATTCGCCTGCGGTTGTACGACGTGAGAATGAGCGGCGGTGGCAGTGGCAGAGCGCCCGGCGGATTCTGCCCGGCCAGGTTGCCGCTGCTCGTGATCGTGCTGGGCTTCACCTGCAGCAGGTCTCGCCGGATCTGCAGATGCGGCCGGGGCGGTAGACTCGACGGCGGGTAGCCACTACTCGACGACGAAGTGCCGGGGTTCGAGCTCGTGGAGGGAGAGCCCGCCGCGCTGGACGACGAGGACTGCTGTCCCGGCGGCCCGGAGGTTGAAGAAGGGCACGCGGAGGACGGTCCAGCTTCGGAACTTCCGCAGTCTTCTTCGGGGCTGTCGTCGTCGCGCAGCGCTTCTTCGAGTGTCTCGGGCGGTACGTCGCCGACCGCGTGGGTGAGGGCGTGTCGACGCAGGTCGCAGTTGCGACGGAAGACTTTGCCGCAAGAGGTGCACTCGTAGGGTTTGTGGTCGGTGTGGGTGAGCAGGTGAGTCTTGAGGTTGCTGCGCTGATTGAAGCTGCGCGCGCAGACCTGGCACTTGTGCGGCGACTCCTCCATGTGTAGGATCTTGTGCACTGCGAGGGTCCTGCTTTGGCAGAAGCCCTTGCCGCATTCGCCGCACTTGAATGGCTTCTCCTTACTGTGAATGTACCTGAAAATTGATTAAAAGTAGAGTTAGTGAGACCGGTCAACAGTCGACACCTACGAATTTCATTATTTGCTATAAGAGTTTTTTATTTTATTTTTTAGTTTTTCTTATTGTACCTATAAGTAATTTTAAATGGACCAATGCAAGAAAATAAATATTGAAAAAAATTCAATAAGTTTATAAAAAAATAAAATATATTGTCGAAAAATATATTTAGGCTATTATTTAATAAAAAGAAAAATAACTCTTTTGTATATACATTGTAAAAAATTATTAAACTATTTAATATTCATACAGCTATATCTTACGAATAACCAAGAATTATGGTAAATTTAGTAATTTTATCATATATAATTTCTTATCATAATTTTATGAACAAGCTTTGATTATGATTGTTTGAATAGGCGTCGTTATATATGCTTCAATCAATAGTTCTTTACAATATCACTCAAAAAATATTTCATTTGAGTAAATGTAAAATAAATTTAAAATTTTTTTTCAAGTAACGACTAAAAACTATGATCGGCGTTCCGGCACACCTGCACATCGTAATCGAAGTGATTTCACACTTCTGCGGTAAGAATCTCGAAGTAACAGCATCTACTATTAGATTAGTGACTCTTCATCCACTTAAAAAAAGATTTTGAGTTCATAAGAAAGTGATCGTCATCGCTGACCTGCTGTGCCGTACGCACCTGGTCACTACTGTGACTGAAATTTACTCTCATAGGGTTCATGGGATGAGATTTTTCAACAGACAATGCTCTAGTCTGTACGGTACATAGAAATTGTTACTTTAAAATTGATTGATCGTTTCTAAGATTTACTTGGAACTTACTAATGTTTCTCTTGTTGCCGATAGCACGAAGCACATTTTTTTAATTTGTTCGTGTTAAGGTGATCATATATATCCAGCCGTTACCGATGATTGTAGGGACCCGTTTTTTTTTCTTTCGAAAATATTTCTTTGACACGCTATGGATTCAGTAAAAAAAACTACGTGTCATAGAGAATTTTTCTTGAAATTTAAAATTGTATGAGAAAATCGGACCCCTGTAATTGTCGGTAACTCTGGGGTCTTAAATCAATGTAAATTGAAGTGTACGTGCGCCTGTGGTTATGTGAGGGTTGTTATTTAATGTAGATAAATTAATTTTAATGAAATTTTTAAACACGGTAACTAATTTTTTAAAACTCAATCTCAAAAATTTTAAAATTGTTGAACACCGTAAGAACGTTAACACCCCCAAACAAATATTTTTTCTTACATGCACGTGTTCACGTGCACAAGTACACACACGTAGGCTCACATACACATAGAGATACACACACATACACATTCCACATACAGTCACACATACACACACACGCGTGTGCATATACATTTACACACTTACATGTACACGAACACGCACATACACAAGTGGTCCCCTTTTAATCGTCTCACCAGAATTTTTGGAAAACTGTCCGATCAAAAAAAATTTCTTTAAACCAATTTTAGTTTGAAAAAGAAATTTTTGATTTCATAGTTTTCGAGAAATTTCGGTGAGACGATTGAAATGAGACACCCTGTGTATACACTTAGCACTCACGTATAACAAAAATAATAGCTACGAATTATGGTATTTAATATTTTTATGCTTCTTTGTAATGAATATTGTCAAGAAAGTTGTTTGGAAAAGCTTTATATTAAATTAGCTTTAAATTAGCAAAGTAGAAGCAAGTAATAAAATTCATACCGATGATCTCGCAAGTGATCCTGTCTTCTGAACGCCTTTCCGCAAATATCACACGAGTAAGGCCGTTCGTCCGTATGTGTCCTCTCGTGGATGAGTAAATTGTAACTCTTGGTAAACTGTCGCTTGCAGAACTTGCAAATAAATTGCTTCTTGGGCCGAGATGCTCTTCCTGGAGCCCTTAGCAACCGACGATCCAGATGCTGATGAGCCATTGGATTAGTGGGCTGATACAATGCCGAACCCGCTGGAAATGGTCCCGGAAAAACGGGATATCCCGGGGGAGGTTCTAGCATCGGCGGTGGCGGTAGCAACAACGCCCGCGCCGCCAGCTCCTTTCGCTTGTCAGCCATCATGGCCATGATTTCGTAACTCGAAGAGCTTTTGCGCACCACGGGGCCGTCTTGACCTCCCTCGTGTTCCTGGCCGTTGGAACTCGAGGATGAGGCTCCTCCGGAGGAACCAGGTGGCGGCGGCGCGGGCGGCCCTTGCAGATGCGCGTGGATGTCACCCGGGTAGGCTGCCAAGTGGAGCCGCGAAGGCACCACCGGCACGAATGCCGACGACTCGCGGTGATGATGGTGGGGATGGCCCAGACTTGAGACCAGACCATGATGTGGGTGGTGGTAGGCGCTCAACGAGCCCGAGCCTTCGTAGCTGGCGCGCGAAGCCGAGCTGCTGCGGCCTTCACTGGGGTCTCTAGCCCCGGAGGAACCACTGCCCGAGGCCGAGGTGCTGGAGCGTGACGACGATTGGCTCAGCGCCCGCGAAGACTCCTCCGTAGCTGAGGCCGACGTTACGACGAGGTCCGTCGGCATGTTGCTGCCTGTTAAAGAATTAAACTATTAATATTGCTCTTTTAACCATTTCTGCTGGAAAATTATAAGAATTATAATCATTTGCATACTGAATTAAAAATATTCAATATATGGATTACTCAATATTTTACTACATTTAAATAGTTAACTAAAAAATAGGAAAAGTTAAAAATCATGATTACTTGAATAATGAATTACGATTACTTTAACAAAGAGAATGATTAAAACATAAAAAGTAAAAGCTCTTTCAAGTCCTAATTATAGAAAATGCATTATATGTATATTATATATGAACGTGATACAAGTCTATTTTGGTGAACAAACTGTTTTATAAGGGTTCTATTAATTGGGTGATTGAAAAACTATCTACTTTCCTTTTAAGCATAGTTGTACAATTAGAAACAAACTTAGTGTCTACTCTCTAAAACATACACAGGTTCAATAATATACAAGAAAATAAATAATTATACATAATATTTTAACTTATATAAATTATTTGAAATTTTTGGGCAATTTATGTAGGTTACTTTTTACAGAAGATCGTTATAATAATCATCATAAAATCTACAGCAGTAAACTGTTGAAAGTAATGCCACATTCGGGAGGCACAAAAACCAACGATGCATAATAAGGTAGCTTGTAGTAGCAATTGCTCTATGGAAATTAAGTGAAGAAATAAAAGTATCCTTTCACAGGCTTTTTAAACACGAGGTAGTAAAACGTTTTTAAATACCTTTTTGATTCACAGCGTGGTTAACTGAGGAATAATTAAGTTACCCGGCAGAATAAAACAAAAGTTTAGGCTTGATAAATATGAAGCTATTAAAACGACATTGAAACCGACCACTGCCGAGTCCACGGATTTAATTATCGAAAGCCTGTTCTGCATCCGCAAAAATCTTGATTAAATCTATATTTAACAAAAAGTACCTCTGGGTTCTAATCTAATACTAGTCGGGAAAGTGGAGTGCTATTAAAATATTTTATTACAAACGTAGCGGTTTTTGTTAACTTTCTAAAATGATAAATAATTAAATGTGGTATATTACTTTAACAAATAGGTAATTATGGACAGTTGAAAAGTAATATAAAGAACTGTGTAATGTTCGACCGGGACTGTACATAATTGTAACTACGTATTTTGTTTATAAACAAAAAAATGAATATTGATATAGTTGTCGATTTCTGTTTTTTGATCCTCCAACAAACAAGGAAGTTTATCAACTGAAATGTTTTTCGTCACAAAATATAATTGAACC
Organism: Torymus tubicola; assembly: GCA_035583055.1. NCBI lineage: Eukaryota > Metazoa > Arthropoda > Insecta > Hymenoptera > Torymidae > Torymus > Torymus tubicola. The sequence goes on along the minus strand of JAWWEQ010000055.1, from coordinate 10,523,913 downwards.
ATGCGTTCTAGTAATAACGCTAGTTTCCATAACAACTACAACTGATTTTTCAAAATTCGAAATTAATACGGTCAGCGAGCAGTGCAGATATATATGAAAAAAGGAGCATTATAAAATCTTATCTAATTGCGATCGAGCGATCAGAAAGGAGAGCAGGTTGGCGTGCATTCGCTGTTGTGAAATTAATCGCAGGGCAGCGTGCAAAACGTAAATGGAAATCGGCAGCAAGCGCAAAAAAAGGCTCGCGTGCGCAGGTACTCGATGCAAAACGTGTTTCTTCGTTTTCCCTCTCGCCTATACCCGTATAGCTACTATATACGCGCACGAGATAGGCCGATCGTTCGCCCCCTTGAATTACAAAATCCTTCGCCGCGAGAGACAATGATCGTTGCCGCAACGTGCAGCATTATCCTGTCGCGCGGTATCCGCGCCCAGTATTCGGTAATATCGGCAAAGAAGGCATGAGGCGATATTCGCAATACACATTGTGAACTTTTGTCGCGCGTTGCGGCGGCGTATAGCGTGCTCGTTATCTCCCGACAAGCACACCTGCCAACATGGCTTCCGCGGAGCCCCTGCGTGACATGGCTGGTCCCGGGCGGCCATATTGGAATCGGAAATATCTCGGCGCGGCGCGCAGCCTCCGCTGGCTATCGCTACACATTGCTCTACACTCACCTGGAGGCTATCCTTTTTCCAATTTCCGAATTTTCCCTGCTAGACTGCTATGGACTGGCGAGCTGACATTTTCTCCCGCCCTCGAGGTGAATCGACGATCCCCTCGTCGATCCACGCACGAGCCGCTCTTGTAAGCGCGCCGCACACTCGCCGATCTAGATAGCACCACGATGTCGACGAACTGGACCACGGCTCGTCGTTATTCGCTCTGCTTGTTCCCATACATTTATCAAGCTAACGCTTGGGCTCAGAGTAGCTTTCAGCTGGAGTAACGGCAGCCGTGAACTATTCTTCTTATCGTTGCACGGTAGCACAAATACACTCTCACATGAGGGGGAAGGGGGGGAGAGGGGATACAGGCACCTCACACACGGTAGCTGTAGGAAGCGAGCGCTAGAGAGACACTGCAACACACCTGTAGCGCACTACTGTTACGATTATTACCGAGCACTGCTACTTTTTAAAGCACAAAACTCTTCTATCACTCACAGACGATTATATTCTTTTCTGCTCTGACCTTGCCCGGTTCTTCTGCTGTAGCTCCAAAATTTTCCGCTCCGACATTTCCAAAATTTTACCACTATTTTTTTTTATTCCATTGCACTCCTAACATTGTCGTCATTGATTTGGGAAATAAAGAATTGTGGCCTGATAAATAATCGAGGGGCCCACGAGCTAGCTGTATATATAACAGCAGCAATAGTGGTGGCGGCGGCAGCAGCGAGTGGCCGAACGTTGCGCGGCTTACTGCGTGTCAGACGGCGGCGTCAGGTAGGCTTCTCTTCTCTCTCTCTCTCTTCTCCTTCTCGCGCGCGCTCCTCACGCACTTACACTCACATACGTCCATACACGCGGGCTACGCACACACGAGCGCGACTCACCGGACAGGCAGAGCGTGTGCACCTATACGGCGGCGAGCGCTAGTAGCGCTGGTGGCTGCTGGATGCTGCGGCGGCGCGTTTCTTTCTCTCCTGTCTCTCTCTCTCTCTCTCTCTATACTCCCGCTTCTTGATTGCGCGCCAGGTAAAGAGAGAGGGATGCTAGCAAGGGAGCGAGATGAAAGAGGAGAGAAAGAGAAGGAGCGCGCGCGCAGGTTCAACGCAGAAGGACTCCAAGAGAGCCGCGAGAGCGGGGCTTGGTATGAGAGAGCCGTTTTCAGGTGCGATGGATGTTCACTGGTGCCCCGCGCTTCTGTACAAATTCTTTACCGATATAAAAAGTTTTGCCTATAAAAAAACCCCACAGATTAGTTCTTACGTATACTTGCGCTCCAAAATGCGGGAGTGATTTGGCCAACTGATATAGTGCCTTGACATGAAAATTGTTCATATAAAATCTATTTATGAAAAATTATTCATGAGTTACAAGTGAATTTAAAAAGCTAAGGGCGTAAAATGTTTCATTACAAAGCAAAACGCAAAGGGCGATGCTGTACAACATCGAGAAACGACTTGCCGCCGAGGCCCAGGTGCCGGGACTCGCAGGCGTCAGCCCTGGGCAGCAACGGCAGCAGCGTCTTGGCGCGCGGCGAGCTCTCTCGTCCGGATCGGCTCGTTCTCCGGTCCGCGCGCGAGCGAGGCTATATACAGTGTCCGGTCCTGTGTGCTGCCGTAGCTGCCGCCGCCGCAGCCGCCGAGGGGCGGAGCGCGTAGGGAAGAGCGAGGTCGGTGCACTGCTCTCCGCGCGCGCGCGACCGCCAGCCAGAGGCACTATATACTCTTGCACTCTTTCTTTCTCTACCGGGAGAGCTGCGCGCCGACGCCCAGCCGGTTTTACACGCACCGGAAAACACAACCGCGGCCGAGAGAGCGAGAGAAGCAGGAGAGGCAGAGAGAGAGAGAAAGAGATCGAGGGAGAGAGAAATGAAGGAATCGGGAGAGGCTAGCCGATCGTGCGGGACTATCCCAATCGGTGGCCCGTCCGGTGAGCGCGCGCGGGGAGCTTATCATTGTGCGCTGAGAGCGTCCCATTAGAGTGCCATTAGTGGCGCGTGAGAGTGGCTGGGAACGAGAAACGCGGAGGGAGCAATAAAGGTGTTAGCCTCCTGGCAGCTCGCTCTCTCTCCCCCTCTCACTCGCGCGCGCACGGCAAAGTGCCTTTTTTACGACCCACCGCCGTCTCTGCCATCTCGTTCTTACATCGTATAGCTCGACTGCTCGGAATCGTATACATATGCGCGAGTGCAGAGTCCGGCAGATCGTTGCAAAGCGAGAAAGAGAGAGAGAGAGCCAACGAGCTGCCCCCCAGGAGGCAAATAATGTCACTCCCGCCGCGCCTGCACGAGTATACGAGAAGGAAAATACGACGAACAAGACAGAGGTGTGCCAGTGGCACCAGCAGCTCGTTATGAAAGGAGTTCTCTCTCTCTCTCTCTCTCTTTCCCTCTCTGCGGCGGCGACCACAAGTAGCGGCGGTAAGAATTACCGGCAATCTGGAAGTCGACTGCCACTGCGCGCACCTTTTCTTTGTGCTCGCTTTCCAGGTGTAACCACCGTTTTTACGCGCGCCACAGAGCGCTGATGATCGCTCCTAGTACCTTGCGCTTTCTTTCGCGTGCTACTCGCTATCTCGTGTTTGCGCGCATCCCCTCCTTCGAGCGATTGTTTAACTTTTATTGAACGACTATACGCGCGTTCGTGCTTTTATATGTGCCGCTACTGCGATAAGAAGAACAGTATAACTGATGTTCAAGTGTCTTTTGCGCGCACGCGATTGCTCAGTGAGCAGTTCAAGTTTAATGGTAATAGCAAGACTGCTGTATAATATTGAATTTTAAATTCGGAATTTTTATTTGATTGTTTGCGTGTAGGGGAATGCCGCGCTTGTACGGGAAATTAAAAAATTATGGTAATTTTCGAGATTAATTACTAGTGATTAGCAAAAATTCTTTGTAATAAATGTGTATATGCCAATATAATACTGAATAGGGTTAATAAATAGACAAACAATTATTTTTATGATTACGGTGCCAAGAGAATCAAAGTTTACATTTTTATCTTTCATCTATAATCACGTGTCTATTATTATTATTATTTTCATTTTACTCATTTAGGTATTACTATCACAAATTAATAAAATCTTATATATTATAAAAAGAATCGAATATTTCTAAGTTATAAAAAAATCATTAAAATAGAAAAGCATTTAACCCTAAAGAATGAATTAAATCAGTTACCTTCTGTAGACATAATAAATATAAGAAATTACTTTGAGCACGCTTCGAATCCTTTGCTTAAAAATTTCTCAAAATATGTAAACAAACCGATATGTATTTGATGGAATTGTGGGCGCTCGGGCTAAGCCTAATCAAAACAAACGATGCTACGAGTATGAATAAAACCATGCTAATATCTCAAATACCATAATTTTGTGTTTTTACATGAATTTTAAGCAGCTTTTAGCTGAAAAAATTATTAACTCAAATAATTTTGATACGTACAGCTCTTCAGCCCTAAACTACATAAAATACCAACAATTTACGCCCAATTGGACTAAAATCCATCAACTCTGTGAACCTGCAGCTTACGCCAAAGCCTAAATTTTGAAATGTTCATATATTGGGACAGTGTAGATCAAGGACTCTCATTTTTATCTTATTTTGTCATAAATTTAATATACTTTTAACATATTAGCTTAATATTTTATTAATAATTTAAAATGGGTTATTGCAGATGATTTTACTGGGAAAAATTTAAAGGTGTCCTCCCCTTTAACAAAAATGTTTCTACAACTTCTTTTTTAATCTTTCGAATCTCATTTTCTTAAAAACCATTACATAAATCAACTTCAAATTTATAGATTGTTTAACTCATATTGTGAAGAATATATGTACAAAATTTCATTAAAATGTACTTATTATTATTTTTTTCTACTTATTTATTATTTTTGAAGCTATTCCTTTTGAAATTTGGAATTATTGTTGCAGGCGTAAACTAGTAATTTTTCACGCTCTTAAAAGACAACCCTTTTAGGCTACTTTACACCTAGCGTGAAAAAAAGAAATTTTCCATTTTCCAGTTTTTATTTCTAGTGCTAGTGTATTTTTATTTACTACTTGTTTAACAAATTGATTTAATATTACTTCATTGAAAAATCACTAGAGAGGCATGTTATCTTACAGTATAAATCTGCATCAGGAATCATTTTATTATCAAACTGATTGTGAAGCAATTTGTATTTTTGACTCATAACACCATGGACTGCTTCAACAGCCAAACGGACAGCAGTGAATTTACGTGAATAATTTCAGTTTAAGACGTCAACTGTTTGTTTCTTTTTTACTTTTTAATAAAGGCATAATTACGGTACTGCTTTTTTCTTCTGTTTTTATCACATCACGAAATCTTCTATGGACTATAAAAACACCACTCTCCTGAACTACTAGGTTGATGAAAATCCGATGTATCGGATCTGGAGGAAAATCGGGGTCTTCCATAAGAAACATATCTGTGGCTTATTAATAGGCATAGCCCAATAAGTCATACTTTTCAATTTTTCGAGAAAAACGGATTTTAACGTTCAAACTTATGTGTAAGACCGAGAGAAATGAGATATGTCGCGATACTTGACTAGTCAATTGACACATTTAAAACACATATTTATACGCTGGTTTGAGCTGTTATACATTTTCTGATGCGTTAAAAACGAGTAAGAACTCAAAAAAGTATGGTTTTTATCTGGTTATGCCGGGAACTGTATATTTATCTGTTAGTGCTGTTATTTTTGAGTGTATTCTTTAATTTAATTATGAAACGGGTTGATTAATTACAAAATTAGCAATTGTTCAATGAATTCTTACAACTTATTCAAGAAATTTACATTTTTGTGAATTTCTATTAAATTTAGGACCGTTTGTATTGTACTAATATTATAAAATTTTAAAATGTTTTTAGTTTGTAATTTATAAATATATACCTATGGCCGGTTCTCTGTCATGTCGCAGATGACAAATTTTTTTTTGCTAAAAATTTTTTTATACTTTTTACTACATATTTTGAACTGCTATGAATTTTTTCAGATTTTTTTGACCTATAGTTTTGACCGATTTTCATTAATTTATAACTCCTCAGGGAAGCAGTTTTCGCGATAGACACAAGAATAGTTTTTTTT
>JAWWEQ010000055.1:10490900-10511159 GCA_035583055.1 Torymus tubicola | reverse complement strand
CGTGGCTCTTGGAGCGGGTGCGGTGCGCCCGTTCGCGGTGGCTGGGCGAGGGGCTGGGGGCGCTAGCGGGGGCGCCGCCCTCGTGGGGGTCGGCCGTGGCCGGTCGGCTGGGGGGCTGAGGCTCGGCGTCGCCGCTCGGGGACGGCTCCAGGCCAGCTGGAAAGTCGAGGGTGAACGTCTTCTTCCGCCGGCGGCGCTCCTCCTCCGTCCAGATCTGCGGGTCCGGCGGTGACTCGGCGTAACCGCCGGACGATGAGTGATGGCCATCCTGCGCATTCGGCTTACACATGTTTATCATTCGAGGAGACCCACTTTCGCAAGGAAGAGAGTTGCGATCGCCTACCCTCCATTCGGGGAGAGCGCTTCAGCTTTTTCATGTGGAAATCGCTTCTTAGAGTCTTATATATAGTTGTTACATATAACATTCGCGTTTGGAGATTGTACTCATGGATTCTCTTTAATATTATCATGAATTGTGCAACTTTATGAAATATTTTTTATGTTTTTCAAAATTTTCATTGTTAATAACAGATCTTATAAAGAAAATCAGAATTTTAATTTGTTTGCTAATATTGGTACAAAGAAATTATATTATATTAAATAATTAAAAGTTTGTATTAGGTCAAATCGTTCGAGTCTATATTTAGTTATAGAGTGCGTATTGAATATTGAAACTTATAAGTACTATATGTGATACAACATGGAGTGTCTTTTTCGATATCGGTTTTTCGTATATATTTGTGTCAATACGCAATTCAAAGGAGTCCGTATGATTGTAGGTTTTTGTTACAGTATATCATATAATGTAGAAGTGTCGAGTAAAACGAAATGTAATATTAGAATATATTATAGATTCAAATAGTTCAAAGCTTTTCTTGTAGTTTATTCAAAAACCGTGTAATTAACAAAGGAAAAAAATGAAAAATCGCCCAAAAAATTTTGAATGCGGTGGCATTGTTAAAGTAGGATTTTGGGTCAGCCTAAAACATTGATTTTTTGCAGGATTGTGTTTTGATACTTGTAGTCTGCTAATTTTAGATGCAAAATGTAGGCTTTGTATCTAATAATCATTTTATTTTTAAAAGTAATCTACTTTTCGAACATACGCAAGATAAAAATAAATAATTTCATAATATCATTATCTACATTTCATTTTCGCAGTTCTCGTTGATAAAATAGCTTTTTTCAAAATGTATTATTCTTGTTCGAAGTCAATGAAAATAAACATATTTAAGTGAAAGGCTAAAAATAAAAAGTAAACCAGACGTTAGCAATTCGATACTCTTGGTCGAAAACAATCTCGAAGCAAACGCGGGCGGGAAGCGAGTTTCCTCTATGCGCTGAAAAGGCAGGTGAGCGCAGCTCTCAAGAGGTGCAAAAACAAACTCACGTCAATCTCCTGCTCGGCGGTGGATGCCTGGACGCTGTGGGCCGCAGATTTGAAGGCTTCGTCGCGCGCGGGTTCGGGCATGGCGTCGTCGAGGTCGTAGCTGCCGCTGCTGCTGCTGCTGGACGAACGCGCCGGCGATGCAGCTGGCTGTTGGTGTATACTGTACGGCGAATCGGACTTGTCCTTGAGTGTATGCGGACTACCTGGCTCCTCTAGCACGGCCTGTCGATGGAATTTTGATGCCGATTTTATGCAGGGTATCGAACTCTTCAGAAAGTTCATCGCGATTAGGGATCTGACGAGTCTATAACGTGCGCAGTATTTGTGATTTTGCACTGGTTAAATTCCACGTCTACGCGGTCGGAAGATCAAATTCGTAATGCTTGTAAGACGTGTAAGTCGCACATGCGCGGATGTTACCTGGGATCAATTGTACACCGCTCGATTTTGCTTTTTTCCCGACTAGATTATGCGCGAGACATTTGCGCACCTCAAGTACTATTTTCGTGTGGTCTAGTTTGCGCGCTGAGTGTTGTCACGTGTACTAATTACCGTTTTAATTGTCAACAAATGTGGAAAACTGTACAATTTTATGTATTGTTGTTTTTTGTGTAGACGTAATGTTTACTTCTTAAAATTCAAGTTTTGCTATAAACAGGTAATTACTGTTCAATGACTATTGATATGATTTTATTTCGTAGCACATTTTTGACAATTAATATTATAAATTATTTTCTGAAAGTAAGAATATTATTATTGCTGATAATTGTAAATAAGTCAAATTAATGTTCAGAATTTTGATATATTCGACATGATATCTTATATAATTTTAGCAATAAATTTTAAAAGAAAGAAAACACGAAAGTAAAATTTCGATTTCCTAGACGAAAAGTGTATTGATCAGATTTTGAGATGGTATACTTGCATTTTACGCTTCCGATCATCAAATTGACCTATGCTACTTTCATTCGCAAATAAACGAACAAATCGATTATTACGTCTATAAGATCGAAAAATTAATGTTTGTACTATGTACAACAAATTTAATTCTATTTTTTTTAAACAACAGATGAGTAGATTATACTAGACTAGACGTTTATTTTTGGCTTACTAATAAAGATACTGCAATCGCACAATTTAATTCTCCAAAAAATTAATTTATGAATATTTTTATTGTATATATTATTATTATTATTTTTTTTAATATTATAAAAGCAATTCATTCATTTATTTTAGAGTTTCCAGCTAACTGTTCAAAATAGAAAATCAAAAAAGAAAAGATAATTTAAAATTGAAAGTATGCCCAAAGCTATGCGGATTTGAAGTTATGCCATGCAAATGTCTTTCAAATTTGGATCCACAGGTTATTACTATTTGTTAGTCTATTTTTGTTATCAAAATTTGAAATTTTCGTAAGTTTTTGAAAATATGAGACCTTTTGAGCAGGCAAAAACGTATAATCCCAAAGTATCAGCGAAAGCCGTGATGGCCGGATCGTGTCTTTTAACGAACAGCCAATATGACTTTATTATTTGTCGGAAGAAAATGAACGTCAGATTTGAAGCTGAATTGATAATCAGCAAGATATTGATTACCTCGCTCCTGGCCAGGCTGTAGATCGAGCTGGCGCTCTCGAAGGAGCTGCCGTCGGCGGTGGTGGCAGTAGCTGAGGTGGGTGCGGCCGGACCCGTGGACACGTAGGGTGGCCTCGTCAGCGAGCTCGTCGTCGTGCCGGTTGTGGTCCCTGTACCGGTTGAAGTGTTGGCAGTGATGTAATCGTCAGTCGTCGAAGTCTCGCTTATGTCAGTTGTGCCCGAGCGGCTCAGTCCAAATTCGCTCGAGGACTGGGAGTGCGGTTGGGAGAGCGGTGGACCCGGACTTCGGCGTAGAAAGCCTATCCGGGGCCTGCCGTTTGTGCTTGGGAAGGTCGGTTCGGCGCTGCTCATCCGAAAAACATTCTCTGTCAATCTCCACTCGCTACTTTGGCGCGGTCGATCTGCGAGTTCGTTTACCTAGGAGTAACGGTGACGGGGGTGGCTGCCTCGAGCCGTATCCTCGGGCTGGACGGGTAAACGTCCATCTCGTCCTCGGCGTCGAGGGCGTCGGTGTCCATCGAGGAGCGCTGCTGGTGCTGAAGAATGAGCAGGTGGCGGCGCTTCGATGAGGGCGTGAGCTGGGCGATTGAGTCGGCCTGCAAGACGGTCGCCTGCGACTCGTTCCAGATGCCGTCGCTGTGGTCCCGCGTTGCGTCGTTCGCCAGCGAATCGCTCGAGGCGAAAGGCGATGGCACCGCGCAGCCTGCGTGCAGGAAGTGCCGCGTGATCCCGGGCCCCGGCTCTCGAGAAAGTCGCCCAATTCTGGATGGAACTGCCGGAAAGACGGTCAAGGGACGCTACAGCTTAGTCACCCGTAGGTGTATACGCACCGCCGGGGGATAAGGTTTTATTACTTGCGGCTTTTAGGACAGTTTTAGTTGCAAACTCTGGCTAACTGGAGATGCTTTTACTAAATGTTCAGATGACTTAAGCGCCGGTTTAGACTTTTCAACTTTTTTAATAAACCCAATAACAGTATTGCACTTATCTTTTAGAAACTTTTTTTTCATACTTGTCAGTCAATTTATTTATTTATTTATTTAATTATTATCAGTCAATGGCTTTTTCAGAAACAAAAATTAACATACATTTTACGCAAAAAATAAACAACTTTTTAATTAAAATAAAGATTTTTCGAACGATAGATCCACATATAATGAACTAATTAACTGGAGTTTTGTACAAAATTCTTTTATAAATAAAAAATCTACCACTTGGCTTTCTTACGAGATAATATCTACATACGAGCAATCGATAGAACGATTATAATTTTTATATTTTTAGATTATTATGCAAAAATAACGCTTATAATTTGAAAAACAAAAATAAAATATCGCCCTTATGTATGTTATAGAATTAATTTTAATTAATTTGTTTTTGAGCACAGTATATGCTACATATTAAGCATTACACTTTTAATATAATTTTTAATTTAAAAAAAAAAAACGAAAATAAATTTATCGCTGTTTGTCTTACGGTTTACTTCCCCAACGTGAGCGGATGCATTACCTTTTATAATCTGGTATGCCGTAATCGGTAGGCATACACCTCGCAGAAAGAAACGAGAAAGTTCACTTTACCGTAATACCTGCTACCTTCTCCCAATCTCTTTTTTTTCAAATCTATTAATACTACTTGACATAATCTACGCGATAAAGGTGTATAGCGTTAAATAAAAATATTTAAACCCGGCAGCAGGCGATAACGGACGATAATATCGTAGGCGCAGAGTGGGCGGATATGAGGGTAATAAAAAAAGGCATATTTGAACCTGTAGCTGAGGTAGGTGACGTTGGTGACGTAGGAAGAGACCTTGGTAGGATGTATTCACTCGTTGAAAGAACTTGTACGCCATCCTCGAGGGACACGCTTCGCTTTCGGAACAGACCGCGGCGCACGAGGTTTTCGTGAAACTCCTAAAAATGATGTTTACATTAATCTCTTCGACTACATCTGTTGATGTTCAATTAATTATAAATGAGATGCAAATGATGTTATGCTTTATTGCGAGAAATAATACTGTATATTCAATGTTTAATATTTGTAATAATATTGTATAATAATAAGCAATGCTAGATAATAATATAGCCTGAAGAATTTTTTAGTATAATAAGCTGAATGGTAGCGCAAGCGAAGTAGTTCGCTTAGAAACCAAAAAGATGCTATTACGTAGAAAAAATCCCGCTATCATTAAGATGCAATTAATTTCAGTCTTTGGAATGACATTTTTCTGCAAAATTAAAATTAAAATTCACTGACTTATACAATAGTATAACTAAATTTCTAATTTAGCATTGAATTTTCATCTTTAACCGTGACATAATTCAAGACTAATCGGTATCACGAATTTTATTTATTTTATTTATTTCTTAATATTTACTTAGAAAAACTCGAATTTAGAGTATCAGTTAAACAAAACCTATACTCTCAAATTTTGTCAATAATAATTCCTTTTCACATTTAGAAAATAATTAAATAAATAAATATTACAAAATCAATAAAACAAAAATCGTATCAGAATTTTTTTTCTTGAGGAGAAATATCATGATCCTGCAAGATATTCTGCATTGTACACAGATTGTCTTCAGGAATGAAACTATACAAATTATATGCAATTCAAAGTCTATACACAAATTGTATATAATTTAAAGTCGTTACAAAATGTATACAACTCAAAATCAATACAAATTGTATACACCTCAGAGTCTATACAATTTGTAAACAACTTAAAAAATAAAATATTATATTGTGCATTAAATTTATGTCTTTAATTAAATATATGTCTAATTGGATTTTAGTTATTTGCTTATGTTTTACTATTTTTTCATTTGCTCATCGGCTTTTCTCTTTTTTAAACACGTTATAAGAGTTATAGTGGGGTTCTTTTAGCGCACAATGGTCCTCGTCAGTGAGCATCTAACTATTGTCATTTAATATCCTCACTTTCATTTCTATCAAGCACCTTCTTTTTTTGTCGATTCCATAACATTTAGAAATTACATGGACAAATATTTTTAGTTCCAATCAATTATTCTAATATTAAAATAGCAATTTATGTTACGAGCTAAACAAAAACAAAATAAAAGTGTACTTAAAAAATTTGAAATTTTCTTAATTGCTGTGTATTTTTATTTGTGTACATCGTTTTGATTTTAGGAATTCATGTTCGAGAAAAGTCATCGATTTAACAGAATAGGAAGGTGCTTTCTAGTGATGAAACTGAAGATATTTAAACGTAGACAGTTAGGTACTTACTAACGACAGTCGTGTTCCGTTACAGGAAACCGGCCACATAGGTCCTATATCTATAAGTGAGAGTAAAAAGAAAGCGACGCGATGCCAAGCAAAATGGCTAAATAATAAGTGAACAAATTTTGTATATATATTGCATTTAATATTATGACTTTGCGATACTTGAAGATTTTTAAAATCCATTTAATATAATTTTGATTGAATCGATACAATTTTTATATAGAATATTTTCTTGTTTTCACATTTTTCTTTGATTTAGTAATTTCAATCTAAATAAAAGGACTTTACAGATAAAAATTATTGTATTATATATTTGTAATAAATTATTTCTTAAAAATATACGGTTTTACATCAGTCTAATCTAGTTTTGCTATTGCTGTCACAAGTTGAAACTAGTATTTTGATAAATTCATATCTTGTTTGTAAACTTTATGAACTCAGGCATAAAAGGTTCAAATATTTACGATATCGACGACATGCATTTTATCTATCTATGCGAATTTTTGCACCCTTACTTTTATTTTTTTTTCTTGTAGACGTCATTTTAATAAAAACATTTAACATCTAAACATAATTAGCATAATCATTATCAGTATGATTCGCTAAAGCAATAAGAAATTTAATGAATGATTCGAATAAATTTTAATATGATTATAACGTTGATAATCGAGGGAGTATTTGGTAAAAAAAGGTATGTCTAAAAACACGAAAAGGTCTTATTAAAAATTAGCTCGTTAAGCGAGAAAAGGAGCTCAGAGGCCAGGGGCAAGGGGTGAGGTATCGGGCAAGAAGATAAGGCGGAAAATACTAAGGGATGAGAATGGAAGAGAGGGTGGGAAGACAGAATCACCTCATCGTTGTGGTCATCTGGGGGTGACGTAACCCTGAGCAGCGAAAGGTCCTCGGGCGTTGAGGAAAATTGGACGGGCGCACGCAGCTTCCGGTTCCAGGGGTCTTGGTGATTGCGCCGGCATGTGTGGGGGTAGCTCGGCTCGCCGGCCTCGCCGATCAATTCGCGCCTTTCGACTTGGATCTCGCCGTCGGAGAGGGTCTTCTGTAGCGTGACGTATCGCCGGTACGGTTGGGCCATCTCGTTCAGCAGGGCGCGCGCGTCCGGTGAGACCGGAGCCGGCTTGAAATCTATCAAGATCTCCTCGTCGTCCAGCTCCAATTCCTTCTTTTTGCCCTGTGTGCGCGTAATTGCACCGATTATTCTTCATTCAACGACCTTTCTCGAGCTACTCTCATCGACAACTACCATCTCATGCACTTTTTTAGTCAAGCTTTTTTCCTACCTAAAGACACGGCTCCGCGGGAAATGAAATTAATTCCCCAATGTTAGCATATTAAAGAGTCAACGGTAAATCTAAAAAATATTTTCTATTTTGTCAATAATAAAAAAATTAAAGTCTTACGTTTAAATGTATCCCTATATTCCTTATAATTTGATCTATTTCTTAATGAAAAAATCAACAAATGAATATTTTTGATATTATCATCTATTTTTTTTATTACTAAATTACGATTTTTACGAAGAGAATTTTATTCGTTATTTAAAAACAAACAAACCTACCTAAGCGCTAACGGATAGCTCGCGTTTACAGACCGGATAGAATAAATGCGGGAACGTGTAATACGGGCTACATCAATCACTTGACTAACGTTGGTTAAGAAAGCCAATCTTTTTCAACGCGCTGTTTTATAGGATTCCCAGCAAATGACTTGCTATACAACAAGGCCTTTATAAAGTAGATCTTTGCCAAGTTTTTTAGTTAAAGTATTTTATAGTTTTGTTAGAGACGAAAAAATATAACTACTATCAAATATTAAATTGCCTACATTAAACTTTAGCCTAATAAAATTTGTCACCTCTTTCACTGACTAACACGTGTTAACCAACAACATTAAAACTGCAAATGCAGTTTTCCCAAGATTCGGCGAACCATTCCCAAGAGTGACGGGTCTCCCACCATTTCGTCTAACTTAGTATGACTTAACCGAAGTACAAATTTCATTTATCTTGTATTTAAAGTTGCTCAAGAATTATTTCGTAAGTCTTTCATTCGAACTATTATTTAGTAAACTTAGATAAAGTTGTAATTTTAAAATCAAAATAATTATATTTAAATACTAAACTTTTTATTTTAGAAAATTCTTTAATATTACACATGTATATAAGAATGAACGTATAAGAATTCATTTCGTGACAACTTATATCTCGCAAAAGAGCTTTTTCTATACTACATTTATATGCCTTTACGTGATATGTCGGAAACTAATAAAAAAGGTTGTTCCGAGAGAAAAGCTTTTCAATCTTTTATTTTTTGAAAAATGAAAGCACCATTTTTAAAATCACTCAGCAATAAATCTATACATTTACAAAGCTATGTTAGTATAAATGAAGATCATCAATGAAATATTAGTAAAATTATAGTGCGTGACAAAAGTTTAATAAAGTCAATATAAACGAAAAAGAAAAAATTTATTCAAGTATTAGCTAATACTAAATCGTAAATAGTACATACTTGCCTCGCAAATAGTGCAGTAAGATTTAAGACTACTTAACTAACCTGTCGTTCGTGCAGTGGCACATCGCCGTTGAGTATCAGCTGCTCGTCCCCGACGACGGGCGACCGTGGCGGCGTGTCCACCATGAACGGCGACCTTGGCGGCTCTTCGCTTTGTGTGCGCTGCAGGGGCTCGTGCTCGGCGGCTTCCTCCTTGACAACGGGCCCACTGCCCAGCGGCGTGCCCAGCTGTCCTGCCTCCGAGTAGCTCTTGGTCAACTTGCGTCCGTTCAAAATTCCGTTCGTTTGGGCGCCCTGTGACACCATCTTCACGCGGTGGATCGTGCGCGGACTCAGCGTTACCGGGGCCACTCGGCCTCGCATCGGCACTTCCGTCTGCGTCGCCTGGGCCTTCATCGTGCCGCGTTTCGGTTGCTTTTCTATATCGTGCAGGAGACGAACAAGCAAAAAAAGCAAGAGGATTAAATCTTTCGTGGCTGGATGGCAAAGAGCTAATGATGTTTCCTCGCTTCGAGGAAGCTGTATCAATAACGCAGATGAAGAAGTACATGAACCAATAAAAGACAGTGCTTGTTGGGGAAGAAGAAAAAGTTTATTCTACAAATCGGGCTTTTATAACTCAGCTATACTTTTTGCGAGGAAAGTCGCCGTATAATTTAGCATTTTCACTAGTACAATATTTTCTTACAGTGTATATAAGAAATATAGCACGGATCGCTCCTTCAGGTTTGTCTATAACGTGCCTTCGGAGCTCTCCGGCACTCCTTGATTATATGTTCCGATGTCTGATGGGTATATTATAAACAGAATTTATTATCATTTTTAATCAATTAAATAATATGGCCATCGTGGTTAATCAAAATCCGAAATCAATAACGTAAAGGTCAATAGGAACCACCCTAAAAAGAATATATCTTTGCAAAATTTCTTGCAAAAAGTCTACTTTGCTAATTGAATTACTGATTTTTTTTGGATTTTGATCAAAATAATGGTTGTTATAAAAAAAGTCTAGTGTTCTTAGACATCGTTCATATAAATTAAAACAGAAACTTTTCTGTATATATCACGTTTTAAAATACTTTGCTGAAATAAGAAAAAAAATATTTTTCAAATAACTTAAAAACCAGTATCAAATAGATGAATGAAAAATAAATAAATGTACCTATTAAAAAATTTTAATAACGTGCAATTACGTATATATACCCATAGACCTATGTCATCATGGACTATATTTGAGTAAGTTAGATATTTAAAACATGACAAACCCTTGCAGTAACATTGATTTTAAATTTTAATTTTTTTCATGATTGGAGTATTAATAAATCGATACTCAAAGGAATTCATTTTTAGTTCATCGAGCTACACGCTGTCGTTAATTTAATGACGGCAGCTTATGTGGAGGTATTTATTTAGCGATACAAAAAAAGCGTATACTAAAGGAGAAAAAGAGAATCTGTAATCTCATGATGCTGTGAGGAAGCCTACATACGATGACGACGGCACGTACTTACCGAGAACAAGAATACGAGGTGGCGGAGGCTGGGGTTGAGGGTAAGGATGCGGCATTCCCAAGGCTGAGGCCATGGAGGTGTGCACCGTCGGCTGGGAGTCGATGAGCCGCTCCTGCGGCATGTCGAACGAGGTCAGCGTGTGCGATCGCGCAAAGCTCACGTGCTTCGGCTTCGTTAGTTGTGGTTGCTGCTGTTGCTGCTGCTGCGTGGGAACCGTGGGCGGCAACACTGGACGTGGCTTTTCCATCTTCGGCAACTCTTCGTCCTCCAGCAGCCATGTGTGCCTGAAACGCGATTTACGAAACCCGCATGGTTATGTGTGTGTACGCTCTCGGTATATAAAGGGATTGCTAAATGGAGGCAATCAAAAGTATTTCTAATTTTATTTGACTTTATGCAAATTGTTTTAAAAAAACTTGCATATCATTTTCTTTATAAATGCAAATGAAAATGATAGACAAAACTGCTTTATTATATTTTATTTTATCAAAACCATTGCAACTAATTTTATGTTTCTTTTCTGTCTGAAAGGCAGGACTAGGTTGGCATGACGCATTTATTCGTAGTCTTACTATAACTGTTGCGATATGATATCGATTTGAAGTACAAAGTACTACCGGATATATTTTACGGCTCTTCAATAGTGAATAATTTCGTATCTGTTTCTGAAAGTACAAATAAGCAGCGCTCACAAAGTGCGCTTTATTATACCCTATATACTATTTTAAAATTACATTTATATGTACTAAAATTAATGTTATATGTTTGATTCATTAATTGAAAAGGAAAATATTGCAATTAAAGACAACCCAGAATGTTTTTTTATCTCCTTTCGAAAAAACTTTAGGAAAAAATTACAAAAAGTAATTAAAGTATACCTTTCTACTAGTATTATTTTTCAATTGTATTTTTTAACTTATTTTTTAAAGAAAAATTTACATATTAATGTAGCGGTCGTTCTGAAACAATTAAAAATGATTTAAAAGTATATTTTTGTATTTCAAAGTTGCCGACATTATTTATTTAAGCTTCCAACTACGTTTAATGTTTTAGACATTCTTTAGTTTATCCAAACTTTTTGTTAACTCTTCAAAAATTGTTTTTTACTTTTACAAAGCTGAATCAACGTTTGGAAAAACATTCCTAAAACTTCGTTACTTAAAAAATGAATTGTTAAAAAATTTAGGAAATTTAGTTAAACATTTCAAAATCATTCTTTCTTGCGTGTGTATACAGACCCAATATGACATAACACACAAAGGCATAAGTGCACAGAGAAAGCGTTGCGAAAACGCCAGATGTGGGATTGGGTTCGATTTCTCGCCATGTCAAGTTGCATCATTTTTTAATCAAATTTTTCTCAAATTTTCTATTTATTGGCGAGTTTATACTTATAATATATTATAAATTGGAAAAATTGATATTGTCTCAAGATTTCCTCAATCAATCTCCAAAATTTGAAAATTAAACAAATATTTTTCCAAATATATTTCAGCACAATTTCTGTTTATGTCAAATTTAACGTCAAATTTGTAACCAAGTTAAACTAAAAATTGTCAAATTACGCTATTCTATTCCTAATCTATTAAAAGTATGAACAATTGAGGAAATCTCCTTTATATTATTGCCAAGAATTCGTCATTTTTTCTGACTCTCTAGCAAGATTGACAAGCTTCTAATTCTTACTTTAGGTGTAATCACAGTCTTTGACAAAGTACAACTTGCAAATACCTATTAGCTAAGTCCTGTACACTATGAGAGAAGAAAGACAAGATTCATTAAAATATTCAAGAATGCGCTTATTAGAGGCTCACTACAGGCAAGGAGAGATACTGCAAGGTGAGATAGAGCTAAAAATCGCAGTCATAGGTATAGAATTCGCGCAACAATATTCAGCTCGATTGTTTGACGAGCAAATATTAGCTCGAAGTAGGCGAGAGACGCGCGCTGTATGATATATAGAGAGAGAGCGAGGAGAAGAGCCTCTAAAGAGGGGACGTGGAAAAAAAGCGGGTGAGAGGGGTCGAGCGCGCTCGAAAAGACGAGGAAATTAGCGAGATAAAAGAGGGGAGCCAAGCTGAAAGTAACAAAACCTCCTTCATAATCGACTCGCAATGTAGGACAATATTCTCTCGACAATCGGTCGCTCCGCCACTGAAAAGCCAGCGGCGCTGCAGCTGTGGCTCGTTAGCTCACTTGCTCGCGCGGTCGATAAACGGTTAATATAAAATCCACGGGCGACGTGCGTGACACGTGTCGACGACGCGACGCGCGCTTATGTATATATAGAGCGGTGAAGACACCTCTAGAGCTTTTTTCCTCATTCTACGTGTATATATATACCTAGCGGCAAAAGCGCGCGCGTGAAGAGCCTGCGTCACTTGTCTTTTGCGATGCTGGGTAACAGCTAACAGTGGCGCTCACGATTATATGCCCGATGCTGATGTGTAAAAGCGATGTATTCGCAAATTCGCTGTTTCGTCGAAGAAATTAGTTGTTAGAAGTGCCTATATTACCAGGTAACGGTTGAACTATGATAAATTGAACAAAAATAAATTTTATATAAATAAAGTAAGAAATTAGAAAGCGTATATGATAGGTAAAAGATGAAATCAGTGTACAAGGCAAAAGTAATTAATGAATGATTTAAATACATGGTGAAATATTGTTTACCTTACTGACAGGAATGGGAAAAACATTGTACATAAGAAGCAATTTTCTTGTGCGGGTAACTAAATGAGAAAATCTTCAGAATTTTCGAATCGTTTGTCCTATTTTTTTCTCTTAATTTATTGCTCTTATTAGTTTAGCGCATGAAGCACATAAACCAGACAAGATGAAAAATCTTCAATTTAAACATAAAAAATAAGTCCTGTATTCCACGTTAGTGTATAGCGCACGCTGAGTTCTGAGTATGTAAAAAACGCATGGTAAATTTGGAAATGCTTAGAATTTACCATGCGCGACACACTGATAGGGAACTCAGGACTGGTTTTCTAGATTAAAATTAAAGATTTTAGATCTTGTTGCGGTTATGTGCTTTGCACGTTAAACTAATAGCAGCAATAAATTAAGAAAAAACACGAGACGAGCAATTCAAAAGCTTTGGAGATTTTTCTAAATACGTTAGTTCAAGTCATCATATTCAATCGAAGTACGTAAATATTATAATGTAAGCACTTACTTTTGTTATCCAATATATTAATTTTGCAAATTAAAAACTAGAAAGCTCAAAAAACATTTATTATCTCACAAAATGCATGCGATCAAGATCGAATAATTTTTGCTCAATCAAAAAAAAGAATTCGAAAAAATAAAAAAGTTAAAAGTTATTGTTAACTATTCTACAATAAAAAGTATTGGATTGATTTTATTTATTTTAAATGATTGCAATTCTGTCTGTAAAAAAAATTATTTTTATCTACATGCATTTTGTTACATAGAAAAGAAAAAATGAAAATTTTTCATGCTCTCTGTTGCATCCTTAATTCTCATATACCCAGAAAGGTTATTGAATCTTTTGCGTAATTATCTTAACAAGTGTCAGTTTAACTTCCATTTACAGATATTCTCGAAATATTACATAAGACGAATGAACGAAGAGAAGTATTTCTGCGAATCTTGAGATTCTATTCAAGGCAATCAAAATATAATTTACCAAGGCATCACTACTAACAGATTCAAGTAAATATTCAACCACTCTTAATAAAACATGTGAGGATTGTTTATTATCTTTTATTTAAGTATTTAAAGGGAAATTTTCAAAATACGTAAAAAATATTTGTTATTTCGAATTTCAAATGTTTCCACGCCATAATGTTACGACATATATTATTATGAATCGTAGATATAAACATATACATTAAAAGTGAAAATTTTTCGTTTTTATTTATTCTAGTCTTACTACAAAATTTTGTAAAATAGAATTCACCAAAATAAATTATGTAAAGAATATGCAAGCTACAAATTTACATTTCAAGCTTTTACTTTCAAACTTTATATAAAAAGAACTAAATCTGATAACTATAGGTTTTTCTTCAATTATACTTATTACCTCTTGTTACTGCCCCTAATGCACTCATTACTCTTCATCTAACAACCTCTAATTATTCGAGAATAATTTTTCAAAATTTCGAATAGTCGCTATGATTTCGACGAGGAAATTTCACAAGTGAACAGTTATTCGTATGAAAGAGAGCTTGTGCTCTCCTGTACAGCGTCGATCTAGCGCAGACAATCGCGCAGTGTTGGCTAGCTCTAAATGTTTTCCCGGCACACAAGAGAGAAAGAGAGAAAGAGAGAAAGAGAGAGAGAGCGAGAGAGAGAGAGAGAGAGAGAAAATACACGCGGTGAAGAAAGGAAGGGAAAATTGGCCAGGCTCTTTTCATTTTCGTCCTGCTGCCTCTGCTGTGGTACACCAGTTATAAATAATGAATGGAAGAAAAGGGAGGGGAGTTGGGAGAGACGCGCGCGCGCAAAGGGGAGAGAAAACTCGAGCGCTCTCAAGAGAAAAAAATCGATCTTGGCCCCGACATGCTATACGCACTCTAATTCGAAGGAGCTGATTTTCTTTCCGCGAACGAAGAAACACGCGGAGCACGATTGTGCACTCAGCTTTACAACGTGCAATACACTTTTCCTCTATTGATAAGGAAACGCAGTGAGTTGGCGGGTGCCTATAGTCAAGCCTTCGATTCCGTCGTCTTATCTGTGGCAAGTCAACAATCGACATTAATCCACACCCGCTTACTCACTTATTTCTATAACTCTTTTTTCTCTCAATGGAAGTAAGCGAAAACAGGAAACTTATAATTGGCTTGATAATTACTAAATAGCAAAACCCCACGGGTATTGTATGACGCTTGAAGAATGGTCTGCAAGAAGCCATATTTTTTGTGTGTCAATTTAAGCATATGTTTTGCGAATTTAGCTCTTTATGCGCGTGGTACGTTCTGCGCTTTATAATCAACCTATAAAATCTATACTGTTATCTAGGGCGTGAAAAATGCGGGATCGACCCACTTGCCCCTATGGGAGCGCAATATATTGCAGTTCAAGTTCACAAAGTAGTACACGCGAAGTGATAATCGGAGTATATGGGGGCAAGTAGTACGATCCTAGCTTAAGTCAGGCACTTGATTATTAGAGTAAGATCTCTTCATAAGCGTCGTTGGTTTTCAAAATTTCAAAGTTTTATAAAGTCATAAGAGAAGAGTTTTCGAATTTCGAAAAATGAAAAAGGGGGTGGGAGAGTCGGTTGTGGTTAAATTTTTTTCGCATTATTATATAGGAAGAAATTAATTTAAAAAATCGGTATTAACAGATATATCGTAAATCTTTAATGTGTTTTGTTAAGTAAGATCGTATACTTAAAGAACAACGTTTATTTTTTAACAAACATTAGTAAAATGACTTTTTTCGATAAATATCTAAGCAAATAAGATATACTTTGATTCTACCACCACAACTTACTATTTTTATAACTTTCAATTAATTATTAAAAAGTGACACTGAACTATATTTTGTAATAGTGAAAACATAACTCTTTAATTACCTATTAAAACTATTATTATATAAATGAAAAACATAACGTGATACTATTTCATACTAAAAACTAAGAAGATTTAATATTTTAATGCAGAAATTGTAAAAATTGAGTTATTTAAGGAAGTGACGCTGATTGGTCGAAACTTTCTAACCTCAAAAACTTTCCGCTATAAATAAAAATTAATGTCCAACCGAAACCTCTTAAATGCAGTCATCAGGGGTTCCTTGTTACAACAAAGAATGTTTATAATTTTTTCGGCGATTGAATCATTCTTAATTAATTGAGACAAATAATGAGAAATATGACATAAGGTTGTGTACTGATGTACCTAAAAACTGTAAAAACCCTGTTATTTCTGTACTTAATTCCATCAGTCAATTTTAACAACATTATATTTAATACTATTGAACAATTAAATTACTGAACATGCGGTCATTCGCAATTCCTGATACGAGAATATATCATTATAAATTTTGTATGCATATAA
Organism: Torymus tubicola; assembly: GCA_035583055.1. Taxonomy (NCBI): domain Eukaryota; kingdom Metazoa; phylum Arthropoda; class Insecta; order Hymenoptera; family Torymidae; genus Torymus; species Torymus tubicola. The sequence goes on along the minus strand of JAWWEQ010000055.1, from coordinate 10,494,848 downwards.
GTAGTTTTTGTTCATCATCGTATCATGTACATTCTGTTAATCATGTATAATTATACTAATTGCCACTCGACAATGAGTGTAATTTATATTTGCTCGGATATTTGGAGGTAATTAATATATATTAGTTCAAAAATTTTCTAGTTTAATGTTGCACTGTATATAAATAGGTTAGAAGCTCGACTGATGTGCCAAAGGTATTCGAATTAATTCCTGTTATTGTACTTAAATAATTTTTAAGATTTTTTGTTCATTAATAATATAAGTGTAACTCTCAAATATATATAAAATGTAGAAAATATATTGCTGTCGATAAATATATCCTACCAGTTATTATAAAATTTACCATTTTCACTTGAAAATATTTGTGAAATAGCCAGTCTATCTTTGTGAAATAAAAAATCGCAGATAAAGAAAAAAATATGTAAATAAGAAAGATTAAAATTTTTTCACGTAATACGCATTTATGATAACAGAAGATAAGTCTAATCTTCGATTTCCGAAGTGCGTGACGGGGCTTATGCTGATTCTCAAGGGTATAAGTGACGAATCAGCAGCTATTAGGCGTAAATATAGTAGTGCGAACTGATAAAAGCTTATGATAATGAATTAGAGAGAAAAATCGAGCATAAATTACCTCTTGGGATCGGCCACTGTGCAGATTGATTTGGGTCGGCATGGTACGTCAGGCCAATCGAGCTCAAAGTCAAAGTCACCGTAGCGTCGAGGCGGCCTGTAGCCGAGCGGCTGAAACCGCGGGTACGCTGGATGCGGCTGATAAATGATCCCTGGTGGATTCCGGCGCCACTGGCCCGGTGGGTACTCGAGACAAGGGTACGGCGCGTCAAAGAGGTTCTCTTCGCTGGGGGCGCTGCGCACGCACGCTGACAGGATGGACGTCTTGGCGCTCGAGCTGCAAGGCGAGGGTCCCCGACTGGTCAAACAGCCAAAGATACCGCCCGAGGACTTTTCCACTGCGTCCAGCTGCCGGTTCGTGATGCAGTACTGTTCTTTGATGTCCTCGCGCGAGTATAGGGGCGTCATGCCGCGCTGCAGCGACGACGCCCCATCGTGCAGGTCCACCTGCGTTGACACATCCACCTGAAATACATACTGATATTAGTTGTTAATTCTCCTCACGTTTCGGTACATTGTGTACTCTAGCAACTCTTCGATATTGTTGGTGTATTTGAACAAAAGTTGTTTTGAATTTTATGAGAATGTAGTTTTTACCTATCAAGGTAAAAGAGGATTTAGGTGATGTTACTTTGTTTTGTAAAAACAATTCATTTACAAAGATACTTATTTATTTGTTATTATATGAAAATATTTTCCTTTTTTGAAGTAAACGTATATTATTTAATATTGTTGGGTCTTACGTTAGTATCGGCGGAAGAATAAAAACGGCAGATACCTTTTTAATGTAAATTAGTTCAGGGTAAAGATTGTTCTGTATGTGAAAACATGGGTTGAATACATATACAGGTATCGCGGAGAGGCCGGAGGACTTTTGAGTAAACAGAACGCTAAGTAAAGGCAACCTCAAACACGCGTCGACCCACGCCTGATCCAACATCGCTCATTTAAATTGATAAATAATATCACTTTAACTCATTTAATTTTCGTCTAAACATACTGGTTTTCTAAAAAAGCCATTCATTGATTTATGAAGCTAGAAAAAAAGATAAATGTCAAACGATTTCATCTATTACAGCTTTAATAAGAGGGGTTTATATTTAATAGACATGGTAAGGAACAAACACATACAAAAATTACATAACCTGAGCCTGATTAGTTATATCAGAAGAAGGGGTAAACAAACAAAATCAAGAAACGTTTGTTATTTGATTTAGTAGCGGACATTTATTAACGAAAACATATAAATATATATCTTATCCCGTACAAGTGTGTGTGTGCGTGTGTATATCATAAGTATATTTGTTCCTTTCATACATGCGGTCTATCATTAATATTAATCTGCATCGACACGTAATTCTCTTGAAGAGTACATGATCACTGTTCTATATTTATGAAAGTTGAGCATCGGATATTTCCACTTTGATACAGCAATAGTATTATAACTACAATTTCCCTAATAGTTTTCGACAAATTCAATTTTCATACAAGAATTAATTAATCAATAATTTTATCTTTAAAATATTAAGTAGTATTTATACTTTAGAAGCTCATTGTTTCAAAAAGATTAATTATTGATATAATATTTATATCCTAAAGGTCGCTTTTTCTTTGTAGATTATTAATACACAGTCGATAAAGTGACACGAGTACTGGTTAACAGATATCCTGTTGTAATATTTGAAATTGCATCGTACACTTTATAAAACTATGGAGTTTTAAAATTATTATTTTAGTTAAAAGATGACTTGGCATACTTTAAATGACAATCAAATACTATATTATTACGTTCTAATGAAACTAAATGCAAAAGTAAAAAAAACATGATACTTTACACGCGGTCAACAGATATTTAAAACCGAGTTTCACGCATTTAGTTATAAAATAGGACATATTGACACTGGTATGGAAGGTGATTGTTTACTGCATGTGACGCTTTTCGCACAAGCGTAGTGAGTGAGAAAAGTCGAATGCGGTAAAAATCACCTTACATTTAAATTTTAATTTTATACCACAGGGGTTTAAAAGTCACTTTAAAGTTTTTTAGGTTAGAGTCAAATAAGTAAATATTTAGAATATATTTTAACTGTCGAAATGTTATTATATATTTTAAAATTAAACGTATACGACGAGAAATAGATTGCTAGAATATATTCATTTATCGTGACACAATGACTGCAAGATTTTACGGATACGTGTAAACACACCTTGCTGCCGCATACCCCTATGCAATAAAATTTAATTACCTATCAATCTAACATTATCCCCCGTACCTTGATTAAACTTTCTAAACGACATTGGATCAGTTTTAATATTGGCGAGTCCAATATTATGTGATTAGTGAGTCTTTGTTTACCCAACAATTCGGAATGGGCAATCGACCAAATATAACGAAAATTTACACACACCCCAGTGAATAAAATCGAAATAAAGCCGAAAAAGCTCTGTTCGTTTACTTCATTGAGTTGAAGCTTAGTAAGAATCATACATGTATATCATGCTATTTGCATAAAATTAATTATACATGCGGAAGAGGTCGGCGGAAGGGGAAAAAGGAACAGAGAGAGAGAAAGAGAGAGAGAGAGATAGAAAGCTGGAGAAATAAAGGATATTGAATAAACGAGGAAAATATAATCGTAAATGTAGTGCGCGATTCGTCCGAAGCTTAATTGAATCCCCGCGCATTATAATTCGCGAGGATGAAAACAAAGCGAGAGCAAGGAGGGCGTTCACTAGGACCTAACTATCCTATAATCAGGTCACCTACATAGGCTAGGGCGCGCGCACTAGAGAACAAGCACAGCCCGCCAGGATGCGAAAGCAGGTGGATACAGCCATGATCCGAACGCTCTTTCCACGCCACTGTTTGCACTCTAAATGTTTCCTGCTACATTTAAAGCCCGTTCGGCGCATGTTTAATGGAAAAACAAAGCTCGCGCTGCGTAGCGTCGCTTCGCCTGTTAATTATTTCAGAGGCAGACCGAACGCGAGAGAGACAGCGCTTATTTCGGGAGACAAAGCAGCCACAGTGGGATTGTTTTTGCAGGAGACAAGCGCCAGCGCAGGAACAACATTGGTTCTGCGCATTAAAGCTGCGGAGCGTAATAAGGTCAGAGGCCGCGCAGGAGCGCGCTACCTACCATGGCAGGCATCGCGGCCCTCCGCCTCGCTGGGTCCCTCAGCTCGGCCGCGACCGCGCGCCTCCCGTGACAGCACCGCGTGCCAGCCGCGCGGGGCCGACGTCCGCACTGGCGCCCGCGCGCGCGCCCGGCGCCGCGCCGACCGTTCTCTTCCCTCTATACTGCGCCCGCCCGC